>LR990852.1:21339922-22562091 GCA_905163395.2 Endotricha flammealis
ACTTCTGCAGATATTGTTTTCTACTGTTATAATGTTAACCTTGTTTTATGATTTCAAATAAAGTATTATAATTATCGATAGTTAGACCTTACCAACAAAGCTTATTATAAATACTTTTTTTTTTTTTACATTTATTCAAGGTAAAAACAGAAAATATAATAACAAATATGCCGCACCACAAAAGCCGCGCAGGGCTTATCCGAGTGCCGGCTGGTCGCTCATATACAGCTTTTTTACGTTTTTATTAAATTTATATTTTTTTTTGACATTTATTTATACATACCCTTATTTTGTTTTGACTAGCAACTATGATAAAAAATCCTGTGAAGGCCTATACTATGAATAAACGTTATTGTTACTATTTTATTGTATACTAGCTTTTTTCCGCGGCTTCGCTCGCGTTAATTTTATGACATAGATCTCGTTTGACAACAAAACAACCCATAGCGCGACTTGTGGCGCCATCTGTTGGCCGATACAGTGCTCTCTATTGTAGAAAAATTATTTTCCCATTGGAACGAATAAAAAATATAGCCCTTGTCGGGCTCTGTACCCCTAACAATATGTATGCAAATTTTCATAATGATCCGCTGCTTAGTCAAGCCGTGAAGGAATAACAAACAAACTCACTTTCTCATGTATAATATTAGTAAGGTTGTGATTTTTATTACAATAAAATAATAATATATAATTTTGTTCATCCAGGTTCCAACAATGGTCACATAGTGAGAAGATCCAAGCCATCGACGCCCTTATCCGTGGTTGCGCCAACACACACGTCAGATACATGATGAAGGCGATAGAACCGCTGTTCCAGAGGGATTTCATCTCCCTACTGCCGAAGGAGCTCGCCCTCACCGTGCTGGGATACCTACAGCCCAAAGACCTGCTTAGAGCAGCTCAAACTTGCCGTTATTGGAGGTTAGTTGATTTTTTTTAAATACAAACATTAGCACCGTTCGCTGACATGTAAATAAAACTCAGATAAAAAAGATCCATTCATGTTAGTACTACTAAGTAGTACTAAGCCTATATTAGTAAACTAGCTGGTGCCCGCAATTAAGCGGAATATATTTTCGTTAATAATTTAATTACATTGTTGATTTTGCACGCCAAATATCTTGGCAAAATATGTGAAACATTTTGTATCAACCATATTTTTTTGCAAATAAATATATTCTGTTCTATAAATCGCGTTGTTCTCGGACTGATATCCGGTATAAAAACCTATGTGTTAGTCCAGGTTATAAACTACCTGTGTACCAAATTTCAATCAAATCTGTCAAGCCGTTTCTGCGTGAAAGAGTAACGTAAGAGTCGTGGGACTGTGTTGGTTATAGGCAACTTTGCTAGCTAATAGCAATTTCGAACTTGGGATATGTTAAAAGATATTAAATTTAAACATTAAACTATAATAAAAATATATACTAAATTTTCACAATACTTAATTTTACATTATCAAAATATTATAAAATAATTATGACGTCAACTACTTTTGAATAAACAACAAATTAATTAATTAAAATATGAATTAAACATATAATTATTACGCTTTTCGTTAATCTCTTAAATTAACGAAACAAATAAAATAACATCGCATTGTCATTAGTACATCCAGTGAATTTAGCTGTATATCTTTGTTGATTTGCAGATCTAAACCCTGTTTTTCTTAACTTGACCAATGTAGTAAACAATCTTAGCACGGCTTTTTAACGAAAATAGGCAATTAAAATTATCAATCACACCCAAATAATAATGATACAGTTAGAAATGGCATTTAACACAACACTCTTATTATTCTGGTGATTTATCGATTTTACACATGGATAATTGAATAAAAAGACACGCTAAGAGAAGAAGAAGTTTACTACATTGGTCAAGTTACGCCTATACGCCTGCGGTTGTGACTTTGTGATTTTAAATATATTTTTTCGGCCACTGTCTTTAGCCATTGAATTGTTTACGCACACTCAAAATGCAAGATATTTTGTACCTATTTGATTAATTGTTATGTTATCATAGTAAATGAATTGTAAAATCTTTTATGGGAATAAATGAATAATCTATTAATTACAAAATCGGATCATATGAAAATCCGAAAGAAAATGAGTCCCTTCACCGCCATTTATCCTATTTCTCCTCCTGATGATAATGATTCGAAAGAAACATAAAATGTTTAACACAAAATGCTCCCAGTTTATGTCGGTCACGCACTTCGTAAGACACCTGTCACCGACGCGACGAGTTTGACAGCTGCAATTGAGGCAAATCTTTTTTATACTGCCAGATGGGTCTTGCTTGAAGTATTTGTTAGTAAATTAAAGACAGGTTTTAAAAGATTGGTAGGCGTGTTGTACTGCAGTTTTATAATATAAAGAGCTGGCCACACGTTTCCTCCCGTGTTCGGTAAGGGCTAAAGTATTGTACCATATTATTTGTTTGACGTATACGTCATAATAGTGTGTATCTATCTATGGAACGTAGCTCCAAAACGAATCATTTGACCAAAGACAGCTGTAGTTTCTCCCCTGGGACGTCAATAAGCTTCATTGCAATGAGGTCGCCGTAGATCCTGGCTATACAGGAGACAGCGCAACGGTGGGAATGTGTGGTGGGCTTGTCCCGATGATCGTCTAACGGAAGTAAGATCAGCAATCAAGACTTGTGATGAGATATGGCGGGGGAAGTGTAAGCCCAAAGTTGCCACGATTGCTCAGGATCGATAACAAGCATATGCGACTGATTTGTAACCGTTACGTGAAGCCGTAAATATTTTAGCGGTATTCTGACTGCTCCAATTGATTCTGCATCGATTTTGTTGCCCTACGACTTCTTTCTTTGGAAATTTAGCCCGTTGAAATAAATTTCTCGGCAAAGGAATACAGCTCAATTCAAATTCAAAATATTCAATGATTACATTACAGTATTAAATTATTTATGGAATTAATCTACTCTATAAACTACTACCATTTCGGAAAGAAAAGCAAAATAACCACTGGTAAAAGAAATGGCGAAAGAAAATCAGTTACGGCCTTTTTTTGTCATATAACAATACATTTTAAATTTTTAAATAAAATGTTTTTTAAACAGAAGTTAAGTATTAAAGGCGGAATGTCGATCCAAATAGTGCTATGGTCAAATACTAAATATGTCGAATATGTAGATGTTGATAAAACGAGCAGACTAGTCCCTCAAGATGACAACTACAACTGAGAGTCGGCCCGCCAGCCTCCCATCACTGAGCTCACCATCGACAATATTATAAACAATATTGGAACACAGCGGCTCGACTTGTCGAAACAGTAGCGTATAATTGAGAAACTTTTCATGTTTATACGCGTGAACAACATGACTTACAGCTTATAAAACAGTTGAAAATCGATTTCGTTGTTCACTAAGTAATAAGTGTCAGTTTCGAACTTCGTTAAACGTGAGCGCGAGTCAGCCTTGGTGGCGACTGTAATAGTTTAATATGACTAGTGAAAACCGCGCATCTTCATTTGCGTATATGCCGCTTTCCCGTGGGAATTTCGGAAAATGTCTCCTTATCGGATGCCTTCGTCATACACAGAACTCACCTTCCAAATTTCAGGTCTCTACGATCAGCGGTTTAGGCTGTGCGTTGATTCTCAGCCAGTCAGTCGTTCAAGACAAAGCAATAATTTATTTAAATTACTCACAAAATAATTTTTTTTCAAGAATTTCAATAAAATAAGAATCACGTCTTCCATCAATTCTCTTAAACAATTTTAATGCAAAATTTGAAGTAGATTGGACCAAGGAATCAAGTTGTTGAATTTCGAAAAATCCTTTCTTATCGGACGCCTACGTCATACAATAGGTCCACCTGCCAAGTGTCAGATTTTTACGATGAGCAGTGTTAGCTGTGCGTTGATTCTCAGTCAGTCAGTTTCAGGACAAAGCATTTTATTTATATAGATAGATGAGGTCGAAATTTATTAAAAAGTATTGCTAAAGGTTAAGTTATAAAAAAATACACCTTCACTTCAAACACTTGTACATAATGATCCTATATTTATTTCGAGTGGAATTATTTTTAGATCAAGAAAATAATAACTAGTATTTTCACAATATCAAAGTGTCAGTGACGTGCTTATAATATCATGTAACTTCAACCAAAAATATACTCAATCGTAGATATTTTGGAATTGTTATTATTACGAATATAACCATTATCTCGTGTTACGTGATCGAAACACCAAAACATGAACAAAGTAAATTGTTTATTTTTGTCAGATAAGAGATATTTTATGTTAGATGATTATTATAACTAATAATACAGAAAAAAAATATATTCTATTATAGAGATGGTAATATAAAAAACTTTGGTTTATAAAAAAAGATTTGGAGTCGTTCTTTTTAGTCTCTCTCCAAGGCTGTCGAGGGGAATTGTCGAACCACATTTCCACCTTTGCGCAAGCCGAATGACCTATTTGCCCACACGTCAAAGAAGAAAGCCGATCTCCTAGATAACTTCTTTGCTTATAATTCAATTTTCGATGATGGGGGAGCTACACCGCCATCCATCTCACGGTGTGCTAGCACTATGCCAGATGGACAGCCAACGTTGGTGGTGCCAATGGGACCTATTACTGCCTACGCTGTCCACCTGTCACCAGGCTGTATCTTGTCAACCGTGATAGCTAGACAGTCGACATTTTCACAGATGATGTATTTCTGTTGCCGATATACCTAACAACAAAAACGAAACATAAAATAAACTAAATATATAACCAATACAACAAACGTGTTTTTCTTTGCCGTATTAATAACGGCAACAGGTTCCCATTCAAGAGCCTTATTGTTAACACGCGTCCCATAGAGTAGTATAATATTGTATAGATAATGGTACGAAGAAACCCTTTTTGGTTTGGTGTTGATTGAGTTAGTCTTCCCTGGTGTCTTAATCTTCATAACGACAGATGATTCTCAAGTTGTATATTATTATATTACAGATTCCTAGCCGACGACAACCTGCTGTGGAAGGAGCAATGCCGCCGCATTGGTATCACGACCCTCAAGAAGATGCCAAGGTCACTTCCACGATGCGCCAGCCCGTGGAAGGCAGCTTACATGAGGCAGTACCTCATTGAGAACAACTGGCTGCACAAACCAGTCAGCAATCCGATCATAATGAGGGGTCATGATGACCATGTGATCACATGCCTACAGTTCTATGGGAATCGCATCCTCAGTGGCAGTGATGATACCACGTTGAAGGTCTGGTCGGCGGTCACTGGCAAGGTGAGTAAGATAGATCTTGTCGAAGATAGGGCATTGTTCAAAGAATCAAATTGACATCCCGGTGAATTTGTGTATGTTCTTTTTTTTTTACCTGCGATAGGTTTGCGTTTGACCACAGCGTGCCTGATGGTAAGCACCGCTGTGGTCTACGATGTAACACGCTCACCTAGAAAAATATTTATTCGAGATTCGTAGACCCCTGGAGTGTATTTTTCAGGAAACACCGACTGATCTTTCTTAAACAAAAGCAAAACGAAAACTGGTAGAAGAAACGGCGAAAGAAAACCAGTTACGGTCTCTTCTGTCATTGTGTCAGGTCCTGTGTGAATTGTAGTTGAAAATAATTACAAAGATTCTTAACGATGCTTACATGGTTAGCAAAAAAAAAACTTGTTCTTAGTGGATATATTATTTATTGACTGTACCGTGTACCGCTTTCTGTATCCATGACAACATATGTAAAATTTAATCATGATCGTGTTACTGACGTAATATGTAGTTACAATGCCATTTTTGCATTAGTAATGGTTGCTAGAAGTAGGTTTGGCAGCCTATTTCTCATACCATTTTCATTAATATTTCTCCTAATTACGCTTCTAAATTGGTATATGAGAAAGTGCATGTGACCTAATCTTTGATTAAATGATTTGAGTTTAAGTTAAATAATGATAGCCCAGTGGTGCGTTGGTAGTGATGCTACCTTCGGCATCAGAAGGTTCGATTCTCGCTTTAGGCAAACATTCGGTATATGTGATAGCATTTGTATTTATTTTCGAGTCTCGATTTTTTTCTATGTATAAGTATAGTTTGCCCGCTATAAGAAAGGAAATAAAAAGAGAGGGAAAAGGAGAAAGGAAAAGAGTTGGGCTTCCGAATCACTCATTTACCGAACGCAACGCATTGTTTATTCACGCCGGTATTATGCGAGATTAGAATGGGTTCTATTTGCCGGTCGAGTTGGCCCATTTTACCATGCCAAACTACAAGTCTGTGGGAACTACCTTAGTCCTGATTACATGCCTGGTTATTGTCCTATTTTATTATTTTAAGGCTTAGGTTCACAGGAGTGTCTTTTGACAGTTTTTATCTGACAAATAGGCTAACCAATACTTATAAGCAAGTGGTAAATCGATGCCGTCGCTGTGTGTCGCACTATAAAATGAATTCACGTCGTACCTAGCCAGTTATTGGGAATGCGTCGCTGAACAGCGACGAATTGTATGAAATGTGTTGTTAACAAAAACAACAATGTGCGTCGACAACGCACGAAACGCGACCAATCCGTTATTGGATGGGTTTCGTAATCTCGAGATTCTCCGTGCTTCGGAGGGCACGTTAAACCGTCGGCCCCGGCTGTTGGCGATGGTAGACAATCGGTGGTCTGAAAACACTGACCTCTGCCAATCCGCTCCTCGAATGAGAAACGTGGCAAATTACCTTCGATTGAAAGGAGAACCGTATCCCTGCAGTGGGATGATTATGGGTTGATCCTCCTCCTCCTTGGTCGTTAGTCCTCAATACTGATGATCGTGCCCTCAATGTAACATGGGTTGATATGAAGTGGTAAATTATTTTTATGTTTACAATAACAGCTTATTGTATATTTTCAGTGTTTACGTACGCTAGTTGGTCACTCGGGTGGTGTATGGTCGTCTCAGATGGTTGGTGACCTGGTGATCAGCGGCTCCACGGATCGCACGCTACGTGTGTGGAGTGCTAAGACCGGATTGTGCCTGAAAGTGCTCACTGGACACACATCCACTGTCCGCTGTATGCATTTACACCAGGATAGGTGAGTGAAAAGCACATATGTACGGCTTCAAAGAAATCTGACACCCCAAATTAAGTAAGAATTAGGTTTTTTTAGGTAACATTTTAAAGAAATTTCGTCAAATACTATACATAATCAAAATGTTAATTTTTATTAATTTACGTTTAAATACATGGAAAATTCCATGAGAATAATTACTTTGCGGGGTCAGATTTTTCTGCAGAAGGAGTTTTGATTATATTATTTTTTTATGCCACAAAGCTGGTAAACAAGCATACGGCCTGATGCTTATCGCATCACCGACGCCTATATTTGGAATATGGGAATTCCCAAGAACCTCTTCATGCTCTGCGTTCACTTGCGTCAGAAAAATAACCTTTTCTTTCGATCAATTCTGAAATTAAACAGTGTTATCCGGAAAGTTTGTGACACGCATTTGAATTTCGCATGAAGTCTTTTTTCTTCTTTAGTGGGATAGTGACAGCTGTAAAATAAATAAATATAAATATATCGGCACAAATCACACAGATTGAGCTACCCCCAAAGTAACCAATGTCATTAACTTAAGAAATAGGTTACATATACTGGATGTTAATCAAATAGTGTCTTAAATTAAATTGTAGTAAATAATTTCTAAGTCGTTTATAAGTTCAAAATGTTTATTTAAAGCTTAAGTGTACATTAGGGTCTTATAATATAAACATGCACTTACAACTTAATCACCCCTTTTAAATAGGTATTGCAAATTAGCAGCAGCTTATGCGAATTCATAAATTGCGCCTGCGCGAACTAAACATTGTGCTATCGTGTCGAATTACTATGCTATGCTGAGTTACCGAATTTCAATTTATTAAGCGAAAGCGAACATTTTTGGCTTACTAGTTGCGCTCGCGCCGGTTCGCTAACCTAATCTCTGAACTGCTATACAGCGGTAATTGCCGTATTTTCTGGGATAAATTGTATACCATGTGTGAATTGGAAAACTTCCCAAATTACGAACACAGAATCATTAATTCGAGATACTCGGGACAAGCCCACCATATGCTCCCGCTGCTGTCTCCAGGATCAACAAGCTTATTGACTTCCCGTGGGAGAAACTACAGCTGTCTCGGAACTCACAACAAATTTAATCAGAAAGAATTTAGACGGAGTAGGAAGTATTGAAAGGACATAAACGTTATTAACATTTGACAGGCCCGGTGGTCGAGTGGCTAGCAACGGTTACTTTATCCCAAGGGCCGCGGGTTCGACTCCTGCACAAGGCAAACATTGCGTGCATGAATATGCCTTGGTCTGAGTATTTTTTATGTATAATAACTAATTATTTATTTACAAAAAATGAATTTAAGTATATTTATCAGCAATCTTAGTTGCTTGGGACTAGGCGGCGTTGTGTGATTCGTCCAAGAATAATAAATAAATTAACAGGCGTCGCATCTCTAGGCATTTCTAAAGACGTTAGGGCAGTCACGGATCATAAACAAGTTGTGAAAACAAGCCGGTAATCGTAAAAAAATAAAAATTTGCCACACAACCCAGGCGCAGCGGTCAAATCACTCGCCCTGTAAGAGAAGACCGTGCCCAGCAGCGAGAGATAAAAGGGTTGAAGCAAGCAAAATGTGTCTAAAATGTGTACTGAAGCCAAAATAATAGTTTTGTGTATTTTTATTATTTTACTATTTGTTAGTTCTATGTCTGTCTGCTTGTAAATATCAAAAATGGTTTGATTGTTTGGAATTTATTTTCTTATTTATGCATTGTGACTAGCTTCTTGTGATATTGTAACATCTTTGTCTAATTCCAATTACATAACGAAGAAATAAGTTATATTGAATGAAATATTTTTATAATGTGATTTGTCAACTGCTACCAACACCGTCACGTCATTTCTGGCCGAGATAAAGCAGACGTGACGGCGATCGTTTGTCCACCGTTAATGTATGTACCGCTACTTCGGCGCCGTCATGTCATTCTCAGTGACGGTGGCGGTGGACGAACGGCCTAAAACATGTTACACTAGTTATATTCTAGAAGAGCGTTTCCGAAGACAATGTGCATGTGAACGTTGCAACATTCAAAGCCGAACGCTCTACGTGAAATTAAATATCTGCTGTAGATACATTAGTGATGCTAATTCTGTTGTACATTTAACTAGACTAAACTAATTTTGACAGGACTAGAAGTGATGCCATCCTTGTCACTAATTGTAAACCAAGGAAGGACAACAACACCTTAGGTCCTGTCAAATTAGTTTAGTTAAATGTATAACAGAATTAGCACCAGTATCTTCCATGTTTTACCTTTCGGCATTTACAGATTTTCGTCATCATCTTTAGAATAGAATACATAAATGTGATAATTGTTTTTACAGAGTTGTGTCCGGTTCGCGGGACGCTACACTCCGGGTATGGTCGATATCCGAGGGACGCTGTATCAGGGTGTTGGTTGGGCATCTGGCTGCGGTACGATGCGTACAGTACGATGGCAAGGTCGTGGTGTCCGGTGCATATGATTACTTTGTCAAAGTTTGGAACCCAGACACCGGAGAATGTCTGCATACACTCGCGGGACATACCAACAGGGTGTACAGTCTGCAGGTAAGCTTACATTATCGTAATAGTTAAAATAATGCACGACGCACCTTCAGACCGGACAGGCCAGACCACAGGCCTCAGACGGGCAAGACCTCGTCCGTTTAAAAGTGGAAAGATCACGCAAGCTAAGCAACGACTATCCTAGTCAATACAATCTCGAGCTCTGCTTCAACGGGCACCTTAAAGCTGTTGGCGACAGAAAGCCCGACTGTTGTTGATGGATGACAGTCGTTAAGTCAAGTCGGTGGCCTTCAGGCGGCTTGAAAACACTATCCGCATTGGAGAAGCATGGCAGAGTACGCTCTAATCCCCTTGGATTGAAGGGAGACCCGTATCCCTGCTGTGGGATGATTGTGGGTTGAAATGATAATATCAAATAGTATAAAAGTTATTAGTGCGTTGCAAGTGGTGTTTTATTTTCTATATTTTTCTTCATTTTTAACAAAATATGAGTTATAAATGTAAAGGCTTTTGCCCAGCAGTGGCACATGCATGGCTATTAAAAAAAATGTTAACATTATACATGTCTTTTACAGTTTGACGGTATACATGTCGTGAGCGGATCCCTGGACACCTCGATCAGGGTGTGGGATGTTGAATCCGGACAGTTGAAGCACACGCTTACTGGCCACCAGTCGCTTACGTCTGGTATGGAGTTGCACTCCAACATTCTCGTGTCTGGTAATGCCGACTCCACCGTCAAAGTGTGGGATATAACCACTGGCCATTGCCTCCATACTCTTTCTGGTGAGTATAATAGATATTAATACATATAAAATGCTTTGTCCCAAATTACTGGCGTAACGCACAGTCTAAACCGCTGATCGTTGAGACCGGATACTTGCCAATCCGGTTAGTCTTATGCCTGTCATATAAGGTCTTAGGCCTGGCGGTCGAATGGCCAGCAATGGTCACTTCGCACAGGAATATGGAAATGCGTTCGGCAGTATTTGAGTTTATCGTGTTTAAAAAGTTAATCTGGTCCTCCATAAATAGCAGCTGCAAATGACTACAAATTTAGAATAAATAGTGTAAACTATAGAAAATACTTAGTTTAATTTGGGCTATTATTAAAAAAATACGTAAAATCAAATAATGCCATTGTTTTTTTCGTGCGAGATGACAAATAACTCTTTAATTGAGTTTTAAAATACACAAATTGGGTTTTAAAATACACAAAATGAAAAATAATAATCTTGTACAGGTCCCAACAAGCACCAATCGGCAGTCACCTGTCTGCAGTCGAGCAATCGCTTCGTGATCACCTCATCCGATGACGGCACAGTGAAACTATGGGATTTGCGCACTGGAGAGTTCATTCGTAATCTCGTGGAGCTAAGCTCTGGTGGATCTGGTGGTGTAGTGTGGCGTATAAGGGCGTCCGCCACCAAACTGATATGCGCCGTTGGTTCCCGAAACGGCACAGAGGAGACCAAGTTGCTGGTACTCGATTTCGATGTGCCCGGTGCATGCAGGAAGTGCGATGAATAGCATCGACTTAATCGGCGCTTATTGCGTCGCTACGCTAACTTGTATGCACCGTGGAACTGTTAGAGTGTAAAAGCGCCGTTGGAAAATTAACAACTGTATATAAAGTAACGTTTTACCAATATAACCCAATAGGTACGTTACAGTTCGTTTTAACCCCCCCAATTCAAGTTGATATTCCAACGGTGTCATACAGTGGCGACCCCCGTGTTAGTGCTGTGGATTACCACCCACCGGACTTCAGTGACGTACGGATATATCATAATCTGCATTGTAGAATAGTTTTAGTGACGGCAGGTCACCCACCTCGAGCTGAGCGAACGATTTTCATTTGCCATTGTTAATGTTTTATCCTTTGACTAAGTTAATATGTATAGCTTTGTGCAATGGTACTTTCAACAAAATTATCACTTGAAATGTAACTGTTTGATGTGATTGGTATATATAGTAACCAGTTGATCGTAATAATGGAACATCGTTTTGTATAGCTTTGGTGATGTTTTGCGTGTTATAAATAGCTCGGCTTCGCTCGTGGTGGATCGCCAGCTAAATGCTGTAGACAAGATGGCTGCCCATCCCGCATTGCCAAATTTCCGAACTGTTAAAGGTATCAACAGATTGAGAGCTTTACTGAGGCTAGACGGCGGCTTGCGCTGTCTTATGACGCCACAGCTTACCGTATAGCCAAGAAATTTGCGTCTAATTTATAGTATCATAATATCGTAATCGCAAGTTGACTCCTTGATTTTTATTATTATTATTTTTGAATTGAATTTTAGGGTTAATTAATTTTATCATTACTTTTTATTTAACATTAATTAATAATTTTATCTATGCTTTTATCGTGTTTTTATTTTATTGACGAATCCAATTGTATTGTTTCATTTTATTGACATAATTTTAATTTAATGCAGAATTTGATTATATTGTTTTTATATTACCATAAAGCCGGTTATTCACTATGAGATATAATATTTTATCGCTCGTTACACATTTTGTACGAGACCATTCACACTGGCTATAATATATATTATATTACCTCACGTCCCACTTCTCCCCCTGCCTCGCCTCAGTTTGCATTCATAGCTCAAGATGTAATATTATTATATCCCATAGTGAAAAACCAAAATTTTTTTTTTGTTCGTCCCTATTATTATTTGTTTCTGTTCCTTCATTTACTAAGTTGCGATCATTTGAATCATTTTATTTTATTTTGACTCTGATATTTATAGATTAAAACAAGTAATTATTTTCTTTTTAATTAATTATAATCCAGCTCTCAATCTGGCGTGGTCCCTAATGCTACATTATTCCAAAGAATTAAAAAATTGGATGATAGATATTAAGTTTTATGTTAAGGTGCCTTCAGACAATTTGTGTTAATCGAATAATTAAAATTTCCTTTTCACCTATTCAAAAGTGTGGTCGACATTATTATTAATATTATCTTAGACATATTATCCATTTACATTATTATCTCTTATGTTATTATTTATCCATTCTTCAATTTAATTGTAATTATTTCCATTGTAATTTAAGATTATTAGATTAATTTTAATTATTGTTTTCAATTGATTTTACTTATTTCGATTGCAATAATAATATTGATAAATTAAATGTAATTGATTAATGTATATTTTTAAAATTCTGATCTGATAGGAGAGGATGGTGAATTTTCTTATATTTTATGTTCATTTAATATTGATATTGGCACGTTGTTTATTTTAAATCATTATCCTAGCGTTTAAAAATAATTTCGCATGACCCCTGTTCTCAATCACTGAGCGCTTAATCGACCCCCTCAACGCCAAAGTCGATAGACAAATCAGTTTCGTGGCCTCGCCGCTACTGTCTGATATGTTTGACAAATAGATTAAACAATTTTTTATGTAACATATTACATACCCAAAAAATAACATAAATGTTTTTTTCCAAACCAACAATTTTCGGGGTCGTACGTTTGGTGTTTTTTTAATATAAAATTCCGACTTACAGATTTTATTATCGTTGCATAGACCTCATGCAAGTTTGTAATTAAAAAGCCATCTTTTAATGTTTTATTTTGAATGGGGTACTCAAATTGTGGTTACGGAAAATATTCGATATCCGGAATATTTTAGGACGTGCTAATAAAAAAACTTCACTATTTTAAACTCATTGCAATAATTTGAATTCAATTGTTAACATGTGCCTTTTATTGAGTTATATTATTGTTTATATTTTACTTAAATACCTATGACCCTACACAGTGATGCGGATCAAATGTATTAAAGCCTATGCAAGTGCGTTCAGTGCGACGCAGAGTGTTCCTGTCGCTGATTTAATACATTTGACTATACGTCAAATGCACTGCGTAGGGACTACATCTCATTCACAGGTATTTTACCTCTGACAGAAGTAAAAACAAGTTTAAAACACTCAAAGGTCATCGTCCTAATAGGACGCGAATGCGCGATCATCGTTGGTTCGCGCGAATTTTACTTGTACGAACGCGCGATCAAACATATTGAACACGAACAGGTGTCCTAACTGACAATCGCGCGACGCTTAGGCGCACGCTTATGAACACGCAATGGTCGCATCGTTTACTCGTGCGATGATCGCGGATTCGCGTTCTATTAGGACGATGCCACAGGAATAATTGTTAATGTGTGAGCTGACATAGACAGACTGCTCGAGCAGTTCGCCATTGGTCAACATACATGGCTGGCTCTTATTTTGAGTGTTTTTACCATCTGTCAGAGGTAAGATAACTGTGAACGATTTATATGTCTAATTTTAAATTATCAAGTGCTTGGGTTCTTTTATGTTACAATTATTATTCTTTTGTGCCAGTATTATTGCTAAGCAGAATTTATTTTAAAAAGGTCATAATGCTTTTTTAAATATTTTTGCTCTATGTGGTATCGATATCAAATTCTTGCATTGAGATATTAGTATATTTTCGTCGTGACTTTGCCTAATTTTTTAACGTGTATATAATCAGATAAATCATATTCAGCATTACAGTAAGATAAGCAGAAATTGAAAAAATATCATGTACCCTTAGCTCTGCTGTATGTAACGCAGAAATTCTCAGTGTTTATAATTATAAGAACTCAATAGACATAGTATTAAGAATCATAATCGAATGTCATAGTCGGAACTGGAAATAGTCATATATTCTTCTCGCAATTAATAGCAACTGACATAATAGGTGTCAATTATTGTAATAAAACAGTTAAAATATAGTATCTAACTCAAGCACTATCGCTCGTTTTGTACTTTGTGCAACATATCGCTTTATATTAAAAATTGATTTTCACGGTTTTTTTTAACGAGAATAGGCCGCTGGTATCAGTGTCTCTGTGTTCATACGGTCACTTAGCTTAACGACTTCCATCTAGCGACAAGAACCGACAGCTTAACTTACTTTTGAACCATAGAGAAGGTCGTTATATTAAGACCCATCAATGTACTGTCTCGACTTGTCATTGCTTAACCGATTTGTTAGTTCAGTTTTACTTCATGTTGCATTAAAACACCCAGCTGCTGTAATAAGTTGATGTCAGAGATTATATAAACTTGATCGAGGCTTGACAAACTTTTTGGTCACTCATAAAATATCCATCTTTATCTGTATTGCTTTTTGTGAAATTTTATTTTTAATGTCATAAATATATAATTGTTTCCAGGGTTGACTAAGAAATTATATTTAAACTCAATTAACGCAGTAATCGATTTAAAATTCAATTTAGTAGTGTATTGCAGTGTTTTACAATGATATATTACAATCCAGGTTTAAGTTTTGTCGCCATGCTTTAGTGAGTAAAATAGGATTTTTGTGAACGCGATGTGTTTTTTCCGGTTTAAGGTGGTACGTACGTTTCGGTCCACGCAGGAAATTCATATTTTTTATTTTTACAAATTGCATTTCAATCATTGATAGAATTTTCGTGAAAATTGATTTGGCGACAACAAATACAATATATCTACTAAATAATCATATAAATTATAAATATTGGCTCTTCTCATTATGAATATGCATAATGCACGTTTATAGGGAAAAAGATGCATCTATGTTTCGATGTACTTCTGTAAAAGTGCCGCCGACCGCAGTGTCACCGTGCTTGGAATCACTTTCTTCATATAACTACATAGAAAGTAGTATGTTGCTTGCTGTCTGCAGCTGCAGTCTGCGGCGTGCGGTCCGTCCTGGAATTGTACCTTTATATTCCAAACACTTTCAATTCTTTTGATGAGTCTAAAACTGTTTTTTTTTTGTCTCGGCCATCTTGAAAATAGGTAAAAACGGCAGCCATTTGGAATCGCCATGCAAATGTCAAAATTAAATGCTCTTGTAAATGATGCATTACATTATTTTGTAATAAACGTTTACAATTTATTTATGTCATTTTATTTTGTTGTTAATTTCGCTAATTTTTAATCTGACCTACCAATAACTTGTTTCTAGATATTAACAATTAACATATTTACAGTAATTTTACACAAAATATTAAAGAATGAACCTTTTAAAATCCGTGGCATTTTGCAATTGCTGGATTTGTAATATTAATTGTCAGACACTGTAAATTAATTAATATAATAAATGAATCCCTGTATCGACAGTACTTATATACAATTTTCTAATGACTATATCCAGTAAATTAATAATAATTACTGTTTATTCATTTTAATATAATAATGTTTTTTTTTTGTTTATACGCAACGTAATTTGTTTCATCTTTTGACGTTTTCATCATTTTTTTTAAATGATACGTGACAGATATGAGTGGTTTTGTCATGCATATTTCAATGTACACGTGGCAATTAGGAGAGAATAAAAAATTTTTGCATCGACGAGATTGCATGAAAATAAATATTCAAAATTATAATCGTTTTGCACTGTACGCCATCTAAGGCACTTCAAAGTCTTTATAATGTTAAATTATGATTGTTTCGGACTATTTTATATCACGAATGACATTGTAATCATGAATCACTGTGCAGAAACGTGCATGAACAATACTCTCATAATTAAGGCACTTGTATTAGTTTAAATCCGATTCAATATAGTGCATGTTACGAAAATTGGTAAGTACTCTACAGTTTTTGTGATTTGTAAACTGTAAGATCTAAAAGTATTTTGATGAAGTTTCGCGATCGTACCACAGCGATCGAAGAACTGGTTGCTATTGCAAAGAAGCCTAGTGTTATTTGTATCGCATAATAAAATTGTAAAGCATCACCAATTTTCATAATATGAACGGTATTATTTCGCTTGAGTCATTAAAAATCTTCTCGTATGTTCAATATCAACTTCATTCATGTAATATTCAGTAAACATAAGGTATATGATAGTGGATTTTGACTCTTATTATTGTACCGAATTAAGACACTTTGATCATATTTTTTGCGTCATAAAACAACATGGCACATGTGTTTTTATTTTCAAACAGCGATGTTGTGTTTGCATCATGTGGTAAAGACGATTTTTATTGTAATAGTTCGCATAAGATATTTTAGCCTTTCAATACATCCTACTCCGTCTAAATTTTTTTCTGAATAAATAGTTGTGAGTTCCAAGACAGCTGTAGTTTCTCCCCCGGGACGTCAATAAGCCTCATTGCTTATTGTCAATCTGAGGTCGCCGTGTTAATCCTGGCTATACAGGAGACACGATTGGTATGTCAGAGGCCATACAAATGTCGTATTGTCACCCTGTCGCTTGTCATTTACCATCTTTTTTTTTATACGCCCAAGTCTAAATACAGTTTTTTTTTCTCTTTGAACGAATTTACGGTGATTTTAGTAAGCAACTCGCGACATTTTGTTTAGAAGAGGTATGGCACAGCGGATAATCCGCTCAAATCGGAGCTGCCCGTCTGGGGAAGGACCTCCACCTTACAGAAGATCGTAGCCAAATAGCATTGGTCTCGGCCATGTTGTGTACAGTCGACAAACATTTTAAGAAACAAAGTCATGAATACTAATAGTGACCGGTCTCTCGTCTGGGACTGACGTGTCGCCTATAATAAAGAATGTTTATGTTTTATTTTATTTAACTTGGAAGTCACTCAAATAACAGAAATAGTTATCTTATTACTGAAAATAATGACATTTGTTTAAAGTACCTATGTTATATAATGAAAATAAACTTTATATGTTATAAAATATATAATGTTTATTTTCGATTATTTATATATCGATTTGATGCAATTATCTATAATAAAATCGTTACTATACATAGACGCACACATCGTTAGTTGAAACTATAAAATGTATACGTTATGAACAATGTGATTAATCGGGCAATGTGATTAATAATCTAGCATTTATTGTGTTTATTTACCACAATATACAAGACTTATGTATTTATCTACTGTCACAGTACTGTATTGTGGTCAATAAAAACTAAAAAAATTACGAAATAAAAACCTTTGGCACACACAATTGACGATAAAAAGCATCTATTGCGCAATAATACATATAACTTGTGTATTGTGGTCAATAAACAATAGATGCTAGATTATTAATCACATTGCCCGATTAATCACATATACATTACTCGATAACATGTCGCCGACAACGCTACACACCACTATGTTCGAACATTTTTTGTATATACATAATATTCGTCATAGAAGAGCGTCTGTATCTCTTCTTCGTGGCTGTAATAAATAATTAAACAAAGACTGAAGCGTAGGTATAGTGTAATATTAAAAGTATTAAGTAGGTACTCGTGTGTAATACCGGCCACCACTCCCCCTGTCTTTGTTGTCGTTTTAATCCGACGTAGGCGACGTATCATCTCCAATACGGTTTAGTTATTATAATTTAGTTGTAGTGTATGTTTAGTTCATTATACCAAACTTTTATGATGTAACAAGTGGCTAATACTAGAGAATTGGACTAAATCCATATGAAGCTTCATCGCGCAATCAGTTCAAACATATGACGATGTATAGATGCGTTCATAAGTCCGACTCGTTTCCACATTTTCGAGGATTAGCTTCTTGTCTGCGTGTGTATTGCGACTGTTTCCTTTATGTTTATTCATTAATGTCGCCAATTGCCCGGCGATTGTCAATATTGAGACAGTCGAAGTACCTGCGGTCGAAGTTGTCATACGCCCTCTCGTAGCGACTCTAATCAGAGTACAATGCATTGGAGTTCTAATAGTAACAAATCGAGTCGCGATGAGGTACCCATCGTCGGGATGTAACATTGGATTTTTAATCCGATTTCTAAGGGGTCTGTCTCTATTTCAACGTTAAATATCGTGAAAATTTGGTTTGTTAACATTGAACGCGTCAATAACTTTTAAACTTTACCAGAATGCACCGGCCATGGTCACAGGCGAACAGTTTGCCTGTGACCACCATAATTGAACGCGTTTTCAAAATTATCACTGTATAGTATCTTATTTTGAGATTTTTTTGTTAGTATTTCTTCTATACATAAGAATTATTGCGATATTCTGTTGAATATAGAGTGGACTTCCAGTAAAAGTAATCTAATGATAATAAAATCCATATTACACTATACGATGTGTCAATGTGACATTTCCGACCAAGATCAGAATGTATAATCATTTTGTATGTCATATGTATTTTCTATGGGTAATCTAAAAGTCAATCTATTTGCAGACTAGTCGTCCTATAGCAAATGTAATATTGAAAGCAGTTGCCTGTTTGTCAGCATTTTGTAAAAAAAAATTTTAATGTTGCCTTAACTCCATAGAGTTAAGGCACATGTACATATAGTGAGGCGTGTGTCCGGTTTGCCTCGGAATTGTATATATCTGTGAACGCTGATTTATAACTTGAGCGTGTTGCACTTGCATATCACAGTGAGGACATGCCTCGCATGCGTTCGCGTCTATATGTGCGTTGAAAGTAAATAAAAAGTTTAAATATTAATTTGAGTGTTGAATAAAATACTTGGTTTAAAAAGTAATGTGCTTTCAATATTATTGCAGACCGTGGTTTAACTTTGTTTAATTTAACTATATTTTGAGACCACGATTAGTGCCGACGACTGGGCGTATCGCGATTGGCTTTTCATTAATATTAGGAGCCGTGTACACGAACAAATTTTGTAGAGGCACGGCATCGGGGAAATTCTTTGTTAATTTAGTTTTTCAAAATCCTTACTTTCATTTCATTAATGTATGATTATTATTAATAAATTCAATTGTTTTCAGTTTATTTATGTTTTTTATTTTTTTGTTATTTTTAGTTTACACGAGTATTAGAACTATGAGCCAAATAAGCATGTGGTCAAGACACCAAATTCGAAATCTCTCACACGTGATTTTATTAGCCGTAAGGTGTGCAAAAAAAAATAACATTCAGGTTTTTTTGTCTTACGATTTTGTTTCTAATCAGATTTTAATTAATATTTGTTGATATCCTTTGGTTTTTTTTTCGGTTTATTTATTATTTGTACGTATTTTATTTAATATATTTTTATTTCGAAATTTACGGGCACGGCAGACGACATACTATTCTGTGCACTTTTTTGTGAAAATTACAACCTATGCAGTAACGCATACAATGCGCAGTCCTGCGCTCAAAAAGCCGTGTGATTCTGTCAGACCGCACCGCGCCGTGCCACACCACACAAAGGAAGTTGTCGTTCTCAGAGAGAAATAGACCATTGGCATCAACAAAGGCTAGCGCAGACGGACGGTGTCTGCCATCTAGCGTGGATATAAAAGTCCATTCACACGTGGCGTAGGCGTATACACAGCGCAGACGCCGCAATAACGCGAAGCACGCCTACGCCGTGCCCGGCGGTAGCTATGCCATGTGTGAAGGGGCTCTAATGTATTGAGTGTGAAAAATCCGTGACTGACTTTTCTGCACCATCCAGGTTATGCTCGGCAGACTCGTTCGCACAAAAAGTATGTTGTCTACGCAGCCCATTATCTGTCATCATTTTCTCATGTAAAATCCGTTCCAATATATATGGCACAAAAGCGAAACAATCGTGTTATTTAGAATATAAATCGATATGAAATAAACATGAATCTTGCACAAATCACCGCATTGCACTAACGTTATGTTACCACATTAAAGTATGACCAACTAGTTCACTCACTATGATTGTTTTTTCTGAAAACCTTGTGCTAAGTATGTTGGGACGGAGTATATAACGACTACGTTCGTATTTGGCTCGAATAAATAATAACTGGCTTCAGATCTCGTGCACTCTGCCATTGGACTTATGAATTTCTTAACCCTTTAACTCCTCCGCTTTATATATGTAAAAACATGTACCTACAACTTATTCATGTAATACGGTCAACGGTATATGTTGCACTGTCACTTTTGTATATTGCTTTAATTACTAAAGACTTGAGTAAACATGTTAACAATCATGTTATACGGACTGATGTTATATTTATGGCGTCGTGGCAAATATACGACGGTGGCATAAGAGACGAAATCATTTGTCGGTTTAATCCGACTTAGGCAGTTGAAGGGTTAAGGATTTTTTTTTTGTAAACTACCATTATTAATTCCAGTCAGTAAAATGGCAAGTGCAACTGTCACTGAACACTGTCCTGCAACACTGGACATGTCATTTTACTGACTGG
Source organism: Endotricha flammealis (assembly GCA_905163395.2). Classification (NCBI taxonomy): domain Eukaryota; kingdom Metazoa; phylum Arthropoda; class Insecta; order Lepidoptera; family Pyralidae; genus Endotricha; species Endotricha flammealis. The sequence goes on from LR990852.1 coordinate 21,360,624, forward strand.
AATTAATAATCGTACTTTAAATCAAAATACGGGGCTATCGACAGGATGTTACCCTGAAGCCCCTATTGTTTTCTCTTGTAGAAATTGTGAAGATAATTGAGCTCCGATTACTACATAATGTCCATAATAATTTGAGCTGGAATTATACTATAATACTCAACCAAAATGAGATACGATAAAATGTGTAATGACCGTCCCCTACCGTAAATATTCTCTAACTCATGCAGTTCTAGTTAGGTTAAACCTACGCTAGGGGTCGTTGGTGAAAACGGACATCAGAACTTTTCATACTGGTAGTTTAAACTCTGTCTTACATACCTACCTAAAAATTGGTGAAATAAATGTGACTAGTACAGACAACAATTGCTTTTATTCGACCTAACCCAAGATTGCCAAAGTATGAAAGTCGTCTATATACGACTAGGTGTCAGACGGATTTTGGCGCCAACTCGATATCGTCAACTTGAGACTAATAGAGATTGGTTAAAAAGCATAGTGACTGCATTTTATGACCGGGAACTAAAACCAAATACTATAGAAGACTAATACCCACAGCTCTTGACGTTTCTCATACAATGACTTGGCAACCTCCGTTCACCTCATGCCGCTAGGGGCGCTATAACATTTTGCATACAAAACGCACAGTTCACCTCATGCCGTAGGGGCGCTAGTGTCGCGTCTTGCCCGAATTCTTCCGAAGCTGTGCGTATTACTCGTCTATAGTATTTGCTAATAGAGATTGGTTAAAGTGTATAGTGACTGCATTTTATGACCGGGAACTAAAAGTGCATCATCAGGTTGATTTCAAAATCCGCCTTCTCCAAAGAAATTTTGCTATCATCATAAATTATGATAATAAAATAAATAAATCAGGGATATGGGATTATATAAATAAAACGACATTATTATCTATTTTTATATATTCATCCAGACAACGGTACACTGTGACATTAACGAACTTAACATTACTGATCAATTGAGACTACAAATTGTTGATAACCAGACGGTTGCTAAACAATATAATATTTTATTCGGATACTGTCTACTACATTTATAACTGTTACATTAAAATACACCAATTCTGATATTGTACTCGACATAAACACTGATTAATTTGATTACGTCATACTGCACAAGCGGGCTTAGTAATAATGCGTGTGAGACGATAGTTTACTTACGCTGCAATGTAGCAGCTACTATGCCGCGATGTTGCGGTGCGTTGTGAGATGTGTACATTGCAGTGACGCTCATAGAATGCATATGTCGCAGACATTTTGCGTAATTCATCGTAATACAAAACAGCTAGACGTTTTAAAAACAGGGCCGTTATAATATTAAAAAGAGTTTTTTTAAAGTGCCACATTTTCATCTCATCATCACTGGGCGAAGGGAACTTGACAACAGAGTAGAGTGTAGAAAAAGTTCCCTTTTTCCAATCTAAATAAAAATCCACTTGTGCAGTACAAACGCCATAATTCTATTACAATTACTTGCTAATAACAGAACTAGTTTCGTGCGCCAGGAACAGGGTATAGAAAACATAATTAACAATAAATTGAATCAGTAACGTAATAAAACGGTATAATACGCCGTTCCTTTTTAATAATACGCGATAATATAACTAAAAAAAGAGTTATTACATTTTGTAAATTCTGCGATGTTCTAGGTGACACTGATTTTGGATAAGCGCGTGTGAATATTGCACAACTTTTAAGCGGGCGCCAAAAACAGTCGATACATGGCGTAGTAGGCGTTGCGTAGGCGTTCGATGAACGTATACGCCTAGCATTGTCTTTGCATACAGTAAAGACCTCGAGACGTAGTAACTATTTAGTAATCTGCCTCGAGACAACGCTAGTCGTGCGTCGCGTATTGCGGCGTCTGCGCTGCGTATACGTTCATCAAACGCCTACGCTATACCACGTGAAGGAGCTCTAAAACACTTCGAGCACTTCCTTGAAGATTTCACCGTATGGAAAGATGCAAATAACTTTGCCACTTCCATACATAAATTTAAATTGAGCTGTTTAAGGCGCCGACTTTAGGTCAATTTCTTTCGTAACAAATAAATTGTATTCCGCCAGATTATATTATACATACATTTCAGCCACTACGAAGTTCATTGACCTTATATAGCCTCTTAGCTCACCGCTCTTACATCTGCACCGGCCATCCTCAGAGACAACTAGAACGTCTTGAAAGTGGCGTCGCTAGTGATATGCAATTCATAATCGTTAGCCAAAAGCAATGGTAATACTTATTAGTTACACTATTGATACCTACCAACAACTGCACTATGTACTTATAAACTAAACATTTAATCCATAATACACAGGACAATAAATAGATCATGAAGTTTTTGGTTGATGGACAGACGAATATAAGGTAGGTATCAAATTACAATTAGGTATATAATTTGAGCCCATTGTGGCGATAGAATACTTTAAACTAGACGAAATAAATAATACATATACAGCTACCGTAAATAGGTACTATTCAGAAAGAACTCGAAACTTAATATTGTTCTTTACAATTAAATAACTAAATATTTTTTTTTATCACAAATAAAGTACAGAAAATGAGAAATAGCTGTCATGCCGTCCACGCTACGAGCCGCCAGTGAACTGAACTCAGTTAAACAAAACATTGTCCATGATTAAACATTGAAACCGCCTCTGTAGGTGTATAAACCATACTCCTAAGTAAACTTTACTTAACTATCACGAAAATAACATAGGTACTTAATTATGTAATCCAAAACGTGTTTCTCCAATTTAATAAATTAATTGTTTAATTATAACTACGAAATCCACATTGTAATACAAAAGATAGGAACCGCACCTGCGGTTCTACGATGGCACTTGCAACGTCCGCGTGTTGTCCACTGCCTGTCGCTTAAACAAAATATATAGAATCAATTTTGACGCCGAATTGTCAGCTAACGCTTGCCTGTCAGGGTATAACCACACGGCCAAATATATAATTTTATGTATATTTTTTTCTATATAATAGTCATATGTATTTAATTTTATATAATAATTTTGAATTTTTATTAGTCTAACTTTTATAGTTAAGCACGTTCTGGACGGCCGGCGGCGCGGGCGCGCGGGCCTGCGGGCCGCCGGGCCCTCGCCGCCGGTCGCCGCTCGCCGCTCATCGCCGCACCCGTCCCAACACTTACTGTGGTCAAAAATTTGGAAGGCACTTTCTACTTTCAAAAATTTTAATTTTTAAATTACTTTTTGAACACATTAGCCTAGACTTACACAATAGAAAATATGCGTAGTAACATTTACCAAAATTACGCAATTCATCCGAAACGTATAGGCCATTATATAACTTTTTAAATTTTTACCTTTTTCCTACATTAAATTTTATTTCCAAAAGGATAGCCAAATAGTTTCAACACTAGTTCTGAATTGCAAATGTTTTTTTAATAATTTGGTCTTTTTTATACACTAATTCCAAACTTGAACCGAATAATCCCAACTCCAAATAATAGTGAAGTAACAAGGCCACTTGGAGACTTATTTTACAATCTGCGCAGCGACGAGAGGGGCCCGGGCGGACGCCCTCCAAACTCACCAACGTTTCGCCAACGACATCTAATGGTATACCCTTGCGGCAAGAAGAACCGTACATTAGTAATTTTCCCGCCGAAACTATGAAACCAAAAACAAGGTTGATAAAACAAATTTGTACATATCTTAATGAGAGTATAGTTAATCTAATTGAAATGTTATATCTAGCTACGCGTAGGTCAGCAGACTTTGAACGGTGTACATTCAATGCTTGGCGATTTAGTGCTACTAAACCTACGGGACCCGCCGTCAATCCTCTATAACACATACATCAAGCGGAAAAATCAACACTTGACTTTTCTATGACCCACAGACGACTGCTCGTTACGAACTGACAGCCTCGCATCATGCTTCGGGTTTCACACACTCGCAAAATCCATCGACTTTTAAATTCAGTCTAGAAGGATCCCATCTCGTTCCTCCAATAGAAGTACTTACTATGTGTAAGATATGTTGCATACTGCATTAACGACGAAGACTTATTATACCGTCTTCATAATTAGTAGACACATAAATAGCAGAGTCCAGAGAGGCTGCGGGAGAGGGGGAAGGGGCGCGAGGTGCAGAGAGGTCGGTCGGGCCCGGAACGTCTAATTTAACCTAACATTTGGAACAATCACTACTGGCTAATGATACATCTATATTACATTTGGCGACCACTAAGCCTAGGTGGTGAATCGCAGACAGGGGTGCCGTGCGCTGGCGGGGGGCGTCGGGCGCCCGCAAGCAACATCGCTACAACGCTACAGAGGAATCGACTTGACATGAAACGATAGATCTATTGATACAGCTAACACTAATTTATAAGTTTGTCTTACACGAGTATGACGCTGAATTACAATGAATAGGTATACCGAACAGTCTTTTGAAATCGGGCCAAATATTTAATTTTGATCTCCCTACGTACACAGATGGATCTAAATCGTAACGTTAATTAGTTATGCTTACGATACATATTTGAATCTACTTATGAGGCGAGTCGGGGCGCCGAGCAGCCGCCCGGCGCCCTGCGCCCTACCGTTCTACGATATTAACAGAATATACTTAAAATATGTCACTGGAACACATAATACAAATAAACTACAAGTATACAAAATAATAAAATTAAACTAAAGATACTCTTCCGTAATAATACAAAACTCATAACTAAACAACAAGCTTCTTATTGCACAGCGAGTCCACTTTAAATAATGATGAGAGAACATGAACGTAAAATAATGCGAAAACGATCGAAATGATGAAATACTCGTACTCGTATGTGCGTCGCAACCGCCCGTGAGCGCGGGCTTGGAATGTGTCGCGCTCGCTCGCCCAGGGAGGGGACGGCTTAGAAGTAGCCCACGGAGTTGCGGTTGGGAATGAAGTAGGGGTAGGCGGGCAGCGGCGGAGCCGGCAGCGGCACCGGGGCGTGCGCCACGCCCGCGGCCTCGCTTCACATGTGCTCCACGCGCGCATCCACCGGCGGCTCCATCTTGACGGGCATCGACATGTCCTTGCCATTCTTAGTGAGAGGCACCGGTGTCTTCGGCGGGCCCATCTCGGTGATCTCAGCGACGACGTCGCGCTCGCCGTAGCGGCTGTCAGGGCGCGGGGAGGCGAAGGGGCGGAACGGGTCAGCGGGCTTGGGCGGCTCGAGAGCATGGCCGGGCGGTGGTGGGGAGCACAGGGGTGACTCCAGCCCGGCGGACATCGGTGAGGGCAAGCGCGGCGACTGCAGCGGCAGCGGCGGCAGGCCCAAGTGCGGCGGGTGGTCGGGTGGCCTCTGAGCTGCCACCACCATGTTGCACATCTGCCGGCGCAGGCCGTGTGCAACAGCGGCGACGGCGGCCGCGGCCGCCGCGTTCGGGGACACGCCGCCTTCGCGCCCATTGCCGCACGGCACCGCCCCGTACGGAACGGTGCCGACTGTCAAGCCGTCCTGAAACAGCCAGACGTCAACATACAATAACTGTCACAAGCGACGCCTGAGCACATTCGAGCTGCCCCCACCTTTCCTGTGACGTTCGCTTTCATTCCAATTCATATTGCAAATAAAAAGGTGGGCGCGGCCGCTCGAGCGGAATACTGAGAAATCACAATTAAATCAAACGTGTTCGGAACAATTGCAACGCCGAGCCAATTGCAATAATTGAAGTTCGCAAAAGCATATTCGCATGAGCAGGAAGGAGAGGTCATTAAGGGGCAATGAATCAATAATGAATATTAAAAGTGTTCCGTTTGAGAGCAGTAAACGTTGGGGGGCCTCGCGGGTATGGCGGATTAATAAGGGGGGCGCGCAGGCGATACTGACCGTGATCTGGGGGTACGCCGGCAACACCTCCTCCTTGATGTGGTGCGCCGAGTGCGGCGCGTGTGTGTCGCGAAAGACGACGGCGCGGATCACGCCGCGGATGTGCTCGTCGGGCCACACGCCCAGCAGGATGCGCTGCGGGCGCCCGCGCCCCTTGGGCCTCAAATCTGCAATGGCGCACAACAGTAAGACGTGAACAGGCAACCACCAAGCGGGGACTGGGGGTCGGCTCGGGACATTGGGGGTCGGCTCGGGACATTGGGGGTCAACCGCGAGCGCCGGTCGAGTTCGAATGAGAAATGACGTCCGTGTTCTTTGGCCTAAATAAATATGTTTTTCCCTATTATAATGAGACTGCGCCATGTGTTTTTCTATTGTACCTAAACATATTTTTATCGATACCTAATATTAAATTAATAAACTGAATTGATAATATATAATCCAGTGCAATGTCATGGCATTAACTATCCATATCTAATAAGGCTTATTTTCTTGTCACTTATACGATGAAATAGAAAGACGTATTTATTAAAATAATCACGTAGGCTAGAGTGACAGTTAAAATGAATATACAATTATATTGAAATATAAATCTATCGATGCAATCGCCAATCACTAATGCATCGGCCCCTTATCGACCATTGCCTATTATAGTATCGATACTGGGAAACGATAATTTACAATTAATACTTTTGAGATTGAATGTTTCCGTTATTTATAAATCTGTAGGTAAGCACGGACGTGCCTCTATCCATTTTTGTACTTGATGGGGCAAATTAAATGTGCAAATTAACTTATTACTAGCTTTAACTAAATTATATCGGATTGTACACTAACAGATTAGTTAGTAAATTTTCAAGAGAACAAATTAAGATTTGCTGTTAATTTTAAATTGAAATTAAAATCGCGATTTTATTGATGAGTAACCTAGCTGGCCCGCGTGTTGCGGGACTTGCAGGCTGCTCGGTCGAGAACGGGCCCTCCACCAGCCCGCCATCACACATCAACACATGGTATGAATCGAAAGACGGTCCTTATGCGGACTAGGCCCGTGCGCGGAAATTAAGGCCTACGCACATCGGAACGGGATGGCATCGAATAAACCCTTTCGACACCACGGTATCATTTTGAAGATAAGCAATTTATATATTATTCTATATCGTACGTTTGAATGTCTATTGGTAAAAAAATGAATCCCTTGTTATCCCGTCCCGTCGTGCGTAGGCCTTAAGCCCGCATGACTCAAGGCCCTGAATATAACTTGGGAAACAAAATAGCTAGTTTATAACATAGTGTTGGAATGAATCCCCGAGCAAGGAGGCCGTACGACGCGCTGCCGGCATTTACTAGCCAGCAAGACTTCTTTCGAGTACTTATTTTTACTGATGTTAATTTTTTACTTTTTTGTCAATAATTTTCCCTACAATACCTACATGTTTACTAAATGAAAATATGCTATTATACATCTAATACTAATATTACGAAGAGAAAATATTTGTATTGTTGTATTTTAAAAAAGTTAAGAACCCTTCGTAAATCCCGTACGAAGCCGGTCCGCTAGTGTAAAAATAAAATAAGGCAGATCCTAACACAGAGAATGTTGTGTTATAAATATACTGATTGAAAATAATTAACGTTACTTAACGTTTATAATTACATAATACAAATAATGTTTTGGAAATAATTTGTATAACCAAGATACGTTATACCTATTTATTCTATGTAGTAATGTGATAAATTCTTCTTTCGTAACCGGTCACGAGATTATGGTTTTGAAAATGGAATAAAGGGTGCAGATCGAGTAGGTACTTAAAATCTGTGTGTGTCATCTTTTTTCATTCTTTATTTTCATAACACTGGCCAGTTAGACGAAAAAAATTAAATATTTTTAATTAAGTACCAAACTTCTTTTATTTGAAAGTCTTTACATTTTATATTAAAAGTTAAGAGACATTGTAAATATAAATAATAATAAAGTAAGACACATTAATAAAAATTTGCAATAAATTTTGAAAAATAAAGTATTTATAAGTAGCCATTACACTGTCAATCAGATCGAGATCCGTGATCACGACCAGCCAGATTGACTGTTGATCAATCCATCAAACCAAAGCCATTACATGGAACAAAAGATCACAAACATGGATATCAAAATAGACAATGACTGCTGAACGTGGTCGATCCGTCAATCCAACACCTCATGCTGATCTAGATCACCGATCTCGATCTAGATTGATGGTGTAATATCTGCTATAAGGTATTTATTAAACATATAAATAATTTATAAATACGGTATTCACAGAGTTAATTAGAAATTTAATTTCATAGTCAATTTTAAATACAAATTGCAAGAATATAAATTCGCATAGCATTTTGATTCGCCGGGCACAGTAAATTCGCACAATAGTAAATAATTTTGTTAAAATTATAACTAAATAAAGGTAGGTTCTAAGGCTTCTGGTATAAAAACCCACTACAAAAATGTGATTTTACCGTCTCTAAGTAGGTTATGATTTTTTATGTAACAAATAAATGTTTCTAATTATTGTTTAGAAAATATCAATCATAAAATTTCTAGTCATTGTCTATTTACCCGATGCAAATAAATATGTATTTTGATTGCAAATTAATTACCGAACATCATAATCTGAAATAATGCAATCCCTCGCTGAAAATTCAGTAGTAGCTTTTAGTTAGATCAAAACGATGAAAGAGATTTTCTAATACGAAAATATAAAAAAAAAACAATACATAAAAGCGTAATTAGAATAATTTTATTACATATTTATTTATTTACATTAATGTTTTTTTTTATTCTTTCACCAGATACCGCGTAATCTGCTCAAAGCAGTAAACAGTACGGTAAATGTTTAATTTACGCTAAGTCAAGGGTCTTAAAGAATCCTCCTTGGAACCAGAAGCCAAAGACCGACCAGTGACAGATCTGTCACAAAAAATTACAGAAGTTAACATACCTGCTCCTCCATCAGCGCTGGGTCCGAGCATATTGTGGACACGATTAGCGTACAGCACGAAAGTTGGGTACGGTATGTCGTACTTCCTCGCAGCCTGGGAGAGGGACAGGCCCTCCTTCAGCACGGAGAAGATGGCTTCTGCCATAGTCTCTGGTCTCCAAGACTTGAGTGGGCCGCGTTCGCGGAAGCGCAGGTTGTGCACCAGGCTCTGATTGGTGTTCCAGCACTTTTGCCACATCGACTGAAGTTGGTACTGGTAGCTGTCTGCTGAAAATAGATAGAATAGCATTACTATGTGAGGCTCCAACTCTTGATTTCCTGGAGGAACGACGGCGTCGGTAAGTTTACTCTGAATATTTTGAGAGGTGAGAGCGTAAATTGATCATTATTGAGACTCCTTTAAACATGTCGTGAATTACATATTTATTAACGAATCCAATGTATGCGTGGTGGTAATTTTTGGTAATGCTGGAGCGCTGCTGGAGAAAAATTGATTCTTAGGAATAAAGAGAATGGGTTTTATGCAAGTAATTTATAAGCTTTCTGAATTTAGTTCTACGCGTCAGTTTAGTAAATTAAACTTACAAATTAAACCATAAAATATTTTGTTTCGGGGATAGTTGGTACATACAAATTAAAATTCTATTACACTTTCGTTATTTCCTTGTCATTTTTTAAATCATAGATATTTTTGTCGTACTTAACCTTAAGAAGGTAAAATACAAAATACATTTTCAATAGACTTGTGTTGTACACAATTTATTAAATACACGAAATATATGCCATATCATACAAATTCATCCCAGTTCATTCAATCAAAGTGGATTAGAGAGTTCTCTGCCACGCTGTTCCAATGCGGATTGGCGTAGGCCAGTGTTTCCAAGCCGCCTTAAGCCCACCGTCCGTTCTTAAGCCATTAACGATTGTAACTGATACTTTTACGTGCCCTCCAGAGCACGGAGGACCTCGAGATAACAAAACCCATCCAAATATTGGATAGGGTCGATGTAACTTAATTTGCGTGTTCGTTTTAGAGTGCGACACAGTGCATCATTGTTAGTGTTTTTACAACATACATCAGGTGCAAAAAATGAAGACAAAGGCATGCCAAGGCAAATAAAAAGTGCAAAAACAACTACATACATACCTCGGAAAAAACCTGTACTAAAAAAAAGGTTAGTGCGTTTGGTAAATAAAACAAAACTAATTTATAATTACAAATTATATTTTGCAGTCTTATGAAAATAAGTTAAGCGCATAATGGCTAATTAAGTGATCATCATCATCATCTCGGACACAATGTCCACTGCTGGGCATGGGCCTGCATATAATAAATAATGTAATCATGTTACAAAAATTGTAATGGTGCCCACGGGAGTTACTTTTTGTGGAACATTATTGTTACATAATAAAAATGCAATTTTCTGAAAAGCAGTTTAGTTTAAATATCTCTTTTTCTCATTTAATTTGACAGTGATAGCCATTATAAAATGTGTCATTGACTTTAAAAATGGTTTTGATTAGAGCAATTAACCTAAAATATGTGTAATAAATACATACACAATTTCTATACTTAAAATAGTTTGTTCGATTGTACACGAAAAATAGATTCAAACTACGAAATGTAAAGTCCTCATTTTGAAATATGGGATTTACTCAAATAGAAAGATTTTACCCGTGTGAAAGCTCTAATTTGCATTTTTTTTACTTTTATGGCCAAAGAAAAGTAAAAGGAAGAAAAAGAAATTTCTTTCTTTTTTCACTTTCTTTACTTTTTTTCTTGATGGATCAAATAATGGATTCAAGTGGAATGAGTGCAATTAACTTTTGTTTAATAACAAAAGTTAATAGTGAGCAGCAAATTATGAAATTATTATCATTGCTTTTACAGTTTTATCACGAAAATTCGTGTAGACTGGTAAATAAGACTTTAAATTGAATTAATTTGAAATTAGTATATTTTTGTATTCGATAGTTAATTGAAAATTTTGCGACACAAAAAGTAACATTGGTGTGGACTCAACATAAATGTAGATTTATTAATTAGATATAAATTATTTATTTTTTACAAAACAGTTTAACCCCAAAACCAGTGCTGTGAAGAGCAACTCGTTTTTTTTTATCTTTTTAGCAAAGGATTAAAATAAACCATTGCTTTAAATATTAAAGTTTCAGTACGAAACCGAGATTATAAATCCGCAGCAAAATATGAATGAACTCACAAATTCATTGTTATTCAGAGCACAGAAATTAAAACTGTAATCGACAATAACATTTACAAAAAAACCCTTACTAGTAACATTTTGAAAAATATAACAAACTAGCTGTTATCCGCGGCTTAGCCCGCGTAAAAATTAGCCTATGTCAATATGTATACAAATTTTCATAATGATCGGCTGTTTAGTCAAGGCAAAATAAAAATCTAAGGAAATCAAGCCGTGAAGGAATAAACAACAAACAAACTCACTTTCTCATTTATGATATTAGTAGGATAAATATCCCAAAGTAGCCTAGGGTTAACCTGCTTGTGTACAACAGACAGATCATTGTAAATATTTACTTGTAATACATGGAAAACAGACTCGCGAACAAATTTGCTCCGAGCGGGAATCGAACCGGCGCCCTTTGGGGCCCAATGTGTTCTACCTTCGGTTCATTACATTACACATGACTTTTTTTTTATTGTTTCTAGTAGGTACCTAAATCTCTTTTAAAATACCTAATCTAAACTTCAACCATTTTTCGTTGTTACAGATAAAAGTAAAAAAAAATGAAAGTATTTAAGTAAGTTTTCAAAATAACACTATGTAAAAAAACATGGCACATTATATTCAAAATCTCCTTGTACAGTCAGAAAATGAAAAAGAGCAGGGCCGGGCAGGTTTTCTAAATATCGCTTTAGTAGATTTTTAATAGTGTTGTACTATATAATTACAAAGTTTCATAACATTGTTTACATTATTAACATAAAAATCTTTATTCTTAGTTCTCCACCCTGAACACTTCTTTCATCGGTTGACTGTACATCACATGAAATTGGACATTTTGCTGCTTCTACATTAGCGAGTGATACAAAACAGATTGTACCAAAGAGAACTGATAGAAATTCCGTAATTACCGACTTGGCTGTGAGTTGTGACTGTCATCCATGACAACAGCCATGAAACTTGCCCTTCTACCATGAAACTTGCCCTTCTACCATGAAACGAATGCCCTTCTACCATGAAACGAAATACCAAAAATACGGACTGACGTTTCGTTGAATTCTAACCAGTTTTGAACCTTATTCTAATGTCGTTTTGACAGGACAAAGCTTTTCGTTGTTTCGGATGGACACTTTCATGGTTGCCCTCATGCTGCTAAACTTCAGACGTTCTGCGATTATGATTTTATACCTTTTTTATAACTACAAGTCAAGTTATGATATCTTAGTGTATCTTCGGCACAATATGTTTAGTCATAAGGCATTTCAATGTGTAAAACTTTATATATTATCCGAGAGTTAGCGGCATAAAATGTAGTCACTTTACCTCCTTGTCAATTCTATAAATCAATTCAATTTTATTACTAATAAGTGATAACATATTTCGAGTCAGTAACTAGTTCAAAATATATTGTTTTTAACATTTTAGTTATATAATATTTGAAATAAAAATCTAAGCACGTCACCGTTTCTATTTTCTAACGAATATATTAGAAAACTTAGAATATTTTGTACATTTTGGCAAAAAGTAGCAAATTTTTTTGTATACGTACGGTATTTATTTTGTATACTATTTAAGTCAATGATTTCGATTATTCTACAAAGTAAATTTTGGACAAAAGGAGCATTCTTTTTTGTAAGCATCCCTATTATTAATTTGTGGTAACATATGTCAAATAATACAGTTACTTTAACCATGGGGTATCACTTTAATTATTATGGGCAACAATAAATTGATACATTATTTTTGCAGAAATGTCCACCATTGTTTAAATGATTGATAGTCAATATAATGGTCTTTTGTTAAACGTAATTACTGACTAACCACAACAATGCGATATAGTTTATGAAAACATAGAAATAACACAATGTGTGACAATTAGAGGGGAACTTAATGAAACTCCTTTAATTAAGAGTTAAAAAGGGTGGCGCGTCACTATACTAATGCAATGTCGATGTTTATTTTTATGATAATTAACAATACCTAATTGTTTTTTCATTCATCATATTTAAAAAAAAAACGGTTAAAGCCCCAAAGGGCAAAAAGAAAATTGGCACGTTAAATGTAAATAAATCGCAAACGGATCATTGTATCGGAAAATGACAACCCACAACAGGGATCTGCGTGACATGGCGAAACTTTATAGTTTGCACGGTGCCCCCCTCCATCTATCTCCGAGAGCCTTGTGTTTAGAAATTTGAAAAACGGTTATGTAGGCTCTAATAGTTACCGAGTAATAGCCGACGAACTTATGAAGTAAAATTTGTTGAACGAAAACGTACAAAATGTCATAGTATATTATAGCATTGTTACTCATCTGCAAGCAAGAAATGCGTAGCCAATACGGAACCCAGCATTGTGCGTGGCCAACATGTACATGCCCGGTTTTTCATCATGTGAAATGAATATCATCATCATCATTCATCGTTATTTTCATCTTAATTTACAACCTTGTGAGTTTCAGATAGCATTCTGCCATTGAAATTTTAGAAAAAGAAATACAAAAGCTATGACGAAAATTGTTCTCAAATCTTTCATAATCGTCTTTATAACACGTAATTTCTTCATAAGAATTAATGAGTACTTAAAGTTAATCTTAACGTTAGAAAAGATAATCCAAATCCTAATTTCACAGCTTTAATAATTATTAGAAAGATATTCAACAATCACAAGTAAAATATTATCTCGTAAAATGTAAGTGGGCATCAATGTCGCGTCAAGTCGCGTGCACATAATATGTAGGAGCCTTTAGAAAATTATACTAAACAAAATTGCTCATCTATACTAGTCGCCACCAAGGCTGACTCGCGCTGACATTTAACGAAGTTCAAAACTGACACATATTACTTAGTGCACAACGAAATCGATTTTCAATTGTTTTATTAAGCTGTGAGTGATTTTGCCCATTTTATTGTAGTAATATTATACCTACTTCATATATATGTATATTCAAATCTAACCAAAATAATTAATTAATTAAATCAAATATTCCCCACAAAATTTTTAAATACACTTACTGATATGAAAGGATATCTTTATAATAATTAATTCCTAAAATAAACAACTAAACAACTAAGATTTAAAAAATATTAGAAACTAAACCGACTGTGCCGAAGATACGCGACGTTCGGCATGATTACTTCAAGCTGTATGAATTTGCCGAAATCACATTTCGTATGTTCGACGCAGTCACATAAAAAGGACGGCTCTTACAACAGTAGGCCTAGATAAAATAATAGAAAAATATTAAGAATAATCGATAAACCAGAACGAATTTAACTTTTAATAAATACAAATATATTTTAAATGAATTTCTTAATTAAATAAGAAGTCTATTGGCTCACCTAATTTTCAAATTAAAGCGAGACACAAAATATTTTTTTATAATCTTCTCTAGGCCAAACTGAAAAATAAACTAGAAATCTAAACTATAATAGATGTATTAAGCAATTAATTAATTTATTAAAATACTAAATGAGGAACAACGGTGTCCCCAATATTTTGTACCATTCATTTTTATCACTAAATCCCAATTTGAGCCAATTAATTATTAACTGAGACGTAGACACCTGGCGTTAATTAAGCTATTTATTCCTCATGAAAGAAATTTACTTTCAATCAAAGTAATTTAATTATTGACGCAGAACAAAACGTTGTATTATAATTAAGTACAATGAAAAAAATATACCTTAGTTTTGTAATCACTTATTTTAAACGTTCTATCACAACAACAAAAATAAGATATTTCAAAGGGGGCGGAGTAAACGGCCTTGAGGAAGTCCTTCAATATTCAAAAAAATATATGGCATTTATTATAACATTCTATTTTATATTAAGTCTACAGCCTAAGATTCATCATCAGTGTTGTGTTCAGCCTTAATTTTTGAGTTTTTAGTCTTATTATTCCCTTCATAATACAACGACACAATCGAATGCTTCTTACAAAACGCCCACCACCATCTGAACCCTGTCAGACCTATGAATGCGAAACCAGGGTCCCTGCTTCTCCGAAGTTGTTCAACGTAAGCTAATACTTCGCTCAGGGATTTTTTTGTCCTTCTGTTATATGGGGATACACTGGTTTCACAACAGAAATCTAGAACGGCTCTCTCCTCACTAGTCAATAAGCCAGCTTCATCTAGCACAGCCATACGCTTGGATTTACCAAGTATGTTGTCGTATAAAGTTCCTTTGGGTATGCCGTAACGAGTCGCAGCTTGAGTGAATCGCATCCTTTGTGTAACGACAGCCTGTATCGCCTCTTGAAGTTGGCTTTGGGTCCATGTTGGTGCTTTCAACTTGAGTGTATGACCGTGGAATTCTGACAGATAAAAGCAACACATAAAGCTTAAATTTATCCGTATAAATGATGCAATACAGAGTTAACTTTTTAATATTTTTAAAAGCTTTATAAAATCATTTTTAATTATGACTGATTAAAACGAGCGAGAACTTTGCACAAAGAGGTTTTTTAATCGCCAAAAAAACAAGTGAGCTTAAAATAGGCAATGAATAGTTTTCAGTCTTCAAATCAAATACGTATTAACAAACGGCAGTAATCTACTATGATAATATGACGTATAAGCCGTGAGTGAGACATTTATTCGTCATCTCTCGATCTTCAGAACCACCGTAGGTATTTGAAAAAGGCTTCCATCATTTAAAATTACATTATTACAGCTATGTATGTATGTGATATAAATAAATTGTTCTATCTGACCTCAAAAACTGGGGCGAACCGCTAGTACGAGTATAAATTGAATAGGTACAAAAGCCTAAAATTACTTTTGTTTGAAAAATTCAGATAACCGATCAATGAAACTGGACTCTAAAAATATTTTATAACATAACACGTATACTAAGTCGGTCACCGAATGCGGCGATCACATTCGCATTAGCCGAATCGTTTCCTCCAATGGGTCTGCTAACATTACCGGTGGGGTGTTCGAGTGGCTGGCAATGCGTGCTTTGTCACAAGAGTCGCGGATTCGAAAATTGCTCAAGGCAAATATTTGAGTGCATGAATATCTATGTTTGCAAGTTTGACTTGGTCTGGATATTTTCTATGTGTAATAAGTATTTATATCCAAAAAAACCTTATCAACAATCTAGTTCTCATAATAGCTTTGCTTAGTTCTATTCTAACGGGACAGCAGGATACACGCAAACGGAGTTGCGCGGGTTTAGTAAGACATATAACGCAACATCAACTTGTCTATGTTTTCCAATAATTGAAATTAAGTAGAACACTCATGAAGTATCACTTTTTAAGCATTTAAGGTTTAGATCTATACTAATATTAAAAGGGGAAAGATTCGTATTTTTATTTGTGACGAATACACTCAAAAGCTACTAGACCGATTTGAAAAAATCTTCTACCGTTGAGTAGCTACACTTTCCGCGGGTGTCATAGGCTATATTATATATTTTGACATTGGAAATGTCTTTTCGTTCGCTCCAGTATGGGCTCCGATTTCACGAAAAAGTGCGATCCCCTTATATCTCGTAGAGTTGTGAAGATATGATTTTCAGAAAAGGCTCAAAAGACGCATATGAGAGCTGAAAGGTGTATAACGAATTATTTGAGAAAGTCAAAAACGAAAAAAGTTATAGCAGAAATTGTGAAATTAAAAATTTTCTTTCCGAATTTTTTATTTTGGCGCTCGATATTTTAGAAACCAAGAATGATATAAGAAAATTGAGAAAAACTCCTCTGGACAATTTAGTCAGCTATAATTTGAGCCTAAAACAAAGATGATCGGGTTAAGAGTTTGCCCTGTAGCTTAACCTATTTGAAAAAAGTCAAAAACGTTGTAGTTTTATTTTGTAACATTTTTCTTATCCCGACTTTATCGTCGCTCAGCGACAATATTTTTTCGAATTCCGTAGATTCATTTCCAATGTGCTCGATAGTCGTGTGAGGCACGAAATCTGTGAATTTTTTAAATAGGGATCCTTATAAAACGGGGCTCTAGTTTTACATAAAATTAACGGATAATCGCCAGTTCAACTCAGCCAGTTTCTGTTCACTGCTGCATATGTCTATTTTTACGCCTCTTCGTTTCAGTACCACATGCGGTTTTTTACGTGCAAAAGTATATTCTGCAAATCTATTTGAAAAATAAGTGATCCCATTTTATTTACATTTCAGCTAGAATAAAGATGTTTTGCTTTCCAATAGTTGACTTATAGATAATGCAATCTAGCTATCCGCTTATTATCAATACTTGTGTATTGTAGTGAATAAAGTGAAATATTTTTTTCACTTCTCATGCTCAGAAAATGCTTATTTGCGCAGGATATAGGCTGCACAAAATCGAATTTTGTGCACAAGGGAAATATCTACTCATAAATGTATCTATATTAAGGCAAAGGAAATAAGCCATACAGCCAAACACAACAAAAAGTTCAGAGATAGAATTTGTTATTTAATAATTTTTCTTTAATTTATTTGCCTTATGTGTTTTTTAAGTCATAAAAGATATTAAAATTTAAATTACAGTACGGTAGGTTATTTAATTAATTTAAGAAAATTATTTTATTACAAAATTAATTTAATAGTAGGCTGTATAGGTCTGCAGCCCAAGCCTAATTTCAATGTCGTAAGATTTAAAAAAAAAGCGGCGGGAAAGGGGAAACAGGTCTTGTTTTTCGTGCGTTTATTTATTTATTTCCTCGCAATCGAAGTGAAAAGCAGAGTTTATAACTCGTCCACAAAACCATTTCTATCCGAGACTTTTAGCAGCCCGAGCCGAAGGCGAGGGCTGATAGTAATGTCGAGGATTCGTTTTGTGCACTTGTTGTAAAATCTACTAAATATTCATAATATAATTTTTATAGAAATTCTTTATTACTAGTATTTATGATGTCACAGTGCCAATACTAGACTAGCGGTTCTCGTCACTTTCCCCAGACATTCGTTTCCCACGGTATAAAATAATGCTATGCTAATAAATGCTATGGTTTTATTATCATGTCTAGATCCCTGTAGTGCATCATTATATACAGGAAAGCATGCTTGTCACACATATACTGCTATTTAGCGGTAAATTTTTAATGTAATATTTTTATTGTGGCACATCTGCTGCGACACCAAAACGACGATTTTTTGCGACTTCATATTAACCCACAATCATCCCACTGCAGTGGTCCCCTCAATGGAAGACAGAGCGTGCTCTGCCACGCTGCTCCAATGCGGATTAACAGAGGCCAGTGTTTCCAAGAACGTGCCCTCCGAAATACGGAGTCATCTTTTCCTAGCCCGGGCCAAGATGTGACTATTAAAATATTATTTTAAAAAGATTTTTTCGTCGTGTTCACAACTCGAAGCGAAATTATATTTATTGTTTTGGGTTCGCAGTAGAAGTGTACAGTCAGCGGCTTAAATATGTTGTCATTAGTACCTTGTCACTTTTGCTTTAATTACTAACTACTAAAGTGACAATGATTAGTTATGAAAATTGGACCTGCTGATCTCAAATCAATCCGTGAGCTTTTTGTTATGACTACAACGGATGCCTCTTTAAAAAAAATATATAAATGCATGAATTAATTAATTATATAGAAAAAAAACACAAGCAAGAGTTATTTTTGCATTCGGCACAAAGTGAATTCGTCACGGAAAAAAATGTTAAGTTCACTTTTAATGTATGATAAAAAATTGCGAATTTATTTTGTGACGAATGTATCAAAAACCCCTTTATTAGTAGGTAATTTATAACAATTTATAGTAGGTATAACAATCGCAAAAGATTATTGTGATTGAAAACATGAAACAAATTGTCAAAACGGTTTTCACACTTAACAGTCACTTAATGTCAAAACCATCCAACAATGCATTATCTATGAAATAAATAGTTATTTGATAGATAAATTTAATCAAACTTATCAGGTAGTGTATCCCCTAAACAATTCACGTAGATTATTTTGTATAACTTTCATTTTGATACACAAATTATAATATGAAACGGTGCATAACAATTGAAATCAACTGACCTGCGATAGAAGATGTTGACGCTCCAAGCCAGGCATGGGAATTCTCCAGCAGTTTAGCCTGTGAACAAAGAAATTGATATTAGACAACGCAACACAAAATAACCTACATACATAATGGATGTCTGTTTGTAACGCAGATGATAGAAATATAAAATAATCTAATTTATGAGTCCAGAATACGCTACTTTTAATCACAACCATCTGCGAATTCGCAACTCTACCTTCCGAAAGAGAAAAACTTGCTGTATTTATTTGCACGCTGCTCCAATGTGGATTGGTAGAGGACAATGTTTTCAAGCGGCCTGAAGGCCACCACCGTCTTGGCTTCACTATTATCAATCGACAGCCGGGACCAACAGTTTAACGTGCCCTCTGGAGCACGGAGATGCTGAAGATAACGTAAACCACTGGCTAGGGGCGACGTCGCTTAACTACTCTTTTTAAGTGCGACACACAGCGACGCCACCGAGCTTCTCATTTGTTTATTATGTAACGTCAAAAACATTTTTGGGCAATAACAGAATACAAAAACCAACATCAATTTCAAACAAAGCAACGCAACAAGCATTGTTGCTAACAAAACGCACAAAACAGTGTGTACAACATTTCTACCGATATTAATAACTTATAATTCGTTTATTGCCCATAAAATGTGATGTTGTGGCTGGCAACTATAAAATATATTCTTGTAACAATGGATATTATATATACGAGGTACGCTCCCACATTGCTATTACTATTAAATGGGTGTATTAAGTACTATCTTGTATTTCGCGTAATGTAAACGAATGTGCAGTTAGTTTATTTACGATTTTATAGTTTCAATACCAAAACAGCAATGTATATGATCCAATTATATATTACGCATAAATTAAAAACATAATTATAATATAAGATAGGGTCTCAGTGCAATTTCCTTTTTTAAGGACATCACCAAACGTCTGCGTGAAACCACAGGTGATCCAAGGGCAGCTATTTCGCTCAACGCATTTCTATTGCCATACAGCGAGGTAATGCTGCGTTTTGGGTACCCTGCCACAGGAACAGAACAGAAATTTAACGACCTATATTGTACACTTATGTCCGTTTTCACCAACCAGCCCTAGCGTAAGATTCCCTAACTCAGAATTTGTATGAGTTATGAGTCTCTTGCGCCCGTCCTGCTAAAACGCTGCCTCTGCCTCTGCCAGGCTGCAGCAGAGATGATTAATTAAGTATTTTGTTTTAACTCCTGGTAGTGCCGATTTGAATGTACAACAAGCCTTACTGCATAACTTTTGCGTTATTGTTCAGCAAAATGACTACACAGCTTTATGGCGTTTAGAAATTTGTGCTCTAATACCTAAATCAGTTCAGTAAAACGTGATAAATCATGGCAATGGCCAATTTCGGCGAACGGCGGCCGCCGCGACCCGGCCGTGCGTTCAGGCTTACTGTAATTACGTTATAGTAAATAACTATATTATGAATATACGCCAAACTATAAAGTGTGATTTTGATACTAATATATAACTTGATGGCTGAAATTGGTAGCGATGCTCTTGGCGTAAGTTCGATTTTCTCATAGATAATAGTTATTTGTTATGCAAGGCTGCAAGGTTGTTTTTTGGCGCGAGTTCTTAAATTGAATCCTGAGCGTAGCGAGAGGGTTTCAAATCTACGAGACGCAGAATAACTTTGTTGCCGAGCGAAACACACAACTTTTCACCTCACTACAGCGAGGAAAATGCTAGGTGCAAGAAAACGCAAATAATATATATATAGATAAGAGTTTTTTTTTTCATGCGGTGTTGTGCTGGCCACTTGGATTATTCTAAAAATAAGGTTGGCGCACTGGCATGACATAAGTATTGATGCATTTTGCAACTTTATGTCTAGTGAGGTGAAAGAGCTGGCACTAGGCTACAAAGAGAGAACATTTAATAACCCTGTTACCTCTAAAGGGTGCTTCTTCACCGGGAGCATTCGCGTGTAATGTGCGCTCAGATTCGAGCATTACAGCAGTGAGGGAGGCGAACGCTCGTCAGTCAGGGAGGTAGTATTGTAATCTAATGCTCAAAGTCGAATCATAAAATGTCACATTACACGCGAATGCTCGTGGTGAAGGAGCACTTTAGGGTAATTTTTTCTTTTATTTTTAAAGTTCAAAATGAATATGACTATAAAAAGAGCTTGTGAAGGCCTAGTCTTTAAATAAAATATTGATCCTTGATTTGACACTGACATTTCATTTCGTTTTACGTTCCTGCATTTAACGAGCAAAATATTATTTAATCGCCGTGACATCGCTCGTTGACACACCGCGGCGTGTCGTAACAATACAATTTTTTGACTACCCCTACGTTAAAAAACGTCGCATATTTTTAAAACACAATGTGGTTTTGCGAATTGAATTTTTAACTTTTGATATTCGACCAACCGACACCCATACATACCTATTTCTATAATAATGTGTTTAGGCAGAGTTTGTAAAACATGCAACCTTTTTTTTTCATTTGTATCGGAAAATTCCTGTTTGTAAATAAAGTAACATTTAAAATGGTATTCCCTCGAATGTTTTATTTCAACTGATATTTACTTTCAAATATCCATTTCTATTTCGCACGTCCGTGAAAAGAGGGCTGTGAAAAATATATTGTGTTTCAGTTTGTTTTGTTCAACAAAAACATTTCTATGATTGACAGTTATCTCTTTTCTTCCCTCTTAATTGGACAATGACGGCATGATATTTAAATTGTTTTTAACACAAAGACTGTTTGTAGGCTTCTGTTTTAACCTCTGTGTACATTCGACACAATATAAATTCGACACTGAAAAAAGGAATGTGTAAAACCACAGTTAATTTTAAGTAAATTGTGATGAATCTACAACAACCCGTGAGCGGCAACTTAGAGGCGGCATATTTCTGTGGGGGCGGACTCGATGCAACAAATGCACTATTAAATAAATAAATACATAAAGTTAACACCTATACACAAAGAATTAATATAAAACTATACATAAAATACATGTGAGAAAATGCGATCCCTCCTCCCTATTGCAGTGTCCATCAGGGTCCTTATATATGTATTATTTTGCATTGATGATTGTATTTAAGGAAGCAATAAATATTGAGTATTAAAGACTTTAGGAGTCAGCGTGAGCGGATATCGGCGCGAGGCGCGGAGAAAACAAATGTACGCGTGACCTGAAGCTATACCACAGTACCGCCCACACAGCTCGCAGACCCACCGCCGCCGCCGCCAAACCAATTTTTTTGACGTGGTCATGTTATCACGGAATCCTAAAAACAATATTTTTTATCCCTTAAACACTAGTGTTTGGATACAGTACGTAACCCTCAATTAATGCATGCTCCAGAGTGCGGTACCGCTCATGCACTTGCACTAATATTTGTATGCATTATACAGCATCAATTTGCTTTTCAAGTTCCCCTGAACAATCACATCTGTAATGTATTCCGTTACACTGTGTATTGAATATTAGAACCCTAAAAGGAAATCGTATGCGGTTCTATTATAATAATCGATTTTGCGAAACGTAACAAAATGCTGCTGCAAGATGTGCCGTAAATGCGTTGTCGATAAATATGTTTTAATTCCACATTAAGTACACTTCGTACATTGAAAATCGCTATCTCTTTTTTCTTCTTTAGTTAGACAGAGACAGATATACATTAAAGATGAGTTGCAGTAACTGACTGTAAGTTACACTAATTATTATGTTATCTCTTTTTTCGTTCATGAGACAAATCAACAGCAAGAGATTTTATGAGTCATTAAATTTTCACGGTGAAAACACTGTAAAACTTGCGAAGCCGAGGTGTCGATCCGTTTGAAAACTACAAATGAAATTCAAAATATATTTTCCCGCCCCGAAATAACGCAAAACCAAAAGCTGACAGCCACTGGCGAAACTAACACCAAACTCAAATCAATCACCGCGTTACACAAATAAAAAGGTGATTTCGTGCGATCACACGAAAAGAACAAAACCATAAACCAATTCACATTTGCCCATGAAACACAGGAAGTTTAACGTCGCATATTTCATCGATCGAGAGTTTATATCGATCGGGCAAAAGAGCGGCATTTCTTTGTGCCCAAAACTTTACGCAGCTTTTAATTGTGGAGGAAGACAAAAGGCCATTTTACGGCGGCACTAACGCAGCTCACAATCTACAAATAAAATGTTTCATTAAGGTCTTCGCACATTATAACAACTCCACGCCAACGCGGCAGCAACTCTACTCACACTCTCGATGAGTAGTCAACTAGTTGATCCACCCAATGGTCACTAGAGGACAACGCGGTGTCAAGGAGTGGCCAACGCGGTGCCAACGAGTGGGTTATTCAACAGACAACTCGTCTAACCTCAGTTTTCGGTTAAATTTTGTCCAAAGAAGTCGTGTTGCTTATGAAATGTCGAACTTTACATTCAGTGAACTGGCGATTATAGCTATTATATTTGATAATGAAAATGAACGAAACAGCAGGAAAAGAAGATATTGGGTACATGATATGTTGCGACAAAGGAAATCAGAAGGGGAATATTGGAATATCCGGAAACGTCTGCTAGATGACGAAGAAAAATTCTATATCTATTTCCGTATGCCGAGATTCTTGTTTTATTATATACTTAATATTATTGAGGACGACATCTACAAAAGAAACACGCGATTTAGAGAAGCTGTATCACCGGAAGAAAAGCTGGCAGTGACATTAAGGTAAGCAATAAGAAACTTTTTTATAATTTATATGTATTTATTTATATATCAAGTTAAAGGATAAATCAAAGCAAAGCAATTTTACTTTAATTGTGTTAAGAAGAACCATCAACCCTCGATTCTTCCATAGGCGTTGTATTTTGCTGTTGGGTGCTAGCGGTGCTACTACCGGTAGTACCTGCATTTAGGTTTTGAGTTGTGTAGCTACTACCGGTAGTACCTGCATTTAGGTTTTGAGTTGTGTAGCTACTACCGGTAGTACCTGCATTTAGGTTTTGAGTTGTGTAGCTACTACCGGTAGTACCTGCATTTAGGTTTTGAGTTGTGTAGCTACTACCGGTAGTACCTGCATTTAGGTTTTGAGTTGTGTAGCCAGAAGTTCCTGGTGCAAACAAATCATCATAGTAATAGTTTCGATTATTTTGCAGTTCTTGTATTTCAGCTTCCGAAACTAAATTAAAAATTCTTGACTTTAAAAGTGCTTGATTATAGGTAGATAATTTTTTTACTGTGCTAGAAATACTTAAAAAAAATTTATCCATTTCGTCATTCTGCTTTCCATCTTCATCTTTTTTTTTTTTTAATAAATATTCCATTAAAACCGCCGATGCACTTGTTTCTTGCAATTTCTTTCGTTTTGTCGTTTTTGGAATGTCAGGAAACACTGATCTAGATGAATCGTACATAGACACCGAAGATTCAGGACGCTCCGAGATAATTGACGAGTCTTGAGATTCTTCATTAATAGTCACATTGGCAAGAATTTCCGCAGCAGATAAGCTATTTTCATCATCACCATCATCTGTGTTGTCCACTGACGTCACTGTAGACCGTTCTTTATAATGTGGTAATAAAAAAGACATTTCAGTTTCATATTGCCATTTTTTATTAGTATTAGCACTCTGACCACTTTTAGTTGCTTTCTTTTTAATGGCTCTTCTATGATATTCCCTTAAGTTTTGCCATATCTTCTTACATTCTGACGCTGTAACAAAATAATATAAATATAAAGAAAAATTGGTTGTTTCAGGTACTTGATTAGTGGCTGTTCATTTAGGACTATGAGTTCAAGCTTTCGGTTAGGCGAAAGTACCATCCGGTCGATATTAAAAGATGTGTGCAATGCGATTATAAATACAATGAAGGGGAAGTTCATGCCCACACCTACTACCGAAGACTGGAAAAGAATCGCAGATGGTTTCAATAAAAAATGGAATTTTCCAAACTGCATAGGTGCCATCGACGGCAAACATGTAAACATAATTGCCCCTCCTAGCAGCGGCTCGCTATTTTTTAATTATAAAAAACACTTCTCTATCGTCCTCATGGCTGTCGTCGATGATAAATACAGATTTATAGCTGTCGATATAGGGGCCTATGGCAAGAATAGTGATGGCGGAATTTTGGCATCGTCAAGATTAGGAAGAGCGATTGAAATGAATACATTTAATATTCCAACTGACACACCATTACCTGGTACTGAAATAATAATGCCACATGTTTTTGTAGCCGACGAAGCGTTTCCTTTAAAAAGGAATTTATTGCGACCATATCCACGTTCAAGTGGCATTTCAGAAAAGGAAAGAATATACAATAATCGCTTATCGCGAGCTCGCAGAGTAGTTGAAAACGCGTTCGGCATCTTATATCAAAAATTTGGAATTTATAATAAGAATTTGCATTTACACCCAAAATATGTTGATATTGTGGTCTTTGCGACGTGTATTTTACACAATGTCATGCGGTGTTATAATATAACATCCGATGATGAAGTCAACACAAGGCAGAGTTCGGCCAATAATGATGATGAACAGAGATTACTAAGTAATCTAAGTACAATTCCAGAAGATATAAGTGAGTCTTCGGCATCTGCTTTTGAAACTCGTGATATGTTTGCAACTTATTTTCAATCTCCCGAAGGACGAGTTCCGTGGCAGCATTTAATATAGATCATGGATAATTAATATGTAATAATCGTAAGAAGTTGGTTATAATATTATTGGCTTATTAAGAATATTAAACAAGTTTCTATACTAAGCTGGGATTTTATTACTGATTACCTATATTAAATAAACGTAAGGCACTTTATTATAACATACAGAAACCCAAACTAAAAATAAAATATATATGACGTAGATTTAATATTTTATATCAGTAAATTCTGGGATTTTATATTACTGTATGTGAAAAAACTAATTTTTACGATAAACCTAGATTTTTCGAGTGTCCAAGTAGAAAATCGTAGGTACTGTTAACTGTACAATAACATACCTACTTTTTGGATGTAACAGGTTGAATTAAATTTTCTCAACAATGTACTTTAATGAAATGACTTATAAGTTTTAACATTATTTTTAATATCTATTAGAATCACACATATTTATTTGTTCGATAGCTGAATTTCTGTAGATTATGGCAAAATCAATAACTCAATACCAACACTGAAAACGTCACAAATAGAAATTAATTATGTTAATAGTATTTTATGTAATAGTTGTATAAGAGGGTTCAAAAATGTTGAGTGGCGTGGTGAGTGTTAATGCAACGTCGCATACAAAACTTTTTCTACGACTAGGGATTAAATATAACAAACACAGCAATACCGCATAATTAAGAGCGGGAAGTTGTATAGTCACATATGACAGTTAGTTTTTGCAAAATTCAATTGCAAAAAAGACTAGATAGACTTTTTTGCAATTGAATAAGACTAGCTTTTATATAGGTGTTCGGGACTATATAATTAACAGATAAATGTACCGGAGTAGAAAAAAATTCTTACCTGGTTGCGACAATACAATAGCGATTTCATTCCATGCCTTTTCCTTCTTATGTACGTCACTATATTTCGGATCACGAAGGTCGTATAGTAGCGGATATTTTCGCACTTCTTCTATCAACTTTTCTTTCTGCATGATTTTCGAAAAATATCACCGTGTACAGCCAACGTGCACTCCGTCCTTCGATTCTATAGTGAATGATGGCGGGCGGGGGGAAGGCACGGGGCGGACGGGTGGGCTGGCAAATGGTTGCCCGTCACGCGACAGTCGCAAACGCATAGTCGTTACGTGGACAACGAGTGGTCGTTGCGTGGACGACGTATGGTCATTGCGTGACAAACGTGTCGGGGTTGACCTCTAGTGTACGATGCGTAGGCCACTCGTTGTACACTACTTTATAATCATTTTTTGAAATTGAACCTTGAACATACGATACAGGGCTTAAATTTCAATGTCTAGCATAGAGTCGAGTCGCCGGTGAGTTGTTATAATGTGCGAAGACCTTTAAGTAGGAGCACCGTAGGCCGCGCGGCTTTACTGCGCCTGCACGTGTCCAACACTCACAGTGGAAACTGTATTGCTTGTTTACTCGAATAAAACACTAAAATCCAATTCAATAACAAAGAATTAAAGATCCCAAAATAAAATTTATTGCTTGAGTACGATAAAATAGATTTATGTATGCGCCGCGAGGGGCGGAGGCGAGACTTGCCGATAATATTATTAGTAGCACTTGCCGCTTGTAATCTTAAGAAATTTCCATAGGATTGTAGACATTAATACGGCTCGTTAAGAGCTATAACGAATGGTGCTCGCTTCAGAGTGTGTGTGCGTGCGAAACTTTAAGTTCGGCACACGTTCTGTCAAATGGATCAAGTTATATATGTTTCGTTACGTGCAATTAAATCTTCGATTTTCACTAATAATAGTTTAACGGCATTAATTTTGTTGATGTTGTTTCAGGAAATCCAAAAGCTGTCAGAAGAAAGAGAAGAATAATTTCTAATAGATTTCTCTGATAAACTTCTCAACTCGTCTATCATTTTGGAATGTTTGTAGATTGGAGTGAGTTTGAGTAGACCCTCAAGTTGATTGGCGAATATGACATAAACCATAGTTACCAAAGACAAACAAAAACAGTGACCATTCACCAAAATCATATTATTGATTAAATATAGACTAAAAAAAACCTTAAAATTGAAAACCGTCTATTTTTATTAAAGGTCCTCGTGAAATTGCACAATACGAGCAACTTTCAGCATGTCACAAAGTCACAACCTGTGCTTTTCACAATACATCCGTCTAATAATACTTTTTAGCTCTGCCCTTTTGTATAACAACTGTATATTTCCAAGGCAGAGAGAATATGCAATCGCTTTAAATTTTAAGTAGTTGATGTTGGTAATGCATTGTTTAAAACTTTGTAAAATACTCTAAAATTACTATCTATAAGATTCAAGATGTTTCAGAGGTCTTTATTAGCAGTTTCTCTGTCAAAGTCAAGTTCTTATAAGAAAAGAAAAAACGGCTAAGTGCGAGTCGGACTCGTGCACGATGGGTTTCATACCAATATACAACTAAATATTAATACTATTTTGAACGTTTGTTGTATGGGAATCCCCATTAAATATTTATTTTATTCTTTTTGTTTATATAGTGGCAACAGAAATACATCATCTGGGAAAATTTCAACTGTCTAGCTATCATGCACTATCTACACTGGGCGTCAAAAATAAGTAGTACAGTTTTAAAATTGCAATTACTCTTAAACTAATAGAAGTTAGAGTTTTGAAATAAAAGTCATTTTATAGCAAATTTAACAAAGTTTTCTAAAAATAATACTTTATTTAGCATTAGTAAAGTTTTACACTGAAAATTAGGAAAAAACTAAAAAGCTAACCATTTTGAAGGAACTATCAAGAACTTAATTTTTACGTTTTGGGCCTTGTTCCCACTTTAGTAACTTGTGTTGCCGCCTCGGGCTCTGATGACAGCTTGGAGCCGGTTTGGCATGCTGAACACTAAGTTTCGGAGGCGGTGTTGGGGAATATTCACCCATTCTTCTATCAGGGCCTGTTTTAGAGCCCTGAGGGTGGCGGGGGGTGGTCTGCGTCTTCTGACTAGCCTCCCAAGCTCATCCCAGGCGTGTTCAATCGGGTTAAGATCTGGGCTTCTTGATGGCCAAGCCATCAAGCTGATGCCAACCTCCTGAATGTACTCTTGTACGAGATGAGCGGTGTGTGGCCGGGCGTTATCATGCATTAGTATAGCTCCATCACCCATATTTGCTAAATATGGCCCTGCATACTCGTTAAGGATCTCTAATGCATATCTTTCACCAGTCAGAGTGCCATTTTCTATGACCACTAGCTCTGTGCGACCCTCTGAAGAGATGCCAGCCCATACGTGTACAGAGCCCCCGCCGTATTGAACTCTTTCCGAGATGCAACCTTGAATGTATTGCTCACCAGGTCGCCTGTATACTCTCCGCCTTCCATCGGAAGTGAATAAAGAAAACCGAGACTCATCTGTGAACAAAACTCTTGTCCATTCTTCTTCGCCCCATTGTACGTGTTGACGCGCGTAGCGTAGTCTTACTACTCGATGCCCTGTCTCAAGTTTGGGGCCATTTGCTGGCCTGTACGACTTCAGGTTGGCTTCAGCAAGTCTTCTCCTCACTGTACTCTCACTAACGTAGTCTCTTCGGGTCTGAAGAAGCTGTTGCTGGACCTCAACTGCATTAAGGTGACGATTTCTTAACACAGTAGAGACAATTAAGCGGTCTTCTCGGGTACTAGTGCACCTGGGTCTGCCATTACTTGGTCTCCTTAGATGGTTTCCAGTCTCTTCGTATCTTCGCTTTACTTGCTGGATCGTTCTTAGAGTTACACCCACCGTTCTTGC
This sequence comes from Endotricha flammealis, assembly GCA_905163395.2. Taxonomy (NCBI): domain Eukaryota; kingdom Metazoa; phylum Arthropoda; class Insecta; order Lepidoptera; family Pyralidae; genus Endotricha; species Endotricha flammealis. The sequence goes on from LR990852.1 coordinate 21,390,076, forward strand.
AGTACGACGCATACTGATGCCTACTTCGATAAAAGTTATGATTCTTGCACATTCTTCTGGTGAAAGAGGCATGATTAGTAAAGTTTACTCGCTGAAGACACATTTGCTTTTGAATTGCAATTGATTTATCAGCAATAAAGAAAACAATAAAAAACAAAAGTACAAGCCAACAGTTTAAAAAATTAGTGTTTTTATTTATCAAGTTTTTTTTCAGTCAATCTTTAAAAAATGATATTATGCATGAAGTTTTTATTAAATGAAATTAAATTGTCTTTTAACTTTTTTTTATTTCAAAGGTCTAGCTTCTGCAGTTTAGGAGATATTGCAATTTTAAAACTGTACTACTTATTTTTGACGCCCAGTGTATTATCGTTATGCCTGCCGCCAGCCTGTGGGGCAATTCAAGTAACAATAACCGATTCTAGTTCGATTCAACAACACTCGCTGTCTCACTCATATAAAATAGGAATTGAACGAGACAGCGAGTGTCGTTGAATCGAACTAGAATCGGTTCTTGTTACGTGAATTGCCGCACTGGTGAGGTGACAGACAGTCGGAGGCACAGATATCACAATACAAGAGATATGGTTTGTGGGCGGGGCACATGACGCCATTTTCTGCACAAATGTGCAGGAACTTGATTGTTCTAAGTCATTCACAAAACAACGCTTCCGCGAACACACGTCCGTGAATGTCAACAAAAATGCCGGCTTGTGCTTTAATTACGTGCAAAAATCGCAGTGATACGGTAAATTCAAGTAATAGTGGTGTTACTTATCATAGGTAAGTCATTTATTTAATATTTTTCTATATAAATGACAAATTAACGAAATATTTTTGAGGCATAGAAATCATTAAACAATATACGGCATAGTCGATACTTCCGTTAAAAATATTGTCCATTGCTTGTTTTGGATCCGCGTTTTTCAATGTTTTGCGGTATGCACGTACAATGGAATGCAAACGTAACGATAATTACAATGTTGTGAAAATATCGTGGTACCGCCGCTTGTAGCTTCCGCGATCTGTCAAAGTGATAATGGCCGTCGCACAAGCCATGTAGTGCTGCCAAAAGTAGAATATTTTAGTATCGATAATTTTGTATTTCTAATTTTTGAAAGTATAATAATTTGAAACTTTTACTACAGTGCATTCCTTGTACAGGGTGTCCTAGTCCCATAAGTATTGGATCAAACTCAAGGGGAAAGTAGCTCACCTAAAAACTCATTTGATTAGTTTAAAAAAAATCGCTTGTTATTATGTACTAATTTTTTTAAAGTTCTTTCTTTTAATTGGTTGTATAAAAATTACTATTTTCCAAAAATAAAATAAATAAAAACTAAAAACTTTGGTAATTTTTTTTTCTTTTTTAATTATTTAAAATTAAATAGGTATTATAGTTCATAGTTGTATGTAATCCGTAATAAATTGTTATTGTAAAATATCGAGAGGTAGTTATCGATAATGCTTGTCGCCCTTTTTCATTAGGTGCCCGTCACTATAATACACTTCTTACATCTGTGTTCGTAATCGAACTGCAAATCACGGGCTTACGATTTGTGTGAGTGTGACTGTCGGAGATTATTCTATGAATGTGTTAAAATGTAACTGTGTGTGTAAGTGGCGACATCGGTTCCGTTACAAAAACTGTCTTATTACATTTCTCTTCTTTCTGTGTTCTGAGGTCGGAGGCTTAGTAATAGGGTCCCGTTAGAACACTTTAGCTAACGTAACCCTAAAAGTAAGCTAATATAGTATTCATAAAGCTAAAATATACATCTGTCGCCATATTGATCGAGGCACTGGCTCCGTGGATGGTAGTTATTTACAACAATGAATTTTTTATTTAGTTTGCATAAGTATGGCGCCTGTTACCCCCCTCCTACATTAATAACCTAAACGCCAGGTAACTGGTGCTGATACTCCCTCTGTAATAACGGCCTCCAGTTAGTAAATAAAATTCAGTAATGCAAGAATTGTTTTTGTGAATAGTTTTTCTTCGAAATTAAATCCTATATTTAAAGAGTAGGCTTCACAGTGACGTTCTCTTGGCATGTAGTACTAGTCCAGTAACTTTATACATCACAGCATGCGTCAAATCCGGTAGTTCTGATTTTTTGCAGACTTGTTTATGATGCTGGCCTAATGAATAATCCAAGTTTGTGACCTCGGGCGCCGTACGCAACTTTGTCAAAAATCGAAAAACTGCATTTAACCCTAAAGGAGTAGTTTTTAAAGTAGACTAAATTTGCTACAATATGATACTAAAACTGTATCTGTAACCCAAGGCGCAGGCCAGACATAAGAGACGTAAGACGCAGACGGGGCGCGGACATTTGTATCAGTACGTACAGAAGAGAGCGCCCCGTCTCTTCTGTATGTTTTGCGTCGCGACGCGTCTATACATTTTGTATGAAAGGGACGCGGTAGAGACAAATGTCCGTCTGCGTCTTACGTCTCTTAGGTCTGGCCTGCGCCCAATAGTTTCCGAGATTATGCCTTTCAAAGTTTATAATTTTTCTTCTTCGCAATTTTTTGCAATTCTTTCGTTCCGAATAAATAAAGGAGCTATATATTACCACCATTTTGGAAACAAAGCAAAATTACCAATGGGCAAAGAAATAGCGAAAGAAACTTCAGTTACGGCCTTTTTTGTCATTCTATTTATATATTTTTAACAATGTTTTTACAATACATCCAGTATTCAAAAGACTTCAAGGGTGGCCCCTTGAAGTCTTTTGAACCAATAAGCTTTTGTAAAACAATCTTATTTCAAGGATGTTTTGTTTCGACCTTATAATAACTTTACTCGTTTTCGTACCATGACCTCTCCTGCGCAATATTATTTTATTCCTGCTTAGTGTTGTGTAAGAACGACTGATTTGTTGACATTGTCTATTCCCTGCTAAAGGATAAAAAGAAACAGCGCTATATCAAATATATAGCTCCATCTCTTTAAATTGACGTTCCGTAACATAATTATTATAGGTAATAATTCATAATAATTTAAAAGTAAAAAAGTTAATTGAAGCTACAATATGTTTCTGTTTTTGGAAAATTAAGTAGGTAAGTAACTTATTACGTAATATACACTAGTATATCAAAATGTGCTTAAAATTAAAGAAAATGTTGATGAATAAGTATGAAACCGAACCTACATTGTGACGTGAATCGTGAACAGAACGCACGCTGTCACAGGCGAAAAAAAAATTAAATGTAAACTCAAGTGTGTTGTACTATAAAAGTAATTTTGAATTATGTTACTTAGTTTTAAGTGGATAAAAAACGACCTATTTTAATCCTAAAGACCTATTCAAGACCTATGTTATCGAAAATAATTTGATTTACTATTTACTTTACTTTTTTGGGCAAATAATAGTAAATAATGTTGTATCACTTGCGAAAGAGGAACTTTTTAAGATTGCTAAATTTGACATTAAAACAATAATGCTAGTGGCCAAAAGTCACGTCATGGTACGAATTGAATGAACGAAATAGAGATGAGATACGTCACTGAAACTGCTGAAAAAAGTAATTTTGTTTCAAGATTGTTTTAAATACTTTGTGGTACGAAAACTCGATGTAATATTAAAATAATACTGCTATAAGACGTTGTGGTAGGCCCCCCTGTAACTAGGCATGTTTCTAATAAAAGCACGCTTAACCTCTCAGTTATTAAATATTAAAAGCAATCTCTGTCAGACGTCTTCTCAATTAATTTGTTAATGATTATGTAGCATTAAGTTTTTGTTCAGCCCACTGTTTGTTTATCTATACTTCTATACTAATATTATAAAGAGGTAAAGTTTGTGTATTTGTTAAATTGTAAGGGGTAATCTCGTGATCTACTGAACCGATTTAAAAAATTCTTTCACCAATAGAAAGCCACATTATTGCTGAGTGTCATAGGATATAAAAAACCAAAAAATAAAAAGGCTTTTAACATTATGCCCAACGAAGTGGGCACGGGTCAGCTAGTAACCTGATATTTTTTTTGTTACTACGAAACATAAATGGAACAACTATTAAGAGAGGGAAAACAATCATAATTTGGTAACTAAGTTACACTTTTACATCTATCAGATAAGCTAACTGACACGTAACACCAATTGAAAAGTGTCGAAAAAAAATTGTAATTTATTTGCGTACAATATTTACTGGCAAATATATTAGCGATTTCAAAATGAACAAAGTAGTCAATTTCTATCTCATAGGTACCTGAAGCATTTGAGGAATGCGCCGAGCCTTCCAGTAAACAATATTAGAGGTACTTTAATGAACTTATTATACTTTATGTGCAGTATAATCACTGAATGCGGAAATTCATTATTCGCATTCACGGAAATTTTCGATTAGAGGTTGTGGGCTGCAAGACGTGTAATGTTAATGTACTGAGAATACTTCGGATTGCGCTCGATTTGTAATTTCGGATGCTGTATGCCTTGCTAATGTTAGAGTTATACCAGTTAAAGTGTGGTGTGTCGTGTCGCGATGGATATCCACTATAAAGGCTGTTTGTGAGTAGGTTTGTAACTTATTCACTATCAAATGTGGCTGGGCCAATTTTTATGATATTTGGTACGTAGGTAGCTGATACCTTGGATTAACAAATGGGGTACTTTTTATCCCGAAAAGTACGCGATTCCAGTAGGATTTGGTCATAAGTTTAATAGCCAATGGAGCTTTATAAAGTAAATGGCTGTAGCGGGAGCGATGGCGATGAGCTCGACCGCCACAAAGGGAAGATCTTGCGGCCAGGCTGGGTGTCATGCCTGGGGAACCGCGGCTCCGACAATGTATGTGTCGGAGGTTGTATATATATCTCCATATCGTAGAAACTTCGATAGCGTGATTCAGGATTTCTAAGTATCGTCGTATATGACATCATGTGTTCGCATTGTGAACTTTTTCTTCACTCTGTAGTTCTTCTGTATGGCGATAGGTGTCGCCACAATGGCAAACGAAGTTGAGCGGGGTTCACTAGTATTTTCATATATCAGGACAGGTTAAAGTGATATAATTTGTGCGTAACGACTGGCGGCGGATCAATGCACAGCAGCCTAAGCCGCTGATTGCAAAGATTTCAAACTCGGAGCACAGAATACTACAGAAGGTTGGCTTCAAACAACCGTCCAGAATAGGTATACGCATACAAAGAACGGCGATGTGTGCGTGAGCTCTCACCGACGAGGTCTCGTACGCTCCGACCGCGGTAAAAACTGGTTTGAACCGGCTCAGTTTCCGTATTAACGCCAGGGACGTCGGCCGCTCGCGCGCCGCGCCGCACGTTCTGTGACGTGTACAATGCCAAGTTCGTGTAGTGTTTGTATGGCCAATTCAAAAAAGGACAAGGACATTTCTTTTTTTCGTACCCTAAAAATAATGTGAAGTAAGTAGGTACCTACGATTTACGAAAATTTATTATTTTTGAATATTGTTGTAGGTACCTACTACCTTACTATCACAGCTACTACCTATTTTTAATAAGTAGTATTGTATACTTACCTAAATTACATAGAACCAAATGTTTAAACAATGTTAATAATGTTTATTACAAATGTTTGTATTATAAACCAGAAATAATAAGGAATTAAAACGAAACAATAAAATAAAATATTTTCGGGTCACTCATTTATAGACAGGCCCGGTAGTCGAGTGGCTAGCAATGGTCACTTTATCCCAAGGGCCGCGGGTTCAAATCCTGCGCAAGGCAAACATTTATGTGCATGAACATGTCTGTTTGCCTTGATCTGAGTGATTTCTATGTATAATTTATTTACAAAAAAGTATTTAAGTATATTTAGTTTCAGCAATTTAGTTTGGGACTAGCTGGCGTTGTGTGATTCGTCCAAGAATATTTATTTATTGACATTTCATAATGCTGACCGTTTAATTGATAGCATTATGAAACATATTTTATTAAGCACTGGCGCGTTCCGTCTTCGCACGGGTACTTAACAAAATTTAAAATTTTAACACAAACACACTCCATTCACAAACAATCAATCAAAATCTTTCCTCTTTATAATAGTAGTTTATATAAGTACAGATTTAATTTGTTATAAAAGAAAATGATAAAGTTTTTAATTATAATAATTTTTATATTCCTTTATGTTTAAAAAAAAAGAATATTTTGAATGGTTCTACATTGTAAATTTCGTTATTAAATAAAACATTTTATTATAAACGTTGTTTTTATTTTTATATTGAATTTAATACCGTGCCAAAGGTGTCAACCCTATGAGAATAGGTATAAATTTTTCATTTAGTCGGGAGTCAACCCTCTGTTACTTACTCTGTTTATTACTCTGTGCTCGGAGGGTGTATTCTTGGACGTAGGCATTTGATTAAAATGTAATTTTGCGAAATTCCCACGGGAAAGCGGTATACACGCAAATGAAATATAGGTTTAGTATTCACACAAAAGTAGTGAAGCTAATCAAATATCAGAAGGTCTATTCTCTTCACAAAAAAGTTTAAATCTAGTATCATTCTCAAGCGCTATCTTGCACATCTATACTAATATTATCTATAGGTACTAATATTATAAAGAGGAAATATTTGATTGTTTGTTTGAAATGAATAGGCTCCGAAACTACTGGACCGATTTCAAAAATTCTTTCACACGTAGAAAGCTACATTATCAGGGAGTGACATAGGCTATAGCTTTTCCCGAAATTCAATGTAGTTCCCACTTCACGCGGACGAAGTCGCGGGCAAAAAAGCTAGTAACAAATATAAAACGAGCGAGAGACTATTTTATTACGAAAATGGACCCGCAGAGTGAAAACAAAAGACGAACAGAAAGATGTTCTCGTAATAAAAACCGATTCTATTTCGATTCAAGTTCTATCGCTGTCTCACTCATACAAAAAAGGAATTGAACGGGACGGCGAGTGTGTTTGAATCGAAAGAATTGGTTTTTTGTTACGGGAATCAGCCCCCGCATCTGAATAAAAGAAAAGTACCTATGCAATAAACGCAATAATAAACCTCTGACATTATCAATTTGTCGACAAATCATTTAAACTACGATGCGATTGTTGTGTTATAAGAAAAATTGTGGTGGGAGGGAGGGGGGGGGGGTTGTTAGGGAGCGATAGGGGGCGAAGGATAAAAACTAATCACACATCCTCTTCACGGAGATAAAGGTTGGGTCGCAGTGTTCAATACATTTCATACTTTATAATTACGTTTTTTTTAATTCTTAAAAATTATGATTGTTCTTTGTTGGGTTTACTCTATATTTTATTAATTCATAACTTTGTACACCTAGTACCACTATTTTTATTTAGTTTCATTTTTTAAAATCAAATTGCATAAAGAATTTTAATAGAACAATCGTAGCAAATGCGTTGTAGTAACAAAAATATTTGCATAATAGGACAGTTTCTAACAACGCCTCATGGATAAAATAAAATAAAAGAATGCAAACAAAAAGCAAGCAAATGATAAAAGAATGACCGCAAATGAAGGAAAGGAGCTAATGTCACCCCAAATCATTACAATAAACCCTGTAATTATTTGATCGTATCAGTCAGTTTTAATCAGGCCATATAATCCTCTTATTGCAGATGCAATTTCGTAAATGCAACCCCATTAATAGATAAAAGGACTAAGCTCGTTGCTTGATAAATACACAACCCCGTCCTCGTGAGGTTACTGCATTATCAATTCGCTGGACATCCTATCTATGAGTGGACGAACTTAATCAATGTACGTCCGACGGATAGCATATTATCGCATTAATTTTGTAACGTGCATTTGGAATTAGTACACACTAATGGTGTTTGTCGCTCGGATATGCAATTAGTAAGTGGGGCAGCGGCAAGCGCCACCGTGCACGCTGCCGCTCCGCTCGCCGCCGCCAGTGGCGCCCCGCCCGGGGCTATCAGCTACGCTTCTGCATTATCCATTTGCACATTACCGTCTTTTTGTTTCCCCGTTTGATTGTTTAAACGTGCGTCGATGTTCTGGCCGTTATTATTTTCCACGGCGCTTTCACTCAAAATGGCTTACAGTCAATTGTGGAAAAATGTTGCTCATATTGTTACTGAAGAACAATAAACCGCTTTCATTTATATGTTTACAGCACCTGAAGGCTTGGTAGGTACCTACTTCTATTATTGCGTACCTATTTTCCATTGTTTTACTGTGCGCGTTTTTGTTCTTGGCAATATCACGTCCCAGTTACTTAGACTGGTCGTTCAGATTCTCTGGGCATTGTGACGACCGATAGATGCCTTTATTGCAATTGTTAGGCTAATATTGCCACATTGGTGCTCTTCATTCCGTTTATATTGTAAAGACAGACCGACAGACGCAGCGAAGGACTTTGTTTTATACTTAATACTTTATAATTAAGAATAAAGGTTCGGGTAATTGACATATTTATAGTTCACAACACTACACAAAAATATAATGAGCGGTTAGGAATCATAATTCATAGAGCTATACATAATTTTCCACTATACACCCGCTCACTTATTACTTACAGAATATATTATTAAATACCCAAGTAGAACGTACAAAAATGGTTGTTTTTTATGAGAAAATATACAGTCGCTGCATCAAATAATAAAATAATGTATGATAATAGCCTGTGATTTTTTTGTCGAATTCTAAAAAGGGGTTTTAACTATTGTATTACTCATAAACCGTGTCGCGACCGTACCTCTATAGCTAACTCTGTTTAGGCGCAAAATTATATATCCGAGCTTAACTACTGACTGCAAATGTAATTAGGCTGCATCGACAGCAGCGCTGTGACGTAAAATGAAACGCGACAGGTGTAAACTCAATCACAGTCAGGTCAGGGGCCCATGCGCGGGCGGCAAATTCAATCTTGCCAGACCAAATGTATAGTTCGATAAAATTGTCAAAACATAAAGAGCTCACTCATGTATAACGTATGTCTGCCAGTGTGCATCTGGTGACAAGAGTGATGACGATTTCGGCATTTTTCAGTTTTTGCTTCGAAAATCAAGATCCAAGATCAAGAGAGAAAATAAACCCCTGCATTAAAATTTTCGCAAGCAAGAGTTTGTAATGTTAAGAATAACAAAACTCGCAAACAAATTGTATCTAAGAGGTGACGATAATTGTCCTAACGACAACATAAAACACTAAGTTAGAGTAGTCAAACACAAAAAGTTTTAATTCTAGCATTAATTATGAGAACAAACGAGAGACTCTACAGCATTAAGTCAAACATTAGCACACGTACTTATGCAAAGCGGGGCGGAATTTATTTGACTTTCGGCGTAGTTTTGTCGGCTAGGACGTAGCAACGCAAACATGGTAATTTCCACCCCCGCCGCGGTGCGCCCACATCCATTCGTTTCATTTAAAATATATAAATTATCGTCCCTAATGTGTGAACGTAACGGCAGTTTTAACCAGCATGATAATTTTAAAAGAATATTTTATTGATTGTGCACCGGTTTCATCTACTCGGGACTCTGTTACTTCAACTTATTATAAAATAAATTATTTTCGAAAAGGCATTTACAGGTTCCATAACAGGAAAAGTGTATGTTGTTTTTAATTAATTTTGCAAGTAGATATTTACAAGAAATACTTGGGCAAGTCAACAAGTTTTTGTCCTACCAACACTTGGGATTGGATAGCCTGTCAAAAAACAGTTTTAATCACTTATTTCTAGCAAATCCTGCAAAAAATTACATGGCTAGATATTAACAATATTATAAATTTTTGTCGTTGAGAAACTCACTCATGTTGTTATAATATATAATGATAAGGAACTTCCTACTTTCCGAGTTCCTACCTAGTTAAAAGTTACGGTGACATATTCGTGAGGTGTTATTACACATATTATAGATTTCTCCGACCGTTTATTGGCATTATATTTAGTAGGTATATTATTGGAATCAATCTTATGAGCTTCGTGATTAATTCTTAAAATGGCAACCATAACAACAACACCATAATATCAAAACGTGCTTATAATTATTAGCTACAAAGTATTAAGTTATAAATAATATGTCTCTTTCAAGCATTCTCTGTAATACTACGTTTTATTTACAGAAAGTTTTCAAAGGTAGCCAATTTGCGTAAAGCTTTTCGTTTATTCCGCATAAAATGAGGCGCAAAATAGACGACTTTCTGTTGAAACTTAAGTCAAATCCACGATTTATTTACTTTATTATAAACAAACAACTTCTAAAAAATCTACGTACGTACGTAAATATACGTCAAGTATTACTTAGATTTAGAACTTAATCAAAAACATCTTATTAATAAATTAGGATTAATTTTAATAAGTCAAGGATTCCATGGACTTCTAACCGTCTAAATATTAATTTATTTCATTTCGCCCTTAAATTTAGAGTCATTTTCATCATCTACCTATCAGTGTACTATGAAATGTGTACTCATTGTAATTCTCGCCTCACCGACCTCATATCGTGACTTCATCTATTATCTCTCTTCTTGTATGCTAGAAAAATCTGTAAAGTTGCCTAAAAGTATTACAGATTTTGATGTGATTACTTAATCACATCACCTCCTATGCTATAATCTGAAAACACAGCTGGTATGTTTAAGATTCCAAATTTTCTCAGCACACACAACCCTTGTTATCTTAGCCCGTGTGGGGAGCCCCCTGCCCATAGCCACATTATGACCCGACTATATCGGAATGATAAAAAATTAAAATACCTATATAAATTCGAAGTTGTTTTGGTGGCGAACCATAAAAATTCCACTCAGGGTTTTCAACTAAAATATTTAAGTGAAACTTTGACGAATATACATTTTTAATCGGCAGCCAGTTCTACAGTGCGGGCGCGATCGTTTCAAATTACTAAGCCTTTTATATAATTCATGACAGACGCAAAACCACGTAACTTCCTGTAGACAGCCCCCTTTGAATTAGTAATTGTAGTTTCATATAATGTCTCAGTAAAATATTTATACGGCAAGCTTTGTGTAACAAAATAATGCGCGATGGGCGTAGGGTTGCCGCGTCCTTGGCGCGCGCTTCCTGAGCAAACATTTTCTGTTATACACAAACTATTCTTTTATTTTTTGTTTCATAAATGGACATTACAGAACTTTAGTTTATAATAAATACTTTACTCATCTTCTGACAATTATAATTAACATTTTTTTAGCAACCATTTGAGTCCCATATACATGAATCACCCCACCGCAGTGCAAATGCCTCCCTCCAAAATATTGATGGTATGGTAAATCGTTTACAATGTTGAAACTATTTATTTTAATTAAACGCATTCTCTACCAGTCAACAATTTGGGAATGTAAAGATTAAAAAATGCGGTAATGAGTAATACCAAATTAAATATTTTATTTGGAGGCTCCACAGGCACATTCTCTGGTCATTTACAATGTGCATACGTATTTAAATAATATACTTAATATAAAATAAACTACTACCATTTCGGCAAAAAGAAAAATGGCCACCGGTAGAAATGGCGAAAGAAAATATCATCAATTTTTTTTTATCCACTCGTTACAATAACAATATCAAAAGTCTAAAGTTTACAAGGACGGACTGCAGTTTAATTTATTTGATATCGATTTTAATTAAGTATGTGTACGAATTTTCGATTGCTGTTCTTTCAACAATTTTTAAATCGATTTTAAAACAATTGAAGTTGTATGTTGTGTTTGTATTCGATACGCGAAGTTAGTCCAATTTGTTTGATACTCGATTACATGAAAAGTTACCCCACTGTGAAACCGACTGAACTTAGTACAAACTAAATCGGCTTAGAGCTAAGTAAGTCCCCTATTAATTCCGTTAGTGTAGCTTTGATTGAATCTATTATCAACATTGACATGGCGATTATTGAATGATTTCTACTAATTCTATCTTCTATATATTGAATTGCATATAAATTAAGTCGTTAATTATTAAGTTTTTAACGCTTTATCAGCACCCTGGTGCCAATTATGAGCAGTAATATTTTAAGCAGATAAAAATATATTTTATTAAGTATGATTATCTAGGTACAGGTATAGTTCTAGTACAATAACTAAAGTTTTTGGAAATTTTAACCACTGATGCTGATAAGAGGGAACACTGAGGAGCTACGATAAAACGAAATCCGATACGAATCTGGAAAAATTCTAACCATGAAATACAAGGTTATTTTAGTAGTTCGTTAAATTCTAACTATGAAATACCTATTTCATGGTTAGATTTAGTTTTATGGTAAACCTGCTGTTTTGGGCCTTTCATATGCCATAAAAAGAAAACCTACGTAGAAAAACTGTGTGCCAGCCCTAGAACACGGCACACCTCGAAGGGCGCTACAACATTAAACATGTATACGTTATGTTTTATTATTTATGACCCGTATTTTTATTGAGAAAAATGTCGAAGCGAAGAATAACGACTGCGAAGCTTTTAATCAATTTCGTGGAATTGTTATAGGTTTCGTGGAGGTGGCGAGGGGGGGGGGGGCTTTCATTATGCATGTAACCATATAAAATGTATAGGTATTCTAAACATATAAGCTTGATTGGATTTAAAAAGATTCTAATATTTAGGAAGCCTGTTTTGTATTATTTAGTCCATAATTAAATAAAAAATATTTTTTTTTATCAAACCTAAGTTTTGTCACTTTCTCACTTCATTTAATTTCCCTCAAGAATGACAGTGACAAAAAAGCTTTTAGTGAATCTAATTTTGCAAAAAATTTAGGAAAATTTGACATTCAACTGAGTGTACTGAGAACATGAAAAAATATAATAATTGTAATAATGTCCTAACGGTTCTGAAATTTCTTTCGCTGGCGAAGCGGAAAATGCTTGGAGACAAGCTTGCCCAAACACTGATTATCCAGAAAATCGTTTATCGCAAAAGCTGTGGGACGAGCCGCTTTGCAAGTTAGTACGGAACAGTCTTCTGAATACGTCAACTGAGAGACAGAGCGAGCTCGTCTCTTAGCTGCGGGCGAGTGGGAATCGGGCCTTTGGCTGCAAGCTCTTCCATCGGCGAACATCGGCACGCTGCTAGATAGTTCCACTTTCAGGATCGCCACGGCCCTTCGCCTGGGCGCACCCTGCATTGCACCACACCAATGTGGATGTGGCCATGTCGTCAATTATCTTGGTCGTCACGGTTTATCGTGTTGCAGGAGCGCCGGGCGCTTTTCAAGGCACGCGGAGTTAAACGATGTTATCCGTCGGTCCTTTGCTACTGCTGGTTCTCCGGCAGTTCTGGAACCCAATGGTCTGTCGAGAGATGACGGAAAAAGACCTGACGGAATGACGCTCGTACCCTGGAAGATGGGTCGGTGTTTGGTATGGGACGCTACTTGCGTTGATACTTTTGCTCCGTGGCATCTTCCAGGAACAGCAACCAAAGCTGGCTCCGCGACCGCTGAGAGCGCCAAGTGGCGCAAATATGCCGATTTGAGCAGTGACCTCATTTTTGCGCCGTTTGGTGTTGAAACTCTCGGGCCTTGGGAACCAGGTGCTCACTATCTAATAATAATAATATAAGGAGATTTCTGAGCGCTTGGTCAATTCGTCCTATGATCGGAAGGCTGGCCTGTATTTCGCGCAAAGAATTAGCCTCGCAATACAGCGGGGTAACTCTGCCAGCCTTCTGGGAACGCTCCCGTTTTCGAGGGATCTGGGTCAAGTTTTTTATTTGTAAATAGTAGTTGAGTTTTATTTCTTTTAAATATGTTCCTTTAATTAAATAAATATTTGATGCTTTATAAGGACTGTCTCTACCTTAGATTAAACTAGATGGAGTGGGGTCATACAAGCGCTCTGTCAAAAGTGAATCGCTAAATGCTCGATGACATGTCGCTGACATGCACTTGACACTTGCGGAATGTTGCCAATGGAGGTGTAGTTTCCAAAAAGCGGGGAAATAAATAGAGTTTGTTTAAATATCTCAACTTTCAAGTAACAAAATTTTAGGTATATGACATCGTAAATTCACAAGGACTTCCATTAGAGAACGTGTCACATACCCACGTAAATATTAGTAGCAGCAGCAACTGTTTTAAAATTAATCAGTCGAAGCAATAGAAATAGTTAAAATGAGAAACTATTTTCACAATCGGGCAACACCGAGCATTAAAATAATACGCTAAAATCGTATTATTTCTTTTTCATAATTAAATACAAATTACTATGAAATATTTAAAACTTTCCTGTGAAAAGTGATATCATTACATTTCTTTTGTTTTTCAGACGTGTTGTGACACGATTTAATAGCACAAACCGCCATATTTAACTTTTTTCCTGGAGACACGTTTGGTGCGCTTTGACATCGACAACTACGAAGCGGTTCGGCAAAGTTCGGCGTTTGGTGCCAGAGGCTGGCACCAGTTGAGATGTATCAAAACGGCTGCAGGGACACTCCCTCTTTATATTGTTATTACTCTAAGTATATTACTTTGTATAATTATAAAATAGTATAGCCTGATTGATTTTCTCTCTGGGCTTATTTTTCAATTTTCTTGGCTCGTGAGTAGTCCAATCTATCTAGTAAATGATTGCATCTTTTCTGCACTTGTATTGTTAAATTAAGGCTTCAATACCAAACATAATAATGCAGCAATGTAATATAATTATACAATAGTAAAGCCTGAGTGATTTTCTCTCTGGGATTATTTTTCAATTTTCTCGACTCTGACTAGTTTAGTTATTCCAATCTATCTAGTAAATGATTGCATTTTTTCTGCATTATCTTATTTATTTTATATTTACCACGAGTTCAGACAAACGGTACTTCCCTTTGATCGTGAAAATGGCATCATCTTATCAGTAAAGATCAAAATGAAAAGAAAATTATATTTTTTAAATTCAAAATATTTATTCACATAGTAGGACCTCACTGACACTCTCTCGTCATAGATCACATAACGTTACAGCATTAAATTATTATTATTTATTATTATAAACTACTACCATTTCGGAAAGAAAAGCAAAATGACCACTGGTAAAACAAATGGCGAAAGAAAACCAGTTACGGCCTTTTTTGTCATATAACAATACATTACATATTTTTAAGAAAAGCAAAATGACCACTGGTAAAACAAATGGCGAAAGAAAACCAGTTACGGCCTTTTTTGTCATATAACAATTACATTACATATTTTTAAATAAAATATTTTTTAAATAAAATACAAATCCAAGTAAATTAAAGAACATGACATTACAGAATTAAAATATTCAAAATCACAATCGCTAGATGTCGCCACAACTTTCTCTCGTGGCAACATAGATGGCAGCACATGTTGCGTGCCGCGAGAGGCAGGAGGAGCCCGACTAATGATTCAAATTGAACGATAACACAATTACTAATCGCTTGTAAAGATGGCAGACAGAGAATTTCCGCGGAGGCTGTTTGTGATTAATTTAGTACATTAGTATCATATACAATGTTTTGTTTCTATAATGTGAGTGGGTGTGCTGTTATGTTAAAATCGTCTTTGTTATTCCTATTTTCCTTGAGCAAACGATATGCGTTGCTGCAGACTAATGAGATGTGAAAATATTTGTTAACCGACGGAGAAAAGGGAATGTGGAGTGTTTTGTTTGCATTATATCATGGAATTGAAGACGTGATCAGAAATTGTAATGTGTTACCATTAAAAAAAGAATAACAAAATGTTATAACAGCATGATTAGGAAATCGAGAAAGTGGTTTATTTTGATTGATTTTAGAAATAGCTGGAGTGGAGGGGAAGTGAGTAGTGACAGAAAAGTACCTACCATGCGCTCACAGAATATGAAGCAGGTTATCCCTGCTCCCTATCCCTGTGACCCTATTTCCATTCTTGTAGCAAGAATGAGGGCGCATTTAGACGATGGTGCGAAAATTTTCGCGGCAAAGTAAACTTTATTGACTAGTCCACAAGGTACATGTACAACGTCGGACTCTAAAACGAACATAGGACAAGTAAAAGCAACGTCGACTCTAGCCAGTGGTTTGGGTTTCGGTATCTCCAGCTTCTCCGTGCTTCGGCCGTCGGTTCCGGCTGTTGTTGAAAGATGACATTCGTTAAGCCAAATATGTAGCCTTCAGGCAGCTTGAAAACACCCTGCCAATCCGCATTGGAGCAGCGAGGCGGAGTACGCTCTACCCCTTCGATTGAAGGGGGCGAATAGCCTGATTAATGATTATGGGTTGATATGAACCACTTTCCATCAGGCCATGCTTGTTTGTCTACATTTGTATTTAAAAGAAAAATAATGCTATTTAACCATCCAGTTTAAACGTTTTGCGGTAAATCTAAAATATCACAAGTGACCGTTCAAATTTACCAGGTAAAACTTTTGAATATTGTACTTTCCGAGAAGACTTGACAGCTTTTGGAACTACAGCTTTTGCTGGAACTTCAACCTAATGTCAAGTTAATCATGTCAGAATAATAAGTTAAATGGACATTTTGAAGTACGATATTTCAACAGATTTATAAATAACTTTCATTCTGTTAAAACTCTTGTCGTGTTCGTGTACTTCCCGCAAAAAAATAGTGTCAACTGAGGGTAGCTGGTGTCAGTATTTCAAGTCACCTAACGACTTGACGACTGTTACCTATCGACATCATTCGGGAATTGGGCTTGAGGTGTCTAAACACGTGGGTTGACAATGAAACATGAAATGACACATATTAAATTATGGCTGTCACTGACAAACTAAAGAAGAAGAAAAGAGAAAAATTACGAGAAAAAGTGCCTGTGAAGGTCTAGTCTCTAAATATTACAGGGACATAGTTAGAAATTCCTACGAGAGAGATGCTCGAGTTTATAACAAAATTATAGCCAATCAACTAAAACTATGGAGTTTAAGGGCGTTTTTCTACTACTCATCCGGATGCCGGAGTAGTGGAAAAACGCCCTAAGTGGGCAACATACGATAAAGAAATGTTATTTGAATGCAACATGATAACATTATGTAACACTAGTGTAACCCGCGCAACTTCGTTTGCGTGTATTTATTTATGCACAGTAGCGCCATCTATATCAGACTTTTGAAATCCTACAGGAACCGCGTACTTTATAGGAACTGCGTATGTGTTAATCCAAGGTATCAGCCACCTGCATACCAAATATCATAAATGTTGGCCCAGCCATTTGAGCGTGAAGAAGTAACAAACTTTTACATAACTTTCGCCTTTATAATATTAGTTTAGCGAACTTTCAATAACTTTTTGCTATCGGATCACTTAACACTTGGAAACGTTCCTTCACAAAAAGTTACTGCAGTGTGGATGCACGATGCACGGTTAAATGTGAAAAAAGAAAATAATTTAAACGTCCACATCGTTAATTAAGTGGCAAACTCGTCAATGTGGGAATAATTGTCGCAACTAAAAGGTAAAATGAAAGGGTGGAAATGAAAATTGAGTAACAAAAACGCACGAAAGTTTTGGCGGCAAATGCGGCAAGTAGGTAATTAAAAACGAAACGTTTGGCACGCCTCAGCTTTGTCGTGCGTAGTTGTCAACTGTCCGCATTTGGGATTTAGATTTGGATAACGAATTGTTAATATTTAAAAAAAAATATATTTTATTTTTTCAATGTTTTTTTTTGACATAATTTTTTTCTGCCATTTAGCCGCTCTATTTTAGTTTTCTTAGCCTTTTCACTTCTCTCGTAATATACCAATTTTTTTGAAATAAGCCGATGCCGATTTTTTTCGTTCACCGGTTAATATCTATAGGTTATAAACTATTCGTATACCAAATTTCAAGAAAATCTGACCAACCGTTTTACGAAACAGTAACAAAAGTCCCAAACTTTCGCATAAATATTAGTTAGGATTAATTATCACGTTTGTTTTTAATATTTCTACGCAATATGTACGATTTGTTACATTGCACATGGTAACCCTAAAGTTTAAAACGAGTATTTTTAAAAAACTGTGTTCAAAAATCTCATTCCTTTTTCGCGCGCACTTTTGAGGGCTTTATAAAATGAACAGTTCGTTTGTTAATGTTGTTCTATTTTCAAAATATTTTTCTGTGTAACTTTTAATTCCTTAACTTTCTATCCAACTAATATAAAGGCGAATGTGAGTATGTTTGTTACTGCTTCACGCTTGGCTGGGTCATTTCTTATGATATTTGGTATGAAGGATACCTTGGATTAACACAAAAGGGTACTTTTTATAGCGAAAAGTACGCGGGTGTTTGACAAGTCTTATATAGATGGCGCTGCTGTGCATAAATAAATACACGAAAACAAAATTGCGCGAGTCTTGCTAGTTGAGTATAAAAATAACATTGAGTACGTATCCCTTTTGATAGGATAAAATACTCAATGAAAAATAATAACAAAAAGTTGCCTAAGTAGCAACTCGCCTACAAATTTTCAATGCTTTTAGAACGGATGTTTAGGATTATTTTGCAATGCTTTCCCGTGGGAATTTCGAAAATTGTTTTATGTATTATATATAGAAACCTTCCTCTTGAATCACTCTATGTATTAAAAAATAATCATATCAAAATCCGTTGCGTAGTTTTAAATACCTAAGTAAGCATACATAGGGATAGGGACAGACAGAGACGGCGCGAAGCGACGTCATTTTATACTATTTGCAAGTGTAAACTTTTAATTTACACTGACTGTACATAACAAAATTTTGTTTCATAAAAAAACATCCATAATAAATGTTGCTATAAAATATAAAAACATACAAAACAAAAAAGGACCAAAAATAAATTATTTACGTAATGGAATGCAAATATTTAAATTGTTAATGGAACGATTATGAGCGCCATCTCAACTGAATTCTATTAGTAACGGCAACGTAACATTATGACTTAGGTGCTGTGCACACAGAGGCACGACTCGCGAGTTAGACTCAAACTCAAAATATTTTTTATACAATTCTGTTACAATCTCTTTTACAAAATAGGACTATTGACACTATTATTACAAAATAGGATTCTTCGGACATAATAGGTTTTTTTTATAACAATAGAAAAATGTTACAATTAACGTTCGATTGGAATTATTTTCAAGAGGAAGGAGTTAGACTTACACTAGTTTAGAAAGTTCCATTTTTTTATTCGACTGTTTTTTAAACTTCAATTATTAGGTTGGTAAAATAAGAAAAGACGATTCGAAAGAGTTTATAATATGCCTATTTGATTAAAAATATTATTGTATTGTATCGTTTTTGTATATTTTATTTATAATATTAGTTTAATATACTATGTCACGCGATCTATCCGTCGATATTCATTTACGGCTTACTACTTTTGACATAGCGCGTCGCTACGGCGCGCGATCTGCGTTGAAACGCCGCCGCTTGAAAACGGCGGCGGCTGTTTGTGGTATAGCTCGTATATCTGTTATCTCTGGGACATTCACGCTGTGCCGAGTGCGGCATAGCGTCATTCTACATTTTAGTATATTTGTTCTTACCGCTCGCCGCTCCGCTCTAAGTTGTCGATTACAGCGAATTCGTGGGTGGCCGTTAAATATACTTAACTTAAAGGTTAAAACACATTTAATAAAATTAAAAATTCAAAAATTTCAAGAAGTAAATTAAAAGAAATACCTCAAATAATTACCCGATCATTTGTTTGAGTTAAAAAATTCTTTTGCACTTTTTCAAACTGACAATAAATTATGTTGGTAGCACGCAATAGCTCTGTTCATATGGATTTATCGCTAAATAAGTTTCTATGGAGTGTGACCGTTAAGTGTCGGAATTAAATACTTTTTAATGAAATAACGCCTTATTATTTATGTATGCTATGTTTTTTATTTATTTAGACAATAGTTACATACATTTTACATGTATTGTGCTGTGCTACTTGTATTTTTAAAGTTAAATCATGTGCTGTTGGCTTTCCTAAAACAGACCTTAAGGACTCTTTTACCAGTGGTCATTTTGCTTTTGTTTCCTAAATGATGGAGCAGATTTATTTATACAAATCTATATTGTTTTGTACACTTAGAAGTGCCTGTAAGGGCCTACTGTCTGAATAAATGATTTTATTTTTTTAATAAATTTCTTTCTTTTAGTATTTATTAAAAATTAGACAGGTCGCTATTTCTTATTGCTGCTCTGTCTAAAAGATAAATGATGAAAAAAGGAATTCTATTTCTGTCTTCAACTTAATAACAATTTTGTTGATATTGTGACTTTTCTCCTCCTTTTGTGAACTTAGCATTATGTATGTTTAATATGTTTCAAAGTAAAACTTAAGTTTTACTTAAAAATATTACAATTTTTTGCAAATATTTTTTTACACAATTTTTTTTGTTCACCTTTTATATTGCCTTAAGAAGAAGCACATCCGAATGCCAAATAGTCCTGTCCGCGTGAGCACTCCGTGTGCAAGCCGCCCGAACGGAACGAAGGCGCCAGTCGGTGATACCACATAAACATAGAACAATGGTTTACAGATCAAAGCAGCTTTGTTTACTTCGACGCCGGCACCCATCGGCTAATCAACCGACTGATTAATTTAATTAAACATCACGAGAAAGTTCTGTTTACTTTACGTTTCCTTGGGCCCACGTGCGCGTTCAAAGGAAATAGGCCGGCCGTAAATACGTGTATGAATATTAGTGACGCCGGCGGCGACACCTCTTTGTTGGTCCGTTTATTTGGCTTCAGTTTAGAACTGCACATTTTGCATACAATAAATAAACAGTGAATCAAATCTACTTAAACCCTGTACACATGTACGCGCGTTGGATTCGCGTATCGTGCTACATTGCGCTCTTTGTATGTTAGAATTTACAATAAAATTGTTGCATCTCCGCTATGGATAATGAAACGCAACGAATACACGCGACGAGTTCGTTCTGCCAGCCTAACATGTTTACACTCGAGATAGTTTCTCGCACGCGACAAAGCTTCTTCTCCAATAGCAATGCCTGTTTTGTCTACTGTAGACATAACCGAGATACGCTATTGGCAGAGCGGAGCGAGAAAATTTTGTCGCGGTTGTCATGTTAGCCCGGCTGGACAAGATCTTACGGTCAGGCCAGGAACCCGCTGTGAGCGGCAGCTTAGAAGGTGATATAAACAAATGTACTTAAATGTTAAAGCACACTACGCTATGCTATACAATGCTCAAGGAAACCCATAGGTTTCCTTGAAAACATGCAGCAAATGTGTACTCTACGTGTTGCTGAATCCATTCACAGGGCAGGAATTAGAGCTGACATTTACAAAAGGCTTCCCTTTATCCATTGCCTTGCATATTGAAGTAGTATTATGGAATTATTAAACATTTGGAGTAATAGATAGTTTCTATGTGCCAAATACTTTAAATGTACAATCTATCGCATAAAATAATGTAATGAACATGATACAGTCCAGCGATATAAATTCCATGAGAATTTATTATGTTTAATTCTGACATATCAACAACTTACACATAACAATTAGGTAAGTACTTACAATGAAAATAATAATACAGTAATATTCTCATATGTACACCAATAACAAATAACTAAATACAAATTTCACAACTACTTTAAAAAAAAATGTGCTCCTTACGCCATAAGTATTTAGTATTTTTGCGTTAAATGTACAAGTAGTTTACGTAAACTTTATGAGTCGTGGCTCATTCATTGTACTTGGATATTAACCTTATTTTATACCCCCCACTTTCCCCCCACTCCGTACCTCAAAAGGCTCTGGTTCCCGAATGAGAGTGCAATCTAATTTTGTGATCACAGCATTTCCAATCAATCCGACGATTGGTCAAAATTTCAATAGGAAGTGATCGGACCGATCGTGACATTAAAAAATGTAGCCGTGTGTACGTACAGTCGGCGTCTAAAATTTTTTCACTTTTCACTCGAAGCAAAGAATATTTATAGTGAAAACACTTTAAAAATTGTTGTCCATGTTCTCTTAAAAAGTTTATCACTTTTTTGTTGACATTATAACATTTTGATAATAATGTGCGCGTTCAAGCCTCATTAATATGTGTAAAAACGCAATAGTTTAAAATTTATAATTGTTGACATGTTCACTTATAAAGCCGTCAGTAATCAATCAATTGATTTAATATGAATGAATTAATTTGATTGAAAAAATATACTACCTATGTACCTATTGTCAAATTACAAAACCGGACAAATGTTATTGTCAAATGACAACCGGGCAAGACAATGTTGGGCTCGCTTTGCTTGCTTGCAGTCTGCAGATGAGTGCAAAGCCATATTCTATGTAATTAGTAATTATCAAACAAATACTACATAAGTTAATCGGCTAGATAAGTTAGTCGGCTTCATAAGTTAGTCTGGTATTAGAGTCGTTGACTACTACTAGGTACCATGTTTTTTTTTCCAATTTCTAAACACGACTCTCGGATATTGTGCGGGTTACTACCGTGTTAAACTAAAATTAGCACGTCATCAGATCATTTAGTCGGATCGGAAAGGCATCCATCTTCCCGATCTCCCATTCACCGAACTAAACGCATTGTGAGTGGCATTTCCTAGCCCATGTCATAAAATGCTCTAACCACTAAAACTTTTATTTTCGAATAGATACGGTTCGCAAAAAATGACCAAAACTGAAGACCGAGTATAAAATCTATGCCTGCCTATATTAAACGGACGAGGGTTTGACAGTGAAAATAGTTTTAAAAAAATCTTCTTTTAGACTATCCGCGGTACTCAGAACGTGTTTCATTTGAGGGGGCAAAAATATGACGAACGAAAAAAAGGAGATAGTCGGTTATTGGATAACTGACGTCGGTTTTTAATTCAACCGCTTTTGGAGTTCAGATTTTGGTTTTCAATACCTATCCATTCGGAAATGTTTAGGACGGCAAACATATGACCTGTCTGTCATGTCAGCCCGATGGTGCGTTAGTAATGAGCCCAGAGGGCGCGAGTTCGATTCTCGCTTGGCAAACATTAATATGATGGCATTTCTCGAGTCTGTCTGGCTATGATGTATTTGCAATAATATATCAACATGGCGCTGTGTGTTTACGCTAGTTCGTATTTGAAGTAGGCTGTTATAAATAGGATTAAAAAAGTCATATTATTATGTTGTTTATTTCGATAAATATAATAATAGGTTATTTACATTTCATTTATAAAATACTATAATGTATTATAAACGTATAATTTTGTATCCACATGTAAAAGAAAGTACGGAAGGCTGAGTCCGGACGCATCGGTGCGTCGTAAGTGCGTCCAACCGAGTAGAAAATTGTCGGGAGAGCGCGAAAATTGTTGAAAATACGCCAGATGTAACAATGGGCCACATTTGCGTAAGTGGCCCTCGTTTTGAAAGGTATACGGTGCAGATCAAGATAAACATTACAATACTTTGATAGAACAAAACAGTTATGAAATTATTTAACGGGAACTAAAGTGTTTGAAGTGGGAAATGTAGTTTGCAACAGAACTCTTGGGTTACAGACGATGTGTTAGTCGTTTGTAGCCCAAGAAAAAAACTAGCACGATGCTGCGATTTCGCAACATTAGATTTTTACTTACTTATTTTGTCGTCAACCCGCACGGACAAAATAGGGATTAATTAATTTATTTATTTAGGTATATAATTATGACGATTTGAAAGAGCATGTGCCTATTTGAACAAAAATATTGACTTTGACTTTATGAAAAACTGGGGTAATTCAAACTGGGATAACAATCAGCTACAGAATATTTTAACAGTTTTTAGAAGCTCAAAGCGGCGTCGCTGTGTGTCAGTGTATCCCCACTCCAAAACGAACACGTAAGTTAAGCAACATCGACTGTAACCTGTGTTTGGTTTTCGTTATCTCGAGCTTCGTGTTTCGGAGGGCACTTTGCCAAGCCATCCTTCTATTTCATTCGCACAGGATATGAAAGAGATCTATTTGTTATAGGTACATAATTTTGACAACCTCCGTGGCGTAATGGGTCCGCCACCCAGGAGGTCCGGGTTCGAGTCCCGGTCGGTTCATGACAAAAAACGAACACTTTTCTGATTGTTCTGGGTTTTGGATGTTTTTCTATATACGTATTTGTTATAAAATATAGTATCGTTGAGTTAGTATCCCATAACACAAGAGTCGAACTTACTTTGGGGCTAACTTAATCTGTGTGATTTGTCCCTATATATAATTATATATTATTCTTTTTTAGATTATGCCACATTAAGATATCGTAGTTTATATACACTTAGCTTTTATAGTCGGGCTAACAGGTAAACTGCTCGTAAAACGTCATTTCATATAATTTACACGGGCTAAACCTTAAAAAACGGTCATGTAGTTTGCCGTTAACTAGTATGTTTTGCAGTTAGCATATATGCATTAAAAGCACTACGTAACATCACGTAGAAAAGTGGTATTTTGGTAAATATGTAGAGACGTGAATTGATTTTATATTAATTTATTGTGTACATTTATACCAATTACAGATGATCATTAAGAGAAATTGTAACTGCATCAGACGATCGCGTAAAATTTTCCCGCGTTCCTAATCGTTAGAAATAGAGATAATTCCTACAATTTCAGCCTAGTTGCAGCACAAAATGCTCATGAGACGACCATATTTTCTTGAAAATTTAAATCTTCAGCCTTTACTCGTATATTTCGCAAAAGAAACCAAGTTAAGGATTTTTTCGTCATTAAACATATATTTTTAAATCTTTATCTTTTAATAGAAATTAGGTACAGTCAATTGCACGTCGAGCTTAACACTTGCAGTACAATTTTGGCTCTAATGACATAGAACTTAAGAATGGTACAAAGTCAAGTGTCAAGTGTCCAGGTGCTGCTCTTGACTGTACATACAAAACTTTATACGAATACACGGAACCACAACAATCAAAACAGTGTTGAACGAGTAACTCCTATTTACTTCATTTCAGCATTCATACTGGTGAAAACAAAACGGGTAGACTTTAGAAATAGTAAGAATTGTTGCTAATAGAATCGCGATCTCTGAATTCAAAAGGTTTTTATAGACATCATTAGTCAATTTAAGCGGTTTCACTGATTGGCTGGTTTTGTAGCCTCATTTAATTTCTTTTTGGAACGTGGCTAATATTTTTTACTTCAGTTCAAAAAAGCCTTTCAGGCGAGACAATTTACAATTGAATTTTAGATAGATCAATCTAACATCAGTTTGTTTTATAAATAGAACGCTTAAAATTGTCTCGTGCGAGATTTTTTTTAAAAGAAATGGGAATTTAGGAATATGTTGTTTTTGTACTCAGTTTTTTTAGGTCCTGTTTAAATTAAGGTCTGAAATAGCATAAACTATGGAATGAAAATGGAGTTTGATTTGCGACAACTGCGCAAGCTTTTAGCAACATTTTTTTGGATAGAAAATGAAGTGTCCCACCACTAGGTATTTATTATAATATGTCAATAATTGAACCCTATTTGAATCAAAATGGTCGCATAGGTATTGCGCGGTTTCAGAGGAGTTTCTGAAGCTGTGGAATGAGATCCTCGCCGAGGTCTTTTTTTAGTCTACAATTTGGGGTTCTACAAAAGGGGCATTAAAAGATTTTTACAGGGTCGACAACGCGCGAGTGATACTCCCGGTGTTCAAGCAAAGCGTCCATAGGCTATGGTGACCGCTTACCAACACGCGGGGCGTAAGCTTGTTTGCTACCTTATTGGTATAAAGAATATATTTATAAACGAAACACTATACTAGTCGCCAACACGGCTGGCTCGCGCAGACGTTAAATTCGAAACTACTTATTACTCAGTGCATAACAATCGATTTTCATTTGTTTTTTTTTTTTTTAAAGGGACAATTCATACAGATTGAGCTAGCCCCAAAGTAAGTTCGAAACTTGTGTTATGGGATACTAACTCAACGATATTATATTTTATAACAAATACATATATAGATAAACATCCAAGACCCGAGGCCAATCAGAAAAAGTTCGTTTTTCATCATGACCCGACCGGGGATCGAACCCGGGACCTCCTGGGTGGCGGTCTGGCGTGGTAACCATTACGCCACGGAGGTCGTCAATTTTATGAACTGTGAGCCCAAATTTTGGCGCGTACTAGTAATAATAAACATTCGAGGCATATAAAAAAAAGCACTTTTCCGCGCAGTTGTACCCACCTGAAGATATTTAACATTGTTTCGGCTTGTGAAATACAAATTGTTCGTATTGTATGCTGTTTTCCATACCGTGTACTACGCGATTGGCGTTCGTTGCCGTACAAATACTTCCGTTACAAGCCGCTGTGTGGCACATTCCTAAACTTGGTAGGAATGTTAGCTAATCTGACGGAATTACGTCAATTTCTATTAAAGTATACTTAGTTTTTTTGGTCGTTCGAACGTGTTAAAAAGGCCGACTAAATCAAAAAAAGTTTCGTATTGTGAATTTAATAAATGCGTGTTGCATATCGAAATTAGCCGGGTTACTCACTGCATTTGAGCACGTAAGCCACATAGTTTTTATAATATTAGAGTTCTTTTCTATTTTTTGGTCAATCAAATGGTTTGGTCGGTTTGTTTACGTCGTAGTCCTGATCGAGCGCAAACAAAAATCCTATTATGCACTCTGTATTTTTAAATATCTAGCTAGTACCTTTATAAAAAGAAAAAGTATTTTTGAGCTGCCCAGCTCATAATCAATACTATAAAAATGAATCGCTGAAGGTTTTGCTAAGCTCAAAACTCACGGAGAGAAATAATTAAAAAATTCCCACGGGATAGCGAGATACACGCAAACGAAGTTGCGTGGGTTTCCAAAGTCTGATAATAAAAAAAACGCTTCCCATATTAACCCGCGATACCAGAGGAGTCTATGCGTCACGTCTTACATTGAAAAATTACTCAGAACTACAAACGGAAAATACAGGGTATACTTATAAATTAAAATATTCCGCATTCTCAAATGTTCAACAATAGGAAACGCGAGCGTGCAACCAAAATAATCAATCAATTACTCATATTTTGCGCAATAAAAGCCGAAACATGGTCGTGGTCCACGTATAAGTTGTCAAGAATACCTTGTATACGTGAGTTGAATCGGTCGCGCAGCCCGGTGGCAATATGCCTCCAATATGCTACTGAACAATAGTAGCGGGATCACGAAAAAATCATGTACATGGTATTCGTGACGTCACATTCACGACAGCGGTCGTGTGTGTTCGGCCCGCTCGTATTTTTGTGTCACGACCGTACAGGGTGTCAGGTTTTGCGAGTTCCATATTGAAATTATTTATTGAGTGATTTAATGAAATTGCAATTTGTGTAAAGTCTAGTCATGGGTATGTCCCATGACTAGGTTCCTTCCTAGTGGTGGGACAATTTCTTTCGGATTTTAAAAGAACTATTATGCGATTTTGTAATTATATTGTTTAACGATAATAATCTTAGATATATCCAAATTCCATCATAATGTCCAAAATTGCTAATAGCTGGTGAAGATGGACAACTTAAAAAAATATATATATAAAATATATATGCCTAATTGGGTGCTGTGCTGAATATGACAAATGGTTGTGTACCAACCAATAGGTTTTGTTTTGGTTATTTTAAACACGGAAGTTAAGTATATATGTATTTATAAGTTAGAATTTCCCTCGCTTAAATAATCATACTAATATTATAAATGAGAAAGTTAATTTGTTTGTTTGTTATTCCTTCACGGCTTGACTAAGCAGCCGATCATTATGAAAATTTGAAAACATTTTGTCAGGGGTACAGAGCCCAATATAGGCAAATATTTACGCGGACGAAGCCGCAGGTAACAACTACTAACTAAATAGCAATTAATTGTAATGTAACGATAATAAAGATTGGAGAAAAAAAAATTTAAGACAATAAAATTTATTCCATATAATATTAACACAAAATAAAACTATAAAAGGGTCACTTCACAATTAACATACAAACATAAATTATAACAAATTACATGGTTATATTACGTCCGTACGAAACACAAGGGCTATATTTTGTAAAATATACAACATTTATATGATAATTTATATTCCATTGTTATTCATTGATGTTATTATATGTATATTTTGCCATTGTTTCAAATCAGAGCATATTTCATGCATATAATGCCTAAGTTTTCTGTACACCGCAAGATATAATATAAAATACTTTCACTTTCATCTGAGATTTTTACGAAAAAGAAAAACGGAACCACGAAAACACGTGTACAGCGAGGTGCAGTACGTTTGGAAAAGTCTCCCTTTCACCGCGTCCGAGCAGAGCGCGCAAACCTGCCGACCAACATATTCGCTCTCGTCGACAGCGCCCTTCCCTCCCGTTCGATGTCTGCATGGTCCTTGAGGCCAACCGTAACCACATGTCCCACCCACAAATTGATCCACCCTTTCTAAAGGTACTCCATTCAAACAGATAGGTGGTATTGTTTGTGGACATTTAACACAGCTCGCCTCAAACACCATGCACTTACTTTTCGTCACACTGTATTTCAGGCCGTGCCCAGAAGCACACTCCTCACAGGTTTGAATCAGCCTCCCCAAACCACAGATTGAGGCGCTCAGCAGCACCATGTCGTCGGCGTAACTGAGGTTGTTTACACAAACGTCATCAACGTGGCAGCCAACATGTTGATTGCTGAGCGCGACAATCAGTGCGTCAACGCAGTATACAGTGTGGTCGATGTCAACCCTCCCTGCCTCACACCGCATTGCAGCAGACCTTCACCAGTCAGTACCTAAGTAAAATCATATCTTATCATACAGATCTTACTAATATTATAAACGCGAAAATGAAGGTGTATAGATGTTTATTACTCTTTCACGCAATCACGGATTGATAGATTTGCTAGAAATTCGGTACACCCGGATATCATCCAAACAACGGGGCATCGCGGGTACATTGAAGACCGCAATTTTAAAATACAATAAACCGCTCCGAACTGAACTCGCAAGTCTATATTTTAATATCGCGATGTTCTCAGCACAAAACTTTTTCTACACCCCGTGGAATTAATTAAAAACGGTACGCGGTACAAGGAGGCATTTTGAAATGCAAAGTCATTTATGAGGCGATATGTTTGCTTATACACCGTTATATTTATATTAAATTAATAGTTTTTATATCACTCTGCTTTAAGCACTTATATTACAGTAAAAAAGTATCAAAGTCAGTATGTTACAAATGAAATGCTCAGTCGTGGGGGACATGCCTAGTAGGAAACTTCATTTTCTTTTGGATTTTCAAAAGAATTAAGATGCGATTTTGTTGTTAATTTTATGACAGATAAGAAAACATCTTAGAGTAGAAAAAATATTTTCCTATGGGAATGATTTCACGGGATAAAAAGTAGCTTTATGTTAGGCTCTGTTACCCCTGCCAATATTTGTACAAATTTTCATAATGATCGGTTGCTTAGCCAAGCCGTGAGGAATAACAAACAAACAAACTCACTTTCTCATTTATAATATTAAGTATGATAAAGATAACTTAATTTACCCTAGTTTTACCATTAGAATAAGTATAATGATACGCAATTCTTATAAAAACTTGTCACTTTTGATCTCTTATTTCAAAAGATCAATTTTTATCTTCCTATTATTCTTTGTTTATTACATACATTGTATTTAGAAGTCAGTAGAAACACTAATGATTCAAGATTTTTTTTGACGGTACCATCCAGTATCGTGTGATACAAAGACCACACCCTCAATGTGTCAGATCTCTACGATCAGAAGTTTAAGCTGAGCGTAGATTCATTCATCACATAATATGAATTCGGTATTGATATAAAAAATTGTTTGTAAAATCTATGGCTTCCCAAGTGAATTAGTATGTTTTATTAATCAATATAATTATAAATCGGTTCATGCATGGTCGATCCTTTAGAGTAAATTGTAATACTTATTTTTCCTTTTAAAGCAATTTTTATAGAAACTCTTAAATGTCATGTCGGTACTAAAACAATTATTTCTGCATTAATTTGTAATTTTATCCGTTTGTGTGCAAAAAAAATATAAATTTTCTCGTGTGTATAAACTATAAAATTCGAATTCTTTCTTTAGATCCATTAATATATTCAAATAAAATGCTTCTGCCTGACTGAAGAATCAAAGCACAGTCCAAACCGCTGATCGTAGAGACCTACAACTTGGCGGGTGTGTTACTTGAATGACGTATGCCGTCCGATAAGAAAGGAATGTCCGAAATTCCCACGGGAAAGTGGGATTTCGCTAGCATACATAATAATATATAAAAACGCTCCAGACACGAAGTAAATACAAATAAATAAAAAATGATCATCGCATATATGCAACAAACAAGGCGGCCTTATCATGTGGCCTTATTGCTGAAAGCAATCTTTTCAAGGCGACATTAAGATAACGAATTTCTGTATGGAGACTAGCGTGGCTAATAGCCGTCTTAAAGCTTAGCATTAGCTGGATAACAAGTACGAAAGGGTCGTATTGTTTCGTCTGCATGTGATTGTAATTCCTGCTGTGTAAACACAGTCATACACACACAAGCAAACACACACATTCGCTATATTTATAATAAGTCTCGGAGGTCGCGTGTCGGGCTGATGCAAAGACAAATATACAATGCAGTTAAATTTAAAACTTTTTTATTTGTATTAAATATATAAAATTACAACATTGACAGCCCGGTGGTGGTGTTGGTGATACCTTCGGCACCGGCCGCAGGTTCGATTCCCGCTCGGGGCAATCTATGGCATTTATGTTTGTTGAGTCTGTGTGTTTTGTACGTATATTTATAATAATACCTCTGTTGTCTGGTGCCCTTGACCTAAGCCTAGCCTATATTGGGACTGTTCTATTCTCGTTACAAAAATCGTTCAAATCTCCATCGCTATTCCCGGGTGACGGCTATATTATTATTTTTTTTTAAATTTAGTGAGGTAGGGCACAGCGGATAATCCGCTCTAATCTGAGCAGCCCGTCTAGGGAAGGACCTCCACCTCATACCTTAACTCTATAGATTACGAAGGCGCATAATAGGGTTTTTTTAGAACTTAATTAATTTTTGTTGTATATTATTTCAAAGTATAATAGTCGTGTAATTTATTATAGCTTGTTTGGTATTTTTATTAAGTAATATAGTATCCGCATCAGCTGAATTTATAAACTGGGTCAAATTCAATGTTTACAAATATACATCTATTTCTAGTTTATTGTTTTTATTTTTATGCTTAGTCACCGTTTACGATTTTAATTTAATTATAATTATTATTTTTAATTTATAATTTTTCTGATAAATTATTTTATTTTCATAAATAGTGGTTGATTAGACTTCTTTCGCCCGAAACACAGGCATCTCCTAGTTCGGGCATATGTTTTAATTTTATGTTAGTATATTTTATCAAATGTTTATTTTAGATCTAAGTTTTAACAATAATTTTTTTTATTTTTATTTACATAAGATCGTAGCCAAATAGCATTGGTCTCGAGTCTCGGCCATGTTGTGTTCCTACGGTGAGTAAGGTCTCCAGAGCTCCACTTGGGGGGGTTGGGAGGGCTGGCAACGCGTGAGTGATACCCCCAGTATTGCAAGCGTCTATAGGCTTCGGTGATGCTTACCATCGGGCGGGCAGGCCGTATGCTTGTTTGCCAACTTAGTGGCATAAAAAAAATACTGATCTATACTTAAACCCGTGCGAAGCTGAGGCGGGTCGCTAGTTAACCTATGAAAGGTTATACAATACATATAAAAAAGTATTATAAGTCCTGATATGAAATCTGTTTTCGTATATCAACAAAATCCAGTTACGCAAAGTTGGGTAATCAATAATTATATGTTTGCTATGTATACCTATCATTGTATATGTATAACGAATTGCACAACTAAACCATTGTTCGGAGTTCGCGTAATAATGAGAAAAAAAAACACTAGTTAGGGTTGTCAATGTCCTATTTCATAGGGAAGTGAACGGAAGCGAAATACGACGACGCCACGGTTTACGCTGAGATTTTGCTGTCTTATCTACATTTTCCTTATTAGCAAGCTTATTGTTACCAAATGGCTTCAGTCTCTGACATACGATGAGACTGAAACTCTTATGCATCCTACGCGTTAAACTACAACTACAATTACAACTGTAACCTAGATTTTGCAATTATCATTAATTACGCGTTCCAGATTACACTTCATACACTCTTCTACAATCATCCAATATATTTATATGTACCACTTCTAATAATGGGAAGACCTGGTGACCTGTGTTACAGGTTCCTTTGATACCTAGTACAGGCGTCAGTTCTCCATCAAACACGTGACTTTTATTTATATAAGGTGCAATTCATTGTTAATTATATTTTATTTTTTGTCATTTGTTTGTGGAGAAGTTAAAAAAAAGTAGGTACGTTAGTTATTTTACAAGTTTTTGCGTGTAGGTTTCAATACTTTCCACTAAGGCTAATTTCTTTCTGATTAAATTCGTTGTGAGTTTCAAGACAACTGCAGTTTCCCCCCTGGGACGATTTAGCCCAACTTTTCAGCCACATACGGCAAACATGTCCCGCCCGTTATAAGTTTAACTTAGCATTTTGCACTTAAATCTTGAACATGTGTGAAGGAGCGCAGTTTGCACACTTCATATTTAAAACAATGAAAAATAATATATATTTTTTTTTGTATGTGCAACCCTAGTATTTATTAGCATTAAGATTTTCCGGCGCAAAAAGATTTGCGGCATCCCTAGTCAGGGCAGCGTCACACTCGACTGCTAGAGACTTTATTAAAGACGCATTTAGCAATAGATTAGATACATTCAACTGACTTAGCTTCGGACGGACTTCTATTTCTATTAAGCCAATATTGAAAATAGGGTAAATAGATTAAAAGCGGTCTGAACGTACGAAGAACGAAATCTATATCACCACTCTGTAGGCGTGAGGTTTGCCAAAAACTCGCAGCTATCACGGACGACTTAGCGCGGGGCGGCGAGCGGTAAGAACAAATGTAGTAAATAAATTAACTACTAAGTAAATTGTGTATACCACGACACACTTGGCGACTTTGCGATTTGGGAACGAAGAGCGAACAAATGTGCGTGCATCCCAGTATTCCCAGTGCGATGCCACGACACAGCAGAGACGGCGCTTACTGCTAAAGGCTAAAGTCGTGGTGTAATAAAATAAACCTAGATTTTCCTTCCAGGGACCAAACTTACCGCCACTGGGACCACTCCATTGGCTGAGAGTAAAGATTGAAGACTTACCTGTAACAAGAAAAGGACATTAGTGTCTATTGACTTCACAAAAGAAGAAGGACAAGATTGGTAGAGCGTAGCCACTACTATGAACTGGTAGTGGTTCGTAAATACTCTGGCTCGAGGGTTTATAAAAACGATAAAAAAACAACGATATTATGTTTTTTTTTTAATAATATGCATAATTCGTAATTAAAACATGTTTTTTATCTGCTTAACCACATTGAAATGTTACTGTGAATAATTGGCACAGAATATTATCCAACTGTAAGAATTCCCACACCTTTAGGTAATATTTTATTTTATTTAATAAAAATGTTTTTATTTTGTTAAAATTATTGTGAATTTGTATGTACAAATACAAATTCACAATAACTTTAACTTTAATACAGTATTTACAAAGATTGTTGTTAATAATTGTGAACTCGGCACAAAGTGCTTAGGACGAGTTTTGTGGTCACATTCGAACGTGTTAACGTATAACGCCGACCAAATGAAGGAAAAGTTTCGTATTGTGAATTTATCAGAGGCGTCTTACATATCCAAATTAGCTGAGTTGCTCACTTTACAACGTGAGCAAATAAGTCACATAACTTTGATATGTAACACGCGTCTTATTTTACAACATGGGAGTTCTTCTCTATTTGGTTGGTTTATTTACATTGACATGATCGAACGTGAACAAAAAACTCGTACTAAGCATTCAGATGGTCACAATATTGTTATCAAGTACTTATCGTTCAGAATTTACTTGTCCTAATTAAATTTTTAAAATTACATTCCATCAAAGAGATATAAACACGCAGCTCGATGATCTAAAGTTTAAACAAGTTATCTGATAAATAACTATTGAGAAGTACATATTACTTATCCGTTACGTTTCTTAACTTTTTTAAAACCCTCCACACTTCTTGTGTAACAATTTGCACATTCTCCATACACATGAGTCATAAATTTCTTAACCCTACGTATGCTTTCAGTTTGACGGCCCGGTGGTCCGTTGCCAGTGATCCTACTTTCGGCACCTGGTGGCACGGGTTCGATTCCTGGTTGGGACAAATATTTATGTTATGTGATGGCATTTACGTGTTTGTTTTTGAGTCTGGGAGTTTTCTATGTATTATATACAAAATTTCTACTGCCACATTTTATGAAACAAAGAATGTTTTCGTTTTTTTTTTAATTTTACATTGAAATGTTCTCTTACCAAGCCAGCATTGTGTCACAAAATAGGAGATCGATGTGAACTTAGTATACCTTATGCGTTGTAGCAGGTTCAGCTAGCTGACTTTGGGACCTGGTGACGCAGTGTGAACTGAGTAAATTTTTTTATTTTTTATTTATTTATTTCACTACCAGATGTGATCTTTCGATTAACAATTCGATGTTCAAGTACTTATTTTGTGACTTGTATATCTTCCTACTTTTTATGAACATGAATCGATTACAAATCACTTCTTTGTGATAAGCACACAATATTATGTTACCACAAGAAGGTATGACCAGGTAATTCAACCACAGTCGTTGAATTTCACTGAAAACCTTGAGCCACGTATATTGTAACAGAATATACCTACATCGCGGAGAGTAATACGAAAAAACAACAGCCAACGTTCTAATGAATTTATAAATTCAATCGCAATACCACGTCAACCAAAAATAAAAATAAAAACAGTGCATTTATAAACTTTGCCCGCACAGGAAACAGTTGGCAATAAAACAATAAGAAACGATATAAATTAATATTTGTAACCGGGGCACGCATATTAGCGCCAAAAGAATATCGAATTACGGAGCACGATAAATAAAGAGAGATTTTTTTTAGGGTATTGCATGTCGACTGGCGAACCTTTCACGTTAAAGGCAAACTGGACCCACATCGGTGATCCGCATGGTTAAGTTAACAGTATAAACGAGTTAGTTTTCCGATAGTAAGCAATCAGAACACCTTGAGTATATGCATATTTTTCACCACAGTCAGGGGACTGTGGTTCGTCCTCTGTCATAAAAAACAACAAATTTAAAGGGTTAAATTTGTTGTTTTTTATGACAGAGGACAAACCAGCTAGACGGTCACTTGATGGTATGCAATCTGCTGACCATTGAAATTCAAGACTACATGATCTTGGATGCGTTGCCGTTGTTGGATAAAGGGAGGAAGGGGGAAGGAAAGTGAAAAAGGGAGGCAGCAGATAGGTGTGGCTTCCAGCTCTTACTCCTCTTACGAAACACAACGGCATATCGCCAACGTTAATATTCTATGAAAGGGTAGTACTGTCACCATTTCATAGTAGTGGGTAGGATAGTGATTTGTAAATCTACATGCAAAATAAATGTTTTTTTAAAGAAACGTCAAAATGCCAATGACAGATGTCGATTGGAGACAATGGCATGACATGGTGGAATTCCATTCCCGAATGGACCATGATCTTCCTTCATGAAGGACTGACCAAAGAGAGAAACCTAGAGAAAACGTTTCAGATTATATCCTCCAGCAATTCCCTGACAGTCCTAACCGAACCCATTATACGATTCGCATACATGACCGATATTTTTTATATGTTAATCCGGCATTGTTACAGTAAGCGTGTTGCTAAATCAGAAAATAAATGATTTATATCTTAACGCTCGGTTTCTCGTCATGGGAGGGCGAAAAGTGGCGACTCCACACGGCGGAGCGGAGATCGGAGCAGCTCCGCTCGTTGCTCCGTTAATTGGCCACTCCGGTAAACTTGATCCACGAAGTATTCCAAGGTTTTGTTGTTTAAAGCCACGAAGTCAATATTGTTACGAGCTTTTGCAATAAAAGTTTTCGGGTGGCATATTTTCCATTATTTTTCATTACCAAATCGTGGGGCGCTTTCTCATATTACGCACGATAAGCAAAATTAATATACCGGCAACCTTAGCAATATGCAAGTTGGTAACTTTTTATAGAACAAGGACAGTTAGATGTTACTCTGGTAAGATTTAAGTTGAAGCGAAAAAGAGATAGTTATATTTCTAACAGTTCCCGATTAGTTATAACTTACGCAAAGAAAAACGTATGGGAAATATTTTTGCGTAACAAATAACGAAGTTTTTCCCACATAAATATGGGGCTTAAAACTCCCAGACCAATTTATTACTGTACTTTAGCAATACTATATTGTATTGTATTCTATAAAACATTGTACAATTATCTAAACAATCATATACGTACCAAAGTTGCAAGCGTCCAATATGCTACGGCGAACGCTTACCTTCAGGTGGGCTGTATGCATGTTTGTCACCTCAATGGTATAAAAAACCAGAGACTCGCGGTTCATTCAACAAAGTGTATCTTGGGTGGTAGAGCATTTATGATGTTGGTTATCTACTGGAGAAGTACAACCCACACAGAATATAGGCGTGAATCTTCCCTCCACAGAATAATATTCTATTTCACGAAGTCCGTTTGGCTTTGAATGTTGTAACCTGTACCTACATTGTTTTGTGCGAAAATTCTTTCGTAATAATAATTTGTAGGATATTATCTAATGTTTTTCTTGCATGACATAAAATGTTATTAGATATCAATTCCTAATTGATATTATAGCTAATTAACGTGTAATAACATTATGTTTAAGAAAAAATAATGTTATGGAAGGTATATGATAGTTACATTAATTAGGGACCTTACACTAAAGAAAAATAGTCATATTTTTACGTGCTCTTTGCACAATCTGTAATAGGTATGGGCCAAAATTTGGGGTCACAGTTTTATAAAACATTGAAAATCGATTGTCGTTATTCACTGAGTTAATAAGTATGAGTTTCGAACTTCGTTAAATAACATACGTACAACTGTACTTACAAAAAAACTAGAAACGAATAATATTTTAAATTAAAAAGACCCAGTGACTGTGACAGGGTTCCCAAAACGCTTACAGTGCCAGCTTTACTTCGCTGAATGGCAATAGAAATGCATTGAGCGTACTGCCAGCCTTTGGGTCACCTGTGGTTTCACGCAGGCATTTTAAGTCTAGACCCACTTTGAGATTAGATTTTGTGATACGTCCAAAAATATTTATCACTTTTTTGATAAATTCTCTTTGGAGACAAGGTCTTTTTTAGGGTTCCGTAGTAACTACAAGGAACCCTTATAGTTTCGCCATGTCCGTCTGTCCGCGGTCTAGCGCTTGATGCTAGAAAGCTGTAATTTGGTATGTATACACATATTAACAATGCTAACAAAGTGCTGGAAGAATATTTTGAAAAAATATTTTTTTTGGAGTGCCTCCCCTACATGTAAATTGGAAATGGTTTTTTTCGCGCCCACCCTATATTGTGGGATATCGTTAGATAGGTCTCTTCAAAATATTGAGGGTGTGGGAAGATTATTTTCCGATACAATGATCCGTTTCGGAATTATTTACATTTATCGTGTAAATTTTCATTTTGCACGGTGGTCATTCGGTCTATCTCCGAAAGTCTTATGTTTAGAAATTTGAAAAAAATCATGATAGTAGTCCATATGCTGAACCTTCAATGAAAACTATAACGGTTAAGTAAGCTCTACTGGTTACCGAGTAATAGCCGAACTTATAAAATAAAAATTCTTTGTTGAAAACTTACAAATGTGATAGAATTTGATATTGGACTCAACTAAAGGCAAGCAAAGCACAGCAAATACGGAACCCTACATTGTGCGTGGCCCGATACGTACTTGCCCGGTTTTTTTAGACTTTATTATGGGGTTCTTCAAAAGGGGTATTAAAAGATTTTTACAGTCGGCAACGCGCGAGAGATGATACTACCGGTGTTGCCAGCGTCCATAGTCTACGGTAATTACCACCAGGCGGGCCATAAGCTTGTTTGCCACCTAGTGGTATAAAAAAGGAGCAGAAAAAGAGAAATTGAATAACCAAAGACGGAGCCGTTCATTAGTAAATTTAATCGGACTCCTAAAAGAAGGCTTTTATGTCGTAAATTGGAAATATGTATAACCACCCTTTAATGCAGACTAAGTTGCGGGTGGAAGCTAGCTTTAATTAACGTGAAAGCATTAGTTAATCAGAGCCTCTCAGCGAAATAGCGTATAGTTAAAATACACTAGGCGTCAAAAATAAGTAGTACAGTTTTAAAATTGCAATTACTCTTAAACTATAGAAGTTAGAGTTTTGAAATAAAAGTCATTTTATAGCAAATTTAACAAAGTTTTCTAAAAATAATACTTTATTTAGCATTAGTAAAGTTTTACACTGAAAATTAGGAAAAAACTAAAAAACTAACCATTTTGAAGGAACTATCAAGAACTTAATTTTTACGTTTTGGGCCTTGTTCCCACTTTAGTAACTTGTGTTGCCGCCTCGGGCTCTGATGACAGCTTGGAGCCGGTTTGGCATGCTGAACACTAAGTTTCGGAGGCGGTGTTGGGGAATATTCACCCATTCTTCTATCAGGGCCTGTTTTAGAGTCCTGAGGGTGGCGGGGGGTGGTCTGAGTCTTCTGACTAGCCTCCCAAGCTCATCCCAGGCGTGTTGAATCGAGTTAAGATCTGAGCTTCTTGATGGCCAAGCCATCAAGCTGATGCCAACCTCCTGAATGTACTCTTGTACGAGATGAGCCGTGTGTGGCCGGGCGTTATCATGCATTAGTATAGCTCCATCACCCATATTTGCTAAATATGGCCCTGCATACTCGTTAAGGATCTCTAATGCATATCTTTCACCAGTCAGAGTGCCATTTTCTATTATCTCTAGCTCTGTGCGACCCTCTGAAGAGATGCCAGCCCATACGTGTACAGAGCCCCCGCCGTATTGAACTCTTTCCGAGATACAACCTTGAATGTATCGCTCACCAGGTCGCCTGTATACTCGCCGCCTTCCATCGGAAGTGAATAAAGAAAACCGAGACTCATCTGTGAACAAAACCTTGTCCATTCTTCTTCGCCCCATTGTACGTGTTGACGCGCGTAGCGTAGTCTTACTACTCGATGCCCTGTCTCAAGTTTGGGGCTATTTGCTGGCCTGTACGACTTCAGGTTGGCTTCAGCAAGTCTTCTCCTCACTGTACTCTCACTAACGTAGTCTCTTCGGGTCTGAAGAAGCTGTTGCTGGACCTCAACTGCATTAAGGTGACGATTTCGTAACACGGTAGAGACAATTAAGCGGTCTTCTCGGGTACTAGAGCACCTGGGTCTGCCATTACTTGGTCTCCTTAGATGGTTTCCAGTCTCTTCGTATCTTCGCTTTACTTGCTGGATCGTTCTTAGAGTTACACCCACCGTTCTTGCAGTACGACGCATACTGATGCCTACTTCGAGAAAAGTTATGATTCTTGCACATTCTTCTGGTGAAAGAGGCATGATTAGTAAAGTTTACTCGCTGAAGACACATTTGCTTTTGAATTGCAATTGATTTATCAGCAATAAAGAAAACAATAAAAAACAAAAGTACAAGCCAACAGTTTAAAAAAATAGTGTTTTTGTTTATTAAGTTGTTTTTCAGTCAATCTTTAAAAAATGATATTATGCATGAAGTTTTATTAAATGAAATTAAATTGTCTTTTAACTTTTTTTTATTTCAAAGGTCTAGCTTCTGCAGTTTAGGAGATATTGCAATTTTAAAACTGTACTACTTATTTTTGACGCCCAGTGTATCTATATGTAAAAAATGTTATTAGCTTATTATAAAATTCTTACTCCCGTTTCAATTTCACCAACAATTGCTAAATTTTAAAAGTCTCCTAACAGCTATTAGTCGATAAAAATACTGTTTTTAATAATAGACTATTTAATATTTCAATCACGTACCAAAAGCAAGGATTTGGACATAGAAAAAGCTTTTCCTTTTTAAACAAATTGTTTTTATTTCTCTCCAATCTTGACAGTACAAAGTAAAAATATTACAGTATTTTTTAATGCCACAAAGGTGGCAAACAAGCACACAGCCCGCCCGAGTCATCACCGTAGACGCTTGCAATACCAGGAGTATTTGGCTACCGATCTTCTGTAAGGTGCTATCAGTAAGTAAGCTAAGTACCCTACGAGCTGCTCCGATTTGAGCGGATTATCCGCTGTGCCCTACCTCTCTCTGTGTTTAAGATAGATTGTAATTATATTAGAGTATATTATAATTATTATTAATTTGCTACAAACAAACAAAAAAGATTGAACAGACAGAATACTATGATATGAATTTTGATCTGTTATACATCTTCACATATCATACGTCCATAGCATACGCACCACCCTACCCACAGATCAACTTCATTATCGTACTAATCATCAAACAGGAAATTCATTAATCTCCTGACCACTGCCATTCGAAAAACACGTCCATTTCGACATATCTATGGTACAGGTGTTGCGATCTATTTTAGCAAGAATCAAATAACACTACTGAATAACAGCTCACATCTTATATTATATCAAATATAATATATTTAATATATAAGGTGTGAGCTGTTATTTGATAGCAGGTACATTGAAATAGAATTTTAATATATTATATTAAAATTCTATATAACAGTCTCGCAACTCAGTTATTCTACCGTAAAAAGTTGTGAGATCCATGTAATACCAAGTCGGTTATTTATTTATTCAGTCCCTACCTTTCAGTCGTCAAACTAATATAGCAATAAAAATTATGAATGACTAGCTGTTACCCGCGGCTTCGCCCGCGTAAAAATTAGCCTATGTTGGGCTCTGTAGGTACTCCTAACGATACGTATACAAATTTTCATAATGATGGGCTGCTTAGTCAAGCCGTAAATAACAAACAAACAAACTCACATTCTCATTTATAATATTGGTATGAGATACAGACAGGTACACTGATAAATTAACTGCAAATGTAACTTTGTAATCCTATATATTTATATGGGATTACAAAGTTATTTATGCAGTTAATGTATCTAGATAACTGTACCGAACCTGAAAACTATTTTAGTTTTTCCTTGATTTATACACTAAATACTAATTATATTCTAAATTTGAAGCTTTTGTCTGCTAGAAATGCCTCAAGAGTTTTGATTGTACCGGAATTTTGATGCTCGGTCAGTCAGTGACGAAATTATGAAACTTTGACGCGTTATAAATAAATACATATTCTTAGACAAATCACACAACGCCATCTAGTTCCAAGCTAAGCAAAACTTGTATTTTGGATACTAGATTGCTGATATACATAAATAATATTTTTTTGTAAATAAATACTATTATACATAGAAAACAACCAGACCAAGACAAACAGACATGTTCATGCACACAACTGTTTGCCTTGAGCAGGATTCGAACCCGCGGTCCTTGCGACAAAGTGGCCATTGCTAGCCACTCGGGCCTGTCAATTATAGTTAGTTAGTTATAATTTTTAAACTACTGGGTCAAATTGAATAAAATTTGAAATATACCGTGTTTATGAACCTGAAATACCTGAAAATTCAGGCTTCTAGTTTTAACCACAGCAAAGTTGTAGGGGGTCGAAAATGGCCTGTACTGCTTCGAGAAAAGATGGAACGCCGTGCCGCTTTTTTGCTCGACTCAGGGACAGACTAATATTCTAAATGCGAAAGTATTGTGACGATGTATGCATGCTTGTTACTCTTTCACCCAAAAACAGCTCGACAATAAAGTTAATGACCATAAAGTATTTTATGTTGTATGGTATGTATGCTTAGATCTATAAAACTACGAAAACGGATGGAGTGATTCAAGAGAAAGATTTATAAGCATAATACATTCCCAAATTCCCGCGGGAAAGGTTTCGCTAATTTGTTATAAAATATAGTATCCCATAACACAAGTCTCGAGCTCACTTTCGGGCTAGCTCGCATCTGATTTATCCCTATATATTTATTTATATATTTAGATTGCTCCTCATCATCATCTCATTCACGAGAAGTCCTGGCTGAACATAGGATGCAACAAAATAAAAATTTCATATATGTTTCGACCTAAAAAAATCGTTATAACAACCACATTTACATAACTATGAATGTTAATCATCGACTCATTACCATACAAAGTGCTCTGTTATAAGCTGTTGAGATAATAATTAACAGTATATATGCCGCACTTATATTTACAACTGAGCCGCGTTTCAACGAATGTCAGAATGGCGGGTGTACGCCCCGATACTAACGAAATATAATCTGTGTTGTTCCCGTTCGCGAACTTAAAACTATCCTATGTTTGTGCCTGAAAGACAACAAACATTCGTACATTCTCACAAACTTTCGCATTTATATCTACACTAATATTATAATGAGGAAAGATTCGTATTTTTGTGCGTGTGTATGATTGTACTGTATAAACATAAAACCTATTTGGCCCGATTTCAAAAATTCTTATACCGTTGGGAAGGTGTTTTATCCCCGGGTAACATAGGCTATATATTTTTATTTATTTTTATTGCGGTCCTTAGTAAAACCAGTGCGAAGCCGGGGCGGTCCGATAATTATTAATACCATTAATAAGGATTTTGGCTTATGCTGTGTACCTAAGTACAAACTTGAAAGAAATTTCAGTGTTTCTGTGAACAAAAATAAAGCATAAATGCACCCGCCACCCTAACGTCAGGAGCGCGTACCGCTAAATATTGAAGCCATTGGAACTCTCCACAGATATTTGGTACCCACTACATACCCGAAGGAAATTTCTGACAAAATAGATAAGTGTGTGAAATTATTATCTTTTACCTACTAGCGAATATTTATGATATTAACCAAATATTAATCACTAAACACTAGTTTCTCATATTTTCCGTACAGGTACAAGGGGTTAACCACTAAACTATAGAATCAGCTTCCACCAACATTGCCCTGGAAAACAGGATCGTGGGCCCTCTAAACCTAGAACATTTTTTTTTTTTTTTATACCACACAGGTGACAAACAAGCATACGGTCGGCCTGATGGTAAGCCGTCACCGTAGCCTATAGACGTAAGCAATACCGGGGGTATCACTCACGCGTTGCCAACCCTCCCAACCCCCCCCCCCCCCAAGTGGAGCTCTGGAGACCTTACTCACCGTAGGAACACAACATGGCCGAGACCAATGCTATTTGGCTACGATCTTCTGTAAGGTGGAGGTCCTTCCCCAGACGGGCTGCTCCGATTTGAGAGGATTATCCGCTGTGCCCTACCTCTCTTAACACTAGAACATAATAAACATCTCAAAAGTTGGCAACGCACCAGTGGCTCTCTGGGAGTTGCGGATGTTTACGGGCGACGGTGATTGTCTACCATCAGGCGACCCGACGGCTCTACTAAAAACAAATGAACATAAGTGAGGCGAGACATATAAAAAAAATAACAAAAGCAAATGGCGCATAGAAAAAAATTAATAAAAATAAAATATTTTGCACCCACAAAATTTATTCAGATCCATCATACAGAAAATATTAGAGGGTGGACAGACTGACACCCTCTGTGGTCCCCACCCGCCCCCACTCCCGTCGGCCACTCCAACACGCCCGCTGCCTTTAATGAACTTTATGTCACTATGTTCCCAATAAGTGCACACTTTTCTTTGGCATCGTGTGTTAGTTTGAACAAAGCCAAAGTGAAGTCGTTCGGAAGGGGTAAACGCCACCGGGCACTTTTGCCACTTCTTGTTTGCTCGACTCTTTACATTGCCACACCGTGTCGGTCGCACTTTGACAAAAATGTACGAGACGCGTGTACTAGAGAAAAAAATGCGACACACATGACGTTGCGATTTTTGTGTCCAATCAAAAAATCAAAATCTCAATTCTGAATCTAAATTCGTGAATAAAAACAATTTGCGTGGACTTACTTGAAAATTATTTTTTGATATTATACTATGTAATTACAATTTTTTTAGTAAATCTCTTCACGCAATATTTAGGAATCTTTAATCATATATATCTTCTTCCTATGTTGACTTGTACTATGTTGCCGATATGGGTTCAACCTAGTCTGTGCTGGACACGAACAAGATTTTGGATGTGCCAAAATGTACATTTAGCCCTAGGTACATCACATGGTTTCTTTGTGTCCCCGTCAAAGCCTTTTAGACCGTCACAGGAATTAGTCTGGCACCATTATTTCTAACATGACTGCGTCGTGTAGGTTCCAGCCGTGTACTTTTGCACTTTTAATTTTAAAAAAAGCCTTTGCAAAGTTCTTTGTTAGTGTTAAAGGCAAACAAGGTGTTAAACATCTGTTCCTGAAATCGATTTGTTCAGTTCACGATGAAATAAGTTCAGAGGCTTTATCCGATAAGTAAGTGTGGAAGTAGGAGGAAATTAAATTGACACGATAAAAATAGAGACAGGTATAAGGAATACCTTCAGATTTTAGTCGGTATTCCCTCATTAGCAGGATAAGTCTGACATAACCCTATCGACTATGAGTCGGTAGGCGTACATGCGTAAAGAATTTTCTTTTTTATTTTATTTACTTCTTTAATTTGAAAATCGCCGCGTCAGATTTATGTCATTAACTTTAAAATAAACTGCAACTCATAATGATAGAGTAATTGGAACTTCATAACGCGTCATAATACGATCATGATGGCATGTGTCTCTGGCCTTAAGAAATGTATTATGAAACGATTCCTCTTCTGGCACGCCACGCCAACGAATTTACCGTAGAATTCTATTGAACCTAAATTCGATTCTAAAGTGAACACCGGCCATCAATAAAAATCGAATACTGTGAAAGAACATCACTAACGAACCACCAGTTCTTTTGGGTTTTAGCTCAAAGAACTATTTTATATCCTTATGGCAAAAAAGAATATCGATCGAAA
Organism: Endotricha flammealis; assembly: GCA_905163395.2. Taxonomy (NCBI): domain Eukaryota; kingdom Metazoa; phylum Arthropoda; class Insecta; order Lepidoptera; family Pyralidae; genus Endotricha; species Endotricha flammealis. Next base: position 21,434,918 of record LR990852.1, read on the forward strand.
CAAAACGTCATTTTTGTTTCTAGCGTTAGTTTGTTCGAAAACTTGACAAACTGCTTTTTGAATCAAATGTTCTTTTTACGAAATAAATGAAGCGTCATCCAGCCAGGATTTAAAAAAATAAAAAAAATGCAAAATAACGTTTTTAAATGCATGCATTTTTTTAAACAATACAGCATTTTACCAAAAACCCGCGATCAAACTCAAATATTTTTAATCAGATAGCTCTTTCGAATCGTCACAATTTTTCGGATAAAGGAAATTGGAACATTAGCTAACGTTTTAAAACATGATTTTTGCTCCCGCACTGAATGTTACAATTTGTTCAACCGTGAAAATAGAATACATTTTCCATTGAAAATAACATTAATAAGGTTAAACTTACATTCTAATTACAAGTTAAAATATGATTAATGTTGAATAATTTCCAGTCTGTGTCATACAGTTCCATTTGATAACCGGCCAGGACTCGAAATGACTTTTATTGATCAACTATTGAGGACAACTATCAATTTGATGTAACGTTAGTATCATTAGATAAATTAATAACGTATTTTCAATGTGCCGATCAAATATACCGTTTCACAATAAATATAATGATACAAATTGGTTTTATAACGCTTTTCTTTGACTCGCAGTGACAGTTTAAATTAAATCGTCATTTAAAAAAATAACAAAAATGAATTGTAGTTTACACAGCGTCCCAAAATAAACTAGACATAACCTGCTTGTGTCAAGAGCAGATCACGAACACATTATTGAAAATATGTATTCATAATATAGCTGGAAACATCAATTCGGCACAGACACCAAACACAAGTCTACCACTGCTAGGTACTTAATATATTGCGCATATATATATATATATATATTTATATATATATATATATATATATATACCTATATATACACTGTTCACTTTTATTTTTATTTTTTACACCTTAAAATGTAGGTATATATGTATACCAGTATATTGATATGCCTTTTTTATTATTAGTTTTTGCTATAATTTTTAAAATTGCAGTTTTCATATACTTTTTGAATAATGTTTCAATGTTTACATTTTTTTTAAATCATATTTGTTATATCTTATCATTACCATTTGAAAAGAGCAAGTGATAAGTTTCTTGCCAGTTCTTCTTAGCACAAATCAGCCGTCTGAATTGGTGGCAGGAAAAAATGTGACGATTCGAAAGTGCTTGTAATATACCTATTTGAGTAAAAATTATTTGTTTTGATTTGATTTGATTTGATGTGACATATAAAACATAAATGCTATCAAGTAGATGTTTGTTCTGTGCGGGGATCGAATCGAGGGCTACTACGAAACGTAAAACCGATATTTCGGCCGAAGTATCGGAAGAATTTTAACCGTGAAATACAAGGTATTTTATGGTTATTTTAGTAATTCCTTGAATTCTATCCATGAAATACCTTGTACTTTATGGTTATTTTAGTAGTTCATTGAATTATAATCATGAAATAACTTGTATTTCACGGTTAAAATTCTTCCGATACTTAGGCCGAAGTATCGGATTTACGTTTCGTAGTAGCCCTCCAGCGCCCTCGACTGAAAGTAGATTACCAACTTAGCCACTGGGCAGTAAATTTATTACTATAATAACATTTATGTTATTATAGTTCTGCTACGGATCTCCTCATCTCTGATTCGATCTCGTAGAGAAACCCCGAGCGTAGCTCTCTCCATGGCTCGCTGAGTGACCGTGAGCCTTCTCATGAGGCCCATAGTGAGCGACCACGTCTCGGACCCATAACACATAATTGCTCAAAGGTTTTAACCACTCATCAACTAACTCAAAGTACTCAACGAATGAACTCAATTTATCGCCAGAAAACATCATCAAAAGCCTTCATCGTCGAAAAAATCGAGAAACACTCGGAGAACATGTCTGCCTAAATATGTGTAGCAAGTGTTACTTATTTTTTCTATTTAATAACTTTGGTAAAACAGATTATTACCAAAGAACACAACTACATGGTTACCACACGACGGGCACAGAAAAAAAGACACTATTCTGTGAGAGCTCTGGACAAGGACGTGTGGATGAAGGGCTTTTGCCCAGGTATTTGCATGGCTGTTAAAAATTATGAAGTTGACCCTAAGAACTTGTTAAATTTCCTGTGAATCTACATGCAAGGTTCGTTAGCCTCGGTCCACCCTCCTCGCGGGGATGACAGCTTACTTATAGGTACATTGTTCTGACTGGAACCGTTATCTGTCGTATCGCAAAAGTTCAAGCAAACCTTTTATGGTTTCATTATGGCTTATTGTGAACCGTATTAATCATTTTATTTATTTAACATTTTAACTGCTGTAAAATAAATAATGAAACTGATGAATAAAACAATTGTTTTATTTTCGTTAAAACTCGTTAGGGCGATTCGGAGCGCTACTGGTTTTCTGTATTTTTTATAATAAATAAATAAATTTTACACAATATTCACACAGCGCCACCAGCAAGGTTAGTCTGCAACGATATCGCGTTTTTTTATATACCACAAAGTTGGCAAACAAGCATACGGCCCGCCTGATGGTAAGCATCACTGTAGTCTATAGACGCTTGCAATACCGGGGGTATCACTCACGCGTTGCCAACCCTCCCAACCCCTCAAGTGGAGCTCTGGAGAGCTTAGGTACTCACCGTAGGAACACAACATGGCCGAGACCAATGCTAAGGCTACGATGATCTTCTGTAAGGCAGAGGTCCTTCCCCAGACGGGCTGCTCCGATTTGAGCGGATTATCTGCTGTGGCCTACCTCTAATCCTCTTGAAACTTTACACTTTACTAACTACCTACTTTGTTATAAAGACCGTGGTACTCGGCAATCGAGCCTCACTTGATTTGCCATCTCTCTAAGGTATAATGCCTTTTGCTTCAAATTGCTGTCTCTCACGTAGTTTTTAAGGAGGGAAGTCCTTTCAATACTTCCTACTCCGACTATCTTCTTTCTGATTAAATTCGTTGTGAGTTCCAAGACAGCTGTAGTTTTCTCCCCCGGGACGTCAATAAGCTTCATCGCTTATTGTCAATCTGAGGTCGCCGTTGTTGATCTTGGCTACACAGGAGACACATCGGTCGGAATGTGTGGTGCGCTTGTCCCAATAACTACTTTGTTAGTGTACAGTCTTTTCATTTAGTTTAGTACTTAGTAAAAGTAGTACTACTCTCTCAAGAGTATCTGAACGTAACAATCTAATACCGATCTCTCAGGGCTGGTTACAAGAGTAGCCTAGATGGTCCTAAAGTAAGGTGGACCTTTTTTTTTTTTTTTTTTTTATATTATCGTCAGAAAAATGCTTTGCAGCAGCCCCACCGCCCGGGGAATATGCGGTGGGGACTGTGGGACTTACCACAAAAAAACTGACGGGATGCCACTCGTCCCCTAAGTGACGGGGCCACGGGTACTGTGATACATCCGCGACCCCGCCAGGGCCGTCCGGCCAAAGTTAAACTGGCCGGACCCGCTCTCCCCGGAACGCCCCGTCAGCAGCACACCGCATCCAGGTGCACTGCCGACACCGAGGACCATTGCCCCCTCAAGACGACGGGCCTTCCCCGGCTCGCCGTCTCGGCTGGGCAAGGGTCCCCTCCATCTCTGCGGTCGCAACAACGTGCGACCGCTGGCCGGGCTCAGCGAGCCGCCGGCCCCTCTTCGTAAATTTTTTAACGAGGTTTTCTTCCTCCACCGCGCCTCCTGCGCCACTCCAAGTGCCACAGCGTCCACTACGTACTTAGTGGACTCTGTGACACTTTGCGCCACCGCGCACTCCCTCTTCCAGGGTGGTCTCATTCGCCCATGTGACCCAACCCTTAACGCCCCCCGCAGTGTCTGGGTTGGCGAGACCCAGTGTCTGCAGGGCCTCCGCGTTCCACCATACGGAGGTCGCCCCCGGTATCAACGGGTGGAGTAGGCCCGGACACCAGTCGGGGCGAAGACGCTTTTGGGGAGGATCAGCGCTCCTCAGTCGCTCCACCCCCAGCACCAGTACGGATGCAAGGGGGAGCGGATTTGTCCGCATCCCACGTACTCCATCCAAGGTAGGAGCACGGGGAGCAGACCCACCGCGTCGGGAATTTGGCCGTCGGCAAGTAATTCCAGAGTTGGGTCCAGAAACTAAGGAATTACTCGCCGACGTTACCAGGGTGGACCGCGTGGAGGTATCCCAACTCCCCACCCCAAAGTAAGGTGACCTGCTTATGTTATGGGTACCAGAACCAGACCTCGGATATATTGTGAATAAATATACCTACATAGGCTCATTTTTATTCCGTAACGGGGATTTGCGGGTAAAACCAAGAGCAACATCAAGTTTAGTATAAAAACCAGCCAAGTGCAAGTCGGACTCGCGCACCGAGGGTTCCGTACAAAGCTATAGGCATATAAGTAAAAGTTATCTATACTAATATTATAAAGAGGAAAGATTTGATTGTTTGTTTGTTTTTTTGCATTGAATAGGCTCCGAAACTACTGGACCGATTTCAAAAATTCTTTCACCACTAGAAAGCTACATTATCAGGGAGTGACATAGGCTATAGTTTTTCCCGAAATTCAATGTGGTTCCCACGAGAACGGGTCCGGAACTTTACGCGGACGAAGTCGCGGGCAAAAAAGGCTAGTGATATATTTAAAGGGAAGTACCCTGTAGGTTTTGACTCCCTTGCGAGTGTCGAAAATGCTGCATAAACGGCTGTATGTTTTGATTGAGTTGGCAGTTTGATTTTTTCACAGTTCCTAGGGACAGTAGACCTGAGTAGATATTTGATATGAATTTCAGACAGACAGAGACGGACGGACAGACAGACAGACAACAAAGTGATCATATAAGGAATATAAGGGTTCCGTTTTTTTCTTTTTGAGGTACGGAACGGAACCCTAAAAAAGGAACTAATAAATAATTAATTTCAAATCCTATTTAATAAACATTAATTACAATATTACGTTATCAGTTGCGAACTCCTTATGCGGACGCCACTTATTTACAAAGTTACACAATGTGAAATTAAAATAACAAAGCCAATGAACAGTAACTAGACTACATAATGGTGGTTGCCTAATTTTCATGTTACATTTTCGGCCTGTTTTAACACTAATCTATATTATAAAGAAAGATTTGATTGTTTGTTTATTTGCATTGAATAGACTCCGAAACTAGACCGATTTGAAAAATTCTTTTAAAGTTAAAAAGCTCTAACTATCCCCGGGAGAAATAGGCTATAAAAAAATTGTATTCCTTAATAAAACCCGTGCCAAGTAGGGGCAGACTGCTTGTATAGTTATAAAGTTAAGGTGCGGTGTGTCGAGTCGCGCCAGAAGGTTAAGGATATGAGCTCGACGACCTCTATAGGCGAGTTAAGCAACGACAACCCTAGTCAATACTTAGATGGGTTCAAAAAATCTCGAGCTTCTCCGTGCTTCGGAGGGCACGTGTAGCTGTCGGAACCGAGTGTTGCTGATAACTCGTAGGCAACAGTAGTCATGTCAGTGACCATTACACCTGCAACACTCAGTTGTCACTTATTGCGGGAAGCACCAGAAAAATAAGAACCTTACGAACTTTTAAAATTATTTACGTACAAAAATATTTCCTGTAAATATATTTGCAAAATGATTCGAGATCGCCGCCTTGTCAACGAAGGTCGTCAAGATGGCGACCTCGGATCCTCACCGTACCACGTTGCTTTTTTAAAGTGTACTTTTTTGTTAAAAAGTGTTCATTTAAATACTCGACATTGGCGAAATTGTCAATGTGTCGTTAAGACACTACAGAAACGCCATTAACTAAGACAAAAAATAGGTATATATATTTGCAAAATAAATGATTTTATTTATTTATCAGCTGTACAGTTCACACTAATTGCGGGAAGCACACAAAAAGAAGATGAGCGAGCGTACCTAATGTTTGTAATTTTCTTCGAAAATAATTGTCCTCAAATCTCAGTTGTCAATTATGTACATACTGCGCGCGCAACAAAAATAGAGGTTGAAATTTTAAAATATGTACAATACGATTGTACAAAATACCAACACGTTTGTACAAAGCCAATGGACTTGACGTCTCTATTCAGAAGGGCTGCGTAGTCGCTGACTATAAGTTACTGCATTAAACTCTGAATAAAAAATATAGACTGATCGTATGTTTCAACGAAAATGTGATACTGTTAAAGTTAAATAAAGCGGAAGAAATCGTTCATCGCACGATAAATTGTAAACGGCGAACAACATAGACGTTTGGTGCATTGAACCGGGCAGGTGCAGGTTCGAACCCGCTGCCCGTAAAGGTGTCACAGCGCATACAACTATCTCACTCCGACATAAGAGTACTCACGCGCAAACGAGACAGCATTATAATGTATAGTAATTGCATTGTTAATATTTCATGCGCATTGCAAATTTATTAATATTAGATTTTTTTCTAAAAAACACGATTTGAAGTTAATAGTAAGAGACATAAATTGATGATTATAAATTATATTTTTTAATACTATCAAGTTATTAAAGAAATCATACTAATATAATGAACACGAAAGTTTGTGAAGATGTATGGATGTTGATTTCTCTTTCACGAAAAAACGGTTGGACAGATTTGCTTGAAATTTGGTACACAGGTAGTTATTAATATGGATTAACACATAGGATAGTTTTTATCCTGGATATCAGAACGCAAACAACGAGATTTGGCGTCATAACATTGACGAATCTGTACGTCTAATTTGAAAACTGACAATTTGACTTCGCGACTCCGTGCTTATTTTTTAAAATACACTGCCAATCATGGGATTCGGTTCTTTTTGGAGGTGGTTTTTTGACGTTTAACTTACATATTATAGTTCGCATGCAAGTCGTAGCGAACCGCATTTCTACTGTGTTGTAAAACTCCCAGTTCTGTGGCTCTAGTAATATCTGTTCTGCCGTGTTATATAAAAATATACCAAAGAACTTAATGGTAATTATTATTAATATGGAAAACTTTTGCTATAAACAACTTAGCACATAAATTCTACTGTGAACTAACGAAACGCGTGTGAACATAGCCACAATGAAATTTAATTTCACAATAACATTCATATGTCTTATATCTTAGCTATTAAAACCATTATTACCTACTCTCTATAGCTCCATTGGTCGGATCATAGACCAAATAGTCAGAAGACTGGTACATAAAGTTACAAATAGCGAGCACTAGATGGCGTTCTAACGACAATCTACCTATACGTATTAAACACTTTGTCCTGACGGATCACCGCTCAGAATAAACCGTTTCTCGTAGAGACATAAAACTTGGAGCGTGTATTCTTTGTATGACGTAGGCATCCGATAAGAAAAGATTTTCCGAAATACGGAAAGCGCGATACACACAAACACGAAGTTGCGCGGGTTTCGCAAGTTTTGTATAATAAGATCTTGTGTTAATCTTCCAAAGAAGTAAATAATCGAATTATACAAGACTATGTGTGTTAGTTTGTTACTCCAACACAAATATAATTGTTAGGGATGAGCCGAGCTGTAATGTATGTCCATAAGCCTATTTGAATAAAAATATTTTGATTTGATTTGATTTGTGTGATTGATTAATAACAAGAACAAAAAGATCGTTGAGACCTGAAACTAGGAAAGAGTTCTTTGTATAACGTAGGCCGAGAAAGGATGGGGTGGGGAGTTGGGATACCTCCACGCGGTCCACCCTGGTAACGTCGGCGAGTAATTCCTTAGTTTCTGGACCCAACTCTGGAATTACTTGCCGACGGCCAAATTCCCGACGCGGTGGGTCTGCTCCCCGTGCTCCTACCTTGGATGGAGTACGTGGGATGCGGACAAACCGCTCCCCCTTGCATCCGTACTGGTGCTGGGGGTGGAGCGACTGAGGAGACAACCTCGTTAAAAAACAAGAGGTGGAGCCGGCCGCGCTTGGCTCGGCCGGCTGTATGATGAGCGGTGGTGGACTCGTTCGCTCGCTGATCCTCCCCAAAAGCGTCTTCGCCCCGACTGGTGTCCGGGCCTACTCCACCCGTTGATACCGGGGGCGACCTCCGTATGGTGGAACGCGGAGGCCCTGCAGACACTGGGTCTCGCCAACCCAGACACTGCGGGGGGCGTTAAGGGTTGGGTCACATGGGCGAATGAGACCACCCTGGAAGAGGGAGTGCGCGGTGGCGCAAAGTGTCACAGAGTCCACTAAGTACGTAGTGGACGCTGTGGCACTTGGAGTGGCGCAGGAGGCGCGGTGGAGGAAGAAAACCTCGTTAAAAAATTGAAGAAGAGGGGCCGGCGGCTCGCAGAGCCCGGCCAGCGGTCGCACGTTGTTGCGACCGCAGAGATGGAGGGGACCCTTGCCCAGCCGAGACGGCGAGCCGGGGAAGGCCCGTCGTCTTGAGGGGGCAATGGTCCTCGGTGTCGGCAGTGCACCTGGATGCGGTGTGCTGCTGACGGGGCGTTCCGGGGAGAGCGGGTCCGGCCAGTTTAACTTTGGCCGGACGGCCCTGGCGGGGTCGCGGATGTATCACAGTACCCGTGGCCCCGTCACTTAGGGGGCGAGTGGCATCCCGTCAGTTTTTTAGTGGTAAGTCCCACAGTCCCCACCGCATATTCCCCGGGCGGTGGGGCTGCTGCAAAGCATTTTTCTGACGATAATATAAAAAAAAAAGGCCGAGAAAGGATTTCCAATATTTTGCGGGATACACTCAAATTTAGTTGCGCGGGTTTCGCTAGTAAATTAAGTGTTAGTTGATCAATGACTGTGTACAGGTAAATAAATATATACAGAGCGAAAACGTTACGATGTCGGCCTGTTCGCTTCCTCGCTATCGCATACTTGATGCTATCCGAATGATTATATACATGTGATGTCGGTGCCAGGCGCCGCCCGAACGCCCTATATTTTTGCCAAGGCTTATTTTAATACAACAATTAGAGTATCAAGTCAAAGCAACTTTTCGATTAACAGTTTTGGTTTGGCTAAAGTGGATTTTAAATTGCAATATGCAGTTGGTAAATACAATACGTTCAGTGGAAATATGTTCGAATTTCAATACTTCCTACTGCGACTATATTATTTCTGATTAAATTCGTTGTGAGTTCCAAGACAGCTGTATTTTCTCCCCGTCAATAAGCTTCATCGCTTATTGTCAATCTAAAGTCGCCGTTCTTGATCCTGGCTATACAGTAGACAAAGCGGTGGGAACTGGGAATGTGTGGTGTGCTTGTGGAAAAATAGAGTGAAAAGTGATATTGTCTAAGTACATAAGCACGCGCGTCAATTGTTTCATTATTTTTGTAATGTAACGTAATACTGGCTTTACTTCTTTGACTCGCTAAGGTTGCCTTGAGCAGTAAGACCGCCTTCTTACACTATTTTTATTACGAATATGTTTGTTTGTGTTATACATTGTAATGGTTATAGTCTGTGCATTCCAAATTAAGCATACCTAACCTATTCTGTCTTTGATTTTAGTTATAAATTGCAAAATCTAAATACTAAGGCAATAGTATTTAGATTGATTTCATCAGTCCCTTTGAAGTGATTACAACGAAGGGTACACATCATGATTGGCAATAGCAATTCCTGTGATCTATTAGTATTTTGAATGGATTTAATCGGCTTTATCCTTTTACTGCGCATTCAGTGCGCGACTACCATTTGCGAATACCATTGGCTGTGTAAGTTTCTATGGATTTCGGTAGAACCTAACATAGCCATACGAACTTATTGCCTGGCATACGTACATTAAATACTGACAAAATTAAAAATAAAAACTCACTTTGTGTCGCTGAGCCATCAGAGTGAGTAAGTAAGCTTCGCCGGGGTTTTTGTAAAAAATATATAATATATTTTTTGGGAAGCTACACTCTCCGCATACATACATAGACATAGGCTATATCATAATATAATATAGCCTATCTCACCCGCGGAGAGGGTAGCTTCCCAAAGGTGTAAGAATTTTCAAATCGATCAAGTGGTTCTTGAGTTTATTCGTTACAAAAATACAAATCTTATTATAATAAGTATTAATTATTAATATAGATTTCTACTTTTGGCACCAAAGGGTTCGATTCCCGCGACCTCGCCCTCGGGATAAGTAATTGTGTTTTCTATGTATTATATGTATATAAGTATGTATATACCTATTTATAATAATACTAGCTTTACCCCGCGGCTTCACTCGCGTTTAATCGTTCGTTTGACAACAAAACAACCCATAGCGCGACTTGTGGCGCTATCTGTTGGCCGATAGCCCATCCCATACAGCGCCCTCTATAGTAGAAAAAAAAATTTCCCATTGAAATGACATACTTTCACGGGATAAAAAGTAGCCTATGTTGAGCTCTGTACCCCTGACAATATGCAAATTTTCATAATGATCGGCTGATTAGTCAAGTCGTGAATCAATAACATACAAACACACTGAAGTATGATATCCGTTATCCGGTACCTATTTATCTATTAAGTTCCAATTTACAATCTAATATCAATTTGTCAGGTCTCTACAATATCGTAGCGTTTATAATGTTAATTACGTCTTATTATGTAGGTATAATAGAATTTCCCCCGAGCACTATTCGTAGCCTATTATGTAAGGAGAGATACTTAATCTAATTAAACTGCATATAGATTTATTGCATACCTATTAATAGAGTGTAGAAGGCGAAGGGGAAGGCCGAGAAGAGCTTACATGCATCAAATCAAGTGAAGGAACAGGCAGGCGTCATGTCTTATAGAATGGTGAAGGAGCTGGCATGAGAAAGAGGAAAATGGAGACTGCAACACCGACAAGAGCGACTCTTTTAAAAGAAGAGACCTATTAATATCAAATTACATGTATTGAGCTGGTCTAGCTAAAGGATATCCTCCACTTTCTCTCGTATAACTCTAACTATTGTTCTCATGGCAATTTAGAAAATAAAATACGGAATAATAGTCAGATAATTTTTACGATATTTTTTATATTTTGGAGCAGTGTTTCTCATTTGCCGGGTCGCGACCCGGCACTGGGCCATCAAAATAAAAAACTGGGTCCCAATTTTCCCGCCTTGCTTTAAAAATAATATAGTAAAATAAAATATAGAAACCGACTTGAAGTGGAATCAGACCTTAGGATAAAGCTTTCCATAATCGCCCTAAAATTTTGTGACTAATTAGGCGATACTAAAATTATGTAGTATTAATAAAACATGTTCTCTTCTTCTATTTTATTATATTCTATTCGTTTTTTGTTAAGGTGGTACGTTTCGGTCCGCGCGGGAAATTCAAATTTTTTGTTTTTTTTTTCAAAATTGCATGTCAATCATTGATAGAATTTTCGTGAAAATTGGTTTGGCGAGAACAAATATGTACAACATATCTACTGAATAATTATCAAATAAATTATAAATATTGGCTTCTCATTATGAATGTGCATAATGCACGTTTATAGGGAAAAAGATGCATCGTCGCCAAATCAATTTTCACGAAAATTCTATCAATGATTGAGATGCAATTTGTAAAAAAACCCAAAAAAATTGATTTTCCCGCGCGGACCGAAACGTACCACCCCGCTGAGGAGCGGCGGGGGCGTGACTGTCGGGTTCTCCCCTCCTAAGACCACGTGCGGGGTATACCGACTAAAGACCCGACTGATTTGTAATCTCGAGCTTCTCCGTGCTTCGAAGGGCAAGTAAAGACCTCGGTTCCAGCTGCTGTCGATGGATGACAGCCGTTGTCAATCCCCACTGGAGCAGCGTGGCAGAGTACACTCTAATCCCCTTCGATTGAGGGGACACCTATATCCCTGCATTGGGTGATTATAGGTAGAAGCTAGGGTCGTTGCTTATCGTATTCGTTTTAGGATGCGACACATGTAGCGACGTAATCGAACTCCTCCAAATGTGACAATAAATTCATTTACAATATAACAAATATCCGAAATAACCAAATAACAGAATTTAAAGTAAATCGTACAATCCCGTTTGTACGGTAGCGAGTCGGAAAATCGCTCCGGGAAATAATCGAGTATCGTGTAGTACGGAAATTGTACCATTCGTAGCCGTTTAAAAAGGTGTACGTAGCATCCTGTAGATTGGTGCGCTTGCTATTCACCGTTAATGAACACGCTGTATATAAAGTTTCGAATGAAAAACAAAAATGACCGAATCTGAAAAATCGAAAATAGATATGATTGTATTTTTGCTGTGGTAGAGCAATTTGTGAAATGGAATAGCTCGGGGAAGTACCACCCTCCTACAGAACAACGGCGTAAGTGCCTTTCGTTTGGTGTGTGAGAGAAAAAGATAAACTTCTTTTTCTTATACCTTCTCACTCTATTCTTTTCCTTGTAGCAGCTAATATGTACTTCAAGAAAATTAAATAAAGTGCTATAGTGAAACCAAGTTTTAGTTACTTAAACTTTGGCTGATATTGTTTAGGTAAACTTCCGTATTTTTGCACCTATGTATTGAACTATTATTTAAAAAGAAATAAGTACTTGGGAATTTTGTGAAATGAGTAAAACACGAGTCAACAAAATTATATGAAAATATTTAAAAAAGGGTAATTCTTATGTTAATGAGTATGTGACAATATTTACTCCACAGTATACTTGTAAAATATTAACTAGGTTTCGATAAGACAACGTGCAACCACTTAACTAAGCGATATGGATGTAAATTTAAAATAACTGACATAATTTTTTTTTTTTTTTTTTAGTGACAATGTTGTGCAAGCTAGTGAAGCGCTAATGGGATACGCTTCACCAGCAACATAAGTTTTACGTGGGCGAGGTGTCAACCCGCCGCACAACCCCCGAAATGCTGGAGGACCACACCCGTCGTTGGTCAGCGAGTCCATCGGACTTAGCCGGTTAGTGTAACTGACATAATTTGAACTATACCATCTATTCTTGTATAACAACACTACGAACCTGCACACGTTTGCATATATAGGTATGCCGCTTTTCCGAGGGAATATCGTAAAATCCTTGTATGTATCACTAGCAGCTGCCCGCGGTGTTACCCGCGTTTAATTTTACAGACAGCAGCTATCAGATTTTTGACTTAATGCTACGGAAATCGCGTAGGTACTATTCGGGATAAAAAGTACCTTACAAGATATTAGCTACCTACATTCCAAATATCATAAAAATTGACCGAGCCATTTTTTTTTTTTTGACAATTCACACAGATTGAGCTAGCCCCAAAGTAAGTTCGAAACTTGTGTTATGGGATACTAACTCAACGATATTATATTTTATAACAAATACATAAATAGATAAACATCCAAGACCCGACGCCAATCAGAAAAAGTTCGTTTTACATCATGACCCGACCGGGAATCGAGCCCGGGACCTCCTGGGTGGCGGTCTGGCGTGGTAACCATTACGCCACGGAGGTCGTCGAGCGTGAAGAGGTAACAAACATACACACAAGCATTCGCCTTTATAATATTAGTAGGACATAAACCTTGCCCTTGAATCACTCTGTCTATTAAAAACCGCAACAAAATCCGTTGAGTAATTTTAAAGATCTAGCATACATAAGGACTGACAGAGAAGCGACTTTGTTTTTAGTAGGTCTAAGTATCTTAGTTCCCGTGGCCCTGCCCATCTAGGTGGGTAAGGTGGTAGTGAGTGAGAGTTTTAGTTGGTATACCATAAGTGGCATTAGACAGGGGGCCCGACATACCCCCGCCGCTTCCCCAAGCGGCGGGGCATGCCGTTAATGCATTTCTCTCACTATAAAAAAAAAGGTATGTAGTGAGTGACTAACGAACTTTGAGTATATCCCGTTTTCCCGTGGGAATTTCTAAACGTCTTTTCTTACCGGGACCCTACGTCATACAAAGAACACACGCTCCAAGTAACAGGAGGGCTACTAGGAAACGTAAAACCGATACTTCGACCGAAATATTTATTAATTAAGAGAGGTAGGGCACAGCGGATAATCCGATCAAATCGGAGCAGCCCGTCTGGGCAAAGACCTCCACCTTACAGAAGATCGTAGCCAAACAGCATTGGTCTAGGCCATGTTGTGTTCCTACGGTGAGTAAGGTCTCCAGAGCTCCACTTGGGGGGGTTGGGAGGGTTGGCAACGCGAGTGATACCCTTGGTATTGCAAGCGTCTATAGGCTACGGTGACGGCTTACCATCAGGCCGGCTGTTTGCTTGTTTGCCACCTTTGTGGTATAAAAAAGGAAGAATTTTAACCATGAAACACAAGGTATTTCATGGTTATAATTCAACGAACTACTAAAATAACCATAAAGTAAAAGGTAGTCCATGGATAGAATTCAAGAAATTACTAAAATAACAATTAAATTCAAATTCATTAATCAGTAACCAATCCTGGGGTCCGATTCTACTAACATAAACGCAAAAAAAAAATTTAACAATAAGTTAAACATTATGTTATTGTTCAAGTCCATAACAAATGTCAAAAACTATTCCACTGATACACTATCGGCATTCTTTTGAGACACGATTGAGACACCATTGAGAGTCCATTGGTGCATTTGTGTTAGTAGACTCGGGCGCCCTCTATGATCGCAGTGGTTTAGCCTGTGGGTTGATCCCGTCATTCAGTCAGTAGTTCGGGACAAAGCGTTTTACGGTTATAGATTTCAAATTCTATTATTTGATTATTTGAAATTATTCGGATATAATTGTTGGATTGTGAATTAATTGTGGTGCAACGTAACATTATATTTATACTGGGAAATATTAGTGGAATAACCAAATGATATTTGAATGAACATTCCCTTCAAATACAGGTGTAGCACAAAAAACCCCATTCACTTTTTTCATTCAAAACTTCTTTTATGCATATATATTTTTATTTTCATCACTCTGTCATCTTCGAGCTTGTCATTCTGAAAATACGTACTATAATCATTCCTCCAAAAAAATTTTTGAGGTTTTGTAATAAACTAGCGAAATTCGCGTTTGTGTGTATCCTTTCGAATTTCCTTTCCCGTATGAATTTCGGAAAATCCTTCCTTAGCAGATACCTACGACATACAAAGATCACACCTTCCAAGTTTCTTGGTGTCTACGATCAGCGATTTAGGCTGTGGGTTGATCTATTCAGAACTATTCGATATTCAGGACAAAACATTTCACATTATACATCTGTACCTACTGATAATTTGTAATAATAGTTCAGCGCTTGTTCTAACTACTTCTAACATTAATGCGTCGGCTAATAGATGGCGCTATGAGTACTCTTTGCCCGGTCGAATGAGATATATATATTCATAAAATTAATCGCGAGCCAAACGGCGGGAAAGATCGTTTATTAAAAAAGCAACGCATGCCCGCACACAGCTCGGAGCTGTGAATGCTACGTCGCTCCTCAATGCGTTCCAATCCAATACTAATTATTTCACTGGAGAACTAGAATCCATTCATTTAATTATGTCAATTTGGTCCGCGACCGTTGCCTCGTCTCTGTAATTGGAATATTAATAGATTCTCTATTCATTCTCAAACTACAGGCACTTTGAAAGGAATAAAAGATGAATAAAAATTTGTAGGTAGCGAAAGTTTTGAATGATTGACGAAGTTGACCGAGGCGAAGTTCAACGAAGTGAGACGAAGTAGACAGAGCACTTTCCATATTCTCGTATCGACTCTGATAGCTTCGAGAGAACGTACTTATGAAAAGGAAATTATGAAACACCTTTATTAAAAAAAGTAAATTAGGAAGTGCAGAAACTCACGAATGACTGATTATTCTATACTATGTTTCATTTTTTAGTTTAGCTATTAAAGGTTATACTTCACAGCATGTTGTTTGCCAGTTCTCCCTTATTGTATACGTAACTAAGATTAATAATTATAAATAAGATAATTAAACAGCGAACGTGAACTTTGCATACGCTTTCAGTCAGCAAAAAGGACTGCTGATATCCCAAAAGTCTTCGCTGACCGCAATCATAGCTCCTACACTGCAATTATTCAAAATACATTATACAATATTCGATAGTTCGAGAGTGTGCATTTTGCATTGTGAACGGAGCGCCGCCCCAGGGAGGCCCCGTTGCTGTTTATGTGACGTGGGCACAGATTGCACCTTCCAAAATTTACCATACAAAACTATACACTATTCAAGTCGACTTGACACAAAAACAATAGCAAATTGCACATTTCACACAACACCACTTGGTCCCAAATTGAGCATGAACCGGCTTGTGTTGTGATTGTGACAGAAAACGGTAACATTATTGTAAATTACTAAATTCTACTAATATTTTAAAGGCGTATGTTATGTGTATGTTTGTTCCCTTCACGGTCAAATGGCTTGGCCAATTTTTGTGTTATTTAAGCTGTGTTATCATGCTGTGCACTGATCGGTCGGACAGAAAGCGTCATTTCTACGCATAGATATATTTTTTACGATTTGCACTGGAATATAGACATTACGTCAAATTGTTTGGAAAATATAACTATTTTTCTACGTTTTAAATAACGATTATAATTATTATTAACTTCATACATGATTAGTTTAAGTCCCCCTCTATTAGAACCCTAGCACAGATAAAAACAGGGGAGCTCGAGAGCGTCTGAGTATAGTAAGTGGTTTCTAGCGAATATTATAATGCGTACATACATATTATATATTTTATACACAGCAGACTGCATTATACTTTGAAATAGCGTCTAACTTGTTGAGAAAGTAATTTTGAACCTTCCATTGAATATATACATATTCATAAAGCGCCGAGAAAGACTATAGGTACAGTCCTAGGCATTCGGCTACAGCGACGCGACGCGACGGTTAGGGCCGAACACGGGTCACGCGGGCCCCGCTGCGGGTCCATTCACAAAGTGCTCCGCGCGTGGGCGACAGGCACTTTATGAATGAAAATGAATGAACCCGCGGTGGGGCCCGCGCGACGCAATTTCGGCCTGTCCACCAAAGCGACGAGGAGAGGAGATGCGCCGCCCGGCTCGACACATCTCCGTTCGGCCGCGCCCGCTTGCTCGCGCGCGTCACAAGATTCTATATTACAACTCCTCTCCTCTCTGCTTTGGTGGAAATCGGACCTTACAGGGCCAATTTCTGAAACGCATTTTAACTTTAATTCCACATGAAGTCTCAAGCAGTCTCTTTTTAGTTTGATAATAAATTTTTAATTCGATTGATTTCATAAACACTTCTATAAAAATAAATAAATAAATGATGATGAGATGATTGTACAAAGCTCGTTATAAAAACCACCTGTATTATGTATATGTTTCTTTAAATTAATCATTTTTGGTTTTAGTGTCAACTAACAGACAGTTTTATTGTGTACTCATGGATAGCTACAATCCGGTAATGCATGCAGGCCCTTTATCAAGTTGGTATGTTCGATGCATAGCAGCATACAGGTTGAAACGCAATGCGCGAAATTAGTCCGAGGAATTAGAGCTTAGCTTGGTATTTACGTTCACTAATAAAGCTGGGAGGCCCCAAGCCGTATTTCCACCGGCTCAGACAAGAACTAACGAACATACGTTACAAACGCCGTATTCAAACTACATCCACCTCCAATTAAAACGGAACAAGAAAATACAGAAACGCGTAGAGGTTCGAAATTCAATGTTGGAATTCGAAAATGTGGTCATTCAAATCTCATCAATCTCAAGTGCTGTAATTCATACATGGGAATTGAACAGGATAGCTCGTGAGTGTCTGTCTAACTCCTGTTTTTTGTAAGTTATTGGCCATCTCGCACGAAAAATCTCGCTCGAGTTAGCACTATTCGATTCTTACTATTTTTTTTTAAAGTAATCCTCTCAAATCGGAGCAGCCCGTCTGGGGAAAGATCTCCACCTTACAGAAGATCGTAGCCAAATAACATTGGTCTCGGCCATGTTCAGTTGTGTTCCTTCAGTGAGTAAGGTACCTTACAGAAGATCGAAGCCAAATAACATTGGTCTCGGCCATGTTGTGTTCTTTCAGTGAGTAAGGTCTCCAGATAACCCTTCCAAGGTATTGCAAGCGTCTATAGGCTACGGTGATGCTTACCATCAGGCGGACTGTATGCTTGTTTGTAAACATTGTGGCATAAAAAAAAGTAAAAAATAAATATTATGACGTTTTATTTTATTTGCGCATGATTCGAACGTGGCACTGCCGTAGCATAATTGTTTATTTCATTTGCACATCTACACTGCTAATTATAAAGAGAATTTTTTATTTTTGTGTGTGTGTGTTTGTAATGAATAAATTCAAACTGGACCGATTTCAAAAATTCTTTCACCGTTGGAAAGGTACGTACGTTACCCCCGGGTAACAAGTGCAATTTTTTTTTTTAATACGGTTCCTTAGTTAAACCCTTGCGAAGACAGTGCGGTCCTCTAGTGTTACATAATTTTACAGATATAATATACTATCGTTTCATTGTTTGAAACATAGCTCTGGTATCGTTTTTTTATCGGCCTTTTGGGTCCCACTGCAGGGCCTCCCCCCAACTTCTCCAATTATCTCTCGATAGGGCCTTTTCCGGCCAATCCTCCAATCGAAATTTAATAAGCACATAAAATATTGAAATCGTTTCAATTATGTAATCGTTCTTATACCTTTTTGGGCTTTCATCTTAAGATGGAATCCAATTAATTAAGTCTAAAAATTAAATGGAAATCTTGCGCTCCATGGGTGGCCGTGACCAGCATGCTAGTTACCAACCTCATACATAAATAAATATTGCTTTAGAAATGACAGCAAAGAAAATTAAAAGAAATTACCAGGTGAATATTTAAAACGAATTGACATTGAATCGTTCAATGCAACGCGGAAGTCTATCGATTTTTACATCAATCGTCTATTCTCATTATAAAAACACAGGCCAAGTGCAAGTTACACTCTAGTACGAAGTATTTTGTTTTAGGTATACACAGTAAGCCATACTTATTACTTACATACTAATATTATAAATGTGAAAGTGTGTTTGTTTGTTTGTTTGTCCTCCCTTCACGTCGAAAGTAATGAACGGATTGATATGAATTTTTTATTGGGAATAGTTTAAGGTCTGGAGAGTGACATAGGCTACTTTTTATCCCGGTAAAGCATCTTGATCCCACGGCAAAAGTAAAGTATATAATTTTTTGTTCTTCTTTCACGTCGAAAGGAACCTAAGTACCGACATGATTTTTTTATCTGTTAATATTTCATTCGTCTACCTGTTTCCGTTATTAATACCGAGCAAAAACGGACAAGAAATAAATACGTCATCATCTGTGAAAACTTCAACTGTCTAGCTATCACAGATCTTGGGAAACAGCCTGGTGACATACAGACGGCCAGCGGTGGCTTAGTAATAGGGTTCCGTTGGCACCCGTTGGCAAAATTAAAACATATTATACGTACTTAATTAAGAATTAGAAATACGACATTCTTGTTACAAAATGTCCAGTTATTTACATATTTTCTGTCAACCCAGCCTTTGCAACGAAGAATTGGCAAGAAATGCTCTTTTAAAACGACATAAACATTCAGTTTCCCCGACGAATGTTTTGATAGGTGCCGAATGATGCACAGACATACAGTCCCTCAAACGAATATACAGTTTTATGCTAAACAAACGGAGCCGCCGTCCGTATGGAAATAAATACGAACGATTTATACAAGGAAACCTTTTCACAATCTAATGAAGTGATCGAAAATTCAGATGTTCACGGCGCGGCGGCGCGCGCATAATAAATGCTAGTGAGACTGCAGCTCAAAGTTCAACTTCTCGCCACCACTAAACATAGCGTGCCTACTGAAATATGAATGATCATCGAAATGTTTGATTTAAGTTAGGCTGCGTCCGTTGCTTACATTACTATTCCCTTTGCGCAGTTGGTAGCCGGGCCGCACATTATTTGTATACACTAAGCATGAAATGTTGCCAAGCAAACGTGTACTATTTGCGCGTAGGTTTAGAAAGCAGGCGCGGGTGCCGGGGGCCGCACCCGCGCCCCCGTCCGTGGGTCCCTCGCACGGGGTGGGTGCGTGCACACCAGAGAAACACCCGCATCACTCGCTCTGAGGTTTCAATATTCCATACAGAAATGCATTCAATTGGTATGTTTACGGACAAAATTCGACGGCGGATGGACATTGGAAAGATGTCCCACCGGCCGCAGCATCTCCCCACGAAAAACTATCTTAGGGAACGAAATTTGTTCCATTGGGCTTTGTCGACGTTTAATTTCGCTTTAAAAGGTTCGGACGTCGACTCGCCAATGCGACGTGGGACTCTATCAAGGACGCCGAGGCGGAGAAATGCTTTCTAGCCGCTTAAGATTTATTTGTGTGCACCACGTAAGTAACATAAAATGTCTGTTATTGCACCGAAAGAAAATAGTTCCAAATTGTCGTTCCAAACGAGACATTGTTGTCAAGCGGGTGCGCTGAGCAGCGTCGGCCGCCTCTTGAATAATTAATTAATTATTAGCGTGTATCAGTATCGGCGGCGTACAATTGCGTTTGCCACGACGCCAGTACTAATTGTATAAAATAAACACTTGTGTTGGCCGATAGCGCATTATTTATTAATATTGATACTCGTACCAATATTGTGGAGTTAACAATTAAACGCGGTTTGAATATGGTACATAAATATATAATTTGTTAAGAATATTAATATGTACAATTAATCTAATAGGCATTTAGCGGGAACCGGCAATGCTTCTAGTTCAATGGTTTCGTTAAGTTCGCTTCACACAGAGATGCAATTTGTTTAGGATTAGTTTATAGTGCGGGAGAGGCGAGGCGAGCGAACGAAACGACAAAGCTCCTCTATAATTAGGTTTCGGTCCGCTCTAATATAGCGTCAATCCTGGCGAATAGATTCTAAATCGAAATTGGGCGTAATAACCTATGCCGGTGACATTGAAGCAAGATGAAGTCGCTAAACTTGATGGGTAGAGCTGCGGAGAGCTAATTGATGGAACTGTCGCGCGCAGATGCGTCGACGGCGATTGATATGTCAAATTTAACGAGATTTTAGTCTTTACAATAAAGCCGTACAAGCTTTGTTTGGTACACGAATTTATACTATTTAAATGTCTGCAATCCATGTTAAGAAATAGTTGTTATGTACAAAACGTGTTCTAAACATCATCAGTCACAAGAAGTCCAATACTGGACGTCGGCCTGGATCCAGCGACTTCCCGCGACTTTTCTGGACGAATTCTGTATATAAACGATACAACTTACAGTGGAAAACCACTCATAGGGTAAACATATTTTATTGATTACAAAATATATCAACGTTATCTATCAGATTTATTTATTTGAAATAATAAATTGCACACAATTTAAACAACGCCATGGCTAAGCTTAAACCTGTGTTATAAGTGCCAGATAGCGGATATACTTATTGTAAATATGGAAACATCCAGACTTGAAACAAACACAAATGTTTGCCTCTTGCAGGAATCGAAGCTGGGACTAGGGTTACACAGATTGGGCCTGTCTGTAATTTTTTTCCTAAAACCCACTAATGCTCGTTTTCAAGTTTTCCAGCGGCAACATAAACCTTATATCATCAAACGTCATACAAAGGCGGTACAATTCCCTTATTTAAAAAACCCACAATAGGCGGGGCAACTACGAAAGGAAATTCTGAAAATACAGACCAACAACGTTTTGACCCTTATTTTAACTAGTGTCTTTTTTGACAGGACTACGTGATTCGTTGTTTCGGATGGACACTTTCTTAGTAGCCCCGAAGATTTTAATATGAACTACAAACCTTCATGAGCAAAAAAAAGTGTTAGCCACCCGATAGAGAGATAGTAATAGTTTAAAATCATATTTATGAATATCCTCAAAAATCTAGAATACAACATTTTTCCACCGGAGCCTGGGTTTCTTTTGTCTAGTTAGGTTATTTCTAACGCTAGGGGGAGTTGGTGCACATGGGCATAAATGGTGTAGTAAAAAATAAAAGCTTATAAAAAAAGCTAAGTAGACGCGTAAAGTGGCTTTTGTAGCCGTGAACCCTTCCGCGGGCTTTTAATCGAGACATGTCGTCTCGACGAGTTATCCATTGACAGACATGAGTCGTCTGGACACGACAAAGCAGGACAATGTTGTCTTTATGTGTAAGGGTTGTGACACATTGAGTGTCTTGTGGAATTCATTCTACAAAATTTCATTCATTCTGAGAAGTAAACTTTAGTTATAAAAGTGGTCAAAGGGGTTTTTGTTATAGGCACTCTTTCTAGACAAAAGGTACATAATACTAATATTATAAATGAGAAAGTGAGTTTGTTTGTTTGTTATTCCTTCACAGCTTGACTAAGCAGCCGATCATTATGAAAATTTGTATGCATATTGTCAGGGGTACAGACAGAGCCCAACATAGGCAAATTTATACGCGGGCGATGCCGCGGGTAACAGCTAGTATACAATAAATAAATGAGTTCTGTAATGTAGGATAAATTCCCAGTCGTGGGACATTTTTTTTTAAATATTTGTCTTCTTCTGTACATGTTAATGCTAGAGACATAGTGAACCTGCCAATAGATAGCTGAAGAGTGAATCTATTAATTTTAATTCAGCACTCCACTCCATTCGGCATACATATTTTTATATATTGTTCTTTAAATTTCCTAAATATCTAGTCGTGGGACAGTAGTGGTTACAGGCAACTTCGCCAGCTATTAGCAATTCTAATGGAATTTAGATTATTATTACCTATACACATACATATTTTGTGCACAGCAGCGCCATCTAATTTAAAAAGCGCCATTGACTATCAGATTTTTGAACAAATTCTACGGAAATTGCGTGTTTTTCGGGATAAAAAGTATCCTATGTGTTAATCCAAGGTATCAGCTACATATGTACCAAATATCATAAAAATTTACCCCGCCATTTGAGCGTGAAGAAGTAACAAACATACTAGCAAACTTTCAAATTCAAATTCAAATTCAAAACTTTTATTCAGAGAATACGTTTTCACAAACACGTTCTCTTGTCAGAGTATACAGTAATAAATGATTTGTATAAATTAATCTACTCTATAAACTACTACCATTTCGGAAACAAAGCAAAATGACCACTGGTAAAAAGAAATGGCGAAAGAAAACCAGTTACGGCCTTTTTTGTCATTTAAAAATATATCGTACTTTTCTTTTTTCTTTTCTTTTTCGCCTTTATAATATTAGTGGGGTCACAAAATCGCATTATAGTTCTTTTAAAATTCAAAAGAAAGTGTGTCCCACTACAAAGCCTGTCCCACGACTAGACATTTACCTACCTACTTTATATTATAAGCCACCATTTTGTATATTGTAATCGGCTGGAAATTTCAAACCGCAGGGCGCGCTGTACTTCACTTTGTGGTTATCAGATTTGACTATTCGCGGTAAAGCATATCTGAATGAATTGGTTGGGCAGTTGGTAATGGTAATTATCTTTACTGTTAAGAAGGCAAACGAGTGGGTCACCTGAAAGTTAAGAACTAAATAAATAAAATAGTAGTATAGTTTAATGCGAAAAACACGTGGCACAGTTGGACGAGCGCGGATGACGCGCTGTGTCAGTTCAGTGTGATGTCGTTCATACCATACAATACTATGTAATACAAAATACGCTCCCGCTGTTTAAGTGACATATCTTTTCTATTTTTTTTTGCAAGTAATACTTTTGCACTTCCAACTAGCAATTCTATGTGAAGTCCATAAGGAAGAGTATAGTCAAGATAGATCTAATCTATACCAATATTATAAAGAGGAAAGATTTGATTGTTTGTTTGTTGGTTTGTTTGTTTGTTTGCATTGAATAGGCTCCGAAACTAATGGACCGATTTCAAAAATTCTTCCACCAGTAGAAAGCTACATTATCAGGGAGTGACATAGGCTATAGCTTTTCCCGAAATTCAATGTGGTTCCCATGGGAACGGGTCCGGAACTTCACGCGGACGAAGTCGCGGGCAAAAAAGCTAGTTGTATTATAAGATAAAGTTCTTATTTTGTTATTTCCATAGAGCATTTATGAAACGAGCTAGCTCGTACGGGGAAGTACCACTGTCGCTGAATATAGGCGTGAAGTGGCAATGGTTTCGTCCGAAAATGTAACAAACATGAACACCAACTTTCCGTTTATATTCCAAATTATCGCTTACTGTGTACAGCAAGCATACTAATCGGCCACGATAGACGCAGTTATTAATTTAATTATCGATTCTAGTGTGCATCACTATTGAACAGGACAACGAGCAATAGATGGCGAACATTTAGTGCGGACAAAACATACTTGGAGGTTTATCGATGAAATTTCAACAGTCATCCTACTAATATTACAAAGGCGAAAGTTTGTGTGTGTTTGTTACAACTTCACGCTCAAGTGGCTGGGCCAATTTTTATGATATTTGGCCTGCAGGTAGCTGATACCTTGGATTAAGACATAGGGTACTTTTTATCCCGAAAAGTTTGTAGCGGGAGCGATGGCGATGTGCTCGACCGCCACAAAGGGAAGATCTTCCGGCCAGGCTGGGTGTCATGCCTGGGGAACCGCGGCTCCGACAATGTATGTGTCGGAGGTTGTATATATATCTCCATATCGTAGAAACTTCGATAGCGCGATTCAGGATTTCTAAGTGTCGTCGTATATGACGTCATGTGTTCGCATTGTGAACTTTTTCTTCACTCTGTAGTTCTTCTGTATGGCGATAGATGTCGCCACAAGTTTGCTATTCCCGTAGGATTTGATAAAATTTCTGATGATGAAATGGCGCTGTTGTGCATAAAATTAAACGCGGGCAACACCGCGGGCAGAAGCTAGGTACATATATACTGAATTGAGATTTTAGAAATCTATTGATATCGGGACAAGTCCACTACATACCGTTGCATATTAGGCCAAATATGTGCGAACGATGCGGAAATTAACGTGATAGGATCATAATGACAAGTTGACAGCTTGGGTTCAATTCCCGCTCGGGGCAAAAAAATATTTTTGTGTTTGTTTTTGAGTTTCGTGTGTTGTAAATGTTAATTTATTTGCCGAAAATGATCTCTTTATGTAAATCCAGATTGTATTGCAATGTTACTAGCTAGAAAGGTGAGATTTGTCCGAGAGTGTCCAGTCAGACTGCGCATGAAACTCTCTGGATTTCAACAGCAAAAATATTTAATTATCGACTAAAACATCAATTACGCTAAAAATTGTTCACTAAAAGTGCATCATCAAAATGCTGTTTAAATAAAAAGGGAAAAACGAAAGTTTTATTTACCCTTATTAGCAATGAGCTCGTCTCCTGTAGTAATATTTTATTTTTAATAGACGTGGACTTAGTAGATCATAAAAAGCAGACCACTTAAGAGTTTTTGAAGTATATCTATTATTTATATTTTGTATGCGATTGTGTCGGATGACATCACGAACGCGAGATAACGGCAATTTTATTTTATTTTCTATTTTATTTTAAATCGAATGGTGCCAAGTCGCACGAACGTGCGTGTTTTTTCGTGCGAGATGACGAATAAACTCGTACGGATTTGATATAAACAATCGAATTACCCACTGGAATTACAAAATACTACAGTATAAAATATAGTCGGTATCGGGTCGCTTAGTATGAGGTACCTAAGAATACACACGGCTTCTTGCCGTCAAAATGTACGATTGCCGTGGCGAAGATGACATTTGCCGTGACGCCCGCACGGTCGTACGTTGCCGACGTATTCGCGAAATACGGCGAAAATACCGTGTGTGTACATAAGGTCTGAAAGCGGATCTCTTCGTGGTCGCCGGAACCGCACCAGTTGCTTCTCTTATTTAAAATAGGTCTTCAGATGTACCTAAATTAGCACGTTGTTGCTTCTAACCTTTCTCAAATTCAATCACTCTCATGCCCCTTCCAATCCGTATTAGAGCAGCGTGGCAGAGTATGCTCTAATCCCCTTCGCTTGAAGGGAGACCCGTATCCCAGCTGTGGGATGATTATGATTATGGGTTGATATGATGAACTTTGTCATATATTGCAATTTAAAAAAATATTAAAATTATTTTCACGTGCGGTCACGTTAAGCCATTCTTATTTAATTGATTGTGTATCAATACGACGAACAACCGCCCAAATTAAAATGTAAACGGGAAACCGAAGAGATATGGACCAATTCGGTACGAAACATAAAAACACGTTACAAATTTAATTCCGCAGCGTTTTAAGTAACACGTTGCTGTTAGCGAATTAATATTGAATTTTTAAAGGGCCGTCCCGTTAAGGGGCACCCCATGTATATCATCTCGGTATTACTTAAACTATTTACTGTTACAATGTTTTAGGCCTTGGATGACGTCACGATGTGGTCCTCCTAATCCTCCTTTAGACGCTGCAATCGACGTAAATTTAATATTCGTTGCATTTTCGGTCAAGTTAGACGCCGCGTAAAGCATTTAGTCTTTCAAGCCGCCTGACGGCCACCGACTTAGCTTAACGACTATTATCCATCGACAACAGCCGGGACCGACAGCTTAAGGGCATGCCCATCGATAACGAAACCCATCCAAACACTGCCTAAAGTCGACGTTGTTAACTTGTTCATTTTAGAGTGCGACAAACTGCGACTCTATCAAACTCCTCAATACCTTGTATTCTTGCTGTCAAATGTTTTAAAAACAGCAATAGGTTAGCCTGATCTGATATTATATAAAGTTGAGTACATACATCTACTGCCAAAGTAGGCCTGATCTGATATTATATAAAGTTGAGTACATACATCTACTGGCAGTGCCGAGCGCTCTGTACCAATCGATTCTAATCGTTTACTTCCTATGGTCCACCCGAAAGGAAATTGGTTATAGCTTAATAAGAAATAGGTATACCAACTATTTTACAATCATCACCATATCTAGCCATAATATCATCTGAAGGGATACGGGTCTTGCTTCAATCGAAAGTGATTAGAGCGGTCTCTGCCACGCTGCCCCAATTTTCAAGTGTTTGTAAAGCCGTCCGAAGGCCACCGGCTTGACTTAACGAATGTCATCTATCGATAACAGCTGGGACCGACGGCTTAACGTGCCCTCCGAACCACGGAGAAGCTCGAGATAACGAAACCCATCCAAACGTTGGCTAAGGTCGACGTCGCTGAACTTGCGTGTTCATATTAGAGTGCGACACACAGCGACGCCATCGGACTCTATAAACTTTTATTTTTCAATTTACAATACACTATTAAAAATATAAGTAGTTTTTACCATTCCATTCCGGAATATTAGTTATTAGCGAAACCCGCACAACTTCGTTTGCGTATACCTATCCCACTTTCCCTTGGGAATTTTTGTATGTATTATACATAAAACCTTTCCTCTTGAATCACTCTATCCATTAGAAAACACCGCATCAAAATCCTTTGCGTAGTTTTAAAGATCTAAACATACATAGGAACAGACAGACAGTGAAAGTGACCTCATTTTATACTACGTAAAGATAAAGAAATACTCACATCTATCGGTAGCGATATGGTAGCGACCCTAATCCATGCTATCTATCTACCTTTCTATACGCGAAATTCATCAAATCCAGCCGGCCGGTATGTTTTTGCGCGAAAATAACAAAAATACACCCCTAACACTTTCACACATACATATATGTCGAGACAAGCCCGTCACACATTCCCACCGATGTGTCTCCTGTGCAGCCAGGATCAACAACGGCGACCTCAGATTGACAATAAGCAATGAAGCTTATTGACGTCCCGGGGGAGGAACTACAGCTGTCTTGGAACTCACAACGAATTTAATCCGAAAAAAGATAGTAGGAAGTATTGAAAGGACTTCCCTCCTATATATATTAGGAAACCTCAACCCCCCATGCCATGAAAAGTAAGAAAAGCATCCCCATTAGTCAGAGTGAGACAAGTAACCAAAAATAATAACCCAGACAACTATCATCATCATCTCAGCCACAATAAGTCCACTGCTGGATATAGCCCCCCCCCCCCCAAACGTTTTTAGCGCGCCCGCTAGGAAGCAGACTGCCTCTAGCGGCTTCCAGCGGCTTCCTGCGACTATGAATGTTGTTACCTTCACATGCACATTGCTTTAGTGTGAGTAACCTCGGAAACGCTCGTAAAATCGCTCAAACACGCCTTACAATATTCGGATTTAAACAATTTACTAAACGAATTAAGCAACGTTAAATTAATTCGCTTCTGGAGGGAGGTGGGCTGGATGGAATGATAGCCCCACGGCTCACGTACAATGGTCCAGTACAGGACTAAGTGCGGAAACCACACCCACTAGAGGGTTATGATGATGATGATGATGAAGCAACGTTAAATATGGTGTGACCCTTGTGTATGCATCAAAATATTGTATTTTATTAGCGTATTTAAATCGCAATACGGCCTGTTCTCGGATACCGGTTCATAAAGTATGAAGCAGTGCTATTAAACGATTCATGTGATTATACTCCCTGTACCAGGTTACTGCGATCGCGTGGTCACTTCTATCTGCAAGTACGACTTTGAACTTTAAAGCTTTAAGCTAAGAGCTATGGATACAGCCTCTGAGATTATAATTTCGGCAATGTCAAGTATTCATTGCGACTGCTGACTGCGAACATTTCTATTCATTTAATAATGTATGTACACAGGTTTGGTGGTCGAGTGGCAACGGTCACATAATCTCGAGGGCCGCGGGTTCGATTCACAAGGCAAATATTTGTATGCATGTTTGTTTGACTTGGTCTGGTTGTTTTCTATGTATAATAAATAAGTATGTACAAAAAGAGAAGTATTTACTAGCAATTTAGTACCCATAGTACAAGCTTTGCTTAGTTCGGTACTAGATGGCGTTGTGTGATTCGTCCAAAAAAATTTGAAATATTTTAATCCATACTAATATTTCAAGAGGAATTATTTGTATTTCTGTTTGTAACGAATAAATTCCAAACTAATGAACCGATTTAAAAAATTCTTTCGCCG
Source organism: Endotricha flammealis (assembly GCA_905163395.2). Classification (NCBI taxonomy): domain Eukaryota; kingdom Metazoa; phylum Arthropoda; class Insecta; order Lepidoptera; family Pyralidae; genus Endotricha; species Endotricha flammealis. The sequence continues at coordinate 21,463,820 of LR990852.1, forward strand.
TTGGTAAGCTACACCAAATACTATAGAAGACTAATACGCACAGCTCTTGACGTTTCTCATACAATGACTTGGCAACCTCCGTTCACCTCATGCCGCTAGGGGCGCTATAACATTTTGCATACAAAACGCACAAAAGTTTTGAAATCGTTCACCTCATGCCGCCATGCCGTAGGGGCGCTAGTGTCGCGTCTGAAGCTGTGCGTATTAACTCGGTAGAGTTTCTATAGTATTTGGCTACACTATCACCGTCCTTTTTTTTAATTAGAGATCCTTATTAGAACCCGTGCGAAGCCGGGGCGAAGCGCTAGTATTATATATTAATGTCTTTTGAAGTTCATGTTCGTTATGATAGATATTGTGTATGCAGAGATATAACGTTAATTAGTATTCTCTTTTATCTCTTGTCTTGTTAGCCCTGCCCATTCCATAGCGTGATTTATTTTTACAGTAAGGTTGCCTTGATAAGATTGCTGTCAGCAATAAGGCCGCCTTGTTGCAAATGCACTGGTCTGTAAGTTGTTTGTTTCCAATTTTTTTTTGTTTTCTGTATGTGCCTATTTTGCCCGCGACTTCGTCCGCGTGAAGTTCCAGACCCGTTCCCGTGGGAACCACATTGAATTTCGGGAAAAGCTATAGCCTATGCCACTCCCTGATAATGTAGCTTTCTACTGATGAGAGAGAATTTTTTAAATCGGTCCAGTAGTATCGGAGCCTATTCAATGCAAACAAACAAACAAACAATTTCCTCTTTATAATATTAGTATAGATAAAATTCAAAGTCCTGATGGACTGACTGACTAACTTAACTTATATCAACGTACAGCCCAAACCGCTGTGTCTAGAAATTCCAAATTTGAAATGTTGGTCCCTTACGACCTCTAGGGGTGTATTAAAAAAGGATTTATTTAAATTCCCACGGGAACGCGAGATATGCGCAAACGAAGTTGCGAGGGTATATCAACGCACAGCCCAAACCGCTGGGTCAAGCTAGAGATTCTAAATTTGTTAATATTAAATTTGATTAAATGGAACTGTACCTACCGCGGTCCGGACTCCGGACCCAACCGGACCAGACCGGAATTTGTTTCTGAAGAAAAATATGCGAATTGTTAGTAGGCCACGCGGGCGAAGCCGCGGACTGAAGCTAGTCTATCTATATACTGCTTAGATTGGACTGCTGGGATCCAATCAGGATTACAACCTGTGTGCTTTGTTTTGCTTCCAAACCTTGGTTCATTCAAATTCACTTTACATTATTTATCAACAGTTTTAGGGTTCCATACATCGATGTAAATCGTTTTTACATCGATGGTTCCATAGTAACAAATACTAGAATGTCATTTTGCATGTCTACACATATTAACTATGCTCGGTGTTAGAACAAAATCTCGAAGTGTCGTTAGAGGGCTCTAAAAACATTGTAAGTATAGAAAAAAATTTTTTTTCTTTAAGTACAATGCACTTATTATAGTTATGTGAAATTAATTATAATATAAAGTGTCTGTTGTATTTGATTTCACACATTTAGACCGACCTCCGTGGCGTAATGGTTACCTACCACGCCAGACCGCCACCCAGGAAGTCCCGGGTTCGAATCCCGGTCGGGTCATGCATGATGAAAAACGAACTTTTTCTGATTGGCCTGGGTCTTGGATGTATATCTATTTATGTATTTGTCATAAAATATAATATCGTTGAGTTAGTATCCCATAACACAAGTTTCGAACTTACTTTGGGGCTAGCTCAATCTGTGTAAATTGTCCCTATATATTTATTTATTTTATTTATTTATGTTAACTTGATAGATAAAAATTAGAGTAAATAAATCCCTTTACGCATGTATTTTGAAAACTTGAATCCATATTTAGGACCAGGCTCGCATCTTTTATTTTTTTCATCAACGTGATAGACTTCTAGATAAATCGACACAATCTATCTAGTAGATAAGTTAACTAGACTTATTAGGAAATTGATATTGATCGTAATACTGGCGCAGTGGTTTGCATTTCTTATAAAATATTGTATCGTTAAGTTAGTAACCCATAATAAGTCCCGAACTTACTTTGGGGCTAGCTCAATCTGTGTGATTTGTCCCTTTATACATATAATTATTTAATAAGAAAAGATTTGAAACATCCAGGGTCTTTTCTTATTCTGAAATCCCGGGACAAACCCTAGTGAAGAAGTCAGTCGTAACGGAAAGTAACCGAATAAACAAACAATTATACAATATTTTGTAGAAACTGTTTAATTTAACTATAAGATGTAAATTACCAACAGACGTTTAAACATATATTTCATAGATATTAAATATTAATATTATCAATGTACATTTCGAAAAGATACACAAAACATTATAAAGTTTAAACATGCTCTGCTTTGGTTTGATTGAACGCATAAGAATGCGAATCTATGTACATATATCATAATGAGGGGGAGAGAGAGGAGCGGCGTGCGAGCAGGACGGCTACATCGCAATTACCCCGTGAGATTGTTGAATAAATTTACATTCAGTTGATTGAAATAATAATGAAATTGCCATGGCAAGCTCCGTAGGTACGTATGGGATGTTTAAATTAATAATAATATTATAATGTTTTACAAATCGCGTATGAGAATTGAGGTCTTGGTAATTTTATGCTAATTATTTGAATTTGTATTACCAGGAGAATAGGATCATGTAGGTACCGTGTAGATTCCTCTTGATACAATAATATCTAAAGACGTAGGTAATATACTTGATCGGGGATCATCTTATGGTTGGCTCCCAATAAACGGCTCGCATCGGCACGAATTGTCTGTGGCACGAATTTAACGTGACTATCAGCAGGTTTAATCTAGTTATTAAAAAAATCTAGTCTCAATTTCAAGCGCTATGTTGCACGTTTTATATTTTGCATGAGTAAGATACTGCTTGAAATCGTTTTTTTTTTTTTTTTCTCTTTATTTTGATATTATAATTCAACGGTTTTTTGTTATGACAATAGGTCTGATTAAGGATTGAAATAAAGGGCAGTGGAAACTAGAGAGCTCAAGGTAAAATAGAAAATATAATAAAGATACGTACATTACACGGAAAATTTATAGAAAGCACAATGATGAATAAAAGAAAAGAGATAAATGACATTTCAAAGAAACTATGTAAAAAGACCTTACTGACTTAGACCTAATCAACTTAGATAATTTAAGTTAAGTCTACTTAGCCCCTTCGCACACAAGGCGACGCAAATCTCCGATACTCGGTGATTTTAGCATCCAACTACGCGAGTGTATGGCGGTAGTCGCGTACTAAAATCGCCGAGTATCGGAGACTTGCATCGCCTTGTGTGCGAAGGGGCTTAGGAAAAGCGGATACTACAAACACAAGTACATTACGTACTTAAATGGAGGCTCCAGCCACAATGTTGTTACTTTTTGTTGATTGAATAAACATTTTTCATTTTTCAAAAAGAAAACATAATTTTTTTTTCCTACCCAGCCTAAAGGCTACTATCAAACAGAATATTGGCTGAATTTTTGCAATTCGAATGACATTTATGTCAAATATTAGCTTATGGCTGTGCTGTGTAGGTACCCTATGTTACAAAGGAATTTCTGTGTCCCTTTTTGTAAACAAAAATATGGCATAAAAATTCATCCGTCATTCGCACTGGAAATTTTTGTGTCATATTTCTGTTTACAGAAAGATACATCGAAATCCCTTTGCAATCCAGTCAACTAAAGTGGTGAGCTGTGTGGAACCCCAGGTTTTATTTTTATTAGCTGTGTTGTGGCTGGCTTATTTCTCAAAGAACAAATTATTATAGTAAGCATCGTTATGAAATTTTGTAATATGAATACTTCTCTTTTTTGTTTAATTTTATTTTTATTTTTTTTATGAAGGGTGGACATTATGATACTGTGGACGTAACGCTACGGTGGACATTATGATAGAGTGGACCACGTGGTACGACGACCTCCGTGGGCGTAATGGTTACCATGCCAGACCGCCACCCAGGAGGTCCAGGGTTCGAATCCAGGTCGAATCATAATTGAAAAACGAACTTTTTCTGATTGGCCTCAGGTCTTGGATGTTTATCTATATATGTATTTGTCATAAAATATAATATCGTTGAGTTAGTATCCCATAACACAAGTTTCGAACTTACTTTGGGGCTAGCTCAATCTGTGTAAATTGTCCCTATATATTTATTTATTTTATTTATGTATACTAACTTGATAGATAAAAATTAGAGTAAATAAATCCCCTTTACGCTTGTATTTTGAAAACTTTTATCCATATTTAGGACCAGGCTCACATATTTTATTTTTTTCATCAACGTGATAGATCTTTTGGAGAAGCGTACTTGCGGGGCGACAGTGACTTCTAGATAAATCGACACAATCAATCTAGTAGATAAGTGAACTAGATTTATTAGGAAATTGATATTGATCGTAATACTGACGCAGGGGTTTGCACTGTAAAAAAATATATTACTCTGCCACCTTATTCTAAGAAAAAAACTGCAAACAAAATTGAAATGTGAATATACGTGAAACGTCTCAAGGTGGCTGACCGAGATTCTGCCCGCCCTGGCGTGACCCGCCCAACACTTAGTGGGTCACGGCCACCCCATACCAACATACAAAGACCTTACTCACAGTATCAATACTCAAAAACGGGGGTTCAAGGTCTCTGGGCGCATCTTGCGTCCTCCGATTTTTCCGTTCGGATAGTTAGTGATACCAAATCGTTTCTTGACCCCTTGGGGTAGGTCAAGTGTGTGTATGTGTGCCAATGTTCTGTATTTTCTTTTTCTTTTCACTTGTGTAATTTATTAGCGGTACAGTACAGACGGTACAGATTACATTAGAAGTTAAAACTCTGCTATAAGGCGAAGTGCACATGATGTACGAGTGTATTGTAAATTAGCGTCTGTAGAACGAACGCTCTGATAAAATCGCGGGAATTGTAGACAAGGTTCGAGTCTTTCATTAGATAAAACAACATTTATTCTTTGACAGCCCGGTGGTACGATAATATTGATCCTACGACAGCGCGGGTTCGATTCTCGCTCGCGACAAACATTTACGAGATGGCATTTGTCGTTAGTTTGACAGTAACAGCTATTATTAAATGTTAATTTTAATACAACTTAAGAAATACAGTTTTTAAAAAAGTATTTAAGTACCCATGTGTATTTATCAGCGATCTAGTACCCCATAGTACAAGCTTAGTTGCTTAGTATGGGACTAGATGGCGTTGTGTGATACGTCCAAGAATATTTATTTATTTACAGATTTTTTAAAAGAGAGCACGATCACATTTATTTGATAGCTTGCCAAAATGATCAATCATCATGAACATTATTTTATTGTCTCAGAAAATAATTAGTTATATTATGTATTTGTATGTGTTATATATATTTATATATGTATTTATTATAATAATCTTAGTTTGTACGTATTTAAGTAGTAATGTTTTAAAATAATCATAGCCTCAGTTTTTGCTCAATATCTCAGTGAAGGAAGGGTCTGACTGGTATAGTCACTATTAATACTTTTAAGTAGACTAAATTTGCTATAATATGAGACTAGGGCGAGCTCTATACAGCTATTGGTTCCAAGATACCGCCTATACATGGTTTTTTGGGCATACCGTCGCTCGCACAGCTCTTTCGAAATTGCAAATCTGGATTTTTAATATTGGTTTAGTCTTAACAACATATAAAAAATTCAGAATGACACGACCTTTTGCGAGCTCGAATGTACATCTTGACTGAACTATAAGTCCGCCTACTGTCGTCTTTATTTTGTATTGTGGTTAATAAAGTTAAATAAATTACAATAAGAAGTGTCGCACACACATGTGCGGTCGTTTGCACCGGCAAAGGGGAAGTGTCATGTAGTGGGGCACCGATGAGTGCGTCCGGTGACCAGCCGCGATCATCCGCGGTCTAGATTAGTTTAAATCGTCGCTAGGTCATTGTGTGATACGCTTTGCACTGTCACAAAACCCGTCATCACACCTTGCGGTAGAATTAACTTGTAATTTTTGTTCTACATGACAAGCAAACATAAACGTCTTTATTTTGTCTTATTTTTTTCTTTATTTATTTATTTAGGTTCACCAACAGGTTTACATGGATTTCATTGAAACTAAAACATTTTTCTTAGGTGCTTACATGCAACCCAATTATAGGTGGACACAACATTTACAGCAAGTAGAAAAGAAGAATAGGTTACAAAAAATAAAAAAATAAAAAATTCAATACAAGTACAATAAAATTATAGATGATAAAAAATTTGTTAAATTATTACAACACACAATATTGATATATATATCCTGGAATGATAGTAGATATTCGTGTTATCTTTCTTTTCTTGCCCTGTCTCCACTTCTTATGTAATTTACCTAGTACATATTTTTCCAGGTAATATTATTTTCTAACATAACTCCCACAATTTCCACCATCTGTTTTAAATTATATGTATTCACGATAATATACCCTTTGATAACCATAACTTATGCAGGTAGCCTAGCTTGTAATGGAGATTGTATTGAATAATGTATATTTTTGAAAGTAGAACATTCACTTGTTTGCTCGCTTCAATAATTGTGGTCAGTGACAATATCAAATCATTTAAAATACACTGGGCGTCAAAAATAAGTAGTACAGTTTTAAAATTGCAATATCTCCTAAACTGCAGAAGCTAGACCTTTGAAATAAAAAAAAGTTAAAAGACAATTTAATTTCATTTAATAAAAACTTCATGCATAATATCATTTTTTAAAGATTGACTGAAAAAAAACTTAATAAATAAAAACACTATTTTTTTAAACTGTTGACTTGTACTTTTGTTTTTTATTGTTTTCTTTATTGCTGATAAATCAATTGCAATTCAAAAGCAAATGTGTCTTTAGCGAGTAAACTTTACTAATCATGCCTCTTTCACCAGAAGAATGTGCAAGAATCATAACTTTTCTCGAAGTAGGCATCAGTATGCGTCGTACTGCAAGAACGGTGGGTGTAACTCTAAGAACGATCCAGCAAGTAAAGCGAAGATACGAAGAGACTGGAAACCATCTAAGGAGACCAAGTAATGGCAGACCCAGGTGCACTAGTACCCGAGAAGACCGCTTAATTGTCTCTACTGTGTTTAGAAATCGTCACCTTAATGCAGTTGAGGTCCAGCAACAGCTTCTTCAGACCCGAAGAGACTACGTTAGTGAGAGTACAGTGAGGAGAAGACTTGCTGAAGCCAACCTGAAGTCGTACAGGCCAGCAAATGGCCCCAAACTTGAGACAGGGCATCGAGTAGTAAGACTACGCTACGCGCGTCAACACGTACAATGGGGCGAAGAAGAATGGACAAGAGTTTTGTTCACAGATGAGTCTCGGTTTTCTTTATTCACTTCCGATGGAAGGCGGAGAGTATACAGGCGACCTGGTGAGCGATACATTCAAGGTTGCATCTCGGAAAGAGTTCAATACGGCGGGGGTTCTGTACACGTATGGGCTGGCATCTCTTCAGAGGGTCGCACAGAGCTAGTGGTCATAGAAAATGGCACTCTGACTGGTGAAAGATATGCATTAGAGATCCTTAACGAGTATGCAGGGCCATATTTAGCAAATATGGGTGATGGAGCTATACTAATGCATGATAACGCCCGGCCACACACCGCTCATCTCGTACAAGAGTACATTCAGGAGGTTGGCATCAGCTTGATGGCTTGGCCATCAAGAAGCCCAGATCTTAACCCGATTGAACACGCCTGGGATGAGCTTGGGAGGCTAGTCAGAAGACTCAGACCACCCCCCGCCACCCTCAGGGCTCTAAAACAGGCCCTGATAGAAGAATGGGTGAATATTCCCCAACACCGCCTCCGAAACTTAGTGTTCAGCATGCCAAACCGGCTCCAAGCTGTCATCAGAGCCCGAGGCGGCAACACAAGTTACTAAAGTGGGAACAAGGCCCAAAACGTAAAAATTAAGTTCTTGATAGTTCCTTCAAAATGGTTAGCTTTTTAGTTTTTTCCTAATTTTCAGTGTAAAACTTTACTAATGCTAAATAAAGTATTATTTTTAGAAAACTTTGTTAAATTTGCTATAAAATGACTTTTATTTCAAAACTCTAACTTCTATAGTATAAGAGTAATTACAATTTTAAAACTGTACTACTTATTTTTGACGCCCAGTGTATTTTAACGGCAACATAAAGCGAATTCGTAAGAGAATACCTAAGTAATAATTATTATTTAATTATTGTGCCGGCTCACAGGAACGCGAAGGCCCTTATTATTATGAAATATTTTGTGATTTTAACTTAATTTTATACTTGGAAATAAATTAATAATGATTATTTCGAAATGTCATGTCACCATTATTGTGGGTAAGTAAGTTCGTTTTGGAGGGTCTCTCTAGAAAAAAGAATTTTTAAACACTATAACCATGAAATTCTTATCTAAGATTTTTAAAGATTATCTCTTTGGAGTATCTGGTTTCAAACCACGATATGTTGTAGTTTCCACGATAGATTAAAAAAAAACTGACTCTAAAAATAAATTTGTACACCATTAATTGGCCTAAATAGGTACTTCACGGAAGATCTTCATTTTTAGAATAATAACAGAATAAACCATGTTCTATTTGGGAAATGCAGTTTACAAACGATTTAATTAAAAAAAACTATTCTTTTTTTAACCCAAAAGTTACACTTACTATAAAAAAAAAAGCGAAAATAGAAAAAAAAAACGTGTGCTCCGATTAATAAAAATAATGAATGAAATTAATAAAACATACCACTTCACACCATCACTCGATCGTTCAATCACAAACAGGTTATCCCCTCTCTATCACACGTGGTACGAGCGAGCGGGACAGATATAGAGGCGTGACGGCTGTATTACACACCCACTATTAGAAAGCCTAGAAGTCTAGAATAAATTTATTTAAATGTAAACATGTTTTTATACGGCTTTACAATGTCGATAATTTGAATTAATATAATTGTTCACAAGAATACTGTTATTTAATTGAAAAGTTTTACAGTTAACTGAATTAGTGGCAGCCGATATAGCACGGTGGTGCGTTGATAAGTGATCCTTCGGCACCAGACGTTCGATTCCCGCTCGGCGTAAACATTATGTGATGGAAAAAACATTTTCCCATTGGAATGACATACTTTCACGGGATAAAAAGTTGGACCTATGTTGGACTCTGTACCCCTGACAATATATATGAAAATTTTCATAATGATCGGCTGATTAGTCAAGCCGTGAAGTAATAACAAACAAACAAACTCACTTTCTCATTTATAATATTAGTATGATTATATATATTGTCTGGTTTACATAACAGAAGCAGGTCAAGACTAGCCTATTTTGGGACCCGGTGTGAATTGTGTACATACAATTTATTTAATTGAGAAGCCCTATGTTACTTTGTGGGTTAAACAAAATGAACACGCATGTTCAGAATTGGAAAACCATTCAGTACTTGGATAGGTCTAAAGTTCCCCGATCGCCTCTGCGTTACGTACCTATGTACAGTCAGCCAATGAAAGACGGGGTCATATTTTTTTAATTTTCAATATTCAAATTCAAATTATTTTTATTCAAATAGGCCTAATATAAGCTCTTTCGAATCGTCACAATTTTTTCCTACCACCAGCTCAGACGGCAGATTTGTGCTAAGAATAACTGACAAGAACTTATCACTTGCTCTTTTAAAATACATCCTTACTTCTTTACTAATATTATAAATGAGAAAATGAGTTTGTTTGTTTGTTATTCCTTCACGGCTTAACTAATCATCCGATCCTTATGAAAATTTGCATACATATTGTTGGGGGTACAGAGCCCAACATAGGCTACTTTTTATCCCATGAAAGTATGTCGTTCCAATGGGAAAATATTTTATCTACTATAGAGGGCGCTGTATCGGCCAACAGATGGCGCCACAAGTCGCGAAGTCGCGCTATGGGTTGTTTTGTTGTCAAACGAGATCTATGTCATAAAATTAACGCAAGCGAAGCCGCGGGGAAAAGCTTGTTCATTATAATTCATTCAATGTATTCATACCAACCCTTAATCATTCCACATCAGGCATACGGGTCTACCTTCAATCGAAGGAGGTTAGAGCGTGCTCTGCCACGCTGCCCTACTGCAGATTGACAGAAGCAAATTTTCTAAATATTTCGTGAAGTCCTAATTTTTATCTATCTTAGTGTTCATAATGTACTTACTTAATGTACTATGGAATAAAAAGTATTTTTCTCAGTTCTCTACCGTGGTTACCTCTTTCATTGGCTGACTGCACAGTATATTTTTGTTATTCATAGAAAAAAAGATAGTTACTTCACAACCGTCCGCAAGAAAAAAAAACAAACACCTACACCAACAATTGAAATGAAATAAGAGTCATATCCGTGGTGCGAACAATTCTTGATGGTTCGCAGCTAATTCCCGATCTGTAGGCGCCGCTGACGCCTTCCGTCATCCGACTAGCCAAAAAGCACTTGCCAGGCGCGTCAGGCTCTCGAGCCTGGGAGGATCGGGGGAGGCCTATTCCCCTCTCGGCCCACCACCCCACCACCCATCGCCCGAGAGTTCGAAAAAAGGCGATCCACTTTGAATTGTACTTTTTCTGTCCACGATCGATTTTTTCGGTAAAGGAGTGAATTTTTATCTATCCGGCTCGGACCTTCGTTACTTCACACGTGGTAAGGTAATTGGGGTGCAAGCCTGAGCGATCAATTAGAAAAAGTATACAGCAAAAACTTTTACGTGAATAAGTACAATACATTCGTGAATTCGTATTTAAATTAATATTAAAAAATTATTTGACTTCTAATATAAACAATCAAGACCTCTAAGATGTCGTTGGAAATTCCAAATTCAATTTCTCACTATATCTGTGGACAATTGGGCATATTCTCGAAACAAAAACAATTAAAATCATGTGAAATGAGATGGCGCTTGAAATCGAAACTTAATTTTAACAAATTTAGTTAAAAGTTTAGTTAAAAAAATATATTCGACCAGTTAGTTTATATGTATATACTTATAAAAAACTGTATTATCAACTCCATAAACAATCTACTTAATTTTGATTTAACAGATTAAAAAGTTGTGCGTGCTCATCTTTACTAATATTATAAGGAGGAAAGATTTGATTGTTTGTTTGTTTGCATTGAATAGGCTCCGAAACTACTGGACCGATTTCAAAAATTCTTTTACCAGTAGAAAGCTACATTATCAGGGAGTGACATAGAATATACCTTTTCCCGAAATCCAACGTGGTTCCCACGGGAACTGGTCCGGAACTTCACGAGGACGAAGTCGCGGGCAAAAAAGCTACTATAAAAATAATTTAATTCCGCCATGAAAGCTTCTTCCGCTCTTCGGTTTTTGTCGGTTGAAAATAATTCCTAAGGTAGACAGACAACGTTGCAATTGTCATAATATGATATTATTATCAGTTCTGCTTAGACTAATATGCATTTTGGTAGCGTTTAAGTGTCTGTCACGGTTGCATATTATACTGGAAAAGCAACTTTCCGCTAGTGCGCAAAACGTCGAACTACTATGCTAACATGAAGAACAGTTGGTCCAACAGGAATACGTGTAGACAGACAGGATTTATTTCAAAGTATTTATAAAAGTGCCCGTAACAATTTACGTTCTCAGCTGTCTGGTTGTGTTTTTTTTTAAAAGCTTTGAATTAACTGCCATGAATGTTCACGAAATTTCATAAAACCTCTTTTGTTTTTAATTCGGACGTTGTTGACGTTTCGTCCGTCGAGTTTCGTCATCTCGCACGATCGTGCGTCTAGGTACTATTCGATGTTTGTCAATTTTTTTTTGTCGTTTACTCGTACATGTAAAAAGTACAGCCATGTAAAAATAAAATTTCGTTTTATTTTATAAGCCAATCATAAAATCTTTAACGTTTTAAAAAACAAGCTACCTGTCACAGCATGAACACTTACCTACTAGCCGAATAAAACATAACAACTTTATGACATAGTAAGTAAATCATTGAAATTGTTTGCTACCTGTTCAAAAAAACTTACCAATCATTACCCCATGTCAATTTAGGTCATCAGGTCATCAGAAATCATGAAAACTTACCTGAAAAAAAGGAAAATAAAAATTAGAACAGTTTAGACTATGATTCTAAAACCTAAATGCCTTGACTCTAATACCTACTAACATACGATGAGCCAATGAAACAGGTGACCGAACCTGTAAAAAGGATTATTTTCTTCTCAATATTGCGTAGTTTTATTCGATGTATTTATCAATTAGAATCCATATTGTAATAACAAAGTTATAAGATGCTACATCATTAGCTGAGAAATCTTTATTTTTAGTTCCTGGTCCATCTGTCTTTTCATTAGTTGAATGTACTAAAGATAACATATTTATGCCGCTGACGATACAAGGAGTAACGTATTCCGTTCAGGCAATGATATTTATGCCGCTGACTATGCATATATACTATTAACGTATTTCGTTCAGCAGGCAACGACCGAAAGCAAAATGATCGACAGCACAAATAAATATTCAACAATTGATTACAATAATGACACAAAAATCGATTAATCATTAAAAAAATTTAAAATAAACGGTTCTAGAAACACATATAACGTTCTACAATTTCACATTGTAAATAATTTATTACAATATTATTCGCTTATTAACACAATACATAGGTAGATAGAATTTTAAATTGCGTTCGAAGTAATTTTTTTTTGTATATCAGCAAAAATTTTGCTAAACTGGCGATGCGTGTACGAGCTACAGTTATTATATGATCGCCAACAATACTTAATACATTTTAAACGGGCAATTAAGTTAAAAAAACTATTATTCTTTAGAAACTGAGCGAAACAATACGAACATCCTACACGTTGTAAATCTACGCTACATTGTTGCACTGTATTCAATTAACCGTACAATGTAGTTGCATTTCATTATTTATTAATGATGTTTGTATCATTTCGTATAAATAATTATTATAATTCGATTTAAAAAAAAAACGCGAGCGTTTCGTTTTTTGCGCGATTCAAGATGGCTGCCTCGTGGAAGTTGATTATCTAGATATTTTTATAAAACACTATTATTAAATGAGAATTCTTTATTGTGCAGTGGTCTTGGCAACCTTGGGTTACGGTACGGCATCATCAAACCACAGTTTATTTTAAATAGTTGACATTTGATTCCATCCATCCCACTACACTTCACTACAGGGATACGGGTCACGCTGCTCCAATTCGAATCAAATTGGCATAGGCCAGTGTTTCCAAGCCAAGGCACTCGACATGTCATTCATCGACAACAGCCAGGACCAACAGCTTAACGTGCCCTTCGAAGCACGGAACTCGAAATACCACCTACGACTACGAGTGCCTGTCAAAAATAGGTTTTGTAAGTTTCCTGTCAAAAATAGTTTTTGTCAGTGTCCTGTCAAAAACAGTTTGTGTAAAGTGGCAGCGGCAAAGTAGACCCCAATACAATTGAAATTAAAAAGAAATCAAAAAGTTCGGTATGAACCAGTTTTTTTTGGAATAGTGTTACAATCATTATAAGAACATGTACGACGTATTGTTTTTTAAAGTTACACCCTCGCCCCTTGGGTATCGACGTGCATTCAGCACACCGTGTCTGATTTCATCTGAATGGATCAAAAAAATAGACCATGATTTAATCACAATGTGCGCGAATGATTATTATTCTGATGTAATTGAAGTTAGTTCCAGAAATCCATTCAAGATGGCGTTGCATTACGTTGACATTGTGTTATTTTATGCCGTAAACATGGCTTTAATATTTTTTTAGATACATTCTTGAAAGAACCTGTGAAGAAGTAAATATTAATTACTCTATTCTTGGTTGAATCACACAACGCCCTCTAGTTGCAAACTAAGCAACTAAGCTTGTACAATGGGTACTAGGTTGCTGATTATAAATATTTTAAAATCTAATTGGATATTCTGAGGAAAATATTAATCTTCCCTATAAAGTTTAAAAGAATTAAGTTCGCGTCTCTAAAGTCAAATATAGTTCAATATAGCTTATTTTATGTAAGTTTATATAGGAAGGAGGTAATCTCCGGAACCACCGTCTTTTCCATTGAAAGATTATTTATGAACGAAAGTTAAAATTTGCCAAAGTTATACCGTTAACCCATGCGAAGCCGCGGTGCAAACTGAAATGTGCCAAACTTTTACTTTGTAAAATAAAAAAAAGTACCAAAATTCTCATACATAACTATCAAAGAACGCTATTATCATTCATGAGTTATTCATGTTTCAAATACACATGGATACCCCGTCCCTTATGTAGGTCACGGGTCTGCAACCTCATTGCTTACTATTCGTTAATATTAATATTATTTGTCTATTCCTATGTTTGTTTATGCCGCGGCGAAAAAAATACCGTGTGGCAAACACAACAAATGTGCAGCAAACTCGCAAGTTGATCACGAAGACCAGTGTAACTTGATATAACTCCTTTTATAGTATACTGACCCACTTGGTTTCGATTAAGTTGATTATCTATTAGAGTATTTTTTTTTGTTATTACAAAATATAGGCACTTATCGAATATCATTAGATAATTTGCACATTCGTGATAATTCGCTTATAAAGGTAGCACTTTTCAAATAGGCCATGTTTCACGATGATTTATTATTAAATAGGTACTATGTTAATAGCTAATAAATATACATATTTTATAACAATTTACCTTGCCTTTTAAATTAATTTGTCCCCTAAAATGTCACTGGACTATTAATTTTCAGTTTGTTTATTCCAGTTACGTTTTTTTATAATATTTTTGTTAAAATACCCTACATTATACAATGAATGGATCCACTTTGTCTAATTTGGCGCTTGCTGGTATGTTTTGTAACTAATTTGACTTCCTTCCTTGTATGGTCAAATCTCAGGGTCAAATAAGTCCAAAAAAACCGTAGTGCATCAGTAGTGTTAAATAGTAAGAAAAATATGAGAATGAATAAAAAATAAGCTCATGCAAACAGTGAAGGCGCGGCGTCGATTGTAATCGGACACTTTAAATTCGTTTTGTTGATAAATGGCTTAATTGTTTTGGCAATTAACCCGTGAGGGCGCGGAGGCAAACAGGTCGGTGCCGGAGGTGGGATGAAACGCGGGAGGTGCCCCTGTGTCAATACATTCTCGTACACTTGCCAGTACCTTTTGCTATTTCTTGTTAAACAGAACTAACTTAATCTACATTCCGAATAACTAGGGCATTTAAGAAACGAGACGTTTACTTCATAGACCGCCAACAGGTCAATTGGTGTCACTGTACTTCTTGTGCTATGTCTCTTACAGCCAGTTTCTGAATAGCATTTTAATTTTAATTCTACATTAAGTCTCCAGCTATCTCCTTTTTTCTTTTTTAGTTTGACAGTGATTATTGATTTTATGGCTGTAAGGGGTCTCCCCGGACATTCATACTTTTTTTGACATATTTTTTACGGTTTTGACAGATGTTATTTGACAAATATGCACTTTTAATATGCATCGTCAATACATTATGTCAGCAGCGGTCGGCGACCTTTAAAGGTGCGTACGGACTATGTAAAATATTATATAACATGTGGTTTATAACACGTCCACATTATGTAACCTTGTTATTCAACATTGCAACATAAAACAATACTGCACACATTAGAATAACAATGCAATATAACAATGTTATATAACCATTGTCGTTTGTCGTTCTTCAGTGCTATCCACAATGTCGATATATATAAAAAAAAATTATGACATGTTTTATAACATTCAGTGTTCACATTATCTGAAACATGTTATAAAGCAATGTTGTATAACATGTTATGTTATATAGTCTGTACGCACCTTTAGCCTAGTAATATCATGGAAAATTTAAATAAAAACAGGGTGCACTTTGTTCTGTCATTTTGCTAATAAGTGAATCAATGAAGTTATAAGTTATAATATAACCGAGCAAGTGCATGTCAATCCGCGCATAGTGTAGGCACGTGTAGGTGTAAAGTTCCATATTTGATACGCTTTGCTTGCTTGCTTCAATGTCATATTCTATGAAATTTGTACGTTTCCATCAAATAATTTTTTATTTCAACAGTGATTTTCCTCGTAGGTTCTACTACTACGATTTTTTTCAAATTTCTAAACAATACTTTTAGAGATAGATAGATGGGTGGTAAACGAAAATTAGTACGTTAAGTTACGTTACTTTGTATGGGTTCCATACACCTCCAGCCCGATTAAAAAGCCGAAAGAGTTTTTTGCGGAGTACAACGTCCATAAAATCTAATGATCCACTAAGGCGAGGTATGACCTTTGGCAGGCCGTTGCTCATCCCGAGTAAATTACAGTTGCTGAACACCTAGCTCCTGGCCTTGACCTACAATGGCCTATTTGGAAGTCGCTTAATAGACTTCGGACCCAGGTTGGTGGTTTTCGGGATAGCCTGGCCAAGTGGGGCTTAATTGATCCATCCCACATCAACTGCGTCTATAGAGCCCCAGTCCAAGATATGGCACACTTAATAGCTTGCCTAATGAGCCCAACTGAGTAACTCGGGAGGAACTTCTCATGGCAACCGACAAGGGTGTTGCCGTTGCTAGGTACTTATTGACTCGAAAAGAAGAAGTAAGTTCGTTAAATGTAAATATTCGCAAACAGATAATTGTATCGAAAAGTGACAGTCATGTCGAAATAACAGGGGTCTCTGTATACTACGGAACCCTTAAATGTATAAAACTGAATGCACTCTATTCATGGTTATTTTTTATGTGTAGATTGATAAAGAATCAGATGCCATGAACACAGAGCTAATTTAGTACTGAAACCGAAGCAGGATTTTGATTGTTCAAAAAATAAAAAAGAATTTACTTCGAAATGAAAGATCCGATGTCATACAAATCTAAAACTGTATGCAGCTCTGATGTATATTGCTTTTCGATATTCGTGAAACTGCAAAGGAAAATTTAAATGAACTAGATATTTTTTATGGCCGGTTTTCTGAAAACTGGGCAATATAGACCTTTATCTAAAGTTGCCACTATATGTAGCGTTGCATATTGGTTATTTGGTGTTTTTTTTTTTACTAAAATATTTGATGCTTACGCAAATACAAATTTCTAGATTAAGGATTCCAACACTAAATAACTTCATAACAATACAAGTATTTATGTATTTGTCATACACTTTGTCAAATATAGATAGTATGAGACTTAATGTGGTGGAATTAATGTTAAAATATATTTCAGAAACTGGCTATAAACGAACCATTATTTCTATCACTAAAAGCAATTTTATTCTAACGTAGATTTATAGTATCCTGTTGGAACTATATTACACAGATTTTAATTTAAGTTAGCTGTGTGCCAAAATGCATTGAAATCCTAGCTATTTTTGCATGAAATGTCAAACATCCATACATTTACAACAATAGTACCATACGAACAGTCTATTAACATTTGCTATGACACAAAACTAAACAATACGTATCGATACAGAGACCAATATGTCATATGACATTCCCTACCGGGTCATTTTAATACCGTAGGCGTACAAATACAATCGAGATTTAGTCGCAAAACTGAAAAACCAGTTGGACACGGAGGGTTATCGTTAACTGACACTGATTCACCGTGAAATAATTGCCTATGTCAATTAACAAAGCCGGTGTCCGTGGCGAGCCCAGTGCAATGGTTTAATTTGACAGTGTTTTTAAAACGCGTCGATTGCACGGTTTGACAGTGGTTATTAAAAATGTCGTCTGCAGTTTAAGGGTTACCCGTTTATAGTTAAAACTTTTGTGTATTCTGTAGGTATGTAACATTTTGAAGGTATTAGGTAGGTAGGTTACAAACACGAAACTTGATTTAATCCAGCACATCGAAAAGAAAAAGCTAACCAAGCCCGAATTTGAATGTATGCGTATGCGTTATTTATTCAGTATGCATTCAGTAATTCAGTTTCTATTCCCAGAATAACTAAATGAACTAATGAGAATAATTAACCAAAAGTTTCTAAAAAGGTTAGCTTGAATCCAATTTGGATAAAGTTAGTTTCGTTATATGGCTTACGGTTACGGTTTAGGGTTACGGGTCTCCTTTATTTAAAGGTGATTAGAGCGTACTCTGCCACGCTGCTCTAAAGCGGATTGGCAGGGGCCAGTGTATTATTCATCCATCGACAACATCCGGGACCGACGGCTTAACGTGCCCTCCGAAGCACGGAGAACCTCGAGATTTAACGAAACCCATCCAAATACTGGCTAGGGTCGACGTCGCTTAACTTGTGTGTTCATATTACTTGTTGTAGTAGTTGAGTTGTATCAATTACAATATTTTATTCAAACAAAAGTTATGGCCGAAGTCGATTAAACGTTATTTAGGTTGCAGTTTGCCGAAGGTTGGTGCAAATAGTCGTTACAAAATGGCCTATATTTCGTTCCGACACTAATGAGTATTACATTTTTTATGAAAGTGATTGATGACATCTTCAAGTTAAACAACGACACACCCTTTTTGGAATAGGATTAATATTAGATACTACTGTACTCTAATTTGTCGATGAACATTCTCTAAACTAGTCAGTGATCATTATTAGTATTGAGACTGACTTTTATGTATCGCATACTCTGCAGGATCTGAGCAGTATGTATTTCCTGCAGGTTCCACAGCACAACGTTTATTTTATACTTAGGATTTAACTTGGGATGATACTATACATAATCAAACAAATAATGGTCCAATCGGTTTGGAATAAAGTTACATTGTTTAGAATAAACACGACTGTTCCATTCAACTACGAAAACACATTACAATACAATACAAAACACTTTATTGTCATTAAAAAATATAAATATACAAATAAAAATAATTAACAAAATTAATGAACAAAAGGCGGTCTTATCGCAGAAGCAATCTCTTCCAGAAAACCTAGAAGAGGTGGAAATTAAGAATAATTATAGACGGGGTATGTGGCGAAAATATATTTACCAAATATTTTAATAACAAATTTTTTACACAAATACAAACACATTATTTAAGACAAAAGTTAGTAGTTGTGTAATCATTATTCATGATGCAAATTATTAATATTGTAAGCTTGATCGGATTAGTGCCCTCTTCATTCAGAAACTGTCAACAATACTAATAATAGATAGGATTTGGAGCGAAAGCATTGTAGATGAAGATCCGTACAGATTACTGGACTAAATTATGGAAATCGTAATGGTCCTAGATTAGAACCCTGAGACACACCTAACTGTTTAGGCACCTAATGAGATATTTATTATTAAAATCTATTATATTAAAGTATTCAAGACTTTTACATAAAGAAGAAAGAATTGATTGATTGTTTGTATGCATTGAAGAGGGAGACGTAACTATTTATTACTAGCTTTTCCCCGCGGCTTCGCTCGCGTTAATTTATGACATAGATCTCGTTTGACAACAAAACAACCCATATCGCGACTGTTTGCCGATAAAGCGCCCTCTATAGTAGAAAAAATATTTTCCCATTGGAATGACATACTTTCACGGGATAAAAAGTAGCCTATGTTTGGTTTGGGCTCAGTACCCCTGTATATACAAATTGTCATAATGATCGGCTGATTAGCTAAGCCGTGAAGGAAAAACAAACAAACAAACAAACTCACTTTCTCATTTATAATATTAGTGAGGATTAGGATATTAAGCTTCAGCTTTCTTTTTTGTGACACGTATTCCTCCACACACATTCAAGAAACTTGACTTGTAAGGATATCATTTACGGTTTTCAACAACATTAAAAATTGTATAAACAACGAAAAAAACAATCCATTATGATGAAATCAATCTGTAAAAATTTATTTAAAAAAACGGCCAACATTTTTATTGTTCCCACAGGTTGCAAAATATCATGAAAATACCAACGCATCCTAATTGTTTCCAGCGGGGTGTAAAAAAGGGTATGTGCGAACTATCAGATTAATTTCACACAAACGATGTGATAAAATGAAATCTACCCGCCTGTTCCGAGGCACGATTATTGTCGCGATAAATCACTCGCTGAGCTTATTTCAACAACTATTAAAAGTAGTTAACATATTTTTTTTTTACTGAACAAATCATTTGACAGATATTGTGATGATAAATAAATATTCTTGGACGAATCACACAACATCTAGTTCCAAACTAAACAACTAAGCTTGTACTATGGGGTACTAGATTGATGATAAATATACATACTTTTTTTTTTGTAAATAAATACTTATTATACATAGAAAACATCCAGACCAAGGCAAACAGACATGTTCATGCACAAAAATGTTTGGCTTGCGTAGGACTCGAATCCGCGGACCTCGGGATAAAGTGACTGTTGCTCGCCCCTCGACCACCGGCCTGGCCAGATAACCTAAGTTGTTATTTAATGTTTTGTCCTGAATGACTGTCTGACCGATCAACACACACAGCTTAAAAACCGCTGATCGTAGTGACTTGAAACGTGGAATCTTTGTATGACGTAGATATCCGGTAAGATAGGAAATTTCCAAGGGAAAGCGAGATATATGCAAACGAAGTTGTTTGTCACATAATTAAGAATAATAATTAATTAAATATTATTGTTATACTATTACTCATTTGCAAAAGAATCTTTCATAAAAAGAAGTCTAAACATATCACAACAAATATAACAATAAATAAAAAGTACAATTTAAAATCATTGATAACACAAAAGAGCGTTGAGGATTTAGCGGCGCCAAATGTTTTTAAGAACTCAAACCTTTTTACGGTGTTTGAAGAGGATCCCGACTTTTTGCGGTCGTTTTAAATCCATGTGTAATCCTAATTATCCATTGTTAGTCTAAATCAATTTGTTTTGCTATATAGCCCTTGCCCCTTGCTAATGTATTCGGCCATTCCTTTAAACTTGCCTTTTTAATCTTGTCCTGATTTCACTTGTTCTCAAATTAACAGACAAAATGTATTTTAAATATTCTTAGCATTTTGTTGGAGCGCCTTTCTTTTATTTTCATATCGCTGCATA
Source organism: Endotricha flammealis (assembly GCA_905163395.2). Taxonomy (NCBI): domain Eukaryota; kingdom Metazoa; phylum Arthropoda; class Insecta; order Lepidoptera; family Pyralidae; genus Endotricha; species Endotricha flammealis. Next base: position 21,484,862 of record LR990852.1, read on the forward strand.
TTTGAGATAGAAGCGTTAGTCTGAGTTTGAGAATTCCAGTAATGTAGATAATTTAATTAGAAGATAGGCGACATTATGAGGTTTGATCGATGTAATGAAGATCTATATGTGTAAAGACAAGTGAGTAAAGTCATACCACTTTTCAAGAAAGGGTGCCAGCACTTAGCAAAATTTTTGAAAAGATAATTCTGGACCAACTACTATCCTATTTCGAAAGTAATCGATTGCTTCACCCGCGTCAATACGGTTTCACTAAAGGTAGATCCACTACAGACGCCGCTGCCATGTTATTTAAAGTTATAATGGAGGCCTGGGAGGACAGCAAGGCTTTTGACTGTGTCGATCATAAGACCTTTAAGCTTGGACAGTTCCTCAATTAATTATGTCCTCTTACTTTAATGTCAGAATTATGTGCTGCTGCTTTCGCTGTTAGGAAAGTTCGACAGTTCACCAATGTCGACACGGCACGACTAGTTTATTTCAGTTACTTTCATAGTTTGCTATCGTACGGCATTTTACTCTGGGGTAAAGCAGCGGATATAGAGACGATTTTCGTGCTGCAAAAGCATATAGTGCGTTTTATTTATAAATTAGGTTACCGTGAATCACTTCGCGAGTTTTTCAAAAGCACTTATATTCTCACGGTGGCATCACAGTGCATTCTTGACAGCATCATGTTTGTTCGTAAAAACATTCATGACTATAACCAGGTGTCCGATATTCATAATTTTAATACGCGTAACAGAAATAAATTAGCTGTTCCTAAATTCAGGCTTAGGAAAGCGGGCAAGTCATTTAGGATCCAAAGTTTGCATATGTATAATAAAATTCTAGAATATTTTAAAAACTTGCCCAATAATAGATTTAAATTAAATGTAAAAAAAATCTTAACCAGCAAAGCGTACTATACTATCAACGAGTATCTAAATGAAAGAAATCCCTGGCCCCCTTGCGAGGGTGAAATGCTAAAACTTGAAAAGCCAGTCAATGTTCAATAAACTACATCAATAAAATTTGTGTTCAATATTGTAACATGTACGTTGTAGTGTCATCTAAGTGGTGCTGTTTTTCATATTATTTACATTTTAATATAATTTATATATGACAAGGATGTTAATGTGTAAGTGCATGTCATGCTCGCAAATTGTCCAAACTGGCGGTGGCGTTGGGGGTCGGGTTACTGTTGTTCCCTACAATATTGTTCATAATATCGTGATGGTGAGCCCAGTAATGGAGGCTGGAAGGCCGACTCTCACGTCAACTCGAAAATACACGAGAACGGTTGCTGCCTTGCGGGCGGTCTGCTCCTATCTTTAACACCGATTTAGCATTTTATATTTTAGATTAAATTTTATGTTGAGACAAATTAATGGCACTATTTATTGACATTCCGCGTACGTAATGTTGTATGTATGTACCTAGTTTTAAATTTTATGTTGAAAAAGAAAAGTACGATATATTTTTAAATGACAAAAAAGGCCGTAACTGTTTTTTTTTTCGCCATTTCTTTTCACCAGTGATCATTTTGCTTTATTTCCGAAATGGTAGTAGTTTGTAGAGTAGATTAATTTATACAAATCATTTATTACTGTATATTCTGACAAGAGAACGTGTTTGTAAAAACCTATTCTCTGAATAAAAGTTTTGATTTTTGAATTTAATGGGTTGGACTTTATTCTGCTGATGATCATGATGAATAGCTAGTTCTTAATATTTTGAATCATTCGCATAAGAAGAATGAACTTAGTGATCTGATGAAAATTCTCAAGTCGTATCATGTCATATGAACCCTCCCAATGCAAGGATACGGGTCTATAGCCAAGAAAAGTTGGACAAAACTTCATACACTGCCGAACTTGAACTAGTACGTACAAACTCTAAACAGATCTCCCAGAATAATCCTGTAACGTTTGCTAATACCATATATATAGAATGATTAGTTCACTTTTCGTACGCTAATTGGAATTATGAATTCCTGTTTAAATTTGCTGATCGGCGAATTATCAAACGAAATTCAGCTCTGTTTGTTTAGCTTAGGTCGATAAGTTAGCATAATTAGTACACCGTGTCTAGTTATTATACGCAAATCTATTTTGGGCCTTCATAACTCGTAGTGGAAAATAGTATTAATGTAGAAATACGCTTAATTTTGTTAATTGTTTAAGAGTCGGTTTCTTGGTAATCAAACAGATTACATAACTCACCATCATCATCATCTCAGCCACAAGAAGTCCACAGCTGGACATAGGCCTCTCCCAAACGTTCCCAGCGCGACCGGTTATCAGCGGCCTGCAACCGGCGTCTTCCTGCGACTTTCCTTGAGATTACATACTTGGCCGTCTAATAATGAATTAAAAATATGATATCTTTGCTAAAGCAACACCTTTCCTTATGTTTTCAACCAGAGTATATCTAAGTATGTAAAGTTACAATTTCCTTGGTAGATATCATAAAGTAAAAAAATGTTTACACGACCACCCTTAATCCCGCCGTCTACGTGCAAAGAATCACGTTCGTGTTATTCAGGAACCAATCAACTGAGATCCGCTTTTGAAATTGAAATCACATGGTAACAAGTTTCTTTCGATCACGATGACAAAACTGTGCTAACGAATTTAGCCTTTTAATTCGTCTAGTCCTCGAAACGTAGCTATAATTGATCTCCAATCAACAGAAAGTTCATTTCAATTTTAGCAATTCCCACTACACTGCGATACGAAATACACGGGAACATAGGTTTAGAAAACGGTATTTTTTGTTTCATTCCTTCATTATTTCTTTTATCCTTTCTAGCTTTGCATTCTTATGCGGTATGAGTTAATTACTTTAGCAAAAGATTGTGAAGTTATTAAAATCAGTTCAACTGTTCGTTAGTAATATAGTCACATCTGACTCTTGGATAAAAAACTTTTGTTTTTTGTAATAATTTCTTAAGAGTTGGAGCAGTGTTCTGGAGTAAGCTAAATCCCACTTTATTTTTGATTGATGATTCTCAATTTACTACCCTTTCTTGTTTAGTATTAAGATGTTGTATATCCGCGGAGGCTTATCATTGGCTATTTGTTACTAATAATTCTTAACTTAATATGTATTGAGCGCTGTTAGCCGGGTGGCTAACACAGCGCTCAATACATATTAAGATAAATAAATAAATAAATTTTAACAAGACACCAATGGTAATATAGGTTGCTGATGATGATGAAAGTGTTAAAGATTACAATGTTAGAAGTTCGTGATTTGATATTGAGGTAAACGGGATTAAAAAATAAATTATAAACTAATTTTAATCAAGGTCCATATTGTCTTTAGAATGAGGTCGTGTACAATGTACAATCATCAATTAATTCTCGACGATTAAAAAAGTCATAATTTCTATATTATTTAGATGTCAAGTCACGCAAAGTAATATTGGGTTAGCAAATAAAATCATCCTTCTATCGACTACCTACACTACTAGTTCTATATTGAACCTTTCTGTCTTTCTGAATACATTACGCAATGGACTTTGATGTGATTTTCATCGCCGCTTTCAGTGGTGGATAGCCGCCTTATGTTTATGACAGTTCGTTTCTCAGCTCCTTACATTTAGAAGGGTTTGTCGCGCATAGACAAGATGCAATATAATCACAACAAAAAGCCCTTATTTCACCAGTTTGTCAAAACTCCACGAGAATTATAAATCACAATTAATAAATAAGTTCAAAATGACGTAACTAAGTTTGGTGTAATAGGCGTGGTCGTGGTGGGCTTCAGATGCGTTGTTTGGTTTTGGCCTATGATTTTAGCCATGGGTGCCCCTAATATCTGGTCGCCTTAGGGCTCACATGGGCCTCTGCTCGCCATACTTAAGATTTTTAGCAAACACGCTGAGTACAGACACTTTGTGATTGGTAGAGAATTTTTAAGGTAGCTTTACATAAAGAATTGGTATTATTTGTCTAGTACATACAACATACTTAAAGCTTGATCTTGCCCTAAACAGTATGTCATTGTCTCAGCCACAAGAAGTCTATTGACATAAACCACCAAATGTTTCCAAAACGTCGGTTGAAATGACGCCATAGTATAATTTATTTGTAGTAATATTGAAAGAGAATTTTTTGTATTTTCATTTTATCCCATTTGTTTGTTGGCAGAATTTTAATTAAGTATTGCAAAAGCTATAAAACATCGAGCCGCTCCAATAACGGGTGTCAAGCAAATAACAACGCATAGGACAAGTGCAATACTGCAATTGCAGTGTTATACTGCAATATACTTGCGTTGTCCGCCTCGGATATCTCCCAAAAAGTGAAAAGTGAAAAAGTCTCCAGCAATAACGTATTTGAAATCCAATAAGCCCCATCTCGCTCAGGGAGTCCTTTTGCTGCCACTCGTTGCAAAAAAAAATGCCTGCCTTTTTGCTATAAAAAATGGATATCGAAGTTTGTTATGACATGACAAGCACAGTCGGCCAAATAAAATGGCGCAAAGGTGATTAAAAGAGCTTTTATTAGGCCTATATTTGCACTTATCTTATAATTTAATTGGTGGAACATTTAAGATTGTTCTCCCGTTTTAAAATATTTTAAAAGTGCACATTTACAGAATCATACAACCGATACTAGATAGATTACTATATCCTACATCTACAGTAATTATATCCAACCTGCCACCGATAGAAGATTTGATCAAATGACAAAATGTAGTCATCAATGGACAGCGACGAATAATTAATAAAATTAAATGTTAATTAAACCTGAATAATCGATTTCGTTGCTACTTCATTGTGGCATTTAGATGCCGAAAAGAGCCTCGAGTCCAAACAAGCCACTCGGAGCATAAATTTGCATCATTCGATTACTTGCGGCGGCCGATTACCGCACTCGTAAGATTGAGATGTCACATGCGTCGCGCGGGCGGCGACGTTTACTGCTCGTAACTGGCCACTCATATCGTCTCGCACGTACAACACTTAATAATTGGTTTATACACGCTCGATTACCTCTCCAAATAGAACTAGTGCTGGCACGAAAACTTCGCATATTCCGTGTGTTCATAACAAAAAAATAATTATGTACCAACACTCACGTTTCATTGTTAAAACGATGTGGAAATTTTAATGTTTTTACTTTAACGACTATTACGCGTCAGCCGAAAATATGATGAAGTAATTCAATTTCAGTATAATGTTTAATCCCATACGCCGATGACAATTTTTGCGACGGCAATACGAAACATTTATAAAAGGCCGTTAATCTTTAACTGTTTTCCAGTTTATATTATTGAAACAAATAAACGCAGAATATAAAGTTCGATAAATTAAAATCTCGACTGTGCATAATTTATCGACAATCATTTCGGGCTCAGAGCGCGGGGTGCGCCTATAAATGATCGAGGTGAAACTTTTTATTCGTCGATTTTGATTAAAAAAATCGTTGGGGGTGAACATTAATAAAACTTTCAGGCGGCCGATTAGCGGTCGTTTTCATAATCGAATGTTGTTTGCGTAAAATCGGGAGCGCTGTGTTTCATGTCGTGCGGCGTCCGCGTGTTATCTTTAATTTGTGAACCAATAAAATGTTAATACATCACGCGGCGGGCGGCAACGCGGCAACGTCAACAGCGGCAATTCCGCTGGCATTTCCGAGCTGCCGTGACAACAGCGGCAGCGGCGACCAGTCCGTTGCCGTTTTCCGTGCCACCAAACTAACTCGCGAACTATCCCGGCGGGTTCGGTGCCGCCGGTTGCGTTGTGGTGTAATTATTTTGTTTGCGAATGTTTTTGTGCGGTGAAATTTAACATGTTGAGCGCAGGTCAATATTTGATTTGGACACTGTCGAACACCGGCCACTTGCGACCGCTGACATTATTTAAATTTGATTTTACTCGAGTGCAAATAAATTGGTTGTTGCATTGGCTTGGCACAGTGCGACGCATTATGTTGGCAAGCGGGATGTGAACTAATGACACTTCGGCTTTCGGCACCCGTTAATTTCGTGTCAAAAAATATGTATTTGTTGGACACGGCTGGGGGCACTGCTAATTGTTTCCATTCGCTGGAAAATTGTTTTCTGCTAATGGATTTTAAGTTAATTATTTAATTCCAACAAAGTATTATTTTGGCGTGATAATTATTTCCTAGAGGCAGCTGTTAATAACTTGCTATTTGATAATTCAGATTCATTAACATTAAACAATGTAACAAACATTAACCTGATTGGCACCCGCATTGGAGCAGCGTGGCAGAGTATGCTCTATACCCTTCGATTGAAGGGAGACCCGTATCCCTGCAATGGGATGATTATTATCTAAATCCGGGTCGAAGGACCATAAAATGTATTATAGGTATTCACCATACAATTTTATTAGCATAAAAAAAATTTTTGTTAGTTCTCTACCCTGCTCACCTCTTTCATTGGTTGACTGAACATGACGTCACAGACACACATGATCTAACCGTAGAACGCATTTGTTCGTAACTGGCGCTCGTACGCGTGCGACGTGTTAACGCGTAGCTTCGTCACAAAATGTCTTATAAGCAGCTTGAAATAGTTGGTTAAAGGTGGATATATCGTTCGGGAAGTGCTTCCGGGGTTCCGGACGTCGTTACGAATGCCAACCCAGGTGTTAACATTTACATTGCCCACTACCGCAATGCATTTCTTGTTCTGTTTCGTTTAAATGAAGAAAAAAATACACGATTATAAATCGTCGTGCTCCGCTTGCGCGATTTTGCCTGCGTTGATTTTAAATGAAAATATGCTATAGTAAAAGCATACATAAAGTAGGTTATTTTCAACATAATCTATGTACTATGAAAAAAAAAAGTCAGTCAAAATATTTTATTTTGCACTTAAAACGTCATTTACAATGTGTGAACATAATAATTTTATTATTCTGTATTAAGTAAATAAGCTACTCTATAAACTACTACCATTTCGGAAACACGGTTACAGCCTTTTGTGCCCATCAGATACTTGGCTTGGCTCTGATCTGTTTTTTGGCTTAACGACGTACGTATCGGATGCATCGCATCAAGTATTCTTTATATAGAAAGCCATACTAGTCCGTCCTCTGATCTGCATCGCACGTATCGCACGAATCAATAACAATCTACGAATGCGATGCGTCCGATGCGTACGATGCGAATATATGGACGCAAGCCTTTAAAGAGGTTTCATTCGGTTCAAAACAAAAGCTCCGACCACAATGTAATGTTAGACATGTCATCCCAACAATTCGCATGTAAAACAATGAATTGCGTTTATACTTGTTTAACAAAATAGCTCGCATAATGTCGGCTTGGCGCATTAAAAATTTAGAGTTACCGGTAAACAAAGTCAAATGTTACGTCGCTTATACGCCTCAAATTTATATTAAACCTTCAAACTTGTAGAGTGTAACACTAGATACGGTAAACGCCTAGTCGCGGGACACGCCTAGACACGCCTCATTACAAGCTTTTATATAGCTGAGTCGGATGTTTTTCATGGAATCTTGCAAGTTTGTTAAACTTTAGTTTAGTTGACAAGTTTTTACATCGCGTAATGTGTAAATAAGGTTATAAGTTTATTTTATTCTTCTTTAAAATAAAAGGTTTGGTTCCAAAAAAGTCTTTTCTTTTTTGGATTTTAAAATAACTAGGGTGCGATATTGTAATTATATTTAAATATTATATTCTAATAATAATAACAAAATCGCATCCCAGTTCTTAATAAAAAAAACAATGTTTTAAACCGCGTATCGCTGACTTTATTAAATACTAGAGGACCGCCCCGGCTTCGTACGTGTTTTTCTAAGGATCCCTTATTATTTGAAAATATAATATAGCCTATGTTACCCTAGGGTAATCTACCTTCGAAACAGTAAAAGAATTTTTGAAATCGGTCTAGTAGTTTTTAAGTTTATTCGTTACAAACAAAAATAAAAATCTTTCCTTTCTACAATATTAGTATAGAAAATATTTGACGTTGTGACACTAACGAGCTGAAGAGGAGTCGAAAGCCATTTTTAGGACTGGTTGTTACTGAAAAACAATAGGTATTGAAGTCTCGTATGGGATCACTGTCGACCGGAATAAACTGTGACAAAATATTTTATCAACGTCGAATTCTAACCTCTAAAAAAGTGAGTTTCTGTTAAAAAACTTTTTCATGAAAAGTTTTTTTATTCAAATTTTGTTAGGTTTTTTTTTTGCTAAACCTCCTCACTATTTGGGAAGTTGATTGAAGTTAGTCTGTCACTTCGCTCAAACATGTCTTTTTCTCGAAATTCGCCTTATGTACGATTCAGTGTGCAAGAGTCTTTGTCCGATTCAGAGAGTGTGCCGTTCTATTCTCGTAGCAAAAAGAGTGTTTCGCTCTATTCCTAAATTGTTTGAGTGACGAGAATAGGTAGTTGATCGCGATTATACACGGCGAAACTACATTATTATACCATTGGATCGAGATCCTGCCGCGCGCATTTGGATCACGTTGGATCATCTGGCGTGGATCCGACTATTGAGACACATATTTGGATTGTGTATGGGTATGAGTGTCTATGTTTAACTTCCTGTGAAACTATGACATTGATATAACTCTACACTAAAGGCGTCCGCCTTACATAAAACTACTGCATATTTCAGCTGATATTCCCGCTCTATCTGATGATTTATTCAACTACACATTTCCTACTCGCGCTTGGCGATATCGAATATACATAATACATGGGAAATCGCAGTCTATGAGGTATGATGTCTATGTATGGTTCATCTGATTCGTCAAAGGAAGTGAGGTAATGTCTTCATCTACAGTACAGTCTTGACAGCAGGGTGAGCGTTGGTAGTGATACCTTTGACACTAAAGGGGGTAGGTTCGATTCTCGCTCGGGGCAAACATTTCTGGAAACCTTTTATCCCGAAAAAACTTCTTGTACCCACGGGAAAAAATAAATGGCAGATCCTCTGGACCACGCGGGCGAAGCTGCGGGTTAGATGTAGTTAAATAATATATTAGTGTAATATGGTTCCATCGTTTCAGTAGGACATCGCCAAAAGATTGCGACAAGATGGTGACCCAAAGACCAGCCTTTGGGTCTTACTTCGCTCAACAAATTTCTATCACCATTCAGCGAGGTAACGCTAGCATTTCGCCTGCTGCCTACCACAGAGATCATGCCTCTTTAATTTTTAATATTAGTTTTGAGTGTAGTTTAATTTTTAATGTTTGTTTAGTTTTTTGTTAAATCTTAATGTTATTATTAGTTTAATCCTTAGACTATTTGATGAATTAAGATCTTTTGTGTAATATGTACGGTGCATTTCAATAATCCGTATTATCTGTCCTGTTATATCCGCAAACCGAATTAAATTTGCTACCCGTCATTACGTCGATATGTAGCGTTTGAGTTGTATTAATATTGGCAGCCATGGAATGGTGGGATCTGGTGGGGTGCGTGTTTATCATTTAGGAAATGACATGCTGATATTAACAAGTGGAAATTTTGAAAAGTTTATTTGCTTTGACGCTCCGAAACTATTGGATCGATATGAAAATTATTTCACTGTTTGAAAGGTATCCCCGGTTGTCATGGGCTTTATATTATTTTTTTTAACAAAGGGATCCTTACTAAAACCCCTTATGATTAATTAACAACAGTAAAATATTTATATTAATTAACAACAGTAAAATATTTATTTTGATAACTTAAAAAATTACAAAGCTATCAGGTTCTCTTCGAACTCGCGCTCTCCTAGCTCGTGACGTCATCCAACACAGTAGAATACAAAATTTAAATATAAATAATAGATCTAGTTATATTTCAATAACTCTAAAAGTGATCTGTTTTGTATGGCCTACTAAATCTACGTCCATTAAAAATAACATATATTCCGTTCTTCCACTTCGGTAACTGACGTATCGTAACCAGTTACGAAAGATTACTACAGGAGACGAACTAATTATGTTAGTTTATAAATTTTGTAACTACAAAGTGCCAATATTATCACAGTATTAAAGCTTGCATCGCTAACTAGACTTCGACAACAATATCGATAAGAGTTAACGGCTTCCCGATTGTGTGCCAAATCCAATATTCTAGTCCCTGACAATTTATTATAAGTTTTCGATGTACTAACTGTTAATTTATGTTTTCTTGTAAAATAAATAAAGACAAAACCAAACTTGTACAGGTAGGTTTTTTTTTGTTTATTAACACCATGTCGTCTAAAAAAAATTTCAGTACAAATTTCTAACTGATCACATATTTAAAAATAATACCGTTAAAACTATTCGTTCCCTTTTATTTTATTTTTTTAACTTATAGCACCCTAAACTACATAATTAAATATATTCAAATTAATAAATATTTAACCGAACCCGCCTTTTGACAAATGATGGTGAATTTATCTCAAAACCATTTTTAAAGTTATTGCGGCTGTCACTGTCAAACCAAAGAAGAAGAAAAACATAGCTTGACACTTAACGTGGAATTAAAATGCGTTTTATATAAACTGGGCGTAAATTTTCATACATAATACAAGCAGAGGTGATACAAGCTATTAAAAGAGTAAAAGCGCATATGTAAATGCTGGGCCATTATAAGTGTCTGGTATTGTAGTAACATCTTGCCAATTAACTGGTGACAAGATTTCTCAACCAAGTTTCCTTTTCGTAAAGCTGATAAACAGCTTGTAGTTGCACCTACGGGAAAGGTATAGCCTTGCTAACTCGCCTATTTTTTATATCCCATCTAAGTTGACTGTGGGTTCAGTTTTTTTATAGAATTTATAAATGTGATATTATGACTAGAAGCTCTAATATTGTTTATATCATCTATGTATAAAATTCAAAGTCCTGACTGGCTGATTGATTTAACTGTATATCAACGCACAGCCCAAACCGCTGGGTCTAGTGATGCCAAACTTGGAATGTAGGTTCCTTACGACGACGCCGTCTAGAGGTGTACTAAGAAAGGATTTTTTTAAATTTTCTGTAATAGTTGCGAGTATTTTACTAGTAGCAAATAATACCCACAGCTTCGGAAGAATTCGGGCAAGACGCGACACTAGCGCCCCTACGGCATGAGGGCGGCATGAGGTGAACGATTTCAAAACTTTTGTATGCAAAATGTTATAGCGCCCCTAGCGGCATGAGGTGAACTGTGCGTTTTGTATGCAAAATGTTATATCGCCCCTAGCGGCATGAGGTGAACTGTGCGTTTTGTATGCAAAATGTTATAGCGCCCCTAGCGGCATGAGGTGAACGGAGGTTGCCAAGTCATTGTATGAGAAACGTCAAGAGCTGTGCGTATTAGTCTTCTATAGTATTTGCTAGTATCATAAAATCGATGTGCAGTCGCGCCTCGTTAATTTGCAATACCGTTTTTGTTTTTTTATTATGCCACTAAGGTAACAAACAAGCATACGCCTGATGGTAATCAACACCGGGGGTATTACTCGCGCGTTGCCGATCCCGTAATGCCCCTTTTGAAGAACCCCATATTATAGTCAAAAGAAAAGATACCCGTCTAAAAATGAGTAATTAATTTGTAAATGCATGTTTTGTAAAATAAGACTAATGATCTTGATCTGAAAATAAACAATTTGAATTTGAACCTTTTTCTCGCGTCTCCGGCAGCGTGGACTTTCAATGATAATTCCATTTTCATTATTATAAATAGTACTAGTCAAACAAAATAAGATGACAAATTTAAAAGCCATAATAGAAGAAGAAAAACAGTATGAATCAATTTTTCACTAGAAACGTTACAGACACATCATATCACATATTACATATACATTACAACATTACCTACAATGTAAAAGTGGTCGTTGTTTACAATATGTAACGGTGGCTCAGTTGGACTCTACCTCCGATAGAAGGCGCGGGTTCAATCTTCGCACGAAGAAAACTCCACAGTTAAAGTCAATTTTATTTATTCAATGTACCTTTCGATTTGTCACAATTTTTTCATACCACCAATTCATGCAGATTTGTACCTCTTTTCTTGTAGTTATACCGTTGATAACTCACTGGTAGCATGTAGCATTAATCTGATGACTAAAATAGTAACGTGACCACCAATATCTCGATTAGGGGGTGCGTTGGGAGATATTACGGAGTAGGGGCTAGTATTATCTTGAGAGAGCACAAAGTCGCGAAGGCATACATTTTGCATGAAGCAAGCCGTGTGCGGCCCGCGTGCGAGCGGGACGGCGTAACTGGAGTGAGACGGCCTCTGGATCTACATTTAAAGCGCATTGCAAACAAACGCATTCATAATGTATCAGTTTAGTTTGTAGAGAGCAATGGCGCGCCGGCCGCCAAGAGCGTGCTACCCCCCTGTTCATACAACTTGTATGATCCCGTTCATATTTTATCGCTTTTAATTCCAGACGTCTTTCGTCTGTGAAACTGTTGCCGACGCGACGACTCATATTCGCCGTGTCTCGCGAACTCTTTGGATTTAACGCTACATATTCGTATGAAAAGCAACCGGTTGGGAAATTTCATTGTTTAATTTATAATGATATATTGTTACTAATATAAGCTTGTTTGTTTGCATTGAATAGACTTCGAAACTACTGGACCGATTTGAACAATTCTTTCACCGGTACATTATCCCCGGGTGACAGGTTAAATTGGCTATTCAACGCATAATAATAATTAGAACCAGGGTCCCTAGTGTGTTCAGAGAAACAGAAATAGATCTTAAGCTCCATATTTATAAGACCTATTCATTTTTTATGTTAGTTAATTTTTAATGTTATTACGAAGTAGTGTAATTTATGAACAGAGTATAAGATATTATGTATGTAAATATTACAGACTGCCCGGTGGTGGTGCGTTAGTTAGATGATGCTACCTTCGACTGTCGAGGATACAGAGCTCAACAAAGGCTAATTTTTACGCGGGCGAAGCCGCGTGTACCAGCTATTAAGATACAAAAAAAAGAAGAAACAATACCATTGTAGCAGTGTTCGTCAACCTTTTTATTAGATATTTTTTTCATATTTTATTGACAAAATATGCACACATTATTTTTATAAATAGGAATACATGTAAAGAAGACATAAAGTAGACTATTTGTGTTGAGTACCGCAAAGAATTCGCTCGCGGGCCGCCGGTTGCCGACCCCTGTAAAGGGATGGCAATAAGCCTCGTTGACGCTCACAATCGCTTGGCTTTTTTGTATGTTACGTAACATCTTTACTTTATGTACAATAATAATGATTTTTGTGACATTATTCTTAAATTTTATAATGTATATTTTAAAAAAAAATACACAATTCAACACAGACAACGGATACATTTTTGTGAATACATACTTATGTTTAATACATTAATTATTGATATTCATTCAATTTAACAGTTGTGAAACATATACATAAAACGCCCAGCCAGACATGAGACCAACACAAGCCATAACATACCCGCACTAATCTGGGCAAAGGCCGCTACCATCGCACGACGCGGGTAGTCAAAACAAAAGTTGATAAACGTAAGGTCATAAATAAAACCAAAAACTTTTACCACTTATTTTATCAGCAATATCAACCAGCAAAAAGGTTGTCTACCGCTGCAACATCAATATTATAAGCTTATTAATATAGGCAGTGCTAAAAAATTTTGTTATTCACCATTAAAAATATAACATGGATTATCATGATCAAATAAGGGAGGATTCGAAGCGCAAATAGCAAAAAACTTGAATTTTATAACTTGCGCGAACGCATAAACACGGCAACATTTTCATATATTAATAGTTGACTATGTAATTAAAAAAATGTTTCAATCGTCCCTCAGGTTTTACTCCATATTAGGGTTCCACACCTTACAAGACAAGCAAAAAAAAATAATAAAGAATATATATTCATGTGATGCAATGGAATATGAAAGGTGGCTTTCCACTTGATACAATATTTATATTTTTAATTTAATGGATGAAGAGCCGACTGCTGACCAATCAGGGAAAGACCAAATTATACTAATAAGAAATGTGCAAGTTTGTATGAATGGATGTAAAAATGTTTGTTACTCTTTCACGCATAAACGGCTGGGCAGATTTTCAGTTAGTTTACAATCTGGATTAACATATAGGATACTTTTATTAGAACGGGATTTCGCGAAAAAATCTCCGGCTTTTAGGTAGTTCTTAACAAATGGATAGATACATAGCTAATATGTTTTATTTGCAATACACATACAAAAAAGTAATAGTACAAATAAAAAGTGACATATTGGTATACTATGGCGGCCTTATTGCTAATGGCTTCTTCAAATCTTTTACTATAATTCATAGTAATTGTGTTGAAATTTGCTTAGTAGTCTTATAGTGCATTTGAATTCATGCACTATCATTTGGCAGTGTGCCCAGAAAGTCGACAACATAGCCCGTGTATGTCATTCTCTGACCGAACAATAAGTAGACATACATCACAGAACTGGAAACTGGGTGTTTTACTACCAAGTAGAAATGCGGTTAGCTACAGTATGCGAACCAAGTCTGTAAGTTAAACGGCAAAGCTGCATCATAGAACCACTCTTCCATCCATTGATTGGCCGTGTATTTTTAAATATAGGCATAGAGATGCGAAGTCAAAGTGACAGTTTTCAAATGAGACGTTATATCGAAAGTGTCTTTAGCTGTTAGGTACTCAAGAAAATCTGTTAACAAATATAAAACAATCATCAACAAATATGTCCCGCGAAATCCCGTTGTTCCTATTCATCGATAAACTATCCAAATTTTATTATAAACTATCATTAAACCAAATTTCAAGCAAACTGTCAAGACGTTTCTATGTAAAAGAGTCGCAAACATTCACACGTCCATATTCGCATTTATAAATTAGAATTAAAAAAAGAAACGATCCCAACAATCGTTCTCATAGAATAATGTTTCTAATAAACGTAAGGTATTCTAGGAATGTAAGAAATGAACGATTCCAGTGGAGGGGCACCCTAATACAATGTTTTATTCAAGTATAGCGGTTAGGTGCGGTCGCGGTTGCTTTTTTTTTGCTAATAATTCCTTACAATGTTACTTGTGGAGCAAGTTTGCAAAGGTCACTGTAGCAAAACATACTTTCGTATTTATTATTTTATAGCTTTTAATAAGCTATCTGTTAATTAATGGTAATTGGAGAGCTTCAATTGTTCGAGTAAACACGCAACATGGATTAGTGAAACGGAAGATTCCGTTGTGGTTTTCTGGGTACTTAATGTTCTTTAGGGTAGAAGTTATGGTGACAGGTGAGGCGGTGGATAAGCAGGGTGTCTAGAAGATAAACGGACCAAGGCCAACGCATTCTCACCTCTGTATCTTCAGGAACAAAAACGGCAACTTTAGTTTGGCAATAAGCAATGAATGAATGGAAAAACTACAACTCACAACGAATTTAATCAGAAAATTTTGACGGACTAAACAAGATTTTTAGTACCGTTTCCTTTTCAATACGAAGATTTATTTATTATACATAAGTAGGTACCTAGGTACAAACAATCAGAATTTTTATTTTTGCATGAATTTGCATTTTCATAGTTGTTAAGGACACATTAAAACTGTCCTGTTAAGAAGAAAAAAAGAGACAGTTTAAGAATTTTTTAATAGACATGTTTGTCCCACTTCTGGTCAAAGGTCTCCCCTTCGTCCCTCCACACGTCCCTGGCCAGAGCTGTCACGGACCACTCTCTAACAAAGTAACATGATATGAAATTAAAATGCGAACCTATCTGTAAGAAAGTTACGTCCTTATGTTCCGGACGCATGCGCTAAAAGTGTTATTAAATATTTACGCCGTCTGCTATAGCACATAGCCTCAATTGCGGGTAGTTTTGAATGGAGTCTCGTGACACTCGCGTCTTTTAACGTTAGCAAGTAAACTAAAAATACTATATAGTAAACCAGATAGGAAATTTTTATGCATAAATCGACTCATTGTTTCGGCTTATTATTTGTTTACTGGATAGCGCCGCGTCCCAGCTTCGCAAGAGTTTTAACAGGGGTCCCTATTTTTTATTGAATATATGATAAAGCCTGTGTTACCCAGCGACAGTGCACCTTCCCAACGGTGAAAGAATTTTTGGAATTGGTCTAGTAGTTTTTGAGTTTATCCGTTACAAACAAAAACACATATCTTTCCTTTTTACAATATTAGTATAGCATGCGAGTCATGGCGGTTCGTGGCGATGTGTAGCTCTGAACATACAGACAATTCACATTTACCGTAATAGCAAAAAAAATGCTACATTTGACGAGCCCTCAATCATACCAACTCATAATCATCCCATTCCAGGGATACCAGTCTCCCTTCAATCGAAGGGGATTAGAGAGTTCTCTGCCACGCTGCTTGCAATGCAGAGGCCAGTGATTTGCCTGCCTGAAGACCTTGTCTTAACGACTGTCATTCAATAACCACAGCCGTATAAAAAACAAAATATGTTACGCTCAAAGACCAAAAACGTTCAGTGAGCGGAAAAATAGCTCACAACGCGAAATCGTAAGAAAAATTCGCGCGTTACTCGCTTCGCTCGCGCGGCGGTGTTATGATCACAAGATAACCCTGTTTGTATGTTTGTCACAAGATAACCCTAACCTAACCCACCAATGTCTGTTGGTATTCAGACAGACATGGTGGGTTCAATCAACGCGTTGTGAGCTATTTTTTCAGTCACTGAGCGGTTTCGGTCTTTGAGCGTAACATATATAACAAATCGATATTTATTTGTGACTTTAACACATATTTTATTTTATTTTCAACTTCAAGTATTACTGTAAATTCTATTGCATACATGGTGATGGTTGATCCGTGTTTTCGATTAAATAGCAACCGAGCATGATGATTAATTAAAACAAAATTGCCCGAAGTCAATTTCCTAAACAAGAAACGAACAGACAGAGTGCTAAAGTTGTGACATTAATAAAATCAATGTCAGAGTGTCAGTTTGACGCGGGTCAAACGCATCCGAGTGGGGGTCTAAGCGAAAATATAAATTAGCTATAAACGCGGTTTTGTTCACGTGAATCTAGAATTTCACATTTTCTCATTGTAAACTATTTTTTGACCCCCCATGCAAAATAAATCTTTTTTTTTTTTTTTTTAACCTTTAGTTGTACATAACAAGGTGATGGGGTTTCCATTTAAGTTTAAAATTTAACTTGTGGTAGAAAACCCCGCTCTTCATAACATGACATGATTACATTAGGTCTTAAACAAATATTAAACAATCAATATGTATGCAAGTGAAAATAATAAAAAATCATCTTTTTTTTTAAAAGTAGGTACTAAGTATAACATGATGCGCACTTGAATGTTTGTGTATTGAGTATGTAAGTGAGTGTGTATATATTTGCGTGTATGTGTTTGTGTGTGTGTGTTTGTGTGTGTGTTTGTGTATGTGTTTGCATGGATGTGAAAGAGTTTTTAACATGTATATTCTATTGTTTTACTCTTATGCTTTGTATAGGAGATCTTCTACTTCGTCATAAGAGGCAAAATGGAGGCGTATTATGTGTGTATCTGTTGTTCTGTATGTAGCATCGAAACAGATGGATCTACTTTGATGCTGTTTTATTTGTTTGTAAAGTAATTAGATCGAGAGTGTTCTTAGCTATAATTTAAAAAACTCTCTCTCTCTGTTGCCGTTTGAAGATAACCAGCTATTTTCTAGTTGATGATAATTTGAAAGTTCGGTTGCGCACAGAAAAATAATTCTTGCTGATTAGGTCATTTGTAAATCATTCATTCATCATCATTTATAGTCGTTTTCAATAAAATACATTAAAACATAAAATTTCCACAAACAAACTACCAAACGTTATAATATTAGTATGAAAATTGGAGGCGGCAAACCTCACAAAGGGGTTCTCAACAAATTCTCAAAATAAAAAATCCACCTCGCACCTAACACAGAGTGCAATCCAAATGGCCCGACCCGCACCCACGTACATAAGTTATTAAAAAAAGCATGCCTTTGGCACAGGTTTTAATAAAAATAGTCGTCGTACCCTTTGTCAGAACATCAGAGAAGCTTGCGTTATGCAAGGGCTGCGCCAAGACGCGACAGGGCCGTATGCAACCATTTCATCTTAACTAATACGCTAGTATTAGTATAGTCTCCCAGCCTCGCACGGGTTTTTAGATATATATACGCTTTATTTGCAACTAGCTTTTCCCCGCGGCTTCGCTAGCGTTAATTTTATGACATAGATCTCGTTTGACAACAAAACAACCCATAGCGCGACTTCTGCCGCCATCTGTTGGCCGATACAGCGCCCTCTATAGTAGAAAAATTATTTTCCCATTGGAACAACATACTTTCACGGGATAAAAAGTAGCAGAAAAGATAAAGTATGTTGGGCTCTGTACCCCTAACAATATGTATGCAAATTTACATAATGATCGGCTGCTTAGCCAAGCCGTGAAGGAATAACAAACAAACAAACTCACTTTCTCATTTATAATATTAGTAAGGATACACACAGTAGGTTGACGGATTTTGTCCTACATAAACCCGTTCCTTAACGGGTTTTAGAATAGGGTCGTTTTTTTTTTTGTAAATATATAGCCTGTGTCGCGGATAGTGTAGCTAAGCTACACCCAACGGTGTTTTTTTTAAACTTTGTTTTTCAATTTGTTACAAACAAACATACAAATCTTTCCTCTTCATAATATTAGTATGGATAAAGAGAAAAGATTTAGTAGAAAACACACAGATTCGAGAACAAACACAAGATGCCGTCACATAAATGTTTGCCCCAAACGGGAATCAAACCCGCGTCCTCTGGTGGACACAACACAACCAACGGATCACAGTGCTTAACGCAAACTTAAAAAAAACATTTCTTATTCATAATTGAAAATAACATTCTAGACGGGAAAGGTCATATTAATTATTGATAAATTAAATAAATATTAAACGATGCGGGTCAATTTTAATTAACCAATTAAATCGAGCCACGTCATCAACTTACAAAGTTTCATTATAAACATTGGTTCACACGCCATCACATTTGTCAGATGCATGCATTTAACTTATTTATGTAGGTAATTTTCTTTTTTATCTTTATTAACTTAGTTCATGTTAAAAAAGAATAAAATTATAAATAAGTGGATAATCTTCAGCAATTAATCATTAGCATTTCATATCATTTTGTATTGATGGATGATACCCATGAAGACTATTTTTTATTTATTATTTAAATTGCACGTGCAATGAAGTGTAGTCCTTAGAATTTAAATTCAAATTATTATTGCTAATATTAATTATACCTATCTTAATATTAATCTTTAATTTTATTATTAATAATCAATTTTTTATTATATTGTTGCTTTAACTCGTAACTATTTTTTAATAGAGTTTAAAGAATTTGATTAAAATATTTTATAATAAATTAAGTTTATTTAAGAATTATTACTTTAACACTTATTTTTAACTTCATTGTGTAGTTTGCCAGGCACTATTATAAAAAAACTGTCTCAAGAATCAAGCAGGATATTAGAAAGATTACTCGAGGCGACTGAGCGCGGCCCTGTTTGGAATCGCGATTTTTCAGTTTCCTAAGTTCCGTGCGAATGAATGGAAACACAGCTGAGAGGTTCTCTCATCAAAGGTCGGCTCGGCGCGTACTGTGTCATGCTGATACAAAACGTATGCGCCCTAATGCACAAACATAATTTTATAGAGTAAAAATGCATTTTAAAGATTACTAAAGACGGGGAAAACATTTTTAATATCGATCCCATGGGAATTCCAAATGTTAGAGAACCCGCAAATCTTAAGAAGCTCTAGGAAGAGATTTAGATGTCTTATATTATTTATAAAACTTGTATTACCTAGAGTTGTACAAATATTATAAAGAGAAAATATTTAATTGTTTGTTTGTATTGAAAAGGCCCCAAAACTACTAAACCGTCGGGGAGCTACACTACCCCCAGATGACATGGCATAGGCTATATTATATTTCCAAAGAACTCAGAGAACCTACTACCTTAGTACCTAGAAGCCCTTTTAATACTTCCAACTCTGACTATTTTCTTTTTGACAACAAGACAAGACAACTGTAGTTTCTCCCCCGGGACGTCAATAGGATTCAATGATTATCAATCTGAGGTCGCCGTTGTTGATACGGGTTACACAGGGGACACAGCGCGGTGGGCTTGTCCCGATACCTAGAAGACACAACATGAAGTTACTGGATTACATTTCCAAAGCTTGTAACGCAGTGACGTATATGCTACTCGGTAGAGGCGTCATAAAAAGTTGTTTTTCAGTTCAACTCAGCATTCTAAATGCTAACAAAAGATTCAAATTCACACTCTGCTGAGTACTAAAATATGGAGGAGCTCCGCTCCCGACCCGCTACAAATTTGAATTTCATATGTATGTTTCGCCTATTACAAATGCACTCATTAATATCTTAAGTGGTGTGTGGATATTTATGTCATACGAAAATGAACTTAAAGCATACAGTGAACAGAGTCATAAATAATTGATGGATTGCTGTCAGTTGCCGCTTAACACAGGCCCGCGTTAAGATTATGTCGGATGAAAAATGCTGCAAATTGTATGACCCCATGAAAAAACATTATCGTTACGGAAACATCCCGTGGATGTCGTTTCACATGCAAATTTTGAGTGCTTGCAAGCGCATTGCTTGTCTTTAAAATGTTTTATTGTCCTATAAAGGTGCCGCTGAATTATGCAGGCAGTTGCGAGTACGGTCTATTTGTGATACAGTTTAGTGTCTATGTCACTTGAATTGTATGTTCTACGACTTCTGCGTGGTTTTGCGTTACAATTGCGTGGTATTTTTTTTTTGTTTTCAATTTAGAAGGGTAATTGCCAAGTCGTGGGACAAGCCAAGTGGTAGGTAGGACACTTTATTTTCTTTCGGGTCTTAATTGGGTGATAGGTACACAGGTTAGTTTATAACCTGGATTAACACATGTGATAGTTTTATCCCGTATATAGCGCCGGGAAAGGGAACAACGTGATTTCATAAGTTAAACGCGGGCATCGGCTCGTTATTTCTCCCTTTATATTCTCGGTCTCATTAAAATGATACATTTAATAATTGAAATAATTAATTAAACACTTGTTAACGTTAATTTAAAATTATAAAGGTTAATGCATACCATTAATATTAACACATAGACTGGCGCCTATTCTGTCTATCGTTCTTTGGAATAATGTGTCCCGTTAAGTTTCTTGTGAAGAATATTATATGTCGAAGGTCATTGACCCTCAGAGACTTTAGCATACTTACCGTGTTGTACAAAAACATTTTAATTGTAATAACGTACCTTACCTAATAAATGATTACACTGTTAGGTATACTTTCTGGAAGTTTATTTCAAGAATTCAGCCGATAGAGCGACGGACGACCGACGCGACGCGACGTTGCAAATATTTCGGACATTATTAAGTTAGTTTCAAATTAATAAATTTTATTAAATGTCCTACTAGTTTCTCACTAGATTCTATTATTTCATCAAAGTTCTCTTTTTACTTCTCGGCAGCATTTCTTCATTAGTAATATTTTCAGTCCACGGACCGAAATCTAAATTGTTAGGGATCTAATTGTGATCTAATCGAGGCACAATTTTAAAATTCACTGGAAATTAGCATTCGATTACGTTGATCTTGGAAAGCAACATTTTAATTCAGTCTCATGTCAATCAAATAATAAAAAATTGTTTCCAATTCAAATCACAAAGTAAGCCAGTCCAATTATAATGAATCAAACATGACATTATAGATCCTTCTGTTTACTTACTTATTACATATTCCGTGTAATAAGGCACAATTCCACTACAGTTATTTGAAACGAGTCAGTAATGAAACGCATTACTTTCTTTATTACAGATGGCATGTCAAAACGGCATTACCTACTGTCTTTTTATAAACAACATAACGAGTGCTTTTCAATTGCAATTACATTTTATGTAACTACCTTTGTTAAGCTAGTCACAAAGGTATGCCGTTAATTAATATGCATTGTATTCCTAGGAAAGGTTATGAAGTGCCTACTGGGGTATATCTGAAGGAATCGTAGATCGCATATCGCCTATGGCCTTAAAAATATACGTAAGTAACGGGTGTGTTTTTTAAGATACACGAATTCAAAATGAAATAATACACGTAAATAAAATAAATTTATAATCATGGTATTCTTATTATGGTATATTAAGCTTAAATTAAGCGTAATTAATTAAACTTTATTTTAATGTTATACAGTAGACAAACAAGCGAGCGCCACCTGATGGAAAGTGGTCACCGTCGCCTATGGACATCAGTAACACCAGGGGCGCTACCAATGCGTTGTCCACCAAGGAGGTTGGGGGAAAGGAAGGAGGAAGGGAAGCAAAAGAAGGAGGGGGAAAGAGGGGATAGGGAATTGGGCTTCCGGATCTCTCACTCACTGAACGAAACGCATTGCTTCTTCACGTCGATATTCTGTGAGAGGGTGGTACTTCCCCGGTCGAACTATAGCCCATTTCATAATGATTGCTCTACCACTCAATAAAACTCATATAAACTATGCGGAAATTAACCGTTGTTCTGCACTGAAGTTCCTAAGTCTATTCATTGTGAAAATGACAAAACGTACCACAAAATATACTGCAAACAGAAGAACACTAGAAATTAAATTGGCAGTACTGGCCAATTTAAAAAACAAACACCATTTTATATTTTTAAGGTTGCATCGATCTTTGTGACCTGTCTGTATTGACTTCTTTTATATTTAAAACTTCTTAAGTCCACTATCAGCACACAGTCGGCAGCGGCTCAGGGACTACCGGTGTCTGCACTATGGGTGGCGGTGATCACTTAACATAAGGTGACCCGCATGGTCGCCTTCCAACCTCTTATATAAAAAAAAATGCGCGCTAGAGATGAAAATCTTACTATTTTGACAGTCTTAAATGAATTATTAACTAAGTGGGTTTTAATCCAATTTGTTCGATTGTACATCGTACTAATTGTACCTATATTACTTACCTATGTCATACTTTTTATTTTGTAAATATAATTATTGCTGTTTTGCATATATGTACAAGCCTGTGTATAGCCAGGATCAACAACGGCGACGTCAGATTGACAATAAGCAATAAAGCTTATTGACGTCCCGGAGGAAAAACTACAGCCGTCTTGGGACTCACAACGAATTTAATCAGAAAGAAAACAGACGACGTAAGAAGTATTGAAATAAGGAATCATTCTTAGCAACTACGTGATTGACGACCTCCGTGGCGTAATGGTTACCACGCCAGACCGCCACCCAGGAGGTCCCGGGTTCGATCCCCGGTCGGGTCATGATGAAAAACGAACTTTTTCTGATTGGCCTCGAGTCTTGGATGTTTATCTATATATGTATTTGTTATAAAATATAATATCGTTGAGTTAGTATCCCATAACACAAGTTTCGAACTTACTTTGGGGCTAGCTCAATCTGTATGAATTGTCCCTATATATTTATATTTATATTTAGATAGCAATTAGGAACAAACGACATTATAGCCTAGTGATTGCTCAAGTGAAATCGATTACCGAACAACACAGTTTATTATTGTTGCATTACTATTGGGACCTAATGTTGTGAGCTGCTGTTTACTATTTGCTTTACTATTGGAACATGTTAATAGGAATTGAATGCTGTTTTGAATTGTTAAAAATATGTCTTTCAATTGTTTAAATCTCAAGTGATCTTTATGAAACTATCCTAAAAGGCATCGCATTTGCGGTAGGTACCTCCGGTAATGCAGGTATTCGGCGGCGGTGATTCCTTTACAACAGGTGCGACTCGTTTGTCTCCTCTAGCATAAAAAGGTATCAAAATTGTAAGGTAGGCGATTTTCAATAATCAAAATGTTTTTTTCAAAGACAAGCAGTTCGAGGAGCTCGATGGACACCTTGTGGACGTCAAAGTTGAATAATTACTCATCAAATAAGAGAAATTGTTAACGCTTTACGTGTCGGAGCTCCCACACCGGTGTTATGTAACGTTATTGAACAAATTGTAATATTACCTAACATTTAAAAACATATGATTTTTGCTTCCACGCTGAAGGTAACATTTTGTTAGCACTGGGTGACTAAAAAACATTGACACCAGGTACCCTCGGTTGATTGATACTAAACGCGGAGAGCACATGGATAAACTGAACTGGACTGGAACACGACTACACGAATCGACCCCGCGGGCTAAGCCCAATTCCCCATAAAATTGGATAACTAAGTGGTGTGTAAACTCCAACCAATGATCCATATAGCGAGATAATATATTTAGCTAATACACGCTGTCATTCACCTCAGTCAGATCACGCTGACTTATTAAGCGCGAAGATAGCGTGCGATACCTATACCCACCTGTATTTTAATGTACGGTTTATTTATTTATGTAATAGAAAACAAACGCCAATATAGCGTGACCGTGCACCCCCCTCTATCTATACGCCAAACAAAAAAACGGTCAGATACAAAAAGAAATTCGATTAGTCAACCTGAAAGATTTATAGTTTCTATAGAAAAAGTAATTAGTGAAAACGAAAGAAACGGGGCGTCGGAAAACTCATTGGACATAATTCATAACAAACAGAAATAACGGAAAGCCGTTGGCCGTGGGTAGGCAATGAATAATTCTCTAACTGTGAGCACCCTCGCCCCGCCCCGGCGGCCGCCGCGAAAAAAGTACACGACCGGGTCGAGTTTTATAGTCAGGAAAAAATAGGAGGTAGCCAAAATATCTATATACGGCGCATGGAAAAAGTAAAAAAAAAACTACAATCCCGCTCGCTTGAATAAGTGAGTGGACCTTCATATAGAAAAAAGGAAGGCAACAAAATAAAAACGCGCCGGGGATGCAGGGGTCGAATCGGGGGAGACGCCCGCGTGCACTTTGCACTGCGTCCGCGACACCTAGCGACAGGCGGCGACGCGACGCGCGACACTCGCGACGCCCGCGACGCCGAGCGTGTCGACGACCCCAGCACCGCTCCGAATTAACTGGAGCCGTGTCGGGGCGCTGCTGCGTGCTATTTAATCACACCAGCAGCAATGAGAGCGCGTCGCGGAGACCGGCCCAGGAACAATGGCTCTCATATGATCCCAATAAAAAGTATCCCTGCCACCGCGCAAAACGTCACTCGCGTCTGATACAATTACGTAATACTTCGTAATGGCGACATGAGCCGAATGAATTTATTCGAGTTTATAGGAACAAGGCGGTGGAAAGCACAATGGTTAATTAAAAAGGTACATACTTACGTTTAATGATTTATAATGAAGTTGGGAGCGAGCCGTAATGTGCCGGGTCGGGGCGGCGAGACGCGGCCACTTACTTCGCGCGCAACATTCGATATACCCGATATTTCAATGAAATTAAATGTTGTTTGTTTCAATTTATTGTCTCACGTACACTAAGGAGGTAAGTTGATACCTCTCACAATATTTTTGTGCCACTAATTTCGACCAAATAATCACTTTATCAATACATACATACAGTTAAATAAAAATACTTCCTACTTTAAAATAAATGACATAATATAGGTACAATACTAGAGTGGTAAAGCATTTATGAAATGGGCCAGGTCGACAGGCGAAGTACCTCCTTTTCAAGAAACATCGGCGTAAAGCAGCAATGCGTTTCGTTCGGTGGGTGAGAGATCCGGAAGTTCAACCCCTTTTCATTGTTCTCTTCTTTGTAGCAGTCAACGCATTGGTAGCGCCTCTAGTATTACTATTACCATTTTCCTTTAAGGCCCACTTGCTTGTTTGCTTGCGGTACGACATATTTTTTTTTTGATAAAATACTATTACTCACCAATTCATATAATTCTATTAAAAAGTTCAGCACAACAAATAAAAAAAATATTAATCAAAAAGTTTTACACTTCTACCGAGAACAATTTTTAAATAAAATCGTGCGGTATACGAGAAATGATAACATTTTTTAATACTCGATTCATTTTAAAATTTTGGCGTAGATTGCGGGGTGTGTTTGAAAAGCAAAACAACGAGGATGAAAACCACGCAGTGTGTCCGTAAGCCTAACACCTGTCGGCGTCATCACGCGCTCTCATAGCGCCCTGGATCTGTGGCGCGAAGTCCTAAACTCGGACATTTGTACGATCGTTGCGACTGATTGTTTATAGTTGGACGAATGAATTAATAAAAAAAACGGATTGTATCGAAAACTGGATCTTCCCACATCAACAATGTTTTTAAGAGATCTTACGACAACCCCAAAACTGGAATGGGCGCCAAAAAAAAATTCATTCTCACTTTACATGAAAAAAAAAACTTTTCTTTACATAGCTGTTTGAATTGTGTAAAATTTATTTACTAGCTGACCCAGCATACTTTGTTCGCCTTAGAGGCACTACCCTACCCCTACCCTACCCTATCCTACCCTACCCCTACCCTACCCATACCCTACCCTAACCTAACGGGATAAAAAGTATCCTATGTCCTGCTCCTGGTTCTAAACTATCTCTCCAACAATTTTCAGCCAAATCGCTTCAGCCTTTTCTTGAGTTATAAATGGTGTAACTAACATGACTTTCTTTTGTATACATTTATAAAAGAAAGAAGAATACAGATTGGTTCAGTGATAGACAGAAACAATATTTATTCAGAGACTAGGGCCTCAGGCACATTCTCTTGTCGAAGTGTACAAATAACATTGATTTGTAAAAATACCACCACCAGTTCGGAAACAAATGCAAAATGGCCACTGGTAAAAGCAATGGCGAAAGAAGCCCAGTTACGGCCAGTGAATATACTTAGATTATGTTGTGTGACCTGTGAAAGTCCAAGGTGAAGGAAAGGCATGCGAAATGGCCATCAGGATCATCTGTGAGTCAATTTTGACTGAAAAACTGATTTGACTTGGAAAACGGAAGCCGCGCCTCATGCCGGGGTCGGTAGGCCGAATACAAAACAATATTTTGATTAACGGGCTAAATGCCACCGCTGTGCGTCATCACGTAGTTAAGCATAAACAACCGCTGCTAGTCGACGGATGGGTTGCCTGTCCCAACCCACCATGCCATGTTTGACAGCGTCACATGACACGTGTCTTGCTTCGGAGGGCACGGACCCGGCTGTTGTTGATGGATGTCAGTTAAGACAAGTCAGTGGCCTTCAGGTGGCTTGAAACACTGGCCTCTGCCAATCCGCATTGGAGCAGCGTGGTGGAGTAGGAGTACACTCTAATCCGCATCAATTGAAGGGAGACCTGTATAACTACAGTGGGATTATTATGGGTCCATCTCCATTTGAAAGTAGGTATTAGAATGAGTTTGTAAACATTTCGTCTCATCGTATCTTGAACAAAACAAAGTCAGAAATCGTAAACCTTCCTGCACAAAATCGAATAGGTACGCTATCAACGATCTACAGTTCAGAAAGGTAATTAGCCAGAAAGAAAACATGGCGTTTTAAAATCAACATTAGTCGCGCGACACATTCATTGCGAAAGGTTAATTGGTACGATCCGATCGCACTAATAGTGACATTCTTCAAAAGGTTTTATTGTACATTCGTCACAATGTAAATTCGTCACGAAAAATTGTATGTGTAAAGCCACATTTTCTATTTTTATAAAGTAATAACCCGACCCGGCTTCGCAATGGTTTAAGTAGGAATCCCTAATTTTTTATAAAGATTCATAATTCTTACATTAGCATAAAAATTGTGCTTAGTTTTCAACCCTAAACTCTTTCCTTGGTTGACTGTACCTACATACCTCAACAAAAAAAACCTTCATTGTACCCTTCTATGGGATTGTAGCTAACACACCAAAAGTCAACCCTTAAAAAGATCACAGCATTTTTGTGGTACGACCCGTAATTAACCCTCGCACGTCCAATCCAAAATATTCTAACCCCCAACGTGCATTGTTTAAAAAGTGGGGCAGTCTCGATGCGAAAATCGAAAGGCATCTTGGCACCCACGTCATTAAACGCGCCGCGACAGGCAGACACCTCTAAAGAATGCACTCTTAATAAGTCATCAGCTAAGTAGAACTCCCCGCTTGGGGGTGGTGGCGTGAGGGGCGGCGCGGCGGCGTTAGCACAAAAAATGACAAAGTATAAAATCTGCATAGAGTAATGGGGCTAGCATAGTAGCCTCTGAGAGGTCCACACTGTGAGCTGCGGGGAGATCAAAGGTGCTGTGGCGAGCCTATGTTTGCATGTTTCGCTCTTAAGATTTTAGTTGGATTTTTGACGCCATTGTCTACTTTTGTTTTTTAAATAAGTTCATATTTTACGATGTACTTGTAGTAGATAGTATTATGAAATTGTTGTATAAACCGACTTAAAAAAAGTGAGAGTAAACTACTATCACTCACAATTCGTGTGTATGCTTTTTCTTAATTTTAAAATCGCAACGAGCAACATAATTTACAATTACCTATTACGAAACCACTTTAGAAGAGGGAACACTTAAAGTTTCATAGCATTATACCGAGGTACTAGCTTTCCCGCGGCTTCACTCGCGGTAAATTTTATGACAGATCTCGTAAAATCTCGTTTGACAACAAAACAACCCATAGCGCGACTTGTGGCGCCATCTGTTGGCCGACATCGCAATTGCAGCGCCATCTATAGTAAAAAAAATATTTTAACATTGAAATGACATACTTTCACGGGATAAAAAGTAGCCTATGTTGGGCTTTGTACCCCTGACAAAATGTATACAAATTTTCATAATGATCGGCTGATTAGTCAAGCCGTGAAGGAATAACAAACAAACAACCTCACTTTCTCATTTATAATATTAGTATGATAATTAGGAATAATTAGGATAAGTAAATTATACGTTTTTAATAACGGCAAACAAACAAACAAACAAACAAGTAATATTGGTGGAAAGAACTTAGTGTAAAAATGTTTGTGAAAACCTCAAATAAATTCATTGGGTTAGATAGAATGAAAAATAAACGGAAAGAAAAACGCTGAATGCGCCTTTCGTTTCATCAATAAAAATCAAACTGAACTCCGAATATAGGTACTTTCAATCTTGTTAAAAATAAAAAACATAGAAAGAGAGAAATGTATTTTTTCGATAGCACACACTAGCATATAGGTTGAATGTATGAAAATTGTGTTAAGTAAATGCATTTTTAAATTGAATAGTTGGACGACGACCCCGTTAATCTTTAAATAGTATAGAAATTGCTTTCGGCTTCTGTCGCTTAGATTTATTAAACTACTCAACGGATTTTAATGCAATGCAAATAGATAAGAATGATAGTGAATTAAGAGAAGTAAGAAGGGTTTTCCGAAATTCACACGGCGGGAAAGTAGGATAAGCGGATTTAATATATGATTAACATGTCCGCGACTTCGTCGGTGTGGACTATACGTAAGGGTGAAATCCCTCACCTCTCTCCCTACCATCCCCTCTTCAGAGGCACCCTCGACAGAACAGTACAACCAAACTCTTTAATCTTTTAACTATTCACAAAAAGATAAAGGAGTTACTTTCGCATTTGTAATATTGTTAAAGATATATTCGTCTTTTTCTGGAATTATAAGACCACTATGGGCTTCCGTAGATTGTTATAGAGGCGGAAACCGTTTGGCGGCCTATTACGTAAACGAACATTTTACGACTTTGTTTAATACTAGCTTTTTTGCCCGCGACTTCTTCCGCGTGAAGTTCCGCACCCGTTCCCGTGGGAACCACATTGAATTTCGGGAAAGCTATAGCCTATGTCACTCCCTGATAATGTAGCTTTCTACTGGTGAAAGAATTTTTGAAATCGGTCCAGTAGTTTCGGAGACTATTCAATTCAAACAATCAAATCTTTCCTCTTATATTAGTACATATTAGTATAGATTAATAATTTAAATTTCAATTAAGTTAATTATTTTAGATTTGTTTAAGTGTAAGGACGCGGCCAGACTAGCTACTTTTAGTCGCGGCGATCAGCGTTTTTGCCACACAGCATCGAAAAACAATATAGTATCGCTCAAAAACACCGATCGCGTTGTCTATAAAAGTCGATTGTCTCGCCCCGGACCGTAGATCCAGATCAGCGCGTTTATAACTATCCCCGTAAAAAGTAGAAATCATGTCAATACATTTGGTACGTTATGAAGAGAAAACAAACACATTTTCACAAAATATTGATACGAGAAAAGATACTGTAAAGTTAATAAGATTACCCAAACTGCGGATTAGTAAAAATATATAGATATCCTCCTAGTCGCCTCGGCTACAGAGACTCCTTTAGATTCGTGCAGGTATTGTTTGAGCTCGATTGTCCAGCTCTTTGGTGCGCTCTGAGGTGACTAATATAGCCAATCTTCGCAAATTGGCTTTAAAACTTTTCAAATCAATTTGAAAAGAAGGCTACTTTTCAATTAAAATTCTCTCCGTCACAGACGTCACCTTTTCATTTAAAATTGAAAAGGAAACTATTTTTCAATTTAAAATAGTTTTATAGAGGTATTTTGACTTTTTCATTTAAAATTGAAAGGAAAACTTTTAATCCATAAAAAAAGAATCTTTTTATTACTTATTTCTTTTCTAGAATTTTTTTTTTGGTATAGGTACTTACGTTTTTTAAAATTTTACCTTTTTAACGATTATCTGATTTAATTATTACATTGTATTTGATTTAAAATTTATTATCAGTCATAATGTTGACCTTGGTTAGCCCCTAAGCGTTTATTACAATGTTACATTTTTGATGGCGTCGATTCTACCTATAACTAGGGTAGTTGTAAGTTTTTTTTTTCAAGGGGAGTGTATAATACGGCTCAGCGTACAAACACCGAGTACTTTGCACAAAAGCGAACAATGAGTTATCGCAAACATACAGGGTGCTGTGGTTGTGTTGGGAATGAAAAAAGAAAACATGCTGTATTTATAACTTCAAACTTCCAGCCTTATTTTTGCATTAGACGGTTTTTTCTAAATTGTTTTTTTTTAAGAATTTTATTTTCTGAATAAACCGGAGTTTTTCGTCATTTCGCTCCAATAATTTGACTTGGCACCATTAGATTTTTACCTATTTCTTTTGTCGTCAACTCGCACGACTATGATAATTTGAGGTAACCATATAGTATAAACATAATATAAACGCAAACATAATAATATTCTAAACCTAACAGGCTTTAAGTTTGTATTTGACACAGAAATTTTATTTCCTTGAGTTTACTTAAGTGGCAATTTCTTTGACTATGCAATTTTCTTGCCTGTAGCCCTGTAGGTACATGACTAGCTACTTTTAGTTGCGGCGATCAGCGTTTTCGTTACTTTTTGAACGTATCGAAAAACAAGATAAAATCGTTCAAAAACTCGTCTAATAGCCGACAGTCTCGCCCCGGTAGCAATTGTAAATAATAAGCGAATAATAAACTAATCAAAAACTACTCGAAAGAAATCAATATTAATGAGAAAAAACTGATTTGTTAAGTAAATAGAATACGGTGATCGTTAATTTGTGTGAGTCTGCCACTCACAGAGGCAACGCTTCTTGGCAATTCTTTGATAGTGGGTGATTACCAATTCAAAATGAGGGTTGGTATCAAGAGCTGTCTTAATTAGAAGGTACCAATCCGGCTACGATTCGAATGCAAAATAAAGAGATGGTCAGAGCTGATTGGTTGTCTTGTGACAACGTTCCGTATAGAAAAAACTACAGATATTGTTATGGTAATGTTAGAGCTACGCTGGTTTTAGATATTGTCGGCGCTGACAGCTAAATGTATGAGCCGTCCGCGCTGATAACTACATACGCGTTACACAAAAACGCTTCCTAGGAGTTAAATTTTTTTTTATCATAACGCACCCTGCGTTTCCACCATGTGTTGAGCGGAGAGTAGCGAAGGATAGTAGTGAAAATTGCGGAGCGCAGTGGACCCTTATCTGTGGTTAAAACAAAATGTTCTTGTACATTTACATTTAATTAACAAAAGAGATGTATTGGTGTCTCTTTCAACATTTAAAAGCTGCTCTTAAAATATTCTCAATCGATATTAAGATAGACAACAAACTCTCCAGGTCTGGAATCTACATCTAAAGCGTCGGCTTTGTTTACTTGGTAAAGTCATAAATAAATTCTATAGTTTAAATCGTTTACTGCTTGAGGCCTGTTCGCAGAAGCGGAGAGGAAAAGAGCGATGCATAATTGTTCCAAGATAAACTAACCGAATTGTATAAAATCTCCGCTCCATTTAAGTCGACAGAGATTGGAAAACTAGTGACTTAAAAAAATTAAAATACACATTTTTAACGTTTCCATATCTCCACTATTCTCCACTCCGATTCTATAGATAGGCACAGTCCGTAACTACTCTCCGCATTAAGTACTCTAACTCTGTTCTTATGGAAAAGTAGCTTTAACCAGAGAAGAACATTCAAAAACTGTTAGGGCCGACATACATGGTCTGCTTGTAGCAGTCAGGATGAATTACTTCAAGCTGCGACTGCATAGTGAACTACAGTCGTCTACATACACAGACAGCTCGTACAGTTGCATGCAACAGCTTCGAGCGCTCGTGCAGTCAAAGTCTGTTAAGGTCGCTGTATACGTAACGTGTTTTTTCCCGGACGGGACGGGACGGGAAGTTAAATATAGTTCCATACAAAATGTATGTGAATATGCATATGTCGCGGATACACGGACGGGACGGGAACGTGTCCGTGTCGAACAAAAAGTCACGTCCCCGTCCCGTCCGAGGTATTATCCCGTTGCGTATACAGAGACCTTTAAGCGTGATTAAGCTGTTGACTATGACTGAAATTACTTGTGAAACCAACGAAGGAATCCTAAAAATATTTAATTAGTGCTAGGGACGACGCTGCTCGATACAGCTTGTTTTCATGCCTCTTCACTTCATCCTTGGTGCGGTGGATTAAATGCAACTAAATTGACCAAGCTAAATATTTATAAGAGTTTGTTTGTAGAGAGAAAAAAAATAAAACAGTTTTTATGTAAAGGTGCACGGGTGTTGCATTTGCATAACATTATATAACAAATAGTAACATTAAAACATTTTATTTTCTGCACACGAAATGTTACTTATTGTTCAAAAACAATTTGTAAAGTATTAAAGATATATTAGACGTTGCAATTGCACATCGCATGGCAATTTCGAAAAACCTTATGGTACTTCTTGTAATGTTTATACAGATAAACGTCTCTCTTTATAATATTAGTATTGACTAATTATTATAAAGAGAAACATATTGTATGTTTGCATTGAATAGGCGAAAGTACTGGACCGATTTGAAAAATTCTTTCGCCGGCGCCGGTGGAAAGCTACACTATCCCCGGTTGATTTAGGCTATATTGTATATATTTTTAAATTGAGATCCTTACTAAAATCCGTACGAATCCAGGGCGGTGTAATAGTTAAAAATAATTATCGCCTTTCATATTTATTTTATTAAAACAAATTTATTACTACACTTTTATTAATTTCAGCGAAAGTTGATATTTATTGCAAAGGATAATGTCGTAAACGTTCAAATAAATTATATATTTTTAATATTAATATATATCTGACACTGTCGTTTTTTTTTTTTATCATTACATTTTTCAAAGCGAAAATCATTATCCTAAAAAATGACATAATAATATTACGTTATGTTAACCAAATACAATCGTTTATATACTTAGACATTGTTGGACGTCACAACGTTACTATTAATATTCGCGCAACTGAAGACCAAACTGTACTAAACTCGGTCACGGCAACTGGACCCATTTCTATGACCCATATTATCACAATACGTTTTGCCACCACTACGCAATTAACAGCAGACATAAAAAATTACCGAAACAAAAGCGAAACGGTGCCCCCCTCGGCCCCCTAACGCCCCCTCGTGCACCCTAGCGCCCCCTCACTCGCAGTAACAATTTATCATAGCAAATAAAAATACCTACACAGAATTAAAAAGAAAAGGACGCAACGCCGAGAGGGAGCGACAATGGTATACTGGCCAGAAAATAATAATGAATTTTTTTTCTTGGTCCCATAGAGGGGTGATGGAATCTATATTTTGTGTAGTTAATTTCCATTTTTTTAAAATAATATTCATAAAAAATATACCTACATTAATATGTAATATTTTTTAATATTAAATAATTTTTGATTTAAAAAAAACAAAAATAGTAATTATAAACTTGAATAACATACCTAAATAAATAATTATATTCCAACTACACAATTAATGGCGAATTGGTCGCGTTTCGTGCGTCGACAGTTTTTGGTAAAACAACACGTTTCATGGAATTCGTCGCAGCGACCAAAGCGCCACCCTGGTCCCAAAGTATAGCATATAATTTACAATCATATCAACCCATAATCATCCCACTGCAGGGATACGGGTCTCCCTTCAATCGAAGGGGACTAGAGCGTACTCTGCCACGCTGCTCCAATGCGGATTGGCAGAGGCTGGTGTTTTCAAGCCGCCCGAAGGCCACATACTTGGCTTAACGACTGTCATCTACCGATAACAGCCGGGACCGACGACGGCTTAACGTGCCCTCTGAAGCACGGAGAAGCTCGAGATAACGAAACCCATCCAAACATTGGCTAAGTTCGTCGTCGTTTGACTTGCGTGTTCATATTAGAGTGCGACACACAGCGACGCCATCGAGCTCCTCTATCTATAATTTACAATAATATATCTATTATCTGGTATCCATAACACGATTTGCCTAGTTTACTTTAGGTGCCGGTTTGTGATTTTTGCAGAATTTACTATTAAACTTCATCTAAAGTTTATACTATGACATCAAATAGGTATCACTAGGTCCAGATCCCCCTATCCCGGTCTGGAGGCTTCAGAATTTATCAAGTGCTCGGCTGTTTTAGAATTTGCATAGTGTTATGTCTACTAACTAACGCTCCGGGGTTGGACGTTTGTGTTTTCGTAACTTAACAATATTATAGACGGTGGACGGCACAAAGGTAAATAATGTAGGATAAATTCTCAGTCGTGTTATTATTATATATTTATTCACATACAAATAACCTTTGTGATTGAATTCATTGAAATAATAAAAAAAAATGCATTAATTGGTGGTCTTTTTTTGTTTTATATTTGTCTATCTGTACATGTTTATGCTAGAGACACAGACCTATAGATAGCTAAAGAGTTGATATATAATTTTTTTGGTAATTCGTCACTCAATTATTCGGCAAACATATTTTTATATATAAAAAATTTCGCCAGATGCTAGCAATTTTGAACATTACGCACAAAATCGCATCCTAGTTCTTTTAAAATCCTAAAAAGGTGACCACCACTAGGCATGTCCTACGACTATCTGTTTTTGGGAATTCGTGCAACAGCAATAAGAAAATTATAACGGATGTGATAATCGTTCATAGATCGTGTTAATAATGTTTTCCTTAATACTTCGCGTAACTGAAACAATTACTTGGAAGTCGTCTCGTATGTCTAAACATAATACTAGTATGGGCTACAGGATCGATTTCGAACAATATAACATTTATATGGCAACATGTTGTCAATGGATCATAATGAGAGCGACACTCAATATGCGGAAACTGTCCAATACACCGCTCGTTTGTTATAACTAATTAGTAACATTATACCAGCGATATAAAACACGTAGGTTGGCTTAACCACTGTTATCCATCGACAGCAAAAGTCGACGGCGACTTGACTTGATTAACATCCATCGACGACAACCCGGACCGACGGGTTAACTTTCCGAAAGCACGAAGTAGCTGGTAACGAAACCCATACAAACACTTCGTTTCTAAAGACGACACACAGCGACGACGCCAGCGCTTCGGCAACTTATGCATACGTATTGCTTTGTTATAAAGTCAAAAGTCAATGTCAAATCTTTTTATTCAAATATCAATCTCTATTTGAATCGTCTCATTTTTTGCTACCACCAGTTCAGACGGCATATTTCTATAGGTATAATGATCACAAAGAAAATTCGTCACGGAAAAAAAGCGACAAACGCACCACCGGGCTGTCAACTTGTCATATGACGTTACTATCATGTTATTTTCCTAACCGCTCGCATGTTTGGTGGAAAAGCTACCTAAGATGCAACGGTATGTCAGGCTTGCCCCGATATCTTAGATTTCTAAAATCCCATTCATTATAGTGTTAATTAGTCTCAAATTAAAGCGGATGTTTTATGAAAATTTTCCATCGTTCGTGAAAAATAACGTTTGCTTACATTTCAACTATAAACTAGTATATTATTGTTATGTAAACTTGGAGCACACTTCTCAGTATCACACAATGTATTTCTATGTGGTGTGCAAAACAGGAAAAGGGGTATTCATATGACAGTATGTATAATATCGTTTATTGGATTAGCACGATCTAAAGAGGGGCGGCTTCCTTCGACTTTCCTTATGTCGTCTGTTCACCTTGTAGGCGGGCGTCCTACGCTGCGCTTTGCGGTACGTGGTCGTCATTTCAGAACCCTCTTGCCCCACAACGCAGTCCGCTTCCAGCAGGTCGCATTGGAGCCGTT
Organism: Endotricha flammealis; assembly: GCA_905163395.2. Taxonomy (NCBI): domain Eukaryota; kingdom Metazoa; phylum Arthropoda; class Insecta; order Lepidoptera; family Pyralidae; genus Endotricha; species Endotricha flammealis. The sequence continues at coordinate 21,521,328 of LR990852.1, forward strand.
TGGGGGAGGCCTAGCCTATGTCCAGCAGTGGACTTCTTGTGGCTGAGGTGTATTAAATAGAGCTCGAGGTGGATTAAATAGAGCTCGAGGTATAGTAAATAGAGCTCGAGGTGGATTAAATAGAGCTCGAGGTGTATTAAATAGAGCTCGAAGTGGATTAAATAGAGCTCGAGGTGGATTAAATAGAGCTCGAGGTGGATTAAATAGAGCTCGAGGTGTATTAAATAGAGCTCGATGGCGTCGCTTTGTATCACACACGAACAAATTAAGCAACGTCGACCATATAAAGTGTTTGGATGGGTTTCGTTATATCGAGCGTCTCCGTGCTTCGGAGGGCATGTTAAGCCGTTGGTCCCGGCTGTTGTCCATGGATGACAGTCGTTATGCCAAGTTGGTGGATTATGGGTTGAATATGCTTTGGGACCCGGTGGCACTGTGTGAAATGAGTACAATTATATAATATGCATGAGAACGCTCAAGGCATATATTGAATGTAATACTATAAAATTGTAACTATAACGATTCTAAATCGATAAAATAAAGGTCGCTTAAACTAATAGTTAAAGTAAGCATTACCGCATACAAATTATAATCGAATAAACAAAGGTACAGTTACTTATTTATGAATTATGGGCGTGTTGGGTTTGTCACAGTAAATGTATGTAATAGATTATATAATTGTTTTAAGGGCAAATGCTATTCAAACTTTCATAGCCCACAGTGGTGTTGCGTGCTTTGGAGTGGGCCCTATCAACATTTTTAGGTTTTTTCCCGGGAAGCACGAGATTATGTGACATTGTGGATAACATTTTACTAATTTTTTTAACACACGTGGGGTTTCTGTAGCCGGGTTCCGTGTCATTAATACGGCGGATTCAGCTGTAGCTACGCCCCTAAGTCCAATGCAAATGTATGCGGAGATTAGGCCATTACAGGCTTTTTCTCTAGTCAACATCTTTGTCATTTCACTGCTAACTACAGGTTTACCCCAAATGCTTCCTATCCTATCTGCCTACATAATGTTATATTATTAAATAATTAACTATAAATTAATCCTTAGCTGAAGTTGGTAATGTGACTAACTTCTCGTCATATTATGACTAGTATCACAATGAAGTAAATAATTGAATAAAAAGTGTGCAAGTTTCGGAAGCGGTGGCGCGGCCGAGCGGAGCGCAGGCGGGAGCGGGCGCGGAGGCGTCTCGAAGTCCGGGCGCGCGCCGCTACGTAACCCCATTATAACTGCTACGCGCCCCGCTCGCGTCCCTCTTCATGAAATATTAAAAATTCAATTGCGCTCCTCTTTATTTTAACTCCCTCGCCTGCCCCCCGCACCACCCCGCTACTACCCGTACAATAAAAAATGAAAAATTTATTCGAAAAATAACGTTCGCCTATTATTTATAATTTGTGCCACCCCTAGTGTGTTCCTTTAAAAAAATTTACTCTTGATTAAACGGTGCATAGTTTTTAAAAACAACATTATAGAGAACATTCAAATACCGAACGAGTTTCGCTGGAGTAATGAGCAATAATAAGCGGGGGGCAAAAGAGTTTGTATCCAACGCTTAGTTCCACGTGTCGGCGATTAAAACTTCTGACGGGGAAGTTGGGCGTTTTAAGCCTGGGAACACATTTAAAAAATAGCCGGCTAATGAGCAACTCTGTATTGAAGTGCGGCGTATTTAATATTGTTCGTACCTGTGAAAGTTTGTGTACGGTTTTTAGATAATGAAGTTCGCGGACGGTTGCCTTTCGCTGTGTTCTTTTGCGTTTTGTGTGCCCCGTCGAGAATTGTTCAGTAAGGGCCAACACACACTGCTTGAAGCAGTCAGGATGAACTGCTCTGCATAGTGAACTACAGTCTTTTACATAATACCAACAGCTCGAGCAGTTGCAATGCAACTGTTTCGGGCGGTCAAAGCTTCAAGCTTTTAACTAGGACTGCGAGAGCGGTCCGACTATGTTGACCAATGGCTAACTGCTCGAGTAGTTTATCTATGTCGTCTCAACCTCTCCTCTGGCGCACTAAATAATGGATTGAATTATTATTGTCAACATTCATACACTCTTCTTTAGAACTGCTAAAAGGAGGATTATATTTTTTTATTAGCGGCAGAATAAAAGTTAATTTGCTCGTTTATTTTTTATTTTATACTTTTTGTTTTCAATTTCGTATACAGTTTTAATAGCAAGATTTAAAATAAATAAATTCATGAATTTAATTTGCATATTGTGAGCGTTGGAAGTTATTATTGTAAGCCTAAAGTGCCTAAACTGCCCCGCTGCTGGGCAGAAGTCTCAGTCTTTTTCATTAGTTAAGTAAAGTTATATTCATGGATATTACTGATTGGACGTGAAAAATTTAAAATCCACCAATTCAAAATTTGTTCTTTGTATTTTTTTATACCACTAAGGTGGTAAACAAGCATACGGTCTGCCTGATGGTAAGCAACCGGAGCCTATGGTTGTTTGCAACACCGGGGGTATCAGTAGCGCCTTGCCGAAGTATGTCTCCGTCCAGAATAACTGAATAACTATTTAATTTTAAAACATTGGAAAATTTAAGAAAAAATTAGAGAAAAGAAAACACATTTTCCGTTGATTTTTTTAATACACAACGTACAGTTGAGGTGAGAAGGGAGAGGGGTACGAAGTCTAGTATTCAATTTGTAAGTACTAACAAAAGTAGGCACTTAGACATCAAAGAAGTTCATAATAATATTAAAAATGATAGAGTAACTCTGTCTGAGTTGTCTGTTACTATTCACGTTTGAACCGGTTTTATTAAATTTGATATGGAGGTAGTTTGATAATAGTTATAACTTGAAACCATAACGGGAACGGGAATAAGACCCTGTACACATGTTCGTGTTGCATTGAGCCCTTTGTATGTTAAGCCTCACGATTAAATGTTTGCAACTCCGCGATGGATGAAATACGCGACAAAAACACACAAAAATAAGTATTTTTACAGAAACAATAATGTTTATAAGCAAGTGCTTGTTTGTTGGTACATAAGCACTGACTAAACTTTGTATTGTACCTTGTATTTTTGTGCAATCATGAAAACGTGACCCGTTTGTAAAATAGCAGCTTTGTTTGAGGGCAAAATTAAATAGTGCATAGTAAATTATATAAATGTCTATAATTTAAGTAGTTCAAAAACCTCTGTTTTTAAACAGAGAATGAATTCGTCTCACTTTTGAATTTTTCTGATATCTCTGTTTTTTCTATTCAATTTTGTATCCGATTGTGTCGGATGACGTCACGAAATAGGTGAGGGAAGGTACACAAAGGGAAGCTGATAACTTTTTAAGATAAAGTAATTAATATTTTACTGTTGTTAGTGGTTGTTTTGTTAGTAAATATTAAAACGATATATAATATATTGCATATCTCAATTTAGGAGACGAGCTCATTTTCAAACGTCAAGAGTTTTTGATAATGGAAGCTGAAATACTTACAATAATGCAATAAAATTTTATTTCACGCTTAACACCTCAACAAATCCGTTAATGCCCAGTCTTATAGATAGTTAACGATCACTTGAATAAAGTTTGCCCTCTGTACGGCTAATTTGCCCCTGTGCACACCCGTTCCCGAGTAATATGCGGCTGTAGCTTGCCGGCGACAAGTCGGCGGCGCGACAAAGGTGTCGCCTGCCCTATCTTGGTTACTTCCACTCGAGGCCCTCGAGTCCTCTTTATAAAATGTCTAATGGTAACTTTGTCAACTTTCACAACGAAACTTTTAGGTACATTCTAGAAATTTATGTTTATTTAAATTTAATTTTAGATTTTTAAAATATACTAGCGAATTTTGAGCTTGTTTGCGCGTAACCCGGTTTTTTCGTGGGAATTTGGGAATATCCTTGTATATGTTGTACAGTCAAGAGCATGCCAACCTTTACATATCGGACTCTGTACCATTCTTAAGTTCTAAGTCATAAGAGCCAAAAGTGTAAAGCTCAACTTGCACCTGACTGTACATAAAAACCTTAATCTGAACGGACAGCCTGTATTTATAATAATCCATATTTACATATACGACACATTTGTAACTATTATAAAATTATAGTCGAAATGAAATGGGAGCCACAGTCCTACAGAGATTGGACACCACACAGACTCCAGACCTGCTCTATCTTACATCCTTTAGCAGACCACTTCACGACATAATGGCATTTGACTCTTTGAAACAACTTCATGCGTCAAACACATTTTCTAAAACCCCCCCCCCCCCCCCCCATGAAACGAAATTCAGAAAATACCGAGTGTAGGTTTCGTAGAATCGTTTTGAACCTTATTCTAACTAGTTATGTCCTTTTGACAGCACTACGTGTTTCGTTGTTTTGAATTCATGGTTGGCAGGTTCCTCGTTCGTATAAAATGTTGTATGTCTTGTTTCTATAAAAAATATATGATGTTATATGACAAAAAAGGCCATAACAGGGTTTTTTTCGCCATTTCTTTTGGCAGTGACCATTTTGCTTTTGCTTTCGAAATGCTGGTAGTTTAACGAGTAGATTTATTTAAACAAATGAATTATTATTTGTACACTTCGACAAGAGAAAGCCTATTAGAGTCTGAATAAATGGTTTTATTTTTTTTAGAGTAACAGTGTTAAGAAAGGAATTTCACTTGAAATGATTCTATGGCGTATATTTTTATATTTTTATATATAGATAACTAGTAATACCCTCGCAACTTGGTTTGAGTATATCTCGCTTTCCCGTGGGAATTTTGAAAAATCCTTTCTTAGTACACCCCTATTAGTCGTCGTAAGGAATCTACTTTCCAAAATTTGGAATATCTAGTCCCAGCGGTTTGGGCTGTGCGTTGATATATAGATAAGTCAGTCAGTCAGGAATTTGAATTTTATAACATCGATAAAGATATAGATATTTTTTCTAACAGGGCTGTCCACCTGAACTTTCTTCTCCTGTACAAATAGACTCAAGCTCTCTCTTTTCTTCTTCTTTAGTGTGACAGTGCCAGCTATAATTTAAATTCGAAATGATTTTTTTTTATTAAATGTGTCATTAACTTCGAGAATGCGTTTCAGTAACTACTGTCCTACTAATATTATAAAGGCAAAAGTTATGTGTATGTTTGTTACTTCTTCACGCTCAAATGGCTCTCAATCAAAAGTCTGATATAGATGGCGCCACTGTGCATAAATAAATACACCCAAATGAAGTTGCGCGGATTTTACTAGTCTATACTAATATCATAAAGAGGAAAGATTTGATTGTTTGTTTGTTTGTTTGTTATTGAATAGGCTCAAAAAGTACTGGAACGATTTCAAAAATTCTTTCACCAGTAGAAAGCTACATTGTCAGGGAGTGATATAGGCTATAGCTTTTCCCGAAATTCAATGTGGTTCCCACGGGAACGGGCCCGGAACTTCACGCGGACGAAGTCGCGGGCATAAAAGCTAGTTATTTATAAAAAGTTTACATTTTATCCGTATATAAATTCTTCATCTTTTTGATACAACTATGGCGGCCATGTTTTTTCCCACGGGAATGAAATGGCATTAAAGCTAATATGTAATTATAGCCACTGTTACTCTTACATTATGAGACAACTATGAGAATCAGTATTTATTATGCTTTAAACGACCTAGTATCTGACACAAGAACTATAAGGTTTTAACTTCTTATGAAAACTACATAATTTAAAACGTATGTTGTAGGTTGATATAATGGTACAGTCAGCAGCATAATTATGTGGTCACTTTAGTAACTTGCCACTATAATACTATTGACATGTTCACTTAAAGTCTTTAGCAAGTACGTAATTAAATGATATTCCAAAGTGTGGTCCTGAAATAACAACATATTTATGCCACTGACTGTACATAATAATAACAATTTTGAATGGAAATTTAATTTATGTTTTTCATAAGGAAAAAATCGATCGCGCTATGATTTGGTTTTTCTTTAAATGTTTTTTGTAAAATTATCTTTTTGGTATTTTAACAGGCAAAAAAAATCGGTAGCGTAGACAGTTAGTTAGTACGTGTTCCGCGACATAAAGTTTCTACTTCAAGTAAGTTTCGTGTTTCTACACGCGTCCGTTTTTTGTATTTCACTGATAATCTTGTGCCAAGTATAGTGGAACAGAGTATACCTAACAATAAGAATGCACCTCGTTCATTCCTCCAGGTCATTAGGTAAATTGTAATATAAAATAATTCCCTGCGTTTTACTGTAATTTGAGTTGCTCTTTCACTTTTTATACTTAATATCCGAGAAACTATAATGACTAATTAAAAAGTTGCAATATATCACTTAAAAATACATCTAATTAACCCGTTTCTGAAACGCATTCAATTTTAATTCTACAATTTCGAGTTTTATGTTGCGGAAATGTATAGGAAGTGATCAGAAACCTTTGTAACAAATCTTTTATCTATTTAACCTATCTAGCAGATATTTAATATCTGATAATTTTATTCTAAAAAACAAAAGTAAGACATTTTCATTTCATTTTTTTTATACAACACATGTGGCAAACAAGCATTCGGTCGGCCTAATGGTAAGCCGTCACCGTAGCCTATAGACGTTTGCAATACCGGGGGTATTACTCACGCGTTGCCAACCCTTATATCCCAACCCCCCCAAGTGGAGCTCTGGAGACCTTACTCACCGTAGGAAGACAACACGGCCGAGACCAATGCTATTTGGCTACGATCCTCCGTAAGGTGGATGTGGTCTAAAAGAGGGGAGGGACCCCTCCCCTCTCTTAGAAAATCATCATTCCATATCTTTTTCTTCTTCTTTAGTTCCACAGTCAGTCATAATATGGGACATTTGCTTTAAAATAAATATTTTTCGGATTAGACGTAACTGATATATTTTTACTATCCAGTTATCAAAATACTGGGATGTGAGTACCACCCTCTTCAATTGAGAAGGTTGGAGTCTACTATTCTACTATTTCCAATTCCCAACAGGGCCCTTAAATGAATGTAGAATGATACTTATTATATTACTATATGGTATAGTGTTTATGTAATCTGCATGTAATTTGAAGAGCAATAAAAAAAAGTTAAATTTCCGTGACGAAAATTGCAAATAGACAATAATAATACCAATATTAAAAAATCTTAAAATTAATATTTGGTTCGATCTAGTATGAACCAGTGATGTTAACCTACACAATAACTACTTACATTATGCTGGTCCGATATAACGAGAATTGAAAACTTCAATTTTATTGTCCAACTTACCTAAAAAGAAAAAAGCAATTAATAAACAAAAAGCGAAAATAACAATTGAAGGTTATTGTGCGAATAAGAAGTATTTATAAACAAATGAAAGAACAAAGTATTGGCACATGGTTGGTGTACATTGCAAGATGGATGTAGTTATGCAAAAGAGATCCAAGTTTTTAAGGCCTACGCACATATCGGGACGGGATGGCAAGGAATTTCATTTTTTTACCAATGGACATTCAAATGCTTTTCGACTGGCATTTGTCGAATTTTGAAGCATTAGATATTTATCTGTCTTATTTCTATATCGTACGTTTGAATGACCAGTGGTAAATAAATTTAAAGCCCTTGCCATCCCGTCCCTATATGCGTGCGTAGGCCTTTAAAGTGTGGTAGAGCATTTTGTAAAAAGGGCCAACTCGACCCCGAATTTCGAAAAATCTTTGTATGTATTAAACATAATATAAAGGCCTTCCCTTTAAATCACTGTAGTGCTGACTAGTTTAAAAGATATAAACGGACAGCAGAAGCGACTTAATTTTATACCATTAAAGATTAAAACGTAACAGTTGTAAATCCGATCGCTGGCAAGAAATACTCAGCAAAATGGTACATGATGAATCGAATTTGAAATTTTGAAATGGAATTATAACCAGTAAGAATTTGAGGGTCTGCTAGAGCCGCGCGCACTCGACGGCGTGGAATTTGGTAAAGTCAGGCTCCACGGCAAGAGCAAAATACAATTTGACCATTTTGCTAAATGCTTTATAGCATATTCGGATTCTCGTACGATCTGTCGGCGGGATTTTCGAGATTTTCAACCCACCTCGGACGGCCCGAGGCCTTGTTAAGAATCCCTCCCAGCTTTGGAAATTTGAATTTGAGCTGGTTTTGAAACGCGAGGTATTCGAGCGTCGGCGCCGTTAATTTCCAGACCGATTGATTAGGCGGTTATGTCGTGTTCTATTTTGGAATCTGGAAAAATTTACAATTCAAAAGATTCGAAACGTTTATTCAGAGTGTGAGTACATGGGGTCTTTTTAGGTACTTTCTATAGTCAGAGAGTACAGACAGTTAATAAATTATTTGTGTAATTAATCTGCTTTATAAGTTCATGGCCATGAAGGAAACAAAACCAAATGACCGTTAAAATAAATATATCAATAACAGTCGGCGCTAACGTGGCCTCCGATTCACGGAGGAGCTCAAGATTTTTTTAACCCATCCAAGTATTGACTAGGGTTGTCGATGCTTAACTTGCGTGATCGTTCCACTCTGGCAGTCACCACGAGGCCATCGAGCTCCTCAGACTAATATATCATATTACATGACACTGGCTAATTGCAACTAACAAGAACGCAGAAGCCACCGATGTCCAAAAAAAATTTACATATGTAATTAAATAAATTTTAATAATGTGTGATAATATCATAGGTAAATTACTTTTTTATAACTTGTTACAGTTGCGAAAAGAGTTTCAATATAATAATTGAAGGAAATAGAGCGATGTAATTATGTGTTGCGTGTTGGTTTATTAGTTCTGTACACGTGAACATCGGTAGTAATTTTCAACTGTGAGTATGTTTATTCCTTAGGGTTTCGTACCTCAAAAGGAAAAAAAACGGAACCCTTATAGGATCACTTTGTTTTTGTCTGTTATTCTATCCAAAAAAAAGAGAGCTCAAATTAATATCTTCTTATAGTTACTTTAAGGTCTCCAGGGCTCTACTTTTTTGGTATCGCGTGAGGATAAAAAAAAGACAGATTGACAGTCCCTTGCACAAAAAAATAATAAAATTTTTAAGAGAATGAAATCTGAAGATATAGCGTTTAAATGGTTCGTGTTTGATACAAATCTCAAAACCAATGAGGAATTCCCGTTGACTTAAAAATCTGAAATTTGGCACAAAGCAAGGTCATGTGGCACAAGTAAAGGAAAAAGTCCGAAAATAAGTAAATTTGTTGTTACATTCTTTAGAAAAATATATTGAAATCCCATACATGAAATGTTAAATTAATGAATACCTAGTAATTTTTTAATGCAATTTTTTTAATCAATTTCATTACAATAATTTATATAAATTCACATACCAAAACTGGTGAAAAATGATAGGGACAAAATTATGTACTTTATGACCATTGTAAAACCATATTCTGTGAATAATTCATAACATTCATTCATGCTAAATTGATGTTGGTAAACTAAACGAGTTATACCGAACCGATGCATATACTCCCAAGTATATAAATAAATAAATAAAGTTTTTTAAAAAAATTATACGGAACCGTCGTGCGCGAGTCCAACTCGCACTTCACCGCCTTTTATTGAAAATAATATTTTTATTAATTATCTAAAATAATACCGCCTGGGATTAATTACTACTTATATCATTAATCGGCACGGTACCATCCGAGTGGTTAATTGGAGTATAAAAATACATTTAATTTATAACTTACTAGAGGTACTTTTATAGTAAAAGAAACTACAAGATTTTTTTTTTTACTTCGGTGATGGATGCTATACAAGCTTACGGACTGCCTGCTAAAAAGGCCTCCGAAACTAAACTTTTCTCGTCTGAAGGTTATACAACTTTTAAACACTGAAGTGCGACCTTTTTGGTATTGCTACGGATGTACTTATGGATATAGATATTAGTTCCACCGTTTTTTTGCGCTGTTGATTATTTGTAAGCTGATTAATTTTATTTTGTAAATTGTAATCCATGTTCGTTGCAATCGAATAAAATTAAATAAATAAATATATGGGGACAAATCACTAGGATTGAGCTAGCCTCAAAGTAAGTTCGAAACTTGTGTTATGGGATACTTTTTTTTATTTTTTTTTATATTATCGTCAGAAAAATGCTTTGCAGCAGCCCCACCGCCCGGGGAATATGCGGTGGGGACTGTGGGACTTACCACTAAAAAACTGACGGGATGCCACTCGCCCCCTAAGTGACGGGGCCACGGGTACTGTGATACATCCGTGACCCCGACAGGGCCGTCCGGCCAAAGTTAAACTGGCCGGACCCGCTCTCCCCGGAACGCCCCGTCAGCAGCACACCGCATCCAGGTGGACTGCCGACACCGAGGACCATTGCCCCCTCAAGACGACGGGCCTTCCCCGGCTCGCCGTCTCGGCTGGGCAAGGGTCCCCTCCATCTCTGCGGTCGCAACAACGTGCGACCGCTGGCCGGGCTCTGCGAGCCACCGGCCCCTCTTCTTCAATTTTTTAACGAGGTTTTCTTCCTCCACCGCGCCTCCTGCGCCACTCCAAGTGCCACAGCGTCCACTACGTACTTAGTGGACTCTGTGACACTTTGCGCCACCGCGCACTCCCTCTTCCAGGGTGGTCTCATTCGCCCATGTGACCCAACCCTTAACGCCCCCCGCAGTGTCTGGGTTGGCGAGACCCAGTGTCTGCAGGGCCTCCGCGTTCCACCATACGGAGGTCGCCCCCGGTATCAACGGGTGGAGTAGGCCCGGACACCAGTCGAGGCGAAGACGCTTTTGGGGAGGATCAGCGAGCGAACGAGTCCACCACCGCTCATCATACAGCCGGCCGAGCCAAGCGCGGCCGGCTCCACCTCTTGTTTTTTAACGAGGTTGTCTCCTCAGTCGCTCCACCCCCAGCACCAGTACGGATGCAAGGGGGAGCGGATTTGTCCGCATCCCACGTACTCCATCCAAGGTAGGAGCACGGGGAGCAGACCCACCGCGTCGGGAATTTGGCCGTCGGCAAGTAATTCCAGAGTTGGGTCTGCGTGTATCCCTACCCTACCCCTACCCTACCCCTACCCTACCCCTACCCCTACCCTACCCCTACCCTACCCCTACCCTACCCCTACCCTACCCCTACCCTACCCTACCCCTACCCTACCCCTACCCTACCCCTACCCTACCCCTACCCTACCCCTACCCTACCCCTACCCTACCCCTACCCTACCCCTAATTTTTTTCCGTAAGAACCTTGTACAGAGTATGAGAAAACTACAAAAAAAAAATCAGCCAAATCGGTCAAGCCGTTTTCATGTTATGTCGTGACAACGAAAAACGGGTTTCATTTTTATATATATAGATATAGATAAACATCCAAGACCTGAGGCCAATCAGAAAAAGTTCGTTTTTCATCATGACATGACAACAATGGAGTAATAAATTGATCGACTTTTATATACTTTAGAAATATCGAAAATGAACACAGGACTAAAAGTACCTACTAAAAAATAAAAAATAAAAGAGCATCTGTTTGATTTATTATTATTATATTTTTTTAAATTTCAGATTAAATAATATTTTCATTACAATTAAATTAATTTCTTTTATTATTCTTATTATATTTTTATATTTTTAATTTATGTTTTATTGGTAGTTAATAAATTAATTAATCGACTATAATTAGAAGGACAAAATAATTGAATTAATTTGGACAATTTTACTATATTAAATGTTTTGTTTCCAGCCAGGTTTATAACAGTCAAATACGAACTCTGTTTTAATAAAAAGAGATCAAAGAAAATTGAATAAAAAAATTAAAAAATGTCTGTTAGCATTAGAAAAGCCAATCTTTCGTGAAACTGGTTGACAATAGTACAACGGGCTTCATTTGGACAATGCGTAGACTGACTGGCGTCGGTTAGGGCCGGCACAAACGCGCGACGGAAATGACGCGTCTATCAGGATGGTCAGACGCAGTAAGGGCCCGGTATACGCATGAAACAAGTCATTCTAAAATTGTATTGAATTGTAATAATTTCACAAATGCGTTTCGTATGCGTGTATCCCGCTTTCCCGTGGTTATTTCGGTAAATATAATACATAAAGCTTCCTTTTAAATCACTCTATTTATTTAAAAAAGGCATCAAAATCCGTTGCGTAGTTTAAAAGATCTAAACGTACATAGGGACAGACAGACAGCGGGAAGCGACTTCATTTTATACTATGTAAAGATGCAAATCCGGCTCGAAGGACCAAAAGCCATAACCTTGCTCATATAATTATGATAGTTGTTTAATTTAGAAGACCAAAAAGGCTATGGCGAGAGCTCGACGCTTACTTGGATGATTGGCCGGAAAGGTCCAGTTGAGTGAAAAGTGAAAAAGTTGGAGTGGGGGGGGGGCCTGTACTGGGACACAAATGCATTCCCACTGCTGTGTCTCCTGTGTAACCAGGCTCAACGAAGGCGACCCCAAAATGACAATAAGCAATGAAGCTTATTGACATATCGGGGGAGAAGCTAACAGCTGTCTTGGCAACGAATTTAATCAGAAAGAAGATAGTCGGAGTAGGAAGTAGGCACAAATGGCTAAAAAAAATAAGTATACATTGTGAGATTGATTTAAAAAAATGTACCTATGCATTGCATGATTATCTTTCATACATTGTACGGGCACGGCACGTCAAATTGTCCAAACTGGCGGTGGCGTTGGGGGTCGGCTTACTATTGTTACCTACAATATTGTTCATAATATTGTTGATGGTGAGCTCAGTTATGGAGCTCAGGCCGAATCTCACGTCAATTCGAAAATACACAGGAACGGTTCCTGCTTTGCGGGCCTGATCTGCTCCTATTGCATTTTAGATTTTAGATTTAATTTTTTGTTAAGAAAAAATAATTATTTTTCATTGACATTCCGCGTACGTAAGTTGTATGTACCTAGTTTAAAACTGTATGTTAAAAAAATTACGATATATTTTTAAATGACAAAAAAGGCCGTAACTGGTTTTCTTTCGCCATTTCTTTTTCTTGCTCATTATGTCATTTTACTTTGTTTCCGAAATGGTAGTAGTTTAGAGAGTAGATTAATTAATCATTTATTACTGTATACTCTCACAAGAGAACGTGTTTGTGTAACCCTATTCTCTCAATAAAAGGTTTGAATTTTGAAATAATGTTTTCTGAATTTGCACGCCGAAAGGTAATATGTCCTAATGTACCTACATTAATGTCAACAGCTGTTTTTTGTACCTCTGTTTGCAAATAAATAAATTGAAATTGAAATTGTATTTGGACGCCATCACATGCACAGCCATGACTTTGTGTCCGTGCCCTTATCCTTTTGTTCTCGCGACTATCGGTGTCCCGACAATAATGCCGGGAGGCTGTGGACAGACTAATAAATAATTACCCATTTATCTATACAATAAAATGCTTTGTCCTGTCCTTAACTGACGGATCACAGCCAAAAAAACCTTTGAGACCTGAAGCGTGGGAATTTTTAAAAACCCTTTCTATATTGAGACCTGAAACATGGGAGTTTCGAAAAACACTTTCTTATCGGATACCCAAATAAAGGGATTTTTTTAAATTCCTACGAGAAAGCGGATATACGCAAACGAAGTTGAGCGGGTTTCGCTAATATTTTATAATATAACTGTACAGCCACGGTCGCTCTATTCTGTGCAATCGTATTGACAGCTATAACTGATCAATCGACGCAAGAAAAATATGTTATGTTTGCCAAACAATATAATATATTTTTGTAAATATTATACATTTAATACATAGAAATCCAGAGTCAAGAACAAACACAAATTCCATCACAAAAAGACAACCTTAAAAAACAGGCTTTAAAAACATACTACATCTATCACCATTTCGTACTCGCATATCAAACCAAAAAGACAATACATGCGCTCAAACAACAGCGCTCGTGCATATTTATATCCCCCATTTATTATTTCGCGATATATCATATATATATATTTATGATAGCAAAATTGTCTAAGCACCGCACGCTGACACCCCTAGAACCCGCACACATTTGCTCGACGCACACTAAAGTGGAGCACCCCTAAAACTCTCATATACAGGGTGTTACAGTGAAAAATATTCTTTGCACTTCCCTTTACTTGTATATTTGATGTCAGTGAAATGTGAAGTTCTATATTTGAAAATGTTCTGAGGCGTCGAGTACTCCGCGATTTCTTGACTCGAATTTACTACTCGTATAAATACTAGATCTTGGAGTGGAGATGTATTCTAGGCATCTGTCTTTTAAAATTTTATTATTATAAATATTCTGTACTATAAATTTATTTTTAAAAGGCTACTTTTACAATTCAAAAAATATTTTTGAATTTGTATCAATATTAGAATTTGTTATTCGAACAGTCATCAAGAACACATTGGAATTAATATAATTCTTCTTTTGTAGTAAAATCGCATCCAAAAAAAATCACTTAACTCATTGAATTTTTACAAGTTTTTTTTTGTTGCCATTTTTTGTGAATTCAATTGCTTGTTTTCTTTGCCCAATTAATAATACTTTTTTGCAAAAAAAAAATATGAATTACTTTTCACTATTTCCGTTTCTAAACGCGAAATATTCGATCGTTATTAAAATCATGCTGTGTCTCGGGGAGGCGCGGCGGTATCTATTTGTTTTGTCGGGCTTGGGACATGCAGGTCATTAATTGTAGTGAGCGCCGCTTCCTAATCGATAGCGCACACCGTTCGATTCTAGTTTATATTAATGCTATTTGCGCAAGCCATGCTATCTGTCTAGTCTAATACCCCATAAAAGTAATGCCTGGTCTGTACTATAAATTAAAATTAATTTTTTTTTTCGAAATCATTTTTTTTTTCTACCTTAAATTGACAGTGAGAGCGGCAGGTTTAATGAGTCATTGACTGAAATGGTCGTCACGTCACTCTGAATTTCGACAATTAATTATTCCGACGGCTCTAAATTTCGAAACCCAGTAGTTCGAAACTCTTTACTTCGACAAAACATAATTGTTCTAAATTTCGACTATTCATTTGAAATCCAGAAATATAATGTTACCTATATATGTTGAGTGAAATGGGGTTTATTGCATAAAGATATTATTTTAAATTCGGGACAAGCCCACCACACATTCCCAATGTGTCTCCTATATAGCCAGGATCGACGGCGACCACAAATTGACTGAGTAATGAAGCTTATTGGATGTCTCGCGGGGAGAAACTACAGGCTGTCTTGGAACTCACAACGAATTTAATCAGAATGAAATCAGACGAAGTACGAAGTATTGAATTGATATGTTGTATTGTTTTGTATTATTAATGTTTGTAATTTGCATAAAGTTAATTTATAGATTATGATAAAATTTTAAATTCATTTGTATCTTATTAGTCCAGTCAACGAATGTCTGAAAACAGGGTGTAGAGTGCGTGAGCGGGAACATAAGTGATTTCTTGAGAAACTCATGTTGTATGGGAGCCTTAAATATTTATTCATTTTAATGTTCCAAAGCGTATAGTTCGAAAACGGATGGAAATATGGGAAAAGTGAATAGAATCAAAATGATAGAGAATTTTATAAGCTTTCATTTCATCATAGACCATTTTCCACTATAACGTAACGTTTTTGAGATATTAGCGAAAAACCTAAAATTGGAACCTTTGTCACCCCTCCCTCCGGCTCACTCCTAGGCGTCAGGACTTTTAGTATGTTTTCTCCCTAAGCACCCTGATTAAGTACTTACTCTACAAGTACGTTATTGACTGAACTAAATTTTACTAGCTGTTACCCGCGGCTTCGCCGGCGTAAAAATTTACCTATGTTGGGCTTTGTACTCCGGACAATATGTAGAGGTACATATTTTCATAATGATGGGCTGCTTAGTCAAGCCGTGAAGGAATAATTAACAAACTCACTTTCTCATTTATATATGTATATATTTTTTTCATTTACCAAATAATTTAATTAATTAATTAACTGCTAAGTAATATTTCTGCTATTTTGAGTCTATTCTGTATAATTCTTCTAAATGTCCTTCCACAGTTTTCCCTTGTTTATGTTCTCGAATAACGATACAGATAGTAAATCGAACGTTCTTTCAAAGAAGAACGTTCCCGATGCAACGGCAAAGGCGAAGGTAGATGTTCTTTTGAAAAATACACGATTCAATGTAGTTAGGACAGACATTTTTGCAAACTTTTAATTACAGCTTCGTTCGATCGAAAAATGGTACCTCTGGCACTGGCTCTATTAGTACGATAAAGAGGAAAGATAATAATAAACTCATTAACTACTAGACTGATTTCAAAAAGGCTGTACCACGAAGCCGGGGCAGCTAGTCTGTAATAACTTGAATTGTTTAGAAATTGACCGAGTTTTAACGTTCGATAATGAATCTGCACAGAAACTGTAGGTTTAAACCTTCCTAGTACGAGATCATTTATGTACCTACAATGAAATTCTACTGAAACTTGCGAAATTCCTGATTTAGCCCCTTTGGTCCGTTTTAATTGCTTTCTGTGTTAAACAGAATGTGCATTCTCAAATTTCTCATTTAACCGGAACCTTAATGACGGAGTCGTATTTTAATCAGTATTATATAAACATCCTGTAGCTTTTAAATAAAACAAGTAGACGTTTATAAAAATAATCGTTTTGGAAAAAAAAAATGCATTTGTTTTAAATTGTCATTTTGGCAGTCAAAACAAAAAAGGGGTCCTAAAAACTGGCTGATAGGACATTAATAATAATATATACGAAACAAAAAAAAATCATTTTATGAAATTTTTGTTAAAGTCAAATCTTGTAGGTACTTTTTACAGATTTCAGTTCTATTTGAAAAACTCATAGTAAAACCGGACTATTTATGTTATCGCATTATTTGCGTGACGTAATTAAGGCCATCTCTCATAATGACGAAAGAAGTATAGTGGGACAGCCTGGTGCAGCATTTCTAGCATCTTACGGTGGATTCGATTCCCGCTCGGAGCAAACAAATTATATGATGGCATTTGTGTTCGTTTTCGAATCTGTTTTTTTAAAATGTATTATAAGTATATATTTACATTAATATATTATATCTATTGTTTGGTAACTACAACACAAGCAGTTTAGCCTACTGTGGGACCAGATGGCGCTGTGTCAGTAGTGTAAAGAAATATTTTTTTTTGTCATTTAATTATTCTAATTGTACTGAACGATTGAAGTTTAGTTACTTTTGATTTCATTGTGTGTTCACAGAACGATTCCTCGATAGCACCAATTACGTCCCTATCGCGATGCGAGGGAAGAGTTCCTTCTGTTAGCTGTAGCTTTTTGTCGACAGCCATTCGTTAGTTAACTGCGAAATGTGTGAGTACTTCAAAAAGCTTCAACACCTTTTGGAAAAGCTTTTCTGCATTTTTTTACGTCAATCATCTGTTATATAACATTATTTTGTTGAATATTTTCAAAATCTAGTTTTTATTTTACGTACGCTATCTGGCTCATCGTATCCTAACGTCCCTAATAATATATAACGGGACAAGACCACCACGTGCCCACCACACATTTCCACCGTCGTCTCCTGTAGACCCAGGATTAACAACGGCAACCTCATATTGGCAATAAGCTATGAAGCTTATTGACGTCCCGGGAGAGGAACTACAGCTCTTGGAACTCACAAGGAATTTAATCAGAAACAAATTAGATGGAGTTTCTACTGTATCGGATTCCTTTCTAGTAAATGACATTTCTAAAGGCTCATTTATACCATGCCAGTTTATTGCCTGAAATGAAATGAAATGAAATCGTTTATTTCAGAAATTAGACCTTCACAGGCACTTTTTCTTGTCATTTACAATTTGTATATAATATATGTTTAAAAAAAATAAACTACGTTATATACTACCACCATTTCGGACACAAGCAAAATGGCCACCGGTAAAAGAAATGGCGAAAGAAACCCGGTTAAACATACACCTGTGACATACAATAATGCAATAATTGACATGCACCGTCTAAACGACAGTTGCTTACAATTTTTGAAGGACAAATTATTGCTCCCACTAGATTGCATGCAATTATAACTCTTGAATGTGCAAGAAACTTGCGTCGTCAAAATAGGCTTAGTAAATAATAATCTTAGTAACAAGTAGTATGAAATTTCTTAGTAAATTAAATTAAATTACTTTCTAGTATTCAAATTTGAAACCATCAGGTATTTGAAATACTCTCCCGCCGTCGCCCTAAGTTGGTACACTGCCCTTGCACCAACTGACCGGTTCAAGCTTCTGATGACTAGAGTAGTCAAGTGTGTCGTGAATTGACCATCTAACTTTTCCATAAGAGAGACCTATACAGTTTAATATCACATCAAGGATTTTTTTACGGAATCCATTTCTGTACGGATATTTTATGATAATGTTAATGTAATAAACACCATTTTCTCAGTGTTTTGAGTAGAACACAATGTTATTTAGACGGGGTCTCAGTTCCCAGTAGTTTGTGTTGTTTTTAATGCTTTTGTTTGTTATTACTGAGCGGAGAATCGTTATGAAGCTAATGTCATTTTCTGTAAAAATGTAAACTGCCTTTGTTTCAGATATTGTTGATAATGTAAGTTGACATACAAATCAAGACTTTGTGACAAATGGGAATCTGTTTTTCGCAATAAGTTTATAAACAAAGTTTCATTTACATCGTATGGAATTTAAAATAAAATATTTTGAACACCAAATACTTCTATTCTCGCGGTTTTTGCGCAAATGCAATGAAAATGAAGCAATCTTTCCTCTTCACTCACGAAAAGACCTTAACACAGGCTCGTCGGCCAGCTGAGCAGGAGAGAAGGTGCCTGGTTATGAAGTGAAAATCTTTATTCAGAGAGGATTCCTTTACAGTCAACCCTTGTCATGTTGTACATATTAAATAATACATATATATATATTATTAAAAAAAGAAACTATATATATTCTACCACCATTTCGGAAGTAAAAAATTAAAAAACCCAGTTACGGCATTTTTTTTCATTGATTGTTTGGTTTAGATCATTAGAGGTACATAGATTCATGTTGTGGCTAGTGTATGCCTGCCACCTTTGAGAGTGGGTCGCTTATCGTGCGCTCACGCTATTATTGTCAGCTCCATATTCTTGCGAGCTCTATAGTTGAGGGAAGAGGAGAGTGTACACAGGGTATTCGTCCTCATTGTCTTCTAACTTCACTTCACTTCCATTAACTCCGTAGCAATAGAGCCTACTTTTCATTTCATAAAAAGTTTAGTTTCATACGCGTATCTCGTATTGTTAACTAGTACACCGTTACCGATTTCACAATGACATTGTCTTCAATGTTTTATTAAATTTAAAATTAAGATAAAGTGCAAGGGAGTTTTAATTAAGTAACAAACAGAATTATTTCCAATTTAAAAAAAAAAAAAATTTAGGACTGGCACAACCAACAACACAATATAAAAGAGCCCTCCACGTCAACCCCACACTTTATGGTGATGTTTAAAAAAAAACGTCAAGCTGTTATGCCTTCTCTGTCTGCCCTTAGCATGCATACATCAAATTTAATCAATATAAAACAGATGTTGAATGTGAATACCACCTAACAGTTCCTTTAGAATTTTCAAAGGGACTAGTACAACAAAAAGTTCCACTAGCCCCTTTAAAGGCACTACCAAAGGGACTAGTGCATAGGATATTGGCGACCGGCAGCACCGCGAATTCGGAGACTATTTTCTGTGTACCTATCCATATGAACCCGTACCTCATCCCAGTGCCGGGATACGGGTCTCCCTTCAATCGAAGAGGATTAGAGCGTACTCTGCCACGCTGCTCCTGCTGTACGCTTTTGTGTATACTCCGTTCAAAATACGTAGAGAAAAAACGTAAATAAACGTTCTAATAGTTTCAAATAGAGTCAATCAGCCAGTTTCTGATAAGCATTTCAATTTTAAATACATTTTAAACTGTATATTTTTTTTCAACTTTGTCTCAAACTATCTCTTTTTTTCGACCGTTTGCCTTGAGTGCGATTTGAACTTGCAGCACGTCAGCTTATAGTAACCATTGCGTTCCTAGCCACCTGACCTGTCATAAATTGAATAATTTTTATTATAAAGTATAGTTTATTAAATAATAAAAAGAATGATTATCCATTGTAATAATAACAAACCAATTTGTCTGTTGTACAAAAATAATTTTATAAAATTATACAAGAATGTTGTACAGCCCTATTTTTGTCTCACATGAAATAAATAAAAACTAAATTGACCTTTCCAGTAAATGTGCCTTTAAAAGACCCATTCGTGCAACATTATTGACACTATAAAAATAATTGATACATACCGATGGGTACAGATGTACAACTTTATTTTTATAACAGTTAACATCCTGTATTTATTTAAACAGGTTGAACTTATAATGTTCCGTACAAAAAACGCAGAGTAGCTCGATGGCGTCGCACTCTAATACGCAAGTTATGCAACGTCGACCATAGCCAGCGTTCGGATGGGGTTTTTATCTTCTCCGTGCTTCGGAGGGCACGTTAAGCCGTCGTCTGTCCCGGCTGTTCGGTGACTTTCTCTGCCAATACGCATTGCAGCAGCGTGGCAGAGTACGCTCTAAACCCCATTGATTGGACGGAGACCCGTATCCCTGCAGTAGAATGGGTAAACAAAGATGAATTTATAATAGAAAAATAAATTTAAAACGAATCGTGTTACTACGAAAAATGTCTTACATTATTAATGTTAAAAACCTTTTTCCTCATTTCCAAGAATTTATATCTATCGTGCGTGATCAGCGATTCCCTTATTGGGTTTTTTGTAATTTTAAAATGTCAACAGAACTACTTTTTTACTGGTAGGAAAACACAATTTTAAAAAGCTTAAAATAATGTTGCGGGCATGTGACTTTATTTGTAAAAAAATATAGAATGTAACTGGCTTGTAAGTCAAAACAAAAGAATGTTACTGGATTAAATAAAAGTCGTAGGTATAAAACCTTAGTATTTTAAAAGTTATAAAAAGTACCTTTCAAAAGAAGGTTATTTTCAACCAATGGAAATTCAATACAATGGGAAACCTTTAACTATTAACTCCACAGCAATATATATTTCTGTGCTTTACGCAATTAGTTTGTTACTTTGTTTTATTTTATAAATAGCTTTCCCCCGCTTCGCTCTTGGTTAATTTTATGACATAGATCTTTTTTGAGAAAAAGACAACCCATAGCGCGACTTGTGGCGCCATCTGTTGGCCGACATTAATAGTTTTGCAGCGCCATCTATAGTAGAAAAAATGTTTTCCCATTGGAATGAAATACTTTCACGGAAAAAAGGAATAGCCTATGTTGAGCTCTGTAGGTACCCCTGACAATATGTATTAAATTTTGTATTACGATCGGCTGCTTAGTCAAGCCGTGAAGGAATAACAAACAAACAAACAACTCACTTTCTCATTAGCATTCTTGTACCCATAATACATTTCTTTTTTACTATCCGCTGAACCTCTTTACAATATTACGGGTGATAATTAGCACTACGGTGCTAATAATTAATTGGGGGTTTCACTATTAATAAAAATATTGTGCACATATCGAATTCCATACCAGAGGGTCCTTGTCTTATTTATTTATACTCTAAGAGAGGGTCTATTCTCATTAAAATCTAGTCTCAATCTCAGTCTATCTAATCGTAAGAGAGGTAGGGCACAGCGGATAATCCGCTGAAATCGGAGCAGCCCGTCTGGGGTAGGACATCCACCTTACAGAAGATCGTAGCCCAATAGCATTGGTCTCGGACATGTTGTGTTCCTACGGTGAGTAAGGCCTCCAGAGCTCCACTCGAGGGATATAGCAAGCGTCTATAGGCTACGGTGATGCTTACCATCAGGCGGGCCGTATGTTTGTTTGCCAATTTTGTGGTATAAAAAAACTAAAATATTGTTAAAATCTATTCTCAATCTCAAGCTATCTATCTATCTATATAAAATAAAATGTTTTGTACTGAATAACTGAGGATCAACGCAGTCTAAACCGCTGATGGAGACCTGAAACTTGGAGGTTGTGTCTTTGAATGTCGTAGGTATCGAAGAAAGACGACCTCCGTGGCGTAATGGTTACCACGCCAGACCGCCACCCAGGAGGTCCCGGGTTCGATCCCCGGTAGGGTCATGATGAAAAACGAACTTTTTCTGATTGGCCTCGGGTCTTGGATGTTTATCTATATATGTATTTGTTATAAAATATAATATCGTTGAGTTAGTATCCCATAACACAAGTTTCGAACTTACTTTGGGGCTAGCTCAATCTGTATGAATTGTCCCTATATATTTATTTATTATTATTTATTTAAAGAATTTTCCGAAATTCAAAGCGGGATACACGCAAAACAAGTTGCGCGAGTTTCGTACAGTCAAACGGAGTGAGATAGCTATTGTGATTGTATAGTGTTTTTGTAGACTAGAATAGAGCCTAGGTATTCCCGCGGCCACAGGTCAGTGCACAACCCTGGAACGTCGCTCGATGAATCCAAATACAGGGGCAAACGTGATTAGACTGTGGTGCGGTTTACGCATGCAGCCTCATCGCATAAAAGGCATTTACTGGGCTTTGCTTAATTGTTTATTGCGGTTAAACATGCTCCTAGGCTTATAATTACAAAATCAAAATCTATTCACGTATTTAGTACTCGTATGAATTGTGAAAAATGAAAAAACATACAATGCTTTCGCGCTGCGAGTTAGGAAAAAGAAAACTCTGATAAAAAGAAATGTAAACTAGAAAAGGCACATAGTGGGACATCTTATAAGGCACGAAATCTTATATATCTCAGGAATATCTTATGGGAACACACGTCCAAGTAATTTGATCAAACAGTTTGATCAAACTGAAATCCATATTTCTTCATGCCACTTGATTACTCATTAAATTTGATAAAATTTCGCTACACACGTTCATGCTTTGATCAAGCATGTTTGATCAAATTACATGAACGTGTGTTGACCAGGGGAAGGCCGAGAATGGATCAAGTAAAGGTAATATAGAGGTGAAAAAGCTGGTACAAGAGAGGAAAATGGAGGTTGGTACACCGACAAGAACGCGGCTTTTAAATTTTCGAGTGTTGAGTGGCTAGCAATGGTCACTTTATCCCAAAACCGCGCGTTCGAATCCTAAGGCAAACATTTGTGTGCATGAACAATAATGAACATGTCTGTTTGCCTTGGTGTTTTCTATGTATAATAAGTATTTATTACAAAAAAAAGTATTTAAGTATATTTATCAGCAATCTGGTACCCATAGTACAGTTAGTTTGGGACTAGATGGCGTTGTGTGATTCGTCCAAGAATATTTATTTAAAGTAAATAATGAATTGCCAGTTCTTAGAGGTAAAAAAAACTGGCACAAGACAGAGGAATAGAGGTAGCTACAACGACAACAGCTCTTAAATTTAGAAAAGGAAGAATGATGAATTGAGAAGTACAATGGCGTCGTTGAGACTTTGGTAACTAAAGTTTCGTAAGCAGTTACAGAAGAAATTTTTTTTTGCTGTTTGTTAACTAGTTGTGAAGGAATAATTATTTTTCTGTTTTCGTACATAATAGGAGCTCGATGGCGTCGCTGTGTCGCACTCTAAGATGAACACGCAAGTTAAGCGACGTCGACCCTAGCCAGCGTTTTAATGGGTTTCGTTATCTCGAGCTTCTTCGTGCTTCGGAGGGCACGTTAAGCCGTCGGTCCCGGCTGTTATCGATGGATGACAGTCGTTAAGCCAAGTCGGTGGCCTTAGGGCGGTGTGAAAACACCGGCCTCTGCCAATCCGCATTGGAGCAGCGTGGCAGAGTACGCTCTAATCACCTTCGATTGAAGGGACACCCGTATCCCAGCAGTGGGATGATTATGGGTTGATATGATGAAGTGCCGTGCCTGTAATGACCTATTTTTTTAAAATAAACGTTTTGAACCTTTGCCTTGTGTCGATCTAAACACAACGTCCTAGCCAGATGGGATTTCGATGGGTGTCGTAATCCCGGCTTTGGCAGTCGTCGGTTCTGACTGTCAATGGATGAGTCATTGCACCAACTCGGTGGCAATCAGGCGGCTTGAAAAAACTTGCCTCCGCCAATCAGTAGCGTGCTAGAATACTCTATAATCCCTAATAATAATATAAAGATTACAATTTAAAAAAAATACATTACACATTGAATTTTATTCGTAAACAGTTTTTTTGTTTGATAAACGAATACAAATCCCTCGCAATTTGCTGAATCGGGCAAAATGGAGCCGATTCAATTTGAATTGTATCACCTTCTTTCAAGCAAATCTGTCAAGCCGATATAGAGAACGAACATCCATACAACCACACAACTTTCACATTTATAACGTTAGTAAGGATTTACAGTAATAATTGTAATTGATCCGAACAATTAATTAATTATTTTGAAAATATTATAGTAAGAAAAAAATCACCAACGCTTCAGGTTGTCAAACCGTAACAACTAAACAACAATCATGAACTTACTAAATAACGCAACGATATAATATACCACTTCAAAATAGGAGAGGAGACTTAACACGGCTAGACAGTCATAACGGATGATTAAACATCGATATAATGAACAACACTAGCTACTAACAAATAGTTAAACGTACCGAACTAGGGTACCGTACTAGGGATGTACCGAAGCAATTCCTTGATTAATACAATTGACGTGGCGGATATGGGTCTGGTAAAACGGATATCGACTATTTTGACCAATATATGCAATATCCCCCGGCTGGCATTCTAAATTGGTAGATTTCACTCAAAACGCAATGCTCAAACGAGATGTAACAAGTTTTACATTTATGTTGGTACACGGTGTGAAATCGTCGCCGAGCCATAATTGTTGTATTTGACAGCTCGTTGAATTAGTTGGCAGTGACTGCCGGCGTCTGAGTGCGGGTTCGATCCCCGTACTGGAAAAACATATTTGCACTTTTGTTTGTATTGTGTCTGAGAATTTTTTATACTACAAAAAAAATAAGGGCTAGTAATATCGTACTATAAATAATTACAACTTATTGAATGTTTACATTGTAATGTAATGTTACATAACATGTTGATGTGTCTGTAATGTTTCAAGTGTTAAATTGATTCAAAAGAATCCACTTAAATATATTTTTAGTTTATTTTGACAAGAACAATAACGCATTGGTAGGTGGCATCCCTGTTGTTACTAACCTTCATATACTTTCCATCAAGTAGCCAGACTTGTTTGCCTGCTTATAAAAAAAATTATCGGGAATAAATTATGGACGGAACATTTTGTCTATCCATTGCATTTAACACCCCTTGGGATGAGTTATCTTTACATCCCCCGAATTCGAACAACCCAAATCAGAATTGGCAAACCGGCAACTGATTGAGTGGACAATTTACCGTGCTACGACTCTACGCTCGTAGCACGACTACGAGCTACGTAATAGGTTTTATAAATGCTACGACGGATATTGAAAATTGATTTTACTGAGAATTGGTTTATGTTTATCATTTCTAGAATTCACTTTCAAGACTTTTTCTAGACTTTACATTCCGTTTGATCAAAGTCTAGAAAGACATACTGTGTTAGAGTGGATAGCAATGACTTGGGCATTTCAATTCATTTGGTTAATATAAGTTTACTACGATTCTAAACAAAATGCGAAGGAAGGATTTTTGTCAGCTCCTTCGATTTTTGTTTTTGAGGATCTTGAGAAAATCATCCTTCCTTCGATTTTGAGGAATAAATTTTATTACTTAATTTTTTTACACATTATATTTAATATTATAACATACTAGCTGACCCGTGCCCACTTCGTTGGGCATAATGTTAAAAGCCTTTTTATTTTTTGGTTTTTTATATAACCTATGACACTCAGCAATAATGTGGCTTTCTATTGGTGAAAGAATTTTTAAAATCGGTTCAGTAGATCCCGAGATTACCCGTTACAATTTAACAAATACACAAACTTTACCTCTTTATAATATTAGTATAGATTTTGTCCCTTTGATGGTATAAATAAACGAAACTTCTTAAGTAATTTCTATTGGTATTCAGCGAGGTAACGCTGCAAGCGTTTTGGGTAGGTCCCTAGTCCCTAGGGCTACTAGGACTCTGTCTTTTTAATTCTTAACATTGTTTTAGTTAAATTTTTAGTATGTTTTAATAGTTAAAAGAAATATAAAATATTTAATTAATATATTCTAATTTTGTTTTTTTTAAGATCCAAACTGGGGCAAGACAAAAAAAAAATTTTTCAAGTAATTAATAACTATGAAAAGCAATGACACATTGTATATTACCTGTTTCATAATAAAGTTCTTAATTTTTTTTTGCATTAATTATCTTCGCTCTATTGACGGGATTGTGCTTTTGATTTAATAAAGTTTTCAGCGCTTACAGGTAGACAAAGCTACCTGTCCGAATCACTATCGCAGGCGACAGGTCCAAACGACAAAGCATGGCTAATCAGGCGCATTTGTTCGACAAACCCAGCACCCTCCACTCCCTCCCTAAGGGTCGGGCCCGTTGATCCGGCTGCGGTCATAAATATAGCTTTTTAGCGTTGAAGATATAAAGAAAACAAAAGTAAAAATAAAAATGTCATTTTATCTATTCTTAATATATTAAACAATAAAATTAGAATTAAATGTACACATTAAAACTAAACTAAACATATTATTATAAACATAAATTATAATGAACCTAAAAGTAAAAACCTTTAAAAATATAATAAAATAACTAAAATATATTATTAAAAGTAGTCCCTTTAGGTAATTCTTAATATTATAAAGAGGAGATTTGATTGTTTGAATAGGCTCCGAAAATAATGGACCAATTTGATTTGAGATTTGCATTTTTGACCGTTTGAAAGCTACACTGATGACATTTCCAAAAAAATGAGGGATCCTTACTAAAATATTGTTTATACGTTTTCAAATGGAACATGTTATAGCCATAATATATTCACATCGATAAGTTCTAATTATCACTTAAAATAACTTTAGGCCAGAACAGTCTGATACAGTGACTTTTTTAAAAACATTTTATTTTTAATGTAACCTACACCTACATACCTACTTAAAACAGTTAAAACATCATCCACGAACTTTCGATTTTTTTCCTACCAAAAATCAGTCGCAAATTTTGTTTTGACAATAAAAAGCTGTACGGAATTCGATGTATGTATCACTTTATGGTAGTCAAAGGGTACATACAGGCACAGCGGCTGTATTCTCGTAATAAAAAACGTTCAAATCTTGTGTCAATATTAATAGCTGTCTCACTCATACAAAATAGGAATTGAGTGGGATAGCAGTTGACACAAGATTTTGATGAACGGTTTTTGTTACGATAATAGATCCTCAGGACACCTGGTAACGCTGTCATCCGTCATCCACACCTCAGCTTTACCCCGCATCCCGTTCACCCATCGCGATACACTTCCATTGATGTCGATAATTAACAGTACCAGCTATCGCTCGCGTTCTCTTGTCCGCTTTACTTTGATTTTCTGACGCCTACCATTCCAATTTGCAAGGTTTCCACTATATTTCTAATTTGTAAATTAATTACCACCTGCATTAATTAGAAAACATTTTGAAAAAACCTGGATTGGAACTGGTATTCAGATTCAGTAACGAATGATGCTAAGTGCTTAATTAGGAGTTGGAGCTTTGTCCAATGGTATGTTGAAGATGGTTTTTGCGAATCTCATGAATAGGAAACAAGAAATATGGAATAATGATAGGTTTCTTTGGTGTTTTATATGGTGATACATAATGATATGATAGTAGTTGAGGATGATATTATGATAGATAATGAAAGTACATAACTTGTGCGTGTACTAGAGAAAAATGAAAACTAAGAGAAGACCATTGTAGACAATGTCGATGATAAGAGAATTGTCGAAAAAATGAGGATGTTTCAACATCTTTACCAATAAGATGAAGATGAGATGAAGGAACATGTTGCAGATTTTTTCATAGCTATCATTCTCTCCGGATAGAAAACGAATTAAGGAGAGAGAAAGAGAGAGAGAATTACAGAGAGAAAAGACTCGAAAATGATCACTATACTTCTTATCCTGGGTAAAAAAAGCTACCAAAAAAAAGTTGCGTTGTAATAAAATGGTCACCAAGACTTAATTTAGTAGTTTGAAGATTTCTTTGATTACGAAATGTTACGAGACGTCCAGTAAAACTACAAATCAAATCATTTATTTGTGATACAGGTGGAATGATACAGGTGTTACGATAAATTGCAATTATATTAGAACAAGCTGTGATCAGCCTTAAAGGAAATCAAAACACGATTGTCTCAATAAAAATAATGACAAAGGCACAATATTTTAAACGATACAAAGCCAACCCGCAGTCGCGGCACCTACCAAATCAAAAGTATTATTTCTAAGAGGGGATACCGAGACGTACATAAAATTCAAATAAATAATTCAGAAGCACCATTACGCAGCGCCGGCCCGAGATCTTCCCGAGAAAACTACGGGTCTGAATATTTAAACGGAGACGTTATATGTATTGCAATTTTCATTAATCATTAATGAGGATTTCAGGTGAACGAGGGATGAGAGTTCCGAGTTTCGGACAGACAAACATCCATACATAAGTTATGTCACATTGCGCTCCTATTCGACGGATAATCTGAAGGGAACACTAGTACTGGACGTACATAATGAATGAGAGAACGGATAGATGTCGTTATATCGACTGATATGCACCTTCTGCCGGCTGGTTACCGAATACAAGGCGAGCAATGGACTGGATTATTAAAATAGTATCAATAAACGATATTAGGGCTTTGTTGAGAATGAAAATGTTTGTACCATCAAAAGGTTTTTAGTTACATTTTTAGTCTTACCTAGACCAAATTGTTCACCAAATTGTTGGTATTTTGTTCTTTGAGTAAAATTACAAAATACCAGAAAAAATTAAAACTGATAAGTTTTTCAAACTAAAATATAATAACTAAAGTTGAAGTTTAATTCACATTCATTACACACCAAAATTGACAACAGAAGACTGATCAGCGACGATTGCTCATCATAGCACTCTTTCGATTCCATGTATAACTTTCCTTAACATTAGGTGGGGTGGAGTGGAGTAAACTTATTACTGCCAATCTTCCAGTTAATATAATAATCAATGCCAGTTCTATCATCTTCAAAACAGCCTCGAAATTTTGCGGACAAATTGAAATTGTTCATCCCAATTTAAATTCTCTGTGATACCCACAATCTGAAATGCAACAAAAGGCAGGCTAAGACCTACAGGAGTGGATTGCAGCAGGTGATATTAGCCCGATCAATTCTACGTTAGCGGTGTCCTTTGAACGAACGTCGAACATCACTCGCTATCGTGATATCGAAGGCTCAAACTTTACGTGGACGACAAAGGGAACTTCACATAAACGCAGCAACAATGCTGATGTCCATTCGGTACGATGTCCATTGTAAATACCTGTTTATTGCCATTGATGGTTTTTACCGAAATGTCACTTGATCGACAGTTGTGTGAGTTTACAATGACTTCGTACTAACAAGGAACTGTAGTGGCGATGCAACTGCAATGTGATGCTTGTTTGTTCGTGTATGTCGTATACTATATGAGAATCAAACATATTTTTTATACTTACCATTTTTTATGGCCGTTGTCACATGACTAGGTTTCGTATATGGTGGAATTCTTCAAATTTTTAATTTTTAGCTTGCAGTGGACTTCTTGTGGTTGGGATGATGATGATGAAGACACTTTTATAAAGTGTCAAAAATCTAAGTTGCCTGTCCACAATCTGAGTGGCATCACCAATGATCGTTAATTTGGCAATAAAGTATTACATAGTTTTCTCTCCAAATATCATACATCCATCCATATAATATCAGCTGTATACGCGTTTTGAATTTGTTGTTTTTTGTTGAACATTGTGCATAAAATTTGTATTCAGCTAAACTAAAGTTATTCAATTTACAGTATTTAACTCGACCAGAGTTGATATCGTGTGTGAATATAATTTATACAACTTTGCAACATAGATAATCATCTAGTTGCATTAATAAAAGCTAATTTAACGCACACAAAACAAAAGCCGAAACAAACGCAGTGCCGTGTACGGTTACGTTGTACGATAGAACAATCTGTTCGCATTCGTAATAGGCGGAGAGGTGGCAAAACAGTAAGGCTTAAGTCCCACTGGTATGACTCCAACTCATAGCTGTCACCATCCCTCGAGTTGATTATGGTCACCACCGTCAGCTCGATAAACGGATGAACCGTTTGTTTGCTATATATTAGTAAAAAACTTTTGCATTATCACCCAAGACTCCAACTCATAGCTGTCACCATCCCTCGAGTTGATTATGGTCACCACCGTCAGCTCGATAAACGAATGAACCGTTTGTTTGCTAATATATTAAGTACAAAACTTTTGCATTATCACCCAATTTACATTATTTAATGTCTTCGTCATTATTTAATGTGTGATTAATGTCATGTATTTTGTAAATTGTCCATTCCATTGCATCAAATCCATGTCCATTGCAAACGAATAAATGGTTATCTATCTATCTAATAAGATGAAGTCACTCGCGACAAATAATATAAGAACATCAAACGATCATCTCCATAAAATCCGCCCGGTTCGTATGGACGCGAGGCCGAAAGGCACACGCCACCCTACAGGTTATAAAGCACGAACCATGATTCCAACTCTTGATTAGCACACATTCGCAGATACCAATGTTTGCCTGTACGTACTGTACGCGCGTATTTGCGTTCAATCCCAGCTGTTATTAGAATATTAAATTATTCTCGGACATCTACATGGTGTTCTATTCTAACAAGCGAAAATTAGACGTTAATAACGTTTCCCACCGGCATATAAATCATATATTGTATTTGGCGATTGTTATTTTAACTTTTGGTTCTATTATGCCGGCAGATCAAAAGTCTAGAACATGTTTCAGGCATTTGCTCTATATACTTATCATTACGGTCTGTCTGTGTTGATATTCTCCTAACTCGTCCATCGAACATCTACGTTTACTACTTAGTATTGTGGCAAACCGAACTCTTTTATACCTCTTTATAATACTTTTTATATGTCTATGTCTTTACGCCTTTTGGTACTTGTCATTCTGTCACTTTTTTCGTCTTACCTGTAATTACCATCTCATGATATATTACATTTTTTCGATTATCACTTTTCTTGTAAATTTCCACTATCGTCAACGAGGTTCAAAAAGGCAATCTTGTTAAAATTTATAGTTGATAGAATCCACACGCCAATCCTCAGGAACTATTTAAATACTTTAATAAGTATTATAATTGCACATTGTTCTTGCCTAAGAGAGACCTTCTAGGCTAGGATGTCTGAGTCAAAAATTGCTAATACACAATACTTTTTGTCGAACAAATACCAATATGATTAAGGTTAATTATTTATTTCTTTGCAAATTTAAGCCCACACATAACTGAAAATTAATATTAATAGGATACAATTAGGTAGTAAATTTAATAGGATTACAAAACCTGTTACATGGTATTAACTAATAAATTAAACGTCACAAGCCATGGTCAACGTGGTTTTATGTAACTTCATCAGAATTGATTTCAGTCGGTTTACGGCAAGCGCCCGGGGCAAAATTCACTATTATTTTATTTAGTTTATAGGTAACTAAAATACGTTTAGTTGAGGTTCAGAATTTAAACAACTTTTATTATTTCATATTTTGTTTACGCTTTGTATAATGATGATAGGAGCTGGTATAGTAGTAATTTTAATTGTTCATAATGGTCTAAGTCGGATGTGGAAAGCGGAGGGTCGTATATTGGTGGAAAGTATTGGTAAAGGCCTATATTCAGCCAGTGGGTAGATACAGGCTGATGATGACGATGACGATGATGATAATGATCTAAGTGTATGTTGCATCCGTCGCTCGTGTCGCATCAAACCTGTGCAGGTGCTATCTTGACGAGAATGCTCTGATGACGGTTTTGAGGTGATTTGAGGTTGATTTGAGTTACACTTCACAAGTGTTTTTATTCCACTAAGGTGGCAAACAAGCTTGCGGCCCGCCTAGTGGTAGGGTCACCGCAGCCTATGGACGCTTGCAACACCGGGGGTATCACTCGCGCGTTGCCGACCCTTTGAAAATCATTTAATGCCCCTTTTGAAGAACCCCATAATAGTCTAAAGAATAGACCTCGGCGGGGATCTCATTCCACAACCTCAACGTTCGCTGGAGGAAAAGGAAGTAATGATAAAAATGAAGATAAGCTGTGGAATAAGATGATTTTTCATAAAATAATAAAGCATAGCCAAACCGCTCGATGACGATTGTATGGGGTGAAAGGTTTTTAAAAATAAAATTAAAACAGTTCGCAAATTCAGTTGGATATGTACTTGAAATAATCTACTTTTTTATGTGAGAAGGAAGAAAAATGAAGAAAAGAAGTAGCCAATACATTTCAATTGTAAAATACACTAAACTTCTTTCTTTTAAAGAAATAGTCGTTTCACATGGCTTGTGTTATTTTTAGAGGTAGGTAAGTAAGATTCTAGTACCAGGCTTTAGAAGTTTAAGTACTGTGTTGCCGACTTACTTCGAGCCAATCCGTAAAGAAGCTGCACAAAATTTGCTTTATGTTGAGCGCAGTCTTATTTGTTGCTAGTACTTTTAGGGCTTCCATCCTTAGAGTCGAAATCTTTTATTCAGCGTACATTAAAAGCTGTTTTGAAGTTACTAGATACCTAGAATTTCTTTTTCATTTCATTTCTAGTTTTTTATATTAAAAAAATTAATGCTAAATGTTTAATGACAAAAAAAAAGGATTTCTTTCGCCATTTCTTTTATTGGCCACTTTGCTTTTGCTTCCAAAATAGTGGTAGTTTATTAAATGTGTTATTTACTCGGTGATCATGAGCTTTAAAAGTCTAGCACCTCGTATGTTAATTTTGCATCTAATCTACCAGTTTCTGAAAGATTATGACAAAATAAAAGTATTTCGATTAATTGAAAGAAATATATATTTAACGTTTTTTTTTTTACATTTCTGAGTTACTACTAAGGATTACTTTTGAGTAAATTAACACTTGTGTTATGTATTTAACTTGTTTATTCATTTAATCAGGAACTATGTCAAAGTATGTAGTAAATAAATGACTAGACATCTATGCACCGTTTCAGTGGTTACCCTTTGTTAGCAGCTATATTTGGTAGTGTGAAGGAGGGTAAACGCACACATGTATGTGGTTAGTCCAGGGAGCATTTTGCAATTCAGATGCATGAACTATAACTACGGCTATTCGGACGAATAAGTCTTGGTCTGTTTAGCTGCTGTTACGGGGATGCGGCTACGAATTGAATACGTTATCAATTATACGACGTTTCGTTTTTGTTTTGATTGGTTTTCTTTTGTCGTAATAATGTACTCTAAGGTTGCCTTGTAAATATCGCTTTCAGCAGTAAGGCTACCTTGTTTCACATACACTAGTTTGTAACTTTTCCTGTTTATTGTATCACTTGTTTGTGTATTGCAAATATAGATTGTTTTATCTCTTTTTACTCTATTGATTTTTTGGATTCCACAACCAAAAGGTGCCAATGCCAACGGGACCCTATTACTAAGCCTCCGTTGTTCGTCTGTCTGCCACCATGTCAACTCATGAACCGTGACAGCTAGTTTAATTATCCTAATTGTATGTACTTCCGCCATTTCTTTTACCGGTGGTCATTTTGTTTTGTTTCCATAATGATGGAGATGAACCTGCTAGGCTACTCTTGAAATCAATCCTGACCGATCGGTATTGGATTGATACGTTTAGATACTCTAGCTTAAACTAAATACTAAACTAAATTAAATACGGTTGTACACTAACAAATTAGTTAATAAGCATAAAGTTTAAAGAGAACCAATTAGGATTTGCTGTTAATTATAAATTGAAATTATACAGAATTGAAATTTAATTCGCGATTACTTTACGGAGTAAACTAACGTCGAAACGTCAGGTAATATGAAGGTATAACCGCGTTAATTCCCCGGCTTATTTATTAGTTTATAATAACGCAACACAAAAGTTTAAAAATTATGCATCATCCCTGTTATGTTAAAGAACTTGAACAGAACATAATAGCAGATTGAACAAGACACTTACACTTGATCTGCTATTGTTGTCAATTGATTGACATCCTAACAGTGGCTCCTCTAATTGATAGGGCTTCTGCTATCCCGTAGATTAGCCTCTTACCACAATTTACCCAGATATGTTCCAGTGGCCAAAACAATTATTATTAACCACAATATAACCAAACACTGAGCCATCTTCATTCACGTGATTTGTATTAAAGTTTTCAAATTGGATTTCATCTCGCAATTTATGACTATATCTCTTTGACTAAATAAACATTTTGAATCTGTGAATCTTAGAAATATAATTTTTATTTTGTTGTTTCCTTGATCGATAAAATTGATCATTGGCAATTGGTAACGTTATACTGTAATTATCATCAAGGATAGGGAATAACCAAATCTATAAATATAAAATGCTTTCTCCTAAATGACTGACTGACGAATCAACGCTCAGCCTAAAGCACTGATCGCTGAGACCTGAAACTTGGAGGTTGTGTCCTTTCTATGACGTAAGCATCAAACAAGAATTTTCTAAAATTCCTACGGGAAAGCGGGATA
Source organism: Endotricha flammealis (assembly GCA_905163395.2). Classification (NCBI taxonomy): domain Eukaryota; kingdom Metazoa; phylum Arthropoda; class Insecta; order Lepidoptera; family Pyralidae; genus Endotricha; species Endotricha flammealis. The sequence continues at coordinate 21,555,988 of LR990852.1, forward strand.
CACGCAAGCAAAGTTGCGCGGTTTCGCTAGAACCCCAAACATCTGATTGACGCCAGCCCTAGTATTGTGCAATGTTGATGTGTATGTAATTGTCTTACTGTTGTTTATATACTGTGAACAGGGAGTAGGAACCAAAATTGGCTAGTTTTGTTTAATAGGTAATGTTCTTCAGTAGTTATCAAGTAAATTGGCGTAAAATGTCATAACGTTCCAATAAATTTACTAATGATTGTATCAGCATTTAAGTACATGGTATTATGAACACAGTTCAACAGAATATTGGACACTATTTGATGCATTAATAACCTAGAAATTCTAGGTTATTCATGCATCAAATTTAATAGTGTTCAATAGAATGCAGTTGCAGCATTTGCAACTGCAATTTCTCGTGTAAGACCTCGCAATATTAGTCCGCCAATGTAAAAGATGAGCAGGGCTGTAAATCAGATTCAAGTTTTCTAAATTAAATATTACATGAAGGGATTTATTTACTCGATTTTTTATTTATTAAAAGTATTCATAAATGTACTATATAGTTACAAAGTTTTAATACTCACAATATTTAAAAAAAACTTTGTAAAAAAATCTTTTCACATATCTACCCTGCTGAAGCCTGCTACCCCTGATAAAGAACCTGCTATGCAGAGTGGACGACAGAAGGAGAGATAGCAGGATAGAGAACCTGCTATGCAGAGTGGACGGCAGAAGGAAAGATTGCAGGATAGAGAACCTGCTATGCAGAGTGGACGGCAGAAGGAAAGATTGCAGGATAGAGAACCTGCTATGCAGAGTGGACGGCAGAAGGAAAGATTGCAGGATAGAGAACCTGCTATGCAGAGTGGACGGCAGAAGGAAAGATTGCAGGATAGAGAACCTGCTATGCAGAGTGGACGGCAGAAGGAAAGATTGCAGGATAGAGAACCTGCTATGCAGAGTGGACGGCAGAAGGAAAGATTGCAGGATAGAGAACCTGCTATGCAGAGTGGACGGCAGAAGGAAAGATTGCAGGATAGAGAACCTGCTATGCAGAGTGGACGGCAGAAGGAAAGATTGCAGGATAGAGAACCTGCTATGCAGAGTGGACGGCAGAAGGTAAGATTGCAGGATAGAGAACCTGCTATCTTTCCTGCTGCCTGCCTGCCTGCCTCTACCATCTACCCTGCTATCTGTAATGAAAGATAAGTATATAAGACATAACAAAGTCAGTCAACCAATGGGTACTGTACATATAATAAATTACTGAAAATTTTCTTATAATTTTTATTGTCGGGCGAGACGAGACTATCATAAGTTATTCATTCGGGTTAAAGCATTTCATAAGTATAGATCTTAAGACTAGGTTTACCTATTGTCTAGACTCGATCACGAGTGATTAGACTCCGTGTTCAAAGTTGAATCATCGAGAGACACTAATTATTAATCGTACCGAGACGTGACCGAGACACTGCGACATACCTACGACATACCCACGACAATATAGTGTCAATTATAATAGTACGAACAGTGATTTCCGATGCATCGATTGTTTTAATATCTCGATGGAGTAGGCTGCCACAAATGGACGCTGGACATGCACATATTAGGCGTACGTCAGTACGTAGCACGTGGAGCTTTATGGAATTAGATCAACCTAAAGGTGAACACACTCGTTCAATATTTTGGATATGGCAAAACAAATGTATTGTATGTATTATGAAGATGAGTGTGTGTATACTGTAGATGGTTGCGTGCTGTGTATTATTCTATAACTAGAGATAGTGCCTGTAAATACCCACTCTCTGAATAAACGGTTTTGATTCTACTTTAATTCGACAACGCAGCAGTCCGTTGGAAGCGATCCTATCTCCGGCACCAGAAGGCGCTGTTTTACCCTACCTCTTTTTGCTTTGTTCCCGAAATGGTAGTAACTCATAGAGTAATTTATATTTAATGTATTTTATATAATTATAATTTAATATAATGTTAAAGATGTATATGACGAGAGAACAGGCATGTCAAGGCATAGTTTCCAAATAAAATATTTGATTCTTGTACCCGAGATCACTAAAGCAGACGTCTTTCTTTCTTCAATGTTTCTAGATATCAAACTGTTAAATACAGTATATCCAAAAAGTGTCAGAGTGCTTAGTACGAGTTTTTCAACTCACGTTCGAATACGAGCACGTTTGACTTAGCATGGTAAGCATAAAGCGTCGCCGAGTTACCACAAGGCAGCGCTTTATCTTTCCCATAAAAAACTCTTATGTGTTCATATTCGTATGTAAATTTAGAAACTCGCACTACGCACTCAGCTCCAAAATATAGGAAGCCTAATTCGCAACTCGCCGACTCGGCCATTGCGCTTGCGTCACCAAATCAAGTTTCACGTGTGGCTATCCCCTGATAATTTGTTCTAATTGAAATTCAAGTCATTGACATGCCCAACGGTCGTAATCGAATTTCTCGAGGCACGGTCTAGCGACGTCTGTTCCGTGCTGTGTTTATCGAGCGCCATATTTTTGGGACATGGGTAAATTATGAATGTTTTGGAAAGAGAGAAAAAAGGCTGTTCATCGTGTTTTGATTGTTACGTTACAACTTTATTTTAAAAATATTTCTGAAAATATTGGTAGATACACTGCTACCTAACGCAGTTTTTAAAAATATAAATTTTCTCTATCATTACTAACCTTTCCGTAAGCTCTATTGGAAGAGCACTCGGCCAGATTTCGAGAGGACTTGGATTCGAAACCCACCTGGCCCTGGGGCGAGATTTAAAAAAAATTAAAAAAATGCATTTACCGGAATGTGCCTGTCGCGCGCGGAACTACTGAAGAATTTTAAGAAACAATAAAAACAACATAAGTCCTTAACTCGTACTAAATATTGTATTGTGCCCCAGTCCCCAGTGTAAAAATACGGCCACAAAAACACCCGAAAAGTTGTATTTTTTCGTACCAAAGTATTATAAAATTTAAAAAAAATGGATGAATGCCGTCGCATCCATCTTCTCGTCAGAAGAGCACATCCATTGGAACTACAAACGTCAGCATATTGTTGTGATTGTGAGAATCATTAATTTTCCATTCTATTCTATATTCTATTCTATTCTATTCTGTTCTATTCTATTCTATTCTAATGAGTCCAGGATATAAACAACACAAACCACAGAATGAAGTATAGTTTTTACACTGAAAGTTAGGTTTATTTACAACAGCTGTTTACACTTGTTTTAATTTTACGAAAGTAGGTAGGTATACATGATGTAAAAGCGCGGGGAACGGGGTAGATAGTAGATATCGATATAATAATAGTAGAGGTCGGTCGGTAGCAGGGTGGTAGCAGGCGTGGTGCTAGTTAACGATCTGTTGTATGTATGTAATCGAAATCATTTCCAAATAATCACGATATCAGCCGTGATTATAGTACGCGCACAAGTGCTACGGCTGGGGGGGAGGGGCTGGAGGAGGTGACTAGCACTTGCGCGCGGACTATTCATAATATACCTCGCATGTTGAGTAGAAATTATATCTTACTAGCTGTTACCACTTTTCCAGACCTTAAACTATCCCCAAAAAAAATTACGTCAAACCGTTTATTACTTTCGACGTGAAAGTAGAATAAACAAACAAACACACTTCACATTTTATAATAATCTAAGTAGGTAGGTACCTTTTCATTTCAACTCCGGGAAGTTTAGCTACTTCAAAATCTTTATTTCTTATAAAATATTCTGCTACCATCATCATCATATCGTGGACGATGGGAAGGTTGTCGCATCGGCCTTTTTGAAATACTTCTTCCATTTTAGTTCAAACAATTATATACAGTGTATATTATTGTTTGAACTAAAAATTAAGTAGTGTATTGTGTATATTATTATAAATAATCAGCATTATTTAAAATCAATAAAAAAACACCAGAGCGCACTAGTGCAAGCAACTTACCCGTGAAAATGCATCGAAAATCACCGCGCCGTATAGATGCGATGACGTCACGCGCTGCTCGCGAGGACGACGAGATTTAAAAAACCTACGTAAACCTCCCAAGCTTATAACTTCGTTAATATTGCACCGATCGATGTAAAATAAAAACAGAATAATGTTTACGGTGTAGATTTTTATTCTACGTACTCAAACGTGAAATATTGTTACCTTGTTATAAAGATATGCATTTTTTCTTTTTTGCTGACGACGGCTACTGAAGTTGTAGCGAAATATTGACAAAATATCTAACTATCAGTTAACCAAACAACCAAAATATCTACCTCAGACGGTTAGGGATTTGGTTAGGGATTACTTGATTACCGTACAAAGCGATTAATATTATGTAAATCGTAAGTTTAATTTTGTTTTTTAACATACGCAAACAAAAGAGGAACGCAGAAAAAGTTTATTTTCTTCTATAATTATGACGCGTACTGGCCACAAACGTCTCCTCTATCAAAAGAGCGAAGTCAGTCAATTTTATCCTAAAAAAACAATTCTAAAGCCACGAACACTATCTTTTTAAACATTCAATAAAGTTACTGGCCAGTACGCACAATAATAACAACAGGATAATCTTTTCATGTTAATGGTCCGTCAGCATTTAAAAACTACCACACACAAAATTACCCCGCACAAAGTTTACGTGACACATGCTAAAAATTGACATGATTGCATCGAGAGGGTTAAAGTTGAAAGTGTTGGCCGAGGTGAGCGCGTGCGTGCGGGTCGGTTTGACCAGCAGCGGGCCGGCCGCCGCGCCGTCATCCGCACTAGCTAACAGGTTGCTACATTTTCGCACTATTTTTACGCGTCCCGCACCCGATGAATATAGTGAGTAGTGATGTGACACCGCTCACCTGTTGTCCTGTCTACAATGTACGCGGTCGTCGATCCCTTACATTTTTATTCTCTTTAAATACATTGGCGCCATTGACTTTTGCATAATAAATATTCATTTTTATATTAATTAAAGATCTTTAATGATTGTATTAAAAGATTAAATGGCTAAAGACTGGCTAATGAGATTATTACAGTTTCGTGTCAATGTCAGTTAGGTATTGTGACGTCTGCCATTCTTTTTACACTTTTTGTGTCAAGTTTTTTTGTACATTTTATTTAAGCTAAAGTTAACAGTAGATATGTTTAAATGAAACAATCACGTTTAAGCATTTCATATCGTTTTATACATGGCCTCTAGGTCCATGGTTTTATATTTTAAATCATACAACTATTTGGAGCTTTTGAGATGAGTATATTTTTTTTTAATACACTAGGCTGCAAATGTGACAAGTACAGTATTCAATTGAATCTTGACATAGTATTAAATGAAGTTGCTTCCCTCTGTCTGTCTGTCACTTTGTATGCTTATATCTTTAAAACTACACAACGGATTTTGATGCGGTTTTTTTATCAGATAGAGTGATTCAAGAGCAAGGTTTATGGGTTTACAGTATTTTTCGAAATTCCCACTGGAAAGCGGGATACACGCAAATGAATATTTAAATTTTAATACAAAAAATATGTAATATTTTTTTAATGAATAATTTAATGACACTGTTGTATTTTGCACGCCAAATATCTTGGCAAAATATGTGAAACATTTATTTCTTTATTTTAACACCTTGTATCAACCATATTTTATGCAAAAAATACACGCAAATGAAGCTGCGCGAGTTTTGCTAGTAAAAATTTAATACATACATACACAAAAGTACACAGGGTAATTCATAGTTCGCAGCACTAGTGCGCGGTATCGTATCGGTTTGTGATTGGGAATGATCCAGGGTCGCCGCGGCCAATTAAACGGTTTTTACGTCCATTGGATACATTTTGTGTTGCATTATGTGTTGAGGTGTTGAACGGTGGCCGTGACAGGTAGCGGCCGGCTGTTGGCTATAAATTAACCGAACTTTAGACACAAACTAATGTCATTTTAAACTGTTTTTTATGTATATTCAGCGACGTACTGTAGTATATTAGTTTGTATTATCTTTACATAATTTAATGAAGTCGCTTCCGCTGTCGTTTAGATCTTATAAACTACTCAAACGGTTTTAAATCAGTTTTAAACAAAAGTGTGATTCAAGAAAGGTTTATATGTGTACACATAAAGATTTTCTGAAATAGGTACACACGGGAATGTGAAAGGAAACTCGAAAGAAGCCGCTGGATGCAGGCCGCCGCCAAGTTACCAGAAGGTCTTCCGTCCGTAAATAGCGTTATTGAAAAGTTACATTCAGCGTGGAAGTACAAATTAAAATGTTACAATACAACATTGCTATTTATTTGTGAAATAAGTTTGATAGGAGTACGGAGCACGGAGCACTTTATTCAGCGGTCGGCAACCTTTTGGTAGGCAAGGGCCTCATGGTGACAAAATTAGACAAAAACGGGCCGCATTGCTGAATAACGAGGGGGGGGGGGTCAGAAACTCTATTAATATTTAATATATAATAGCCGATGTCCGCGGTTTTATCCACGACATCTCGTTATTCTCGATAAAAACGAACTTATGTGTTGGATTAACATTAGATTAAGTTTTGCGAGAAAGAGTAGGTAACCAACATTCATACATATACATCATCAAAAACTTTCACAATATAATATTAATAATAACAATTTATTTGTCAATAGTAGGTATTCATATTATGTAAGTAATCTTTGTTCTTAGTCAACTCTCACCTCTTTCACCGGATGACTGTATTTAACTAAATTATTTTAAAAATCTTGTTCATAAGTTTGTTTTTATTCATACCGTCTTCTCTATCAGGTACTTTGTATACGGTAGCTGATAGGCACACATTAAATTTAACGCAAAGCAAATTTAATATGCAATCAACATTTTATTTTAAGTTATCCTTGCAACTGACGGACAACGCATACCTTATAAGGAACCTGATCGGCCCGTTTCGATCATTATCATATTATTAATTTACCTATAACATTAATATTTCTGCAACTATATGTACGAAACGTCTACATCATAAAACAGAATCAACTAGCGCGCAGTCCCAGCTTTTTTGAACCCATCTAAGTATCGACTAAGGTTGTCGTTGCTTAATTAAAAACTTTGACTATGACTTTGACGTTCCACTTTGACACGCACAAAGAGACGATCGACCTCCTACCCTAAAGGCTCTACCAAACAGCGTTTTTAACGAGCGATAATATCGTGGCGTTATTGCAATATCTGTTTTCAGTACATTTTGTATTAGGATGGCCATGGAGTAACACACTGCTGCGATAATAACGCCGCAATGGAACTAGGACGTTGCGTTTCTCCGTCCTGCGATATTCCGATTAGAGTTCTAGAACGTTTTGTGTCAGAACGCAAACGACCGTACACACACCTGCGATAATAACGTTAGTACAAGACGCTCTCTCGTAAGAGATATCGGACGATTCTTTAAAATATTTGTGTACCTAGATAAAAAATATTCCTGGACGGTAACGCCATCTAGTACCAAACTTAGCAGAGCTCAAGTCGACAAATGAATGTGTAATCCAGATTAAACATAATTTAAAGCTATACAGAATTACTAATATCAAAGAGGAAATACTTTAATGTTTCTTCGTTAGGCTCCTAAACTACTGAATCCTTACTTAAAACCCGTGCGAACCCGGGGCGGGAAGCTAGTGATTTATAAAAGAGGAGAACAAAAATCGTGCATAATTAAAAAAACAATAATGACGAAAGCACATCGAAGCGAATGTCATCACTCGAGCCACATGTCATGCGGACATCCCGATGGTATATTAAACATGGTAAAACTACCGTGACTGACGTGAAACAGGTGGGGATTCAATTAAAATATCGAATCGACTCGATTGAGGTTGAATCGAGTGTTGGACATCACTACGAACATTTAATTGAAAGACATCACTGGCATATCATGACTTTTAGTATTTAAATTTTAAATAAAAAAGTATTCCAATAAAAAAAAGTAAATCACAACAGAACGAAACTTATTTAATAAAAAAAGTTGAAAGTCGGAGTCACAGAATGTTGTAAATATTCGTTTGAAAACAACACGACGATTTATTTTTCACCTTTTTTTTAAAGAATATTGCTTATTAAATTTTTTTTAAACCCGGCCAAGAGCAAGTCGGACTCGTGTATGAAGGACTCCGTACTAATATCTATAATATAACATTAGTTGTATGGGAGTGGTTATTTTATTCTAAACTAGCGGCCCGGCCCGGCTTCGCCCGGGTACTGTTTCGTTTTTTTTTTCAATCTTTCTGAGAGATTTTCTTAATATTTTTTTCCGTAAGAACCTTGTACAGAGTATTAGAAAACTACAAAAAAAAAAATCAGCCAAATCGGTCAAGCCGTTTTCATGTTATGTCGTGACAACGGAAAACGGGTTTCATTTTTATATAATACTAGCTGCCCGGCCCGGCTTCGCTCGGGTACTGTTTCGTTTTTTTTTCAATCTTTCTGAGAGATTTTCTTAATATTTTTTTCCGTAAGAACCTTGTACAGAGTATTAGAAAACTACCCAAAAAAAAATCAGCCAAATCGGTCAAGCCGTTTTCATGTTATGTCGTGACAACGGAAAACGGGTTTCATTTTTATATAAATAGATAGATTAGTATTTGCTGTTATAGCGGCAACAGAAATACAACATCTGTGAAAATTTTGACTGTATAGCTATCACGGTTTTTGTGAAACAGCTTAGTGACTGTCTCTGTCTGTCCGTCTGTCACCAGGTTGTATCTCATGAACCGTGATAACGTGTCTGTCCGTCTGACAGATAGACGGACAGTCGGAGGCTTAGTACCGGTCCCGTTCGGCCTTGGGGTACGGAACTTTAAAAATGTATTTTGTGAAAATGATAAAGCAAGGTTTACACAGGCAATAAGTCCGTTTATGGAGACTCGCAGACTCAGTTATTCGAGATTGCCTTTAAGCCGTCACATACTGTCCGTACAGTACGCAGTCGTGTCGTCTGTTGATATCATGCAATCGCATCGGCTCGATAGACGTGTGAATGACGTGCACGATTGTCGAAATCCAATGACAATTTCAAGGTACTCCAAATGAGGGGGTAACTGTGGGTAGTTATTGATTTTTACGATTTACGAACGTGTGAAAATACCATTATATTTACATTCGAATTTATTTTAAACTAGCTGTTACACGCGGATTCGCCTGTGTGGTCCAGAGGATACCTACCTACTCTACCTACTAGAGGACCGCCCTGCTACCTGCTTCGCACGGCTTTTACTAAGATCCCTAATTTTTTTTGGAAAAAATTATATAGCCTATGTTACCCGGGGGTAATGTACATTACTTTCCCAACGGTGAAAGAATTTTTGAAATCGGTCTAGTACTTTTTGAGTTTATTAATTACAAAATACACACACAAAAATACAATTCTTTCCTCTTCATAATATTAGTGTAGATGGTTTTTGAGTGGTAGATCCTAGCCACTAGAGTCGGAAGCCTATCATACCCTTTCTGCTTCCGACTCCCTTTTTCACTTACCTTCTATTCTCATTCCTTTATAGGTGGGTAACGCATCCATCGGTCTAGAAAAAAAGGCGGACACCATCACTGAAACTAAAAAGTGAAGCACCCATAGTAAGCCAACTCGCGTATACGTACGAACGGGCCGGCTTACTATGGTGTGAATGTGTGCGTGCCGGTCGTGGATGATGAGCAGCTTAGATTGCTTGACTCGCTAGCTCGTTTGTCTCCTCTGTTATCAAAAAAATCGATTAATTTAAACCGATTTTGTAATGAGAATAAGGTACAGAGACAAAATGAATGTAATGTAATGAAAGTTTCGTTTATTGCACTCTTACTTCGATAGATGGCGTTGCACAACGAAATTGATGGATAATAAAAAGCATTCAAATAAAATTTACTGAATGAAGACACGACCTGGGCACAGAATACTAACATGGGAGCGGTCATGGAGTTAATATTTTATTTAGTTTTGTATCAGTCAGAATGAAGTTGAATTATTATGCTCTAACTACCTACTCTAGGTATTCTCGATATAAATTGATTGATGAAAATAAAATTATTACATCAACCCGTAAGCATCCCACTGAAGAGATACGCGTCTCCCTTCAATCGAAGGGGATGAGAGTGTACTCTGCCACGCTGCTCCAATGAGGATTGGCAGAGGTCAGTGTTTCAAGCCGCCTAAAGACGACCAGCGACTTGAATTAACTGTCATCCATCAACAGCAGCCAGGACAGACGGATTAATTTGCCCTCCGAAGCACAAAGAAGCTGTAAACTACGACCCATCCAAACGCTGAATAGACGTTGCTTAACTCGCGTGTTCGTTTTAGAGTGACACCATAGCGCCATCCTCGAATATTGTAATTTTAAATCATCGATCATTGGCAATACGGGGGAGTCATTTAAAAAAAATAAACGAGGAGCTCCCCTCGCGTTAAGCACGCCTGCCGCGGGGGACCCATCACGGCTATCGACCAAATTTTTTATTATGCATATTTTTAAATTTTATTTCTCTCTCGCCCCCAGCACACTCGTATTAAATCAATACTAAGTTTCCATCTGTGGCGGACAACACCTCTAATGGGCGCGTTACGATTCCACCAAAGTTTTGCCAAGCCACACTTTTTATGGTAGGTGCCTAATGGACCAGCGCTTACATTCCTGATAAAACATTTTTCATCGGAGGCGAAAATCCGAAATCCATTTTCGGTTCCATTGAAAATAAACTGAAAAATTCTACCAAGGTTTCCAAATGCTTTTACCTAGTGTTGACGCTAGACAAATCCATACGCTAGCGCGACGCAACTATTGTACATAATAGCAAAGGATGTGCATCCGCTTTTTATGTGGGCGTTTTTAAATTCTTGTATATTTTTTCTTAGTACAGCAAACAAGATAGATAAGTACAAAAGGAATATGGATTAAGTGTGTGAAGGATGAGTGGAGAAGGAATGTAACGGTCGAGATGACGAATGGTAGGGTGAAGAAAAGATTAACACACTGCATCCCCCACTTAAAGTGAGATAAGGGTAGGAAGAAGAAGATCGATACAAAAAGGGATTTTGAAAATATAGAACTATTGTCAATATGAAAACTTTATTTAATTCTTTATTCAGGCAAAGAGACATGAAAGGAGTTGGGCTTCCGGATCTCTTAGTAACCGAACGAAACAATGCTTCACGCCAATATTATATGATACTTCCAAAGTAACCAATTTGTCTGTTGGTGATTATGAATTCATGTGTAAGCTAACAGATGGCGCTGTTATTTTTAAATCATATCGTACCTAATCGGCATAGTTAGGTTTCATAATTAATAGTAATTTTACGCAATCGAAGCCGCAGGCATAATCTAACTTTTTGCTCATACCTACTTATCACGCTCTGTGACAAGTTGGCGTCTAAAACGATACATAATTATGTGTATCGAAAACGATACAAAATTATGTGTACCTATCGAATGCGATACACATGGCGCTGAGCGGGTTTACGCCATGCAAGACGCTGCGCTGTGTCAAACAGAAAAATTGTTAATAGACAAGCGGCCTTGCGCCATCAAATGGTCAATTTGAGCGTTTCTCTTATATCGTGACAGGAACTATCGCGAGGATGTGGTCATTTAGCCAATTATTTGATTCAAAATAAAGGTGGCAGGAGGAACTGGCCCACGCGACGCCATTATGGCCGTTTACGCCTTTTGACGCTTCCGACTGGCGCCACTGCAAGCATTAACTTGTTTATCTAATGATATTTCTACTATTCATTTGTGGAAGTATTTTTTTTATTGTCTTATTAGGCAAATCTTATTTCCGATCCAAAGACCCCATTCTCAACACAGGTAGGGCACAGCGGATAATCCGCTCAAATCGGAGCAGCCCGTCTGTAGAAGGACCTCCACCTTACAGAAGATCGTAGCCAAATAGTATTGGTCTCGGCCATGTTGTGAGTAAGGTCTCCAGAGCTCCACTTGGGGGGGTTGGGAGGGTTGGCAACGCGTGAGTGATAGCCCCGGTATTGCAAGCGTCTATAGGCTACGGTGATGCTTATCATCAGGCGGGCGTATGCTAGTTTGCAAACTTTGAGGTATAAAAAAAAGAAAGTAGAACTGCCCTTGCACCAACTGTTCGATTAAGACTAATTACTAATGTAGTCAAGTGAGTCGTGAACTGTCCACCTTTTGCAAAAGAAAACGTCATAGAAATTTTGTAAAAATAGAAAAGAGACACCCTTGACACAAAGGTAACGAACGATAAATAATTCAGGATTTCGCGTAGTCCATGATAATTTTTCCGTCATATTACTAAGTAGACCCGTTAGTGGCCATTAGGGATATTACGATAATCATTGCTTTTCATTATTAATAGTTACAAAAGAATCACTAAGTATTTTAGGTCACAAGTTGTGACCTAAAATACTTAGTTACTTAGATTCTTTGATGTTGTGACTGAAAACGTCACAGTAAAGCTATTATCGGTAGACTAACAGGCGCCTTTCATTTTTATTTTATTTATTAAATAAATCTTTTATTATTACAGCCTTAGTTGTGCTATATACATGTTTCTGGGATCCACTTATTAAGCTTATTAAAGATTGCAGCAGGGGACCCTCTTCCTAAATTAAATTAAACTAAAATCTATGTATATAAATTTGCAATCATGAAAAGATTGCTTTTTAGCACCCTTGTGATAACACTAGCCTGTAAGCTGTTTGTGTATGTGAATACTGTTGTGTACAGCAAATAAACCTTGTTATCTGGAAGCTGAAAATTTTCACGGAGATGGCCTGCAACATTGATCTGAACGAGGGCGAGGCCGCGGGCAACAGATCGAGTTTTTAAAATAAATTATAAAAACTTATCTTGCCCAAAATAATAAAGTTAATAAACACGAAATGAATGTGTAGTGGGTAAATACTGTTACCGCAATTGTTTTTAGTCTCGAGTGGCTTAACTACCATTGTTTGCCCATATCATCGGCATCATAGGAATCCCAATTTCGATCTAAAATAACGTAGGGTAAATGCCTAGGGGGAGGACATGCCTAATCGTGGGAAACTTTATTTTCTTTCGGATTTTAAAAGAACTAGAAATTTACCTATTAAATTTGTATATTTTGTTTGAGATCCGTTTAGTGTCTACAGCCAGTTTCTGTCAAAATTTAAAATGTCCCAAAGGTAAACTTGGAGACAATGCTTTAGCACTAAGTTCGCCTTTTGTATCACTTGTATTGTGTGCAATCAAGTTTAAATAAATAAAATAAATATTTTTGGACGAATCACACAACGCCATCTACTAAGCTTGTACTATGGGTACTTGCAGTCTCAATATATCTCTTATTTTCTTCTTTAGTTTGACAGTGACAGCTATATTTTTAAATGAGTCAATAACTTTAAACTGTGACGATTAAAAGACCTACTTGAATAAAACGTTGTTGAGTTGAGTAGTGATGATGCTCATTAGCCGGATCCACACCAGATGATCCAACGCGATCGATGTGGATCTCGAACCAATGGAGCGTTCGATGTGGACCTTGCCCGCGATGTAAGTCCTCATGAAACCTATCGGGGGACCTACAAAACGTGTCTTGGAAGTCATAACGAATGTCAGAAACGTAAATTGTGATTTAATATAAGTAAAATGTGACAGTCGACTTACTTAAGACTATTTAAAACAAATTACAGCTTTCTAGTATTAAAGGTGTCTACTCTAGATCGAGGACGGACAGTCGCACATGACGAAACTATAAGGGTTAAGTCAGTTAACTACGGTACACTAAAAAGAGATACTATTACACAAAACTACCTAGTATCGTAAACGATAAAATTTAAATTATACCCTTTAATTAGTATCCAATATTTGAAACCTTAAAGACTTAAAAAGAATAAGAAATGAATGAGCCAATAATGTTTCAAGTTCTTTTGTGTCAACCCTATACTTTGGTTATTATGCTTGAGTAATATACCTAATAATTCCATATCGATTGCTTTAAAAATTGCAATAAGTAATTTTAAGTTACAATCCGGTAATTGGGACCAACCTCATCATAAATTCCCACAAGTTTCTTGAGTGTTTCAGCAACTTCATCGTTTAATACATTTTCTTGGAAGGATTTATTAGTACCACTCGATTCTTTATGGAATAATTTCTTTTTTAAATCATGTAAATAAAGATCTCTCTTTTCATTTTTGATTTGATACCTCTATGGGCAGATTGGGCTGTCAAATTATGTAATTTTAAGTCATGACTTATGATTTTATGGTTTTTGGTTTGCACATTAATTACACTTTTTTTTTTCGTCACTGGATCTGCCAACACATCTCTATGAATTTCATTCCAAGCGCCGCGACATGGCGGTAGGCTTTCATAGAGATACATAGAAATTTGAGGTGTCGCTTGCGGTCTACATCATTAGGTTCGCCGTAATTAGGTGTAATTGGACCTTCTTATTAATTATTGCTTCGGTCCTAAATTAAAGGCCCTTTGACAGCATGTCAACTCCACTTCGCAACTTGATGCTAAAATTGTACCAGTTAAGATGTGGTGTATTATGTCACGCACGACACAACGGTTATCGTACATTGTGAAAATATTGATCCATATTGTGTCGCAACAGAGACAAGCATTGGAAAAAATTCGTACCCAGAACGGGACAAACTCACCACACATATCCACCGTTGTGTCTTCTGTAAAACCAGAATCAACAATGGCGATCTCAAATTGACAATAAGCAATGAAGCTTATTGACGTCTCGTATGAGAAACCCAGCTGTCTTGGAACTCACAACGAATTTAATCAGAAAGGAATTAGATGAGAAGGAAGTATTGAAAGGTCTTCCCTCCTTAGGAACTACGTGAGAGACAGCAATTCGAAACATGCATCATAATCATAATCTACAAATGGCAAATTAAGTGAAACTCGATTGCCTAGAACCACGGTCTATTGCTACATTATTTATTTATTTATTTATTTGGCTTGCCAACAATTGTTTACACTGTTACTTACACTAATACATTTTCTTTACTTTCAAAATGTGTAACATTACTATTAGGACCTAACAAAGGGGGCAAACGTGTTGGACCAACGACCTGGTAAAATTGCCAGAAGGAATTGAATGAGAAAAGTATAAAAACTGGACGAATGGCTTGCATAGATAGTGGCTTTCATTCAGCTGACGAAGAGCTAAGGAAGAAGTTAAGATTGAACCCACGACCTATAGAACAAAAGCCTGGATTTTTATCTCTATCGCGTTAATCCGTTTGGTCGTTGATAAGAATCTTATTAAAAGTAACTCTAACTTATATTCTAAAGGAATTTCTGCAAAACTTTTCAATTATTAAGAGAGTCTGAATACTTTACCGACTATTGGCATGCTATCGATTGTTGGTACAGCCAGAAGAAAATGTATTGTATCAAATCAATCAAATCAAATCAAAATATTTTTATTCAAATAGGCATATTACAAGCACTTTCGAATCATCCGAACAGAACATGAAAATCAAATTAATTACAACTCAAAAACGTTGTTTCGAGATAAAGCTGTTTTAAAAATCATTACTATGTTTGAATTTTACGTGAGGCCTCGGTCATTTCAAATTCAAGAAGTGTGACAGTTCATCGAATTTAGTCGTGTGCAATAGCATGTGCAAACACAGATATAAGAGAGTTGCATACTAGTACGCGACTTGGTTACGTCGCGGTCGTATCGCGTGGCATATTTGGGTAGCTTCGTGGGAGAATGGGCTGTATTACAAAGCTCTGAATATAAAAGATATGAATTATAAAATCTTTGGATGTTTGCCTAAAAGTTTTCTAAAGTATATACAGGACCGTTGTAATAATAATAAATAACTTGTATTTACATTGCACAGATCATGAGCTGTAACAAATTGTGCAGGAAAAAATGGCACTGCACTGTAATTTCATTGCTATAAAATTAAATTTGCATTAAGCGCGTCACAGACGGCCAAGTTATATTTTATGTTAAGATGCGGGTCTAGAGTCTAGTCTCGTAATAAAAACAGTTTGAAATCTAGTCTCGATCTATGGCGCTACACTATACAAAATACAGAGATATAGCAGATAAGATAGATACGATACTAGACTTTTGACTGTATTTGTTAAGAGAATAGGGTCGCTGGATATTTTTAGAGAGGTAGGGTACAGCGGATAATCCACTCAAATCGGAGCAGCCCGTCTGGGGAAGGACCTTTACCTTACAGAAGATCGTAGCCAAATAACATTGGTCTCGGGCATGTTGCGTTCCTACGATGAGTAAGATCTCCAGAGCTCCACTTGGGGTTGTTGGGAGGGTTGGCAACGCGTGAGTGATACCCCCGGTATTGCAACGGAAGTCTCATATCCCTGCAGTGGGATGATTGTGGATTGATATGATGTTAATATCATGCTGTTTGGCAAGCTGTCGTACTTGCGTGAAATATTCCATGTGTAAACGAACCCTAAGGCTAAAAAAATGCTTTATGAGTTGGTAGAAAACAGTATTAAAAATATAAGGACAAAGTTTGCAACAAAAAAATAACTTCCCCCACCGTGGAGTGTATTAAAATTGCAATCATATTTTGTCTACACACAACCATGCATTTTTAACGAACCCCTAATCTATTTTTTGTCTTTGGACTTTATGGGGGATAAATTCATTTCGAAATCAAACATCAAAACTCAGATTTACTACACCCAAATGAAGAACGTTTTTTTTTTTAAATGTCTCATTTTGTTACGAATTGAGCCAATTCCTACCTCAAAGCCGACTCCGAAATATACTTTGCTTTAGCAAATAGCTTTTATCGAAGTAGGTATATTTCAAAAGTTCTGGTTAAAAACACAAATTTTTAATACATGTGAACTTTCCTACGATAAAGGAAAATTATATAGCTTTTGAATAATGCCTGAATGTACACATACATTAATAAGATTTTTAATGTATATCATTAACTATTATAGGCTGAACCACAGCTGGGCATAGGTGACAGAGGGCGGGGGTTCGAATCCTGCTCGAGACAAATTATGTGATGGCAATGTGTTTGTTCTCGAGACTGGGTGTTTTCATCTATTATAGATATATATTTACTATAATAATATTCGTTGTCTGGTACCCAAAAGCAGTTTACTTTGGGACCAGAACGCGCTGTATGAATTACTAGCTGTTACCCGCGGCTCCGCCCGCGTGGTCAAGCGAAAATACCAATAATTTCGTTCCCGTGGGAATTAAAAAAAACTCGACTTTATGCTTGTCAACAACATAAAGGGAATCTCTATAAAAAAAAATCTGCTTTTCAGGTTAAGCGCGTTCGATAATACACGCGTAGTCTAATTATTCCGAATCCTGTGGGAATTTTAAAAAATCCCAGCTTTATCCTTGTCTACATCATAAAAGAACCTCTATATAAAATCTCAGCTTCCTAGGTTGAGCGCCCCCGATAATACACGTGTAGTTTTATTATTCTGTTCCCGTTGGATTTTTAAAAAACCCTGTCTTTGTTATTGTCCACTTCTTAAAGGGATCCTCAATACAAAATCTCAGCTTTCTTGGTTGAGCGCCCCCGATAATTGAATCTGTAGGAATTTAAGAAAATCCCGTCTTAGTCCTTGTCTACTTTATAAAGGGAACCTCAATACAAAATTCTAGTGTTCTAGGTTGAGCGCCCACAATAACACACGTGCAGTCCTATTACTCCCTTTCTCGTGGCAATTTCAGAAAATCCCATCTTTATCCTTGTCAACATCATAAAGAGAACCTGTATACAAAATTTCAGCTTTCTAGGTTGAGCGCCTGCGATAATACACTTGCAGTTCTATTACTCCCTTTCCCGTGGCAATTTTAAAAAATCATTTCTTAGTAGCACCTAAGCCCCAAAAGGAACCCCCATGCACAATTTGAGACTCCTGGCACGTAGTTTCGGAGATGTCGTGATGAATCAGTCAACTTTGCATCCCCGTTTTACCACCCTTAATGGATGATTTTTGGGAAAAATATTTTACTAATGTTTCAGTAAAGAGCCTTCATGCTGAATTTCATTCGAATAACTTCAAAAACGGCTAAGATTCATACTAACTTTGCACCCCCGTTTAACCCCCTAAGGGCTGATTTTTGAGAAAAATATTTTACTCGTGTTTCATGTCTTTCTATAAAGAACCTTCATGCTGAATTTCATTCGAATAACTTCAAAAACGGCAAAGTTTCATACTGAATTTGCTCCCCCGTTTAACCCCCTAAGGGATGATTTTTGAGAAAGATATTTTACTCGTGTTTCATGCCTTTCAATAAAGAACCTTAATGCTGAATTTCATTTGAATAACTTCAAAAACGGCAAAGTTTCATACTAACTTTGCGCCTCCGTTTAACCCCCTAAGGGATGATTTTTGAGAAAAATATTTTACTCGTGTTTCATGTTTTCTATAAAGAACCTTCATGCTGAATTTCATTCGAATAACTTCAAAAACGGCAAAGTTTCATACTGAATTTGCTCCCCCGTTTAACCCCCTAAGGGATGATTTTTGAGAAAGATATTTTACTCGTGTTTCATGCCTTTCAATAAAGAACCTTAATGCTGAATTTCATTTGAATAACTTCAAAAACGGCAAAGTTTCATACTAACTTTGCGCCTCCGTTTAACCCCCTAAGGGATGATTTTTGAGAAAAATATTTTACTCGTGTTTCATGCCTTTCAATAAAGAACCTTCATGCTGAATTTCATTCGAATAACTTCAAAAACGGCAAAGTTTCATACTAACTTTGCACCCCCGTTTTACCCTCTTAGGGGATGAATTTCCAAAAATCCTTTCTTAGTGAGCCCCAAAAGGAGCCCCCATGCAAAATTTGAGACTCCAGGGCACTTGTAGTTTCGGAGATTTCGTGATGAATCAGTCAGTGATTTTCTCTTTTATATATATAGATGTAAAAATATAGCGCGTATTGAAGACGCGAAAATTTGCGCGTTGATTCATAACCCTGATAATGACACATTGGCAATGACATTTGCTTGTTTACATTTTTAATCTAAAATACCATTTCAAGGTTCACGTGATATGAAGTTCGCCGGGTAATCGTTACAAATAAAAAATGTATTTACCTACTTACAATGAAACTACGTCAATTTGTAAATCTATCCTAATAAGATTATAAAGGCAAAAGTTTTAGTCGTTTGTTACCTCTTCACGCTCAAATGGCGGAGCCTATTTTTATATTTGGTATGTACCTGATATTTTGGAGTACATAGGGTACTTTTTATGCCGATTATGCGATTCCCGTAGGATTTGGTAAAAAAAATCTGATATAGATGCTACTGTGTTAAAATTAAACGCGGGTAACACCGCGGACAGCAGCTAGTATTGTCTTATATACAGTCAGCCAATGTATGTAACCGTTAATATACCTAATTTAAGTTTTCTAAATACATATGACATGAAAGGGTTCACTCCAAATACAAATTTCTTTATTTACATAAAATATAGGTACAATTTAGACGCCTAGAATATGTTTGTTTGTGTTTACACTGGGAGCTGACTGAATACGTTAGCTTACAAATAATTTTGGTCTCGATGAGAGTTAGAAAATCAATGATGCACCCACATATAAAGCACCCCATAAAATGCGTAGAGCAATTAACCTAAATATGAAGTATAGTAGGGTCGGTCAGCTGTTTGCAAGGCGCATCGGGAGCTCGACGCGAGCGCACAACATCCCACATCATGACATGTATAAGCACAACCGGGTTAGGGCTGTCACTGTGGTATGCTTAGTTTATTTTAAAGCAGATCAACACTCGGATAAAATAAAGAAAATTTAGACATTAGACATAGTGCAGGCCAATTTTTGTCCTCTGCCACCTTTTTCGCCGTTCACCAGTGGCTGGGTTGATGAAACTCAATATAAGAGCCGACCAGCCATTTTCTACTGGCGATACTAAATTTATTTTTTATTTTCATAATTAATACCACTTTAGAATACATATTTTTTATGAGAGATTGTTTATCAATGCAAATAAAACCCAAGATGTCAAGCCATTTATTTATTTATTTAATTATCTTTATTGACCACAATACAAAGTACTGATACAACAGGCGGACTTAATGCTAAATGCATTCTCTACCAGTCAACCCTTGGGAGTGCAAAAATTCACGAACGCGGCTTGTTAAAGTAAAAATAAAAATATTCTAAAATAAATTTAGCATATACCTACATATATAATATAATAGATACAATATAATAAGATACATAGATAATAAATATGTAATACATATAGATGATTCCTATGCAACATAAAACAATTTAAGGAATTACACGAACAAAATGATGACGATTACTTATTAAGCAAATCCAGGAAATGAGCACGTACTTTCTTTTTAAAAATAGAGGCATTTTTGGTGTCTCTGATAGGGTCCGGCAGCGCATTCCAGAGTCGTGAAGCATGAAGAGTGAAGAATTGGACATAAATGCAGAATGACAGAGAGGAGTAAAAAGTTTGAAAGAATTATCAGAATGGAGTTGACGGTCATGAGAGTCAGAAAGAAAACGGAATTTATCTTTCAGATATTCGGGAGAGTTTGGATTAAATAAAATAGAAAAGAGAGTTGTTAATATTCTCTGATGTCTGCGCTGGCGAATAGGCAGCCACCCAAGCTTTGATCGAAAGGACGAAACGTGATCATATTTGCGCAGACAGAAAATGAAACGAATTGCGTTGTTTATTAGCCGATCTAGCTTGTTGAGGAGATCTTCATTGAGATCAGGATAACACACATCACCATAATCAATAAGTGGGAGAATCAGGGACTGAACAAGTGTGACTTTGGTAGCAATGGGTAGAAAATGTCTGAGGCGATTCAGAGTTCGCAGTGCCGATATAACAGAGCGGCTAACCTCAGCAACTTGCGTAGTCCAACTTAACGTTGCGTCAATGTGTACTCCAAGATTTTTGACACTGGAGCTAAGTGCAATAATTTTGTTTTCAAACGTGAGAGGCCATTATATAAATATCATAAGAATCTATAATGTTAAAGTGAATTACTTTTAATTTAATTTAGCGATGGGTGAAAACCATCAGTCGCCGTAAGTTAAAGATATACCATTTACTTTAACAGTCAACCAAATAAGGATTTCCAATTAATATAAGCTTCAACTGTTCATAGAAACTACTTCTATTTACTTGAATATTATATATTAAAATTCTTCTTTTTTTCATGTGCTTCCCGCAATTAGTGTCAATTAACCTAATCTAACCTAACCTAACGGTCACTGACATGATGACAGTCACTAATCAATATCTCAAGAGTCGGGACAGACAGCCTAACGTGCTTTCCGAAGCACGGAGGAGCTCGAGTATTTTTAAACCCATCCAAGTATTGATTAGGGTTTTCGTTGCTTAACTTGCGTGATCGTTCCACTTTGACATGTACAACGAGGCCATTGAACTCCTAATATCTATCTATTAAAATCAACTATTTACAACGAACTCTAGAAAACTTCTTCTTTAAGAGATGCGTGTTTGTCGGTGTAGCAGCTTTCATTATCTTGTGTCTTTTACCTCTTTATAAGGCCGACGCCTGTCTGTTCCTTCACGTCTTTGTATAGATAAATGATACTTGATGTTCCTTAATTGACAAATAGCTTTATTAGCAAGTGGTAAACCAGGGACTTAACCTCGCGTCATAAGGTAAAAAAAAAATATATATATATATATTTAGCTATGTTCCTGGGTAAATGTCTTCCCTTTACGCCTTCATAATGCTTGGAATAATATAAAAACTTTTAATCTCGGAATACTTAAATAGAGATGAAAAGTTGACGAATGGACAATTTTTATCCCAGTTTTTATTTATACCAGCGAGTGTTTTTGGATCAGATGCCAACCCTAATCGTATTAGTAGTTCACCCTTCAAGAAACCAAAACCCCACCCCACAACACATCCATAATTATATCGAGCTTTCAATCTAATCTTCGAGGGTTGCCAATGCAAATTTGCAAGTTAGCTGCATCGATTTTTTTCTGCACTCCTCGACATGAATTAAGAGTCTGTAAACTTCACAATATGTACATTTCGTTCTACTATACTTAGCACGTGTTCAATCGATTTTTTTCTGCACTCCTCGACATGAATTAAGAGTCTGTAAACTTCACAATATGTACATTTCGTTCTACTGTACTTAGCACGTGTTCAAATTAGTTTGTCATTTGTGAGTAAGTAAAGACATATGAAGAAGTGCAACGGAGAGTAGATAAAACGGCCTTTACGCTTGGCTAAATTCAGGGTCGAACAAAAGAGATGGTGCCATACAAATAAGCGAGAAGCACTTACAACATCTCACTTCTTAGTATTGCACTATCTCTTTTGTTAGACTCTGAATTTTGCCCAGTATAAAGGCGTTTAAGTGAAAAGAGAAATTTGATGAAAGAAATAGAAAAGTGAACGACGAGGACACGACGTTTATCAAATCTTAGAAGGACTGATAGAGGGTAGAAGAAGATGGGAAAGGCTAGGAAGAGTGAGGTGAAGAGGTGAGATAGAGAAAAATAGAGGCTGCAACACCGAGACAGACACCTAAATTCAACATAACTGTGTGTTTTATAGCATTAAAGTCATCTATAACCAAAATAGTCATTTTTTTTGGAGCTTTAGTGCCAAGTATACTTTTTATTACGCGAACATTTTTTATATATAAACTAATTGCAGCAATATGTCTTATTATTCAGTTAATAAAAATTAATTAGCTATTTATTCCTAAAAGAAATAAGAACATAAAATTAATTAACGTAATGATATCATCTTTAGCCTATAAAAATAATTTCTTTTTATTAATTAACGGGATTCTAAATTAAAGTTTGTCGTCTATAAAATGCGTGGTCTATGGACGAAACGCGATCGACAACATTGTTGCGAAATATATCTACTTATTTATATAAACCTGTTTTAAATTGATGCATCCTGCCGCAAGATATGCAAAGTCGATAAAAATGACATTTTGAAACATTTTTCTAGTAGATAAGTTATCAGTAAATTATAAACAATGTATAAGATATTTATAAGTAATCATTAAAATGTGAATTATACAATGAGGACCGGTATTCGCGAGTGCGGGTTCGATTCCAGCAATATAAATAAGTGGCTTCACCGCATCAATATTAAACATTTCCCACTCTGTCTCTTGATGGTCGAATGTTAAAAATAGTTTTTGTACACGATTCGCACAGCGTAAGAATTTGTTTTTTTATAATATAAACCCAGACTAAATGCAAACACAAAATATCACAAATATATATTTCTTGTGTAGAGATCGAACCTACTAACGGCAAAAAGGCGATAGCGGGATGAGCTCGATGCCTATTTGGATGGCTGGCCGGGAAAAAGCCAATTGTGAGAAAATAAAAAGTTTGGGGAGGCCTTTGCTCCGGACACAAATGGCCACTAAAAACAACAAATTTAGAGAGTTAGGGCACAGCGGACAATCCGCTCAAATTGGAGCCACCCGTCTGGAGGAGGTCCCCCACCTTATAGAAGATCGTAGCCAAATAGCATTGGTCTCGGCCATGTTGTGTTCGGTTCTACAGTGAGTAAGGTCTCCCGAGCTCCACTTTCTACAAGGTCGTCAACGCGCGAGTGATACCACCATAGGTTATGGTGACTGCTTACCATCAAGCGAGCCGTATGCTTGTTTGCTTAGTGGTAGGATCAACAACGGCGACCTCAGATAGACAATAAGCAATGAAGCTTATTGACGTCCCGGGGAAGAAAACTACAGCTGTCTTGGAACTCACGAACGAATTTAATCAGAAAGAAGATAGTCGGAGTAGGAAGTATTGAAAGGACTTCCCTCCTTAACAACTACGTGAGAAACAGCAATTTGAAGCAAAAGGCATACCCTAGAGAGATGGCAAATCAAGTGAGGCTCGATTGCCGAGCACCACGGTCTATTGTTACATTACTATTGGGATCTAATGCTATGAGCTGTTGTTTACTATTTTGATTCCAATAATATGTATTGCAAAACCTTCTAAATACCTGATAATTCTCTCTGCATGCTACGAGACCAGAATAATAAACTACGCCCGAAGTGACATGTAAAGAATCCAACATGATTACGCGTTCGTCATGCCAAAGATCACATTCCCACAGAACGTGATGATCTGTTTGTTCTACTCTGGTATTCGCGGTAGAACTGTCACAGAAAGGAGAAGGTATAACCTTGAAATAAAATAACTTGGCCTTAAAGTTTCCGTGTCCCGTTAAAATTTAGGTACTTGATGGTCGACCTCTAGCCAGGTTTTCTTTAATCTGTCTCTGTGCCGGCAGAAATGAAAACGTAAACATCAATGTTGTGCATTTTTGAATATTTTGGAATGGTTAGGGTATCTTACGCTTTTTCGATTAGGCTACGGATCTGACGCGAGTTTAACATTTTTTACCCATCTAAAAAAAGTGCCAAGCGCCGCTAAAAAAGTTTTCACATCAAAAAATATTTCAGTAAATTTCGTTTAATTTCACGGAACTCTAAATAACAAACTACAGACATACGAACGAGTTTTCGTATATTAATATCTCGTTAATTTCATGATAATAACTTCCCCGTATTACGGTCAATTAGGTTTAATTAACGCTAACTAACATAAGTAACTAAAGGTTTTTTTATTAATTATTCAAAGGACAAAATGTTAAGGGTTTGGTAAAATAATAACTTTAATATTGATCTTCAGTTTATAATATTAAACTAAGTATGTGGAAGTTTCAGAATGTCGTATTGAAAATTATTTAATTTATATCATACATCATGCAAGTTAAGCAATGACAACGCTAGTCAATACTTGGATGGGTTTCAAAAAATTTCGAGTACCTCCGTGCTTCGGAGGGTACGTTAATCTGTCGGTCCCGTATGTTGTTATAGGTAAAGTCGTTAAGTCTATGACTAATAATTGTATATTTTATATAATGTTCGTACTTGTATTTATATTTTACTAGCGAAACCCGCGCAACTTCGTTTGCGTGCGTCATGCTTTCCCGTGGGAATTTTGGAATGTATCATACATATAAACCTTTTTGAATCACTCTATCTATTAAAAACTCATTAAAATCCGTTACGTAGTTTTAAAGCTATAAGCATACATAGGGAGGAACAGACAGACAGAACGACTTCATTTTATACTATGTAACGATAATGTATTTTTTATATTAATTTTAGTTTTGTGCTTAATAACTTAGAGTAACCATACCTAAACGGATATTGTTAATTAATACATTTCCAAATGGTTGAGTAGTAGAGAATGCAATTTGGGATTAACTCCGCTTATTGTATTGTGTATTTTGGTCAGATCAAGTTAAATCTACCTACACAATAAAATGCTTTGATCTGAATGCTTTGACTGAATCCTTTGACTAATTTGTACGTTTGTTGTACAAATTAAATCGCTGATGTTTGTACCTATTACGCGGGCATCCCATAAAGAATTTCTCGATATTCTCACGGAAAAGTAGTTAAAAAAGTATAAACGTACTAACCGCGGGTAAGTGACCATTGCCAACCGACCACAAGGACTACTAAGTGCGAAGTTAAATTTCCCTATATAACTGTGGTTTTATAAATTAATCCAAGATGTTAAAAGAGTATTTTTAAAAAAATATCCCACAAACATATTTTTTTAATTAGGTAACTACATAAAAACGAATTCATCCCCCATGCTATGCTTATTGCCTCTATGAGGCATTCACCAGTGTCTCCCTAATTCATAGGAGAGAGTAACTTTCATACTTATGTCAATCAGGGCACACGAGCCTCTGTGTTGCGGCAACCGCCATACTGATTTAATGAGAGCCTTTACCTCGCGTCAGAATTCAAATTAAATTAAAATTGAAATGCCATAATTAAGGCACTAAAGCGCACATCTTTAGCGCGTCCGCGGGAACTTAAGTTTTGGTGCCATTCATAGTGGAGGGCCCTTCACGCCCCCGCACAACACAAACGTGAGCGCCCTAACGGCAGGAACACTTTCAATATTGTACATTGTAAAAAAAATATCATAACTTTAAAATTTAACATTGTAATGTGAGAATGGCGACATAAAATAAAAACTAGATAATAAATGAAAACAAACGAACCAACGACACCGATTTCGAGACTTCATAACACAAAGTATTTCAAATTAACGCGACAAAGGGAAGCGACGGAAAACATTTTAGTCGCCCATTACGCGCGACACTCGCCGGCAAAGCGACACTCAGTGATCTAGCGACGTGCGACACGAAATCAAGAGACAATCAAGTACACATAAGGCGCGAATATAATTCCACCTGGCGCAAACCACGCTCAAAGCCGCCTATCCGCAGTTATTAGATATGCATGTGCAGATATAAAAAAGCGCGCAGACAGGGTGGATAAAATAAAAGACTGCACACGAACAAAATGAAAGGGGTAATTGCAGTTGCGTTCACAAAAAGCTTGGGAGCTGTAAACTAAAAGAAGCTGTTAGCGCTTAAGTCGAGGAATCTGAAAGGCGTTTAACATATAGCTTGATGCTTGTGTCCTTGAGTCCACAATGCGCCGCGCGAAGCACCCGCGATGCGTTCGCTGCAATTCCGTTTTGTACTTACGGGCTCATCTTTCGTACATTCGTATGCCATAAAAAATATATTAAGTATGTATGTACCTATATTTGCAAATTCTGTTTTGATTTTTTAAAATTCAAAATCCGTTTGTAAACCGTACATCGTCGGCTTACGTCATTAAATTTTTTGTCCGCCCCTCCATCAAATAAACCGAAAATTTAAACAAAAGCAAAATAAGTACAACCACCCCTATCGTTACAGCGAACGGGGTGTGGATCGATTTCGAGCAACCGTGGCACCCTAAATTTTTGTTCCGCTATGCATTTTTGGCTGCATATCATATTTTTATTTTTTTTAAATTTCGCCTAAGTAATTTTGGAGCTAGAGCTTTGAGTAATAAAAGCAAAAAGTAGAAAATCGTGGCCACTGTGCGGTCCAAGGCTGCACACCTTTATTCATTTAAAGTTAGACGTTGTGTGGGATATAAACGCATTAAATGTTCACAAAAAACACTACTAAATTTACAATGATATTAATGATATGTTCGAATGCTAATTTATGGACTCAAATGGACTGACTCATTTACCTAGTGAAATAATTAATTTGAATTTAGTAAACCTATCAAATTGTCAATGGTTTGATGTGCCAAAACATTAACAGTCCAACAAAGTATATTATGTTGTAATGATGGTGATACAAATATAATAATCATTAATTTTCCAAGTAGGTATGCAATGTGCGTGTTCCACAGGTAATAAAATAAAATATTTTATTTGAATACGCGTATAGATTTATAATTTGGTATCTCCTGATTGGTGGTAAATCGCGTACTAACTTTTGAACTAAAATATGTATAAATCGTCCCAAACTAAATTAAGCATAGCGTAAAATAAATCGTTGAACTGTTCGATCGTAGTCTCGAAAATTAAATTATTTAAAATAAAATTTATAGGAAGGATATTTTTTTTACAATTTTAATACTTACATAACCGCCTTTAAAGTTATATAAAATTGTTGTCTTACCTGTAACAAAGAAAGAAAATCATAATTAATATAAAGCAATTTTATATTTTATAATTACATTTAACAAAATTCTGTTTGATATAATTTTATTTGAAATAATTTTATAATAAACGACCTCCGTGGCCTAATGGTTGCCAGTGTTACCACGCCGGACCGCTACCCAGGAGGTCCCGGGTTCGAATCCCGGTCGGGTCACGATAAAAAACGAACTTTTTCTGATTTGGCCTCGGGTCTTGGACGTTTATCTTGTATGTATTTGTTATAAAATCTAGTATCGTTGAGTTAGTATCCCATAACACAAGTCTCGAACTTACTTTGGGGCTAGCTCGATCTGTGTGATTTGTCCCTTTAAAAAAAACAGATACAATAATATTACAACGAATTAAATTTTAAGATAAGTAACGACATACAAATGCTAACTGTCGATGGTATAAAAAATCTCGAACTTCAGAAGGCAACTTAAACTGTCAGACTGGAAAGATTACATTAAGCCAAGTCAGTGACCGACTGGTGGCATGAAAACAATGACACTTTACCCTCAGTTGACACTGATTTCGGATAGCACGATAAAGAAAGAAAAAAATTTAAACTTTTAAAAATGAAATAAAACTTTTTTTCATCGATATCGCAAAATAGGTAATTAGTACTTACGTGATTTTTTTAATTAGTAAAAATCAATTTCGACATCTCGCAAACAGGCAAATGAGCATACGGTTGTAGCGCCCTCTATATTTTTTTTATTATAATTCGTTTTCCGTTCAGAATATCTCGCTCGCCGAAGACGGCGCGCTCTGTGTAGGTAATTAGACCAATTTAAATCTTAATTAATATTAATTGTATGCCGTCGGAACGAATCTGTCTTATAAAGACTGACGCGGAAAAAAGACCTAATGGATACCTTGCATTTTATTTCATTAATAATATTAAATAAGGGAAATTTAATTTTTCTGATATCTTTTGAGCGCTGGCAACGAGTAGTACCCTTAATTTCATTTCATCTAATTTATGAATTATGATATTTTTTTAATGAAATTATTTTATTGTTTATTAAATTACCTACTAGCGTAATACGCGCAACTTCTACCGAATGTATATTACTTTCCCGTGGAAATTTTGAACGTCTAATATTAGTATTAATGAGGATATGTTTTTTTTAATACGCCAGACAAACAGGCAAGCGGGCCACCTGATGGAAAGTGGTCACCGCCGCCTATGGACACCAGGGGCACTACCAATGCGTTGTCGTTGTTTTTCAGGAGATGACAGCATTACTCATGTGACAGCAGCAAACACAAGAAGTGAGCATACATCTATTTTAAAGTCCAGCACGGAATTCGATGACTCTGTGCCTGTGCTCCATGGGTGACGGTGATCACTTAACATCTGGTGACCCGCGTGCACGTTTTGCAACCTCCTACATAAAAAACACACGTGTCGCAACAGTTGTGTCTTGCTGGAGCAACTTGTGACGTCAAAATAAGTTTGTCAAGCTGTACAGAGTAACTAAACTTTAAGCTAACGAAAGCCTCTCAACGAAACATAAGTTAGTTACACTTTATAAAAATAACATATATATGTGCCAGTCTGTGAAGATGTGTTTTTATAATTTAAAAAAAACTGGAAACGAATTGATTTTATTGGGTAAAATGACAATGAGAAAAACTGCGTGAATCCTCCGGGGACCCAAAGGCTGGCAGTTACTTTGCTCAATGCATTTCTCGCCATTCAGCGAGGTAACCCTGACTTTTTATATTTTTTTTATCGTCGCTTATACAACAATACAGCGTTAGTAATTTTTGTAAAATTTTCAGGATGAATAATCAGTATTTGTCTCTCCTGAAAACTTGTTAAACTTCACTTGCGCGGTATTGTTGTATAAACGACTATATTCGTTTTAGTTTTGATCCAGTTTAATTTTTTAAGTTAGTTTAGTCTTTAGTTTAAATTTTAATTACTATTTTTTTAAAACACACATAATTCAACACCACGACGCATACCAGAAACGAGACATAAAGAGCATACTGGAATACAAAAACTTGTGTACTCAAATGTACCACAATAAAACGTATACTTTTACGTCGCGACGACCTATTGTCGTCTCACTCGTTGCTTAACTTAATACGGATGTCAACATTTATTATTCTATTAAATTACAAGTCAATGTAATGGAATGTACACGGCACGCTGAATGAACCTAGTTAATTTATTTGGGTTATACATAATATAGAGAGTCTGGAATGGTCTGGAAGGTATGACCTTATAATATTTGAGCTAAGAATTTTCGTTTCAAAGGACTAGACCCACTGGCGGTTCGAGAAAAAGATAAATAGATATTGATGTGGTCTCTATAATTTTAGCTAGGTACGACATTGCTTGATTTGCGATGCCATCGAGCTTCTCAAGTTTAATTTTACACAAAGTATACTTTTAAACAATAAACAATTGCGAAATACTGAAAGAGGACACTTATACATGTTCTAGTTGGCAACGGAGACAGTTCCGCTGTTCTTGTAATATTACAACCTTATAGGACGGAGCTCACAGTCGGAGTATTCTCGTGATGGACAGCTTCTATCAATGCAGTCGACTGCATAGAGCGACGCTCTATGCCGAGTCACGAGTTGCTTATATGAGATCATGGTACAGGCAATGAAAGAGGTGAACAGGGCCAATACGATTCAAGTTTTCTAAATAGCATGAACGTATTTACTCGAACTTTTATTCATCAATAGTATTCATTATTGTGCAATGTATTTTTTATATATATTATAATAAATTTCTTACATTATAAAAATTTGTAGGCAGGCATACACCTCACCAAACCCTTTACATGCATATTTTTTCACAAAAAATATGAGTTTGTCAAACAAATAAAGATCCGAGGAGAGGCACTGGTAACCTGTAACATAGGTTCTTTTGAACCTTGTTCAGGCACCAGTCAAGTGACAAATGTTTATAATATTATGTTCAAATATAGCCTGCACATTATTAATTGTAACCTAGACTAGACTTAGGTAACATTTAAATCTCTTTGTGTGAAGAAAAATAAACGTTCGTGTTTTAACTACCTGTGTACCTTTCAAGCAAATCTGTTCAGACGTTTTTGCATGAAAGAGTACATACAAGCAACAAAAAATCCTTTCTTAGTACACTCCTAGACGTCGTAAGGAACCTACATTCCAAATTTGGAATCTCTAGCCCCAGCGGTTTGGGCTGTGCGTTGATATATTTAAATCAATCAGTCAGTCAGGACTTCGAATTTTATTTACTAAAATAGATTATTAGTACCTATGGATGACTTCAATTTTTTGATAGCCATTTATGACCCACTGCTGGGCAAAGGCTTCTCCTCTCCTCTCCAACTATCCCTCTCTGCTGTTTCTTCTTCCCAGTTATCGAATTCCGTCAGTTCGTCTGTCTGTGAGTTCAAAATGGGAAAGATTAATGTTATCGTGTGTGCGCGTCCTAATCAAAGTTCTTAAGAAAGGCTGCCAACTCGTGGTTCTGCCCTAAAATGTAAATCTTATGTAAGATATTCAGTTTTTGAAATATTTGATTTATCAGTTCGCCGGGGTGGCGTCTCGGGGTAATGTCTGGTATAATTTCAATAGCTTTACTGTACCTTTGGGAAAAGGTTTGAAACTCAAATCGACCGAAATAATGTTTAACAAAGCTATTTTGTTACTTGATCAGTTTCAATTCGTCACATGTGGCGAAATGACTATTGATTGACCATATTTCACAAATCTTTTTTATTTTATAAATTGAGGTTTAGACAATTCTCTGAGATTTTAAGTTTTTCGTGCAATTTTACGATTTTTCTATCGTAATACTATCTACTAAATAAATTAAGATGATTCATTTAAAAATGTATGCTGAAGTGATATTATTTTATAATTAATTAAAAATTTAAATGATAAAATAAATATTTATTTTCTGTGAAATATTTTTATTTTGAAACTAATCATATTACCTATGAGATTTATCATGAGACAAGCTCATAATATATTTCTGATATTTTATTATAATAAAACTACAAAATATTTAGTTTGTTTTTGTAAAACAATGGCATGCACGAGTATATTTATGCTGGTAGCATAAAGAGCTCAATTACTTACTGGTACGGACCTTCTAGAGTGAAATTAATGGTAATATATTTTTATTCCCCCATTAATATTAATAAGCCCATACCGCATAATTTTAATGCTTAGATGCAACGTACATCTCTCACATTTTGTATGTAGCGGGTTCGATTTAATGTAACATTTATTTTGAGTATATTTTTTTATAAGATGTGTTATAGAGAAATGTGTAGAGGTGGAGCTGGCAGAATGGAGGCTGCCACACCGACCAGAGCGCGGCCCTAAATTAATTTAGTGAGAGATTTTTTTTAGGGTTAAGTAGTGTTAATTCGTCACAACAAATTTATTTGGTTGACCCCACCACCGCCGCCGCTTGCCGCTAAAGTCAATTCAGTAGGTCTATCACGAAACGAAATCAGAACCTCTATGAAATACCTACCTTGTGTTTCATGGTTAGAATTCTTCTGAAAGAGCCGATGATTCGGATTACATTTCGTGGTCAGATCTCCTCCAGGGCCATTACATATTCGAAGTCTCGTCGACCATTCTTATTTTAAGTGCAATAGGGCCAAAAACCGCAAGAGTGCTTTTACTTGTTGCATGATTCTTTGTGTAGAGATTGTTTATGTCACATCTCAAGTTGTTTTGTTATGGAAGAATAATTCCCGCGAAGCTATAACTATACAACAACAAGTTACATTTATTAGTGTTAATTAGTCACAAAGTAGCAATTGGTCACAAGATGTTTATGAATAATAAAAAGGAGTGCACACACAGTATTTATGATCAGTCAATAATAATTGAAAGCTAACCTTTTTTCTGCATACCAGACGGCTTTTTTCGAAGTATCTGCACATTAATAATATATGATTTTGTCCATTTCGATTCGCTCAATGCATGGTTGTGAGTTCCACGCATCGAGTTATTATTTTTAATTTACTTACATCTTTTTATTTTGTATTCACTTGTGTTACGCGATAAAGACAATGTACGTTTTATGTGTCGCCCGACAGATGTCGCTTTTTGCTACTGTAACGGTAATACATATAGGGAATAACAATGTAATGTTGGTACACCTTAATACGCACGCACACGACGATGCCGCAGTAAAGTCGGTGGCGTAGTGTGGAGCGAGGCGGCCTAAGTCACTCTATACTAATATTAAAGACGACCTCCGTGACGTTATAGTTACAATGCCAGACCGCCACCCAGGAGGTCCCGGGTACGAATCCCGGTCGGGTCACGATGGAAAACGAACTTTTCCTGATTGGCCTCGGGTCTTGGATGTTTATCTATATTTGTATTTTTTTTTTAAATATGGTATCGTTAGTATCCCATAACACAAGATTCGAACTTACTTTAGGTCTAGCTCAATCTGTGTGGATTGTCCCTATATATTTATTTATTTATTATTATTAAACGAGAAAGTAATTTACAGCCTTCTGCTCTTCTCAAGGTCTCAAATTATGTTTTGAAAACCATATTAACGTGTCATTAACTGAAATATTTTTGGTAATGAGGAGCTCGATGGCGTCTCTGTGTGTCGCAATCTAAACGAGCACCCAAGTTAAGCAACGTCCACTCTAACCAAGGTTTAGATGGGTTTCGTTAACTCGAGCTCCTCCAGGGCACGTTAAGTCGTCGGTCCCGGCTGTTATCGATGGATAACATAAGAGTCGTTGACGTTGCTTGAAAACACCGACCTCCGCCAATCCGCATTGAAGCGTGGCAGAGTACGCTCTAATCCCCTACGATTGAAGGGAAACCCGTATCCCTGCAGTGGGATGATTATATGAGTAACCCTATTGCTATTCGCTCACTATAGCAATTTCGCAAGCAGATACTGACTGCCTGCCTTTAATAAATAGGAGAAAATAATTAACATATTATTTGAGGGCGCCATTGCAGTATGTTAAGTGGTTAACGACAGGAAACAGCAATTATTTTAACCGAATTCAGATTAATCATAAATAAATAAATAGATTGAGCTAGCCCCAAAGTAAGTTCGAAACTTGTGTTATGGGATACTAACTCAACGATATTATATATTATAACAAATACATATATAGATAAACATCCAAGACCCGAGGCCAATCAGAAAAAGTTCGTTTTTCATCATGAACCCGACCGGGGATCGAACCCGGGACCTCCTGGGTGGCGGTCTGGCGTGGTAACCATTACGCCACGGAGGTCGTCTATACATCATACATTTTGTAATTTGTAATATCAACTCATAATCATCCCACAGAGATCACAGACAAGAGAAGAAGAAGAGAAGCATACTCTGTCTCGTTGCTCCAAGCGGATTGGCAGAGGCCAGTGTTTTGAAAGCGCCTGAAGGCCACCGACTTGGCTTAACGACAGTTATCCACCGACAACAGCTATTATTTTTCTTATTCGAGCGACACTCGCGCAACTTCGTAAGCTTGTATCTTGTATCCCGCTTTCTCGAAAGAATTTCACTTGAAACATTCCTCTTGAATCACTCTATCCATTGCTGAAAACCGCATTAAAATTCGTTGAGCAGTTTAAAATGTCTAAGCGAATAAATAGCGGAAGCGACTTCATTTTAACTATGTAAAAATGTCCGCTACCACACCAAGTTCGATCATCTAGCAGCACCTTTAGGGAACATCTACGTATTATACACAAAAGAGTGTATGAAACCTTCTATAAAATACAGAGCTATCACTCGAGACTTATTTTCCTTCATCATTATCTGATGATGAAGATGAACAAACCATAATCATTGCACTGCAGGCATATGAGTACGAGTCTCCATTCAATAGAAGTGTCTCTTGGCTTTAATTTGCCTGAACTATGTCCATAAACTTAATATATTATGTATACAAAATAGAACATAAACGTCATCACTCACCAACCAAAACCCAATCTACTGAACACATGTCAAAACATTTAAAATCCCGTTTATACTATGTCTAAACAAACTATTAAAATGAGTTTCTTATCAGGATTTTAATTTATATACCCGACATACAATATGGCCGAGGCTCGCAATTTACATACAAAGCACATTGTTTCAACAAACTAAATAATTGCCGCACCGTACGTAATATAATAAGAATAAAACAATAAATCTATCGTTGGGATCGCTTGATACAATTTATTATCGCACTATATCTCTCTACTTTCAATACTGTGCGGGCCTAAAGCAATTTTTTTTTTCTCACATTGTACGAAGAATGCATTAATTATTATAATTACAAAAAAGTAGTTAATAAAATGTTGCAGTTAAATATGAGAGTTGGAAAATGTGGCACGCGTTCGATACGCTTTAATGAGTTGAGGCGAAATGGACCGAGACTTTGGACATAAAGGAAACAAACAATAGTATGAAGGCAGACTGTCGTTCACATTAGTTCTAAGCGCGACTAAGTGCAGCGTTAATTATTAGTTTAAGTAGTCGTAAAAACGGTGGCCCTCCACGCGGAAGCGGCGAAAACTTTTATTTCAACTTCACAGCTTGTCGAGAGGCGTGACAGTCTGGCGTCGCAGTTATAACTCGTTATAACCAGTGCAACGTTATGCCGTAACGTTATTTTAATGTTGCTAATGATTATAACGAATAACTACTTTGGAATACGAAAAAGTGATTTGACAGATTAGTGATTCGTTAGATAATTTGATAGTTTTGGTATGATTTTTCGACTTTATCTTAGAGATGAACTAACTGGGACCATAGAAACCGGAGAAGTATTAAAAGAAATAAAATAATATAAGTACATTAAATTTTAATTATAAATGAACTTCGGGTTTTACTAAGGAACTCTAATAAAAAAAAATAGCCTATGTTACCCGGGGGTAATGTACCTTCTAAACGGTGAAAGAATTTTTGAAATCGGTTCTGTGTTTTTGCGTTTGTTCATTACAAACATACACAACTCTTTCCTCTTTATTATACCTATTAGTGTAGATAAATATGTATAAGCTCCTACTATATTATAGTGAAAGCGTGTTTGTTTGTCCTTATTAACTAAGGAACCTATTTAGGTAGGTTTGCGGTTTATTGGTACAAAATTATTCTGATGTGATTTTTTCAGCGATAGTTCAATGTCTGGATGACACAGGTTATTTATAAGGGCATTTCTTTTAAGTCACTAATACGATAGTAAGCTGTAATTATCCAAATCTGATAATTACTCTTACAGAGTTGAATACCGGCAAAAACCAGTTTCATTGCCCTTTTAATTTCATTGGTACATCACTACTAGGTACAACATTTTTCCGTTACTATATTAGTCAAAACGTCAATACCAACGTTTTGACTTACGTGCGAATTTAAGAAAGTGTTAATGTGCAAGTACACATACGTCACGCGACTTGACTCAAGTCGGTCCACAGACTTGTAACAGAAATGTAACTTTTTTAGATATCTAGGTGGACATACTTGACGCACGACGCTTCTGATACCACCCTACACGCATCGATACAGATATGGCACATGGCGAGAGTTGGTGGCAAGAGCACCATGAGGATACCACAAAGAAGAAGACCCAGAGGTTGTCAACGGGATACGGGATCCCATTACTAACCCTCCGCTGTCTGTCTGCTGTCTGTATGTCTGTCCGTCTGTCACCGGGCTGTATTTCATAAACCGTGATAGTTAGACAGTCGAAATTTTCACAGATCATGTACAGAATTCCATTTTGCGAAGAGTTTGCACATTGTTTTAGTGTGCGTAACCTCGGAAATGCTCGTAAAATCACGCACACTAAGACAATGTGAATGTGTGCGCCTTACAACATTCATAGCCCTTCGTGATATAAAATATCTGTACTGTGATAATGGTAAGCCAAGTAAAGATCGGTATTTTGAACGAAAGACCTTTATATAATGTTAGCGAGATAATGTTTTATTCGCGTACGATCCTCGCTGTATTATTAATAATATGCATATTTTAAAAATATTTATATTTAGGTTGCATACATTGTATTAATTATATCCTTGCATCAAACCCGTAATTATTACAAGTTATGCAAATGAAATGTCCGCCGCTCCTTAGATATAATAAATAAACTCAGCAGCTATTCCAATATGTTATATTGATAATTTTTCTTTGCATTTCGTTGATATCGATGCAAAATAGGATACTCACTAACATAACAATTTGCGATAAACGACTTAGTAGCACGCAACGGTGTGGAATAACTATTATTTCTTTTTAATAACTTGTTATAACAGTTTCGCGGGTTGTGTGGACAAGTCGTCAGTCTGCGGTCTTCCTAAACGGCCGTCAGAACCTGTACGAAGCGCTTATGTCAACACATATAGACGCAAATGTATTAATATGAAATTAATCTTTCTTTACGTTTCGAAGTTTTTCGATCGGAATCAATTATTCACTCCACTGAATTAACCATGCCTCACAATTTAATGTTTAATTTATATTCGTATTAAACTACGAATATCTATATTTGTTAAGAGTATTACATAAGGTGCTTCCACATCGGTGCTATAATATTAAACAGGGTTAACCCCGTCTTCCTCCTGGGCCAACTGGTTCTGCAATCCTAAATAAGAGACTCATCAGACATCTTCGCATGGGAAACTTCCCCACGGTATTTGGGACCTCTTTAGTGGGGTGGGTCCTTCCATTATTTCTTCTGCTTTCATTCCTGGCTTTTTTCTTTCCTTGTTGCTTGTTTGTGGATAATGTTGACCATTTTAAAGGTTTATACAAGGATTTTCCGAAATTCGGAAAAGCGACAGCATACGAAGCGCGGGTTACGCTAGTCAACAAATAATACTTTGACTATTTCAATAATAAAATTCTCAGAAGACTTTGTGAAGTGTAATTTGCAACATAGGTACTTAAACGTTTTTATTACATTCCTTTATTTTTTTTGTTTTTACTTAACAACGCACGTTGCATTATTTATGTACATAATAATAAATGTATGTCTGTAAATAGGTATATAGTTTGTAAAAGAATTATGGCACTTTCAAGTCGTTTTGATAGATTCGGTTTCAGGCCTCACTGACTTATTATAGCAGGTTTTTGGTTAATCGCATTAGGGTGCTTCTGCTTGCATAAATAAACAGGTAAAGGAATTTACTCGATATTTGATTTTATTCATCAATTATTCATATTGTACTATTTAACTAAAAGCTTCATATAACGTTGCCTACATTATTAGCGTAAAAATCTTGGTTATGTCCGTACCCTGCTCATCTCTGTCATTGGTCGACTGTACATATCTTTAACATGTGTTGTGTATACTGCAAACATGTGCAATAAATGAATAGAATAACGGTATAGCAAGCAACACCGCGGTATTTTGTTAGTTTTTCGCAACTCGCCGCACGGAGCGCTAAACCACACGAAGACGCATCCCGTCTTTTTTGATTTTTTTTATCAATAACCAGCATCCATGAGCATACAGGTTACAACAGATATTGCATTTAATAAAATTATTATAATATTATACCTACAACTTAATTTTTTTTGTCGAGCGTTATTATAGGTGTGGTGTTTCGTGCTACATTGAGCTCTTTGTATGTTGGGCCTTACAATGAAATTATTGCTACTCCACGATGACTAACAAACGAGAAGAAAAGACGACGCGGAATCTTTAACCAGTCGTCATTTTGCTTTTGTTTCCGGAATGGTAGTAATTTATTACTGTTTGTACTCTCTGACTAGAGAAAGTCCCTAATATGACCTATTCTCTGAGTGAACATTTTTTAATCTTCGTTTTAAATTATATTAAAATTAAGAAAGATTTGTGTTGTACATTGTATAGGCTCCAAAAATTCTTTCACGGTGTACATTATCACCGAGTGACATAGGCTATTTATTTTTTTAAATAAGGATTCTTACTAAAAGTCGTGCTCAGCCGGGGCAGTCTAAAATTTTTTTATGCCACAAAGGTGACAAACAAGCATACGGCCCGCCTGATGGTAGGCATCACCGTAGCCTATTTGCAATACCGGGGGTATCACTTATGCGTTGCCATCCCAACCCCCCCAAGTGGCGCTCTAGAGATCTTCCTCACCGTAGGAACACGACATGGCCGAGACCAATGCTATTTGGCTACTATCTTCTGTAAGGTGGAGGTCCTTCCCCAGACAGGCTGCACCGACTACTAGTTTTAATAAAAAAATATAATACCTAACACAAGAACAATCGCGTTGAAAATCTAGTTTAAAAGTAAAAATTAACTACTCTTTTTTAAATATTACAATGCGTTACACACCCACACGAATTAACGTTCCTCGCCTCACTATAAAAAAGATGTATTAATAAAATTATATCTGTACATTGTTCTGCAATTAGCCACAGTAAAAATATCTGAACCATATGTACAGCAGACAACGCTTTTACGATCAGTTTAATAACTAAAAAGAAAATTAATTAAACCTATTAATATTATATTATGTGAAAGTTTGAAAATTTGTTAATCATCGATGCCCATCATGTAAAAGCGGCTCAAAGGATTTGGAACCGCAGACAAATTACATTATCTATAAAATTTGATTCACTATGCTATTTTAATTTGAGAGTGGCATTAGCTCTTTAGCACGTTTTAGAGTTACACATAAAATATATATCACTCTCAAATTAGCGTTGGGGGGGGGGGGGGGTATGTCCAGCAGTGAAATTCATGTTGATGACTCTCAAACGGCAGATTTGTACTAAGAACTGGCAGGAAACTTTACACTTTCTCTTTTAAAATGATACTTACTATAACTGTAATAAAAGGTATTACAATATAGATTTAACAAACACTTTTATTTAAAAAAAAATATGCAGAAATTATACTTCTAAACTATTTGTCGTTAAAGTTTTTATATTACATATTTGTAAATAGCTTTTGTATGAAGTATTAGACTATTTAGTTCGCTTTTAAGACGATAATTTTTAGATTCAGACAAAAACGAATAACTGCTCCTCCGATTGAGGCAGAAATGTACTATGTGATGGCATTTGCTGTCGTTCTCGAGTCTGGGTGTTTTTTATGTATTGTAAATAACAATAATATTATCCGTTGTCTGATTTGACACAAGCATGTTAAATGCCACTTCACACACACCAGGTGGCGCTGTGTGATGTGAATTATGTTAAAAAAAAATGGATTGATACAAAAAATGTACTTCGGCCAACCGTCTATTATAGGTCTGTTTCAGATCTAAACGTAGAAAAAATTACAAATATTTAACTGTAACTTATGTTTATATTGCAAGTGACAGGAGCCTCCATTAAAGCATTTATTCTTTGTGAATGGACCCTCCGCTCTTTGTAGTTATCTTATAATTTACAATTTGATTTTGACAAAAATTTAGGTAGCAAAACATGATATTGTAAGTTTTAATCTGTAGTATGTGTGTTGTGTAGGTACAATGTTAGCGTGTGTCATAAGAAACAACAAATTGTAAAAAAAACACTGGGACCATTCTGGACATTAACTAATCTAGGCCGCACTCACACAGGCGCGCTAACATTGTTACGAAGGTCGACGGGCTATTAATAAAATGAAATAAAATGTAATTATAATTATTTGCCCGCATCAGGCCACGTTGTATCGACTACGGGGGGAACAATAGTTGTACATCAATTAGGAGAAGGGCAACGACCTCCACTGGTGAGGGTTGCATACGTATGTTCGCACCTTGCTTTTTGTTTGCTGTGTAAACTAATGATCGACTCATGCCCCATTGGAGACCATCTGAACCGAATTGTGACGTCACATTTAACATTCGTTGAGTTGCAGGAATGCATTTTATAATTAATGACACGTTGAATCTGATTGTCGTATTGTTGGAAACTTAATGATACGTCGAATCTGACGTGATCGAATTATTGGAGATGAAACGGATAGCTCGCAGTTTGATCCTACCTTCGGCAGAAGTCGTGGGTTCCATAAATTTATGGAGGCAAACGTCATTTATGGAGTTATTCGTCACCTCTATCAAACTTGCACGCTCGTGCGACTTAGCACCATTCGATGTTACCAATTATTTAGTCGTCAACTCGCACGTACGAACTAAATTAAAATTAATAATAATTTGTTTCAAGCAAAAATTTGCTCATTCAATTTTAGTATATTAGCCAGGTGAAAAATATTAAAACTAAATTACCTGCTACATTTTGTTTTATTATGAGTTCAGTCCACGTCCAGTCATAAAATCTTTGACCTTTTAAAAAAGGCTTTTGTAGCATTATTTTTAATATTTTTTTACCTAGCTGTTCTATGTGAAGTAAAAAGACGTGCGAGCTGACGAGTAACTGGAGAGTTCATACTTAATTAAAGGCGGTTCAAAATAAAAAGCTCGTGCAAGATAATATCAAAGGAGAATATAAGTGCTAATATTGCATATTATAATGTGCAATTTCTGCATTGTCGCTCACGCCCGATCACACTCTGTCATCAGTTGTACCCTAAGGGCTTGTGCAGTATACTGACCAGAAACCCGGTATGTAATGTAGTGCACACATACACGGGGGCTGACTAAGGCCAGTGATTTCAAACCACCTGAAGGTCACCATGGTTTAACTGTTTTCCATCGACAACGGCCAGGTCTGATGGCTTAACGTGGAAGGCACGTGGAGGGCACAGATCCTCCGAAACAAGTGAGGACACTGGCTATGGTCAACGTCGCTTAACTTGAGTGTTAGTTATGGCTGCGACACACAGCGACGCCATCGAGCTCCTCATAGTGTTTATGACTAGATTAAGTGCTTGTATGCCTTAAATATGGTATTAAATCAATAATCGTATCCTATGATTTGGACATAAGAATGTATATGCGTTTGCGCATCAAAAGTTGGGTGTTTCCACTAGTTTATTTATTTTTATTTTATTTATTTACTAGCTTTTTTGCCCGCGACTTCGTCCGCGTGAAGTTGCGGACCCGTTCCCGTGGGAACCACATTGAATTTCGGGAAAAGCTATAGCCTAGGTCACTCCCTGATAATGTAGCTCTCTACTGTTTTATTTTTATTTTTTTTGTCGTATAGTAGACAAACAAGCAAGCGGGACATCCGATGGAAAGCGGTCACCGCCGCCTATGGACATCAGTAAAACCAGGGGCGCTACCAATGCGTTGTCCACCAAGGAAGTTAGAGGAAAGGAAGGAGGAACAGAAGGGAAAGAAGGAGGGGGAAAGAAGGGATAGGGAAGGAGTTAGGCTTCTGGAACTCTCACTCACCGAACGAAACGCATTGCTGCTTCACGTCGATATTCTGTGAGAGGGTGATACTTCCCCGGTCGAGCTAGCTCATTTCGTAAAAATTGCTCTACCACTCCAAAAAAAATTTGTGAAAGAACTTTTGAAATCGGTCCAGTAGTTTCGGAGCCTATTCAATGCAAGCATACAAACAATCAAATCTTTCCTCTTTATAATATTAGTATAGATTACAAAAATCCACAGCCCTTAAAATTAAATATCAAAGATGGAATTCTGTACAATGATGTAAATCTTGAGTTTTAAGACAAGTTCTCAGTTTAACCCTACGTGCTGTCGAGAAGACAAACGGCCTTCCTTTTACAATGTAACAATTTCTGATCTCGCATCGTGTTAGCATAATTCTTATCACGACGACGGAATCGAATGCGGGACCTTTTACGAAGTTTCCGAGATAATGTTGTAAATAGGGATTTATAAAAAATAGACACGTGCTTACTTATGTAATTGAGTAACAAACTGTCATACATACAAACAATACATAGAAGATATAATAACAGGTTTCTTAGCCTTCCTTCTTTTACTAATACCATACAATGCACATATTATTCTAAATATATACTTATATTACATAGGAAACACCTAAACTCGAGAACAAACACAAATGCCTCGACATAAATGTTTGCCCCGAACGGGAATCGAACCTGCGCCCTCTGAGCACCACCGCACTGTCT
Source organism: Endotricha flammealis (assembly GCA_905163395.2). Taxonomy (NCBI): domain Eukaryota; kingdom Metazoa; phylum Arthropoda; class Insecta; order Lepidoptera; family Pyralidae; genus Endotricha; species Endotricha flammealis. Next base: position 21,598,465 of record LR990852.1, read on the forward strand.
GTATCTTTAACTTATGTATAAATTATAATATAATATTAAACGCAGCGAAATCTGATGCATTTTTTTTTCAATTTTTTTATGGACTTCTCATTTTTCTCTCAGGAATTCTTCAAAGATTTTAGAAAAAAACGAGAACATGTCATTTTGCAATTCTGTCACTGTCATTCTAATGGAGAATTTGAAGTGAATGAACGAAGTGTGATAGTTTAAACGAGCAAACAGTAAAATTAATATTACCAATTGGCCAGAATAGATTAAAATTATCTTTATATCTCTACCTACGCCTTTAAATTAACACGCTTGAGCATACGAAACAAAAGCTTAGTGAATCAATCAGCCGAACAAATAAAAATCAAATGTTCTTAACATTTCAAGGTCATCATTCGAGTATCAAATGTATCAGAGACAACTTTAAAAGATATTAGCTTTTATAAACGTTGTAAATAAGATAGAAATTACCATGTACATTAATTAAAGATGATGTAACAGCATAACGGAAGTGTACTGAGTACAAGGGAACAATAATACTTCCAGTTAAACCACACAAGGGATTATGACCTTTGTATCAAAGTACACAACGTAAATATTCCCATAAACTGTTCGTTTTACAGAATCTCTATTTATAATCGCATAGAAAAATTAACTTTACTTATGAGATGTTTTAAGAGTGATTTTCGCTTGTGCTTTATGTAAATGACGCATAAGCTTTTCAGGTTAAGTTACAATTAGCAGTAGTTTAATTAGCAGTGGCCCCAAACGTGGGGATACGGATTCGATTCCGGACTTTACTGTTATACAAATATTACCTAGTTTTTACTCTTTTAATAGTATTGTAAAGCATTGGATTCAATCAACATAGTAAGAAAGATTTCATGTTTATTTATTAGACGACCTCCGTGGCGTAATGGTTACCACGCCAGACCGTTACCCGCGAGGTCCCGGGTTCGGATCCCGGTCGAGTCATGATGGAAAACGAACTTTTTCTAATTGGCCTTGGGTCTTGGATGTTTATCTATATACGTAGGTATTTGTTATAAAATATGGTATCGTTGAGTTAGTATCCCATAACACAAGTTTCGAACTTACTTTGAGGCTAGCTCAATCTGTGTGATCTGTCCCTTTATATTTATATATTTATTTGTTGTCTTACTAACTTACATACTTATAAGAACTTATCATTGATTTATGATTATGTACTCAAGTTCACATTTTAATAGTAGAACAATGACAGCCAGTTATTAAAATGCATTTATATTTAATTACACATTAAGTGTCATGCTATCTCTTTCTTTCTTCTTTAGTTTAATAGTGACAGCCAACATATAATATGGTGTGTCATCATATCATACTCATCATCGTTTTGAGCAATTTACCGTGAGTTGAGTTGGAGTGGAGTACGTAATGTGCGAACCCACATGCCTGTTTGCATGCCGTATGAAAATAAAAATAAAAACATAACATCGTTTCCCATAGTTTACTATTATGACTTTTCATACAAAGATTTCATTTAAACGCAACAGACTGCTTCAATCTGATTGTTTCAACGCAAAAAAGTACCAAGTACTACTTTAATTAATCTCATTGTGTATGTACATAACCTTATATTAAACAGTTTCCTTAAGGCTTGCGTCCACAGGTCCGCATCGTACGTATTGAATGAAACGGATTTCTTTTTATAACGCGTCCACCCGCAGCGATCGGATTTGCCGATGCTCGCTCGCTCGCTCTGCGTTGTCCGTCGTGATTCCTCTGCTCGGCATTCGATATGACGCTATCGTCAGCATTGAAAAAAAAATACTATATTGAAAAATATGAAATGTATTGTTACTGACAACTGGTTTTCTTTCGCAATTTCTTTTACTAGTGGTCATTTTGCTTTTCTTTCCGAAATGGTAGTAGTTTATAGATTAGATTCATTACATAAATAATTTATTACTGAAATGTATTGTGTATGACGAAAGTGTCTGTGAGAACCTACTCTTTGAATAAATATTTTGAATTTTGAGCATCCGCATTGCCGATCGTGCGATCCGTACAATGCGGATCAGTGGATACACTTGTATGGCTTTCTATATAAAGAATACTACGATCCGTTTAATTCGATGCGTCCGATACGTACGATGCGAACCTGTGGACGCAAGCCTTTAGTTGACTGTAAATGACAATAGGGATATTCTCAGTCTCCCTAACACTTAGCAAATATATATCTTATTACCTACAACATAAGATACAATTTTCTATGACTCCAACGTAAAAATTTGCGATCTTAATGATACGAGCAAATCGGCATAGCATTCAAAAGTTCAAAACCCAATTGTGTACTGACAAACTATTATAGACCCTCTTTATTTGTAGACAAGGTTGATTTACCTTTACACAATTCAACGTTTGTTACCTTTTGTTAGGCAGAATTCGCTGTTCCTAAGGACAATTATTGCAGGCACGATCAAGCCACACTATAACATTTTTATTCATAAAGAAAATGTTTTATAAAAAATATATAAAATTACTTTTTTTTTATATAAAATTTTTGTCTTCAAGTCAAATATTTTTATTCAAATAGACAATTTTATTTAAGTGGCAAACAAGCATACGGCCCGCCTGATGGTTAGCGGTCACCGTAGCATAAGGACGCTTGCAACATTGGTGGCAGCACATCTTTTGCCACTTTTGCCAATTTGTGGTGGGGAAATTAACACTACGAAACGTTCGATCAATATCTATTCGATCAAATTTTTAGGTTTCTATTCATTGTGGTTTACTTTTTTTTTTATTAATGGTCGCTTTGAATAAATTGAAAAGTAAAAATGTAAAAGCTCCATACAAAAACCTGATCAAGTTTCCAGCATCATACAGGCGTCTTGATGATCATGTATGGCCACCTTAATGTCAGATTGCGTGAGAGATGTGTGTGCTAGGGCTTGTATCTAGGAAATCTGAATGTCTAGACTGCACTGGGCCGTAAAGTTTTGCAGGAACTAAATTACCTTAGTACACGATAATTTTTTTTAATGCAATTTACCATTATAAACTATCCATAACATTTAATGCAAGAGTTTGAGTTACTTTCGCCATTTTCTTTTCCGCGAGTTTGGGTTTCTGTCGCCATTTCTTTATAATGAGTTTGGCTTTCTTTGACAATTTCTTTTCTGTGAGTTTGGATTTCTTTCGCCATGAAACAGACATCTGCCAATCCGCATTGGATGGAGCAGCGTGGCAGAGTAGTAGTAGTTTATCCCCTTCGATTGAAAGAAGACCCGTATCCCTACAGGATGATTATGGGTTGATATGATGAATAATGTTTTTGCTATAAGCGCCAGGCCAGTGCTTCTCAATGTAATATACAGGATGTATTTTTACGGTGACCAATAAAAAAATTCGATACACTCTATCATTATAAAAGTCGAAATATGACAACGCAAACCGCAACAAAACACCGTAAAATAAACATACAACGTATAATATAAAATGTCAGTTTTTTTTACACGATCACAAAGGCACCCGTGTGGAACGTTCCCAACTCCCACATAGCTCATTTGTTATAAGCCACATTATAATCACACATTGTGTGAGCTAATAAATAGAAAAAAGCGACAATAGAAATAACGAGTCACAAATACGTATCTAATAATTTGTGTTGCATAATATACGGGGTTTTATTTTTAAATGTGGCATTTCATACATTTTTTTAATTTATAATTATTTTTAGATATCGAACTAAATCTTTACAGTTTTAGGAGACGAAAGAAAAAGTGAAGTTGAAGTAAAGCGTGTATACCACACTCGTGTTCATTTAACTTCGTGAGTTTGACGAAGTCGAGGCGATACGTGAACGAATAACTCCTTATTAGGTTATGAGAACTTTAAAGGATCACTATAGGTAACCCTAAGGGGTAAAATTTTAAAATGAATCGGAAAACTTTGTTATATCGATGCCAATTACGTCTCTGTTATATGAAACAAAGATGGAACGACTGTAACCGGCAAAATACTGGAGACATAAATCTAACTAGATGACGCTTATCAAACGTAGTGATCAATCATCCTCTTTCGGGGTTATTCATTTAGTCCGAGCCACTATAATCTTCACGCGAGTGACAATCGAAAACCTTACGCCATTTCATGAAATGCGTTTTACACGAACATTCTGTACTTAACTGAACCTGTGCCGCGGTGGTCTACTGCCTAACAATGGACACTTCGTTCCATGCATTCGAGTCCTACACAAGACCTAGGCTTAACACGTGGCCTTCGAAGCACGGAGAAGCTCGAGATAACGAAACCCACGCAAGCACAGGCTAGGGTCGAAGTTGCTTAACTTGTGTGATTGTATAGTGCGACACACAGCGACACTATCGAGCTCCATTGCTTAGAAACGATCTTATAATTTTAAAGCTTTACAGCATGGTAAAGCTTTTAAAATTATAATTAGAAATATTTAATTAAACCATTCTTTTACATTTCAGAATTACGATTAGGGATTACTTTTAAGTAAATCCTGTTGCTTGTGTTAGTATTGTATTGTTATCGTTCAAGAAAAAGCTTGAATTCCCATCACTTAAACTTTTATATTATCGTAGCATGTAAAAAAAAAACGGTTTGACAGCGAGACATTGCTGTATCTATATGATTAATGTCAACGGTAGATACGCTTACTAGCGCCTTAATTTGACACAACAATGTTGCCAGATCATTTACTTTGCCTTCTAGCTGCGATTAAGACATTTGTTGTGTAAGTGCAGCGCTGTTATCTTTGTAACACTACTTTATACTATTTGAAGGCATAAAAATAGTTAAGAAATCGTGAGAAAGTATTATAGACCAGTTTACACGTACAATTTTCAATTCTCCTTCCTAATCACACTGAAAGAATTAAAAAACATCTTGGACTACTCTGTATTCAGGAGCGTAACAGTCATCACTAGACATCAAATTAAACGTTTCATGTTTATGCATTATCATAAAAATATAATACTTATTCAAATATGCATTAAAAACAACCGCGTCAAAATCGGACTATCCGTTTAGATGCCACGACATCACGGACAGAATTACTGATACGTAGATACACACGTCAAACTTATAACACACCACCCTTTTCCGTTGGGGGTTAAAAAGGAAAAATAAGCACTATGAACACTACAACTCCCTAAGTGTTACATTTTATTAATTAACGTTATATAACACTGGTGTGAGAGCACCTTAACTTTGAGTGACTCGGTAGATCGTCATTTTATCATGTTAAAAAACTACGTTACAAAAGTGACTGCAAGATTGTGCCGATCAATAAGTTAGCCCAAACAAACTCTGTTACCAATGTTACCATACCATGCAGACGTTTCTGTATTTTTAATATCCCCCCTCGCTTTAACATAATATAAAATTATAAACGATATGAATCACGATAATGCTTGGCGGCGCTGTGTGCGTGGGCCAATTCACAACTTCGCCGGCAACGGGCCCTTCCCCCACACGCCGACACCCTTGCGCAGAGTACACGAAACCAGTAGATAAAGCTTATAACAAAAACTTGATATTATAAAAAACTAGCGAAACCAGCGTAACTTCGTTTGCGTGCATCCTGCTTTCCACGTGACAAGTTTTGAAAATCCTTGATACAACACACCCTCCAGATTCAAGGTCTCTACGATCAGCGGTTTAGGCGTTGATATTTCAGCCAGTCATTCAAGACAAACCATTTTATATGTATCGATAGATAATCAAAATTTTACAAAGATTAAAGACTTAAAATATTTTTGAAAATATACCTAAATCTTCTTCATGCGTATTTGCACTGAGCTACATCAGTCACAGCTTTTACTACCAGGCGGCGCTGTGTGAACTGTCGATTTTTTTTTTTAATTAATCTATACTAATATTATAAAGAGGTAAAGTTTGTGTATTTGTTAAATTGTAAGGGGTAATCTCGGGATCTACTGAACCGATTTTAAAAATTCTTTCACCAATAGAAAGCCACATTATTGCTGAGTGTCATAGGTTATATAAAAAACCAAAAAATAAAAAGGCTTTTACCATTATGCCCAACGAAGTTGTGCAATAAAGAATATTGTATTGTTCAAACAATCTTACGTTAAAATGTCGGGAGTGCGTCAACTGCCCGCCGCTACTCTGCGGCCGGCCGCCCCGCGCCGCAAAAAGAAAAGTTTTATTTTTATAAGACAAGAAATTTATTATGGCTGATGTTGCGTCGGTTTCGCATTTCTTAATAGAACGTAAAATGTTGCTTGGATCGATCCGAGCCGAGTTTGTGCTGTTCCGGGATACAAAAAGTATGAATTAAATAATTTTATCATAACTTACGAAATACTTGAGATTGGAAAAAAAAATAGATTCGTGCAAAATGGCAAGAAAAGACAGAGTAAAAATGAAGTAGGTAACTTTACAAATTTAACGAGGAGCTTAACGGCGTCGCTGTGTGTCCCGCTCTAAAACGAACAAGCTTATGCAACGTCGATCCGAGACAGTATTTTGATGGGTTTCGTTGCGTTAAGCCGTCGGTTCCGGCTATTGTCAGTTGATAATTTAATAGTCGTTAAGCCAAGTCGGTGGTCTTCAGGTGGGTTGAAAACACTGCCAATTCGCTATAATCACCTTCGATTGAAGGGAGACCCGCATCCCTGTGGGGTGATTATGGGTTGATATGATGGCTAGGTACTTTAACTATGCAGCCGATTATTATTCTAACGAGAAAGCGAAAAAAAAAACATATTTTTTCTAATCTAGATGGCGTTGCAATCACTAAATATGTGTATGCCAATAGATGGCGCTTATAATTTTATAAGCGCTTAATTATTTGCCATCTCAAATTGATCCAAGTTTACCATCCATACATTATGAATCTAGCGTTGTCTATATAGTTTTAAATCATTGGAGAAGATTGACCTATTAAAATAGTACTTTAATTAACTTGTCGCTAAAACCGGTTTGATCCGGAAATCACCTACATATGTCATGTCATTATTGTGTTTTCGTATTTTGTAGGGGTGAGAAGAGCAACAGATTTTTATGTTGGTTTGGATTCATCCTATCTGCCGTATAACATAAAAACCGACCAAGTGCGAGTCGGACTCGCGCACAGAGGGTTCCGTACAAACCTGTTTCGTTAAAATATTTTCATTATTTGATGTAACCAAACATTTATGCTTCTCGCAATTTTTACTTCATCTGTACTATAAGACGTTGCTTTGTACCAAATTTCAAGATTCTGAGTTTATGGGAAGTACCCTGTTGGTTTTGATTTCCTTGCGAGTGTCGAAAATGCGTCCAAATGCGGCATTAACGGCTGTATCTTTTGATAGCGTTGGCTTAGTCGTTTGATTTTTTCACAGGTCCTAGGGACAGTTAGATCTGAGTGTTTCATATGAATTTCAGCTTGATACCTCCATGCGTTCCAGAGAAAATGGGTCTTGAGAGACAGACATACAGACGGACAACAAAGATCTTATAAGGGTTCCCTTTTTCCTTTTGAGGAAAGTAAAAGAGGTCTGGAGAGTGACATGGATAATCAATGGTATATTCTCTGGACCAAGTGGGCGATGCCGCGGGTAACAGCTAATAAATAAATAAATTGCAAGTTATTCACATAGCTAGGTTAACCTGCATGTGGTATGGGTACTATTGGGTACCAAACAACGGTTGTAAAATTTTTACTTATAAGTTGTAACCTACCTTTAGTGAGGCTAACTAAAAAATAAATAAAAAACAATTTTCTAATTTAGGATATATTAAGTGACTAAGTATAATTAATGTTGCATCAGCCACAATTGACTGATAGCCTATTTAGTCTCAGGTCGTGGTTTTTTAATAAATCGCCCCGTAGAACTACCCGTGATTATTATAAACAAACCACCCCTCCTCGATAGTATCAGTGATAAGCGGGCAGCTCGGTTCTTCAATACGACTCCTCGTAATAATTCAGCACGATGATGATGAAACGGAATAGCCGTCCGGGAGTGTCGAGTAGCCTGCGCCAGATGTAATAGTGGTAGGAGGAACCCCTGTAGCTCGGGGTTTTTCACTAATAATATAATATTTCTTGTATTAATTATTTAAATGTAATAGGATTTAAATAATAGGAAAATAAGATCGTGAGACGTTAATATGAAGTGAAGTCGTGTCTCAAGCTCCAATCTCAAGAAGTTAGCCGCTATTCACCTTAGTCAGTCAATTCGTTCATTCACGATCGCCTTGTGAGCGCAGATGTACAGGATAGTATCTGAATTTCTTTTAAGGTAAGATAGATAGATTAAATTATTTTTATGTTAGGTATTATTTTTGTTTATTTAGTTGTTAATCATTTAGTATAGTTAGTATAAGTTAATTTTAATTATTAGTATTAATATAGTAGTTAGATATTAGTTAAATTTAAGTTAAGTTAGTGTTATTATAATTTGTTTCAATTAAATAAAAATAAAATAAACTTTAAAGTACAGTAACGAACCGTTACATACCCCCCTTTTTACATTAGGATTTTACTTATAAAATCCGCTCCTATATAAATCCTATTATTTGAATAAAACTAAGTCAATTTAAAATCTTTTACGTGCCATGTTCCTAGATTTTGACCAGACATATCTTCCAGTTCGTATACAAGTTTGGATTTTTTGCCTATAATTCGACATTTTATAAATTTGGGAGCTAATTTTTTAGAAAATTTATTTTCTTTATCACTCTGATAAAATGTTCGTCTCCAAATAATATCGCCCACATTAAATTCAACATTTTTACGACGCAAGTTGTATACTGTGCAATTTCTAGAGTGTGATTTTATCAGCGATAATTGAACCTTGTCGAATATTTTACTCAATACACCAACGTTTTCCGCGTAACCATCTCTAGGAGTAAAAACGATTTCGTTCTCTAAATCGGCGTCAACGTAATGAGAGCCACAGCTTACAAGCTCACGTCCAAAGACCAAAAATGAAGGTGAAAATCCAGTCACTTCGTTTACCGCGCTATTGAGAGCAAACTGTATCTTAGAAATATTAGTATCCCAGACCCTATGATCGCTGTCAATAAATGTAGATATAGAAGTAATTATAGTCCTGTTATACCGCTCGACTGTATTTATCTGCGGGGTGTATAGTGGTGTATAAAAAACATTAGGGATCTTATAATTTTGGAACAAATTTTTCATAGTCGCACTAATAAATTGTCGACCATTGTCCATTAGTACGGTACTAGGGATACCATGAACCAAGAAAACTTCCTCCTCCATAATTTTTGATATAATGTCGGCTGTAGCCCGGCGGATAGGGAATAACAGGCAGTATTTGGAGAAACAACAAGTTACTACCAAAAGAAACACGTTTTGTTTTCTAGATACAGGCAACGGTCCCATAAGGTCTATGCTCAACATTTGAAAAGGCCGGCAACAATCCTTAGGTCTACCCATCACACCAAGCGTAGAATGGTTAGGATATTTATGTGAAAGACAATCCTCGCAGGTAGATATGAAGTTAGTCACGTCGTGGTGCATATTAGGCCAAAAATAGTTAAGGCTCAGACGTTTGTGAGTCTTAAAGATACCAAAATGACCAGAAATGGGTTCTGAATGATTTTTAGCAATAATATCCCTTCTGTATTCCAAAGGAACTACTTCTTTCCATTCAAATTCCCTTGTGAGAGGATTTAGGGACTTCATGTATCTATATAGTTTTCCCTTTTCGACTCGATAATTTAAGAAGGATGTAGGGGACTTAATACAGCCGTCACGCAAATTTAAAAACCAAGAGTCATTAGTATTTTGTAGGTCGTTGTCTGCATCATTAATAACAGAAATAGGAACTGCACGAGACAAACTATCGGGCACTACATTTTCGGATCCTTTACGGTGTTTTATATCAAAGTTATAAGCAGAAAGTCGTACTCCCCATCTAGCCAATCTTCCAGTAGGATTATTTAAGTTAAGAAACCATTTTAACGAGGAATGGTCTGTAAAAATGGTGAATTTAAGGCCATTTTCCAAATAGCACCGCCAGTGTTCAACTGCGGTAAGTACAGCTAAAGCCTCCCGCTCGGTAGCACTATAGTTACGCTCCGGTTGGGATAAAGACTTGCTCATATAAGCTATTACTCGTTCTTTACCATCAAAATTTTGAGTAAGTACGGCTCCTATACCGTAGTCACTCGCGTCGGTATGTACTTCAAACGGTATAGTATAATCTGGGCACGAGAGAATTGGTGACGAGGAGAGGCACTTTTTAAGCGTGGTGAAGGCTAAGTCAGCCTCCGCAGACCAAACGAAAGGAGGGGCATTCTTGCCTTGTGAAGTCAGTTTATTCAAGGGACTTGCTAGAGTACTAAAATTTTGAATGAACCTACGGTACCAAGAGGCTGTACCTAAAAATCGCCGAACTTCTTTGCGGTTAGTAGGGGTAGGGTAATTAGAGATGGCCTCAATTTTCTCAGGGTCAGCTTTCAACCCACTTGAGTCGACAACATAGCCGAGGTATTTGAGCTGGTTCCTAAAAAACTGGCTTTTTTCAAAATTAATAGTAAGGTTAGCCATTTTGAGCTTCTCAAGGACGCGCGTCAGTAGAGAAATGTGCTGTTCAAAGTTGTTGGAGACGATTATGACATCATCAATAAAAACAAAAACCCGGTGTTCAAACTCAGGTCCGTAGAATAAGGCGTCTACTAACCTTTGCTGGGTTGCGGGTGCATTAGTTAACCCGAAGGGCATAGATTTAAACTGAAATGTACCGCGTGAAGGAATGTAGAACGCTGTTTTCTGTCTGTCCTCCTCCCGAATCAAAATTTGCCAAAAACTTTTTGACAAATCTAAACTTGACAGATACTTAGCGTCGCGTAAGTTATCTAAAATTTCGGAGATATAGGGTAGGCTATATGCATCCTTTTTTGTCACCGCGTTGAGTTTACGACTATCAAGACAGAAACGTAGTTGGCCATTTTTCTTAGGGGTTAAGAGAACAGGAGATGACCATGGACTTTCACACGGTTCGACAACATCCTCCTCCAACATTTCATCAAGTTGCTCGACCAAAACACGTTGCTTTTCGGGAGACATTCTGTAGTAGCGTTGACGAATGGGGGCAGCATCCCCAGTGTCAATGCAATGAGTAATTAATTTAGTGCGACCTAAACCACGTTCTTCATAAGAAATGTTACGAAATTGAGTTATCAATTTATCGGCAGTAACTTTTTGTTTCTCGGTTAAATGTTCGTAAGAGCACAAATTATGAGGATCTGAATTTTCTAATCCGGTAGCAAACACACGATCATTGTCCTTGTAATAAGCTATGTGGTCGATGTACTTAGGAAAAAGTTCAAAAATCCTCCAGAAATCCATCCCCAATATAAGAGGATTTTTTACGCTAGGAACCACGTACGCTTTAAGTGTGTGAGTTTGACCATGAAAACTCACCGGCAGATAGAGGATACCAAGAGAATCGAGTCTGTCACCACCTGCTGTTATGAATTGAGCAGTGTCAGATTTATTTAATTTATACTCTGAATTCAAAAATAATTCATGACAGCCATTACCTAAAATAGTAGTAGAAGAACCAGTATCGAGCAATCCAACAAGTGTATGGTTGCTAATGTTGACCGAAACATAGGGTCGGGACACATCAATATTAGAATAATTATCGCGGATTGAAGAGACAGCGTTATATGCAGTAAATGCGGAAACAAAACTTAACCACTTTTGCCAATCAACTGCATCAAATTTTTTTGATTTATTAGTCTGATTAGTAACACTGGTTCCCCAATCCAACCCAATTAGTTTTTTTGTTTATTATCGCTAGCTTTAATACAAGTAGGACAATCTGGATAGCGATAATCTTTCAAGCCGCAACGGAAACAAACTATGATACGTTCCGCCGTACAGTTTCTTAGCGAGTGGTCATATGATCTACATCTTGGACAGTACACAGGTTTTTCAATGTTCTGCGTTAGAGCGTTGACTTCTGTATTGTGCTTTGTTTTATTATTAAAGGTAGATTGTTTGTGTTGTGTATTAGTATAAGTGTAATTATTAGTATGCTTATTATTATTACTGTTAGAGAATTCAGATTTGTAGGCAAGATCGACAGCAAGAGTGTTGCTAGATACGGTAGGAGGTTCATGAAAACTAGCAAACCTAGCCTGAATGTTTTCGAAGTTACGGCACACAGACACTAGTCCGTCAATAGTCTTAATTTCAGGCGAGGCTGCTAGGGTGTTTGCGTAACATGGACGTATGTTATGAAGAAGAATTTCTAATTTATCTTCTTCGGAAAATGGTTTGTTCAAACGCGAAAATAGTCCATGCATTATGGAAATATATATGACAATATTTTCTCGCTCGCCTTGTGTGCGGGATCGTATTTCGGCTGCTAGTCGGTAGTCGTAGTCACTAGCACTGAAATCTTTTTTAAGAAGTTCGGACAACTCTTGCCATGAACTAAAACGATCCTTGTTGTAGCGATACCAATGTAGAGCGTCGTCTATAAAAATTTCATAGGCGAGCGAAAGAATTTTGTCAAAGGTTATTCCGCGTGATTGTACAAATTCCTCCACTTTGAGAATAAAAGAATGGACGCAAGATTTGCCAGAAAATTTCAACTTTGAAATATCAGATGTTAGACTGCGCTCACAAGAGACGGAGATGGTAGACGTTTCCGCGACAGCAGCGTCGCTTGTAGATACAGACGTAGGTTTAGTTTGAACCGAGGAAGGTCTCAAAGAAACAAGTTCTTTAAGCTGCGAATTGAAACTAGAGACACATACTTTATATACGTCATTAACTTCCGGAATGTTGTTGATTCTATTAATGCGATGATATAGATGGTTAAGTAAGGTTTCAGTTCTCAAAAATAGGTTTTTGTCAAATTTTGTTTTTATAGAAATTATTGCATTCTGAGATTTGAGGAGAGACTCTTTAACACTTTTCAAATCGTCACTTGGTTCTAAGTGGGATTCAAGAATATCTTCGGAAGCATTCAATTGGCCTAATTTAACTATTTGTTTCCTTAGTTCTGCAACTGAATCACCGGAACCTCCTCTTAATTCAACTTCGTACTCTAATTCAGATTTTTGTAAAGACAAAAATTTGATAGGGTAAGACATCGTGAAAAAATAATATTAAAAAAAATACTCAGTGAGTGTTGTAAAATAAACTTACAATGAGTAGGTATAAGGACGCAAATGAAAATTTTGTACTCTGAGTGAGAAAAGTTTAAGCGAGCCAACATCAAATAAAAATATTAATTGTCTTAAAACCACGGGTAACGCTACGGATGCGATTAACCTGTATTGGGCGCCAATGTAACCAACCTTTAGTGAGGCTAACTAAAAAATAAATAAAAAACAATTTTCTAATTTAGGATATATTAAGTGACTAAGTATAATTAATGTTGCATCAGCCACAATTGACTGATAGCCTATTTAGTCTCAGGTCGTGGTTTTTTAATAAATCGCCCCGTAGAACTACCCGTGATTATTATAAACAAACCACCCCTCCTCGATAGTATCAGTGATAAGCGGGCAGCTCGGTTCTTCAATACGACTCCTCGTAATAATTCAGCACGATGATGATGAAACGGAATAGCCGTCCGGGAGTGTCGAGTAGCCTGCGCCAGATGTAATAGTGGTAGGAGGAACCCCTGTAGCTCGGGGTTTTTCACTAATAATATAATATTTCTTGTATTAATTATTTAAATGTAATAGGATTTAAATAATAGGAAAATAAGATCGTGAGACGTTAATATGAAGTGAAGTCGTGTCTCAAGCTCCAATCTCAAGAAGTTAGCCGCTATTCACCTTAGTCAGTCAATTCGTTCATTCACGATCGCCTTGTGAGCGCAGATGTACAGGATAGTATCTGAATTTCTTTTAAGGTAAGATAGATAGATTAAATTATTTTTATGTTAGGTATTATTTTTGTTTATTTAGTTGTTAATCATTTAGTATAGTTAGTATAAGTTAATTTTAATTATTAGTATTAATATAGTAGTTAGATATTAGTTAAATTTAAGTTAAGTTAGTGTTATTATAATTTGTTTCAATTAAATAAAAATAAAATAAACTTTAAAGTACAGTAACGAACCGTTACAAAGTTATACATAATACATACCTTTATTTGAAAATTAATTTAGTCTTTCACTACTCTGATAAGTTCCAGTTAACTTATCTATCAAATAAAACATTTGTGAAAACCTTGTCTTTAGTAGTTATTTACATGTACACTCGGTGACAATTTATTGTATCATAACAAGTATTACTTCGTCGTGTTCGCACGTAAAATAGAACCAAGCAAACGTACAGGTAGCTATACATTATTAGGGTCTCGGCCCGAATAGCGGGTGAATAATGCGAGTCACTCCGATCGATATGGGTTGTTAAACAACTCTATGATCGGTTAGCTTTTTGATGGGCGAAAAACTATGAATAATAGCCGCCTGAAAGCCGCCGACTTGGTTTAACGACTGTCATCCATCGACAGCAGCAGCAGCCGGGCCTGACTTAACGTGCCCTCCGAAGCATCGAATTTATATAAGTAGCATTCATTATTTAATGATTAAGATGTAAGGAATAGAAAAAGCGCCTATGAAGGCCTTTACTGCATGTCCCGCCACTTGGGGAAGCAACGGTGATCTGTCGGGCTCTAGTCTCTAGCCAATGAGGGGCATACCTACCATAAAACTTGACTGTCTGCCACCTTCTCTATATCTACCTATTAGATACTTCTCTGAACAAACGATTTTTTTGGCATCAAAAAGCAATACCTACATCTTTAAGTAGACACAAAAAAGTTTTTAATGCAGTTTTTTCAAGAACATTAAAGAGGTCCGTCCGAGAACTCATTAATTAAACTATAGCTTGTTAAAAACAATATTGAACAAATGCCAAATGGAAATGTTGAACGACATCCGCGGCAGGTGCATATACAGACAAGGCAAAATCATTGTATGTACGTACGCGTACCATAAAATATTGTAAAGATAAAAGATTATGTATTGATTAAAAGTAACGCTAATTAGTACAAATTTTAGCAACATGGTCTACCTACATGGAATTTGAGGACCTCGATGGCGAGCGACGCTACGCTGTGTCACAAAGACGCAAGTTAGAAGATGAAGTGGGACGGAAGAGCCCGTCCACGCTCTCATCTTTGCTCAACTTTGTTAGAGCGTAGAGTGCATTAGGCCGAGGATTAGCATTTGACGGCCTAAACGCATTTGCCTACAGTGTCAGGCCGTATGCCGCGTTACAATGCTTACGCTTTAATGACAATGTACGAGTCGGACGTCGTCACTTACGAATAAAGGTGCCCACGGTCTAAATCTACTGCGATATTTAATAAGCCCATCAATCAAGAGTTAAATATTGTAAAGAATTCAAAAGAAAGGAAGATTTTAATCATATTTTTTTTCGACGACTACGTATCTAGGAAGTTTGTTAAACTGCGATGGTTGAGTTCGAGGCGCTTCACTAGTGGCGTCGCGGTCGGCGGTCGCTCGCGTGGCGGTGCCAGCGGCGCGGTGGCGCGGCGTGGCGCGCCCGAACGGCCCAGCGCCGGTGCAAGCCGCAGACATTGTCAGTAATTGCTGGTCCCGCTATAATCGCACTTAATTACAACTATACAACTCACAATCGCGCCCGTTTCAAGTATTCATTATTAATATTAATTCGCAATAAAAACAGGTTCGGTCTCGATTCGCGATACGAGCGGCGAGCGCGTATAACTCAACATTCGATACTCTGTATCTTATTTTAAATTTAATTACTGTTTAACATAGCTAAAACAACGAAACGATAATAAATTAAAAGAGAGAGAAAAAAATTGCGCGACAGGCGGTACATCACGGCGGAATTACGTTTTACTACATAAAAATTCCATACAACATTTTATTTTATCATCTAAATCGGCGTTTACGATGGGGAACAATGCCGAGCTCCGAACCAAACAAAAGTGGGACGCAAATAAAGAAAACAATAAAATTAGAATATATAAACACATAAAACGGCATCGGGAGCGCTGCGGCGGCCGCGCATGCGCCCGGCATTACATCAAATAAATTAAAATCAACTCGGCTGCCACGTCCGCAGCCGAAGGGTTCATGTTTATTTGACGTGCCTTTTTTTTAAGTAACACTCCAGTATTTGTGGAACAGTGAGAGCGACCAAGTGGCGCTCGGGATGTACCGACAGACGTAAGCGACGTCGCATACCAACTAAAATATATCGTTTAGCGAAATTGTATGTAGGTCGAGTGCCATTATACATAATAGCACAAATCACGGGAGCTTTATGATACCATGGTGAGATCGGAAATCGAATAAAATGAGTTAAATAAAACCAACCATAATCAATCCATAGCGCGTAAATAGTCCTAAAAGTGGCTAAGCCGCTGTATATTATCGATAAGGCTGTCAGAGTGCCAGCTCAGACCATGAACCCTAACGACATGTATTTAAAGTATATATTACATCAACAACTTCCGAAGATATTTAAGTACTTGCCGCCGGCTGCGTACAGTCGTAACTAAAATGTTATCGAGTAAAAATTACATCAATTACAGAGTCAGATTAAATCTACTAAGGTCGGAATTACTTGACTAACTTTTGGTTGGTACAGGCACCAAAAGCGTGCAATTATTATTAGTTAAAATATTTGTTTTTCTTAGCAAGAGTTTGTTTTTTTACACAGGCATGCCTGTGAAAACCAGAGGCCGAAGGCGATAGATTTGATTGTTTGTTTGTTTGCATTAGCTCAGACTTCAGACCGATTTGAAACATTCTTTCACCGTTGGGTAATTACACTATTCACGGGTGTCATAAACTATATACATATATATTTTTATTATTATTAGGGATCCTTATTAAAAACCCAGTGAAGCTGAGACGGTTAGTCTCTAAATAAAATAAAATATTTTGATTCTTTGAAAAAACAAATAATTTATCACAAACACTTTCTCTGGTATTTGTACACTCGCAAAACTTGCTGTGTGCACTTATACTTTGTAAAATATTCAAATGATACGATCTATTGTGTTTCAGTAACAATGATAAATAATATTATTATTACATATGTATCGTAAATATTTATGTAACTGGGTTTACTGCCTATACCTTATTACTAACAGAGCGCCATAATGGACGGAGATTTGTATCATTTAGAATAACAATAGTCGAATTATGTTAGCGTAATTGCTGCAAAAAAATGTATGTTAACGTAGTATGAAATGTAGGCGCTTCCGCCGTCTAATGTCGCTTACAACTTAACTACTATATTCCAGCGATTTATGTGATACATACAAGGATTTTCTGTCAGTCCCGTGGGAAAGCTGGATGCGCGCAAACGAAGTTGCGAAGGTTTTACTAGTCATATTGAGAAATGTTTTTAGTACATTTAAGTATGCACAGTGAATTTTTCAAGTGTGGATGGTCAATTTCTTAACTGGCTTAAAGTTGAGAAATCAGATTACACTTGTAAAGTCAAGAGCAGGTCGACCGTTACATATGACTTTGTACCATTCTTAAGTTCTATGTCATAAGAGCCAAAATTGTACTACAAGTGTAAAGCGCGACGTGCATGACTGTACATTATAACTTGCGCATTAATATTAGAAACTACTGAAGGAACTTGTCTCAGCAGTTCCTTCAAAGGAACTTCAGGAAATAAAGATTAAAAACTATGTTTGTATTTTTCAAAGTGTCATGAAAAGTTCCAGATAGCTTATCTAACATATAAATAGTTTTTATTTGTTATTGTTTCTTATACTACGGTATGATATGAAAACGACGAGACAAGTGTACCACCACTGCACTGGAGGGTGGTTACCACCGCCTATGAGCATGGAACGAAATTCCGAAAATATGGACTCCGCTTCGTTGAATTCTAACCAGTTTTTGACTTTAACTAGTAATGTTATTTAGACAGAACTACGTGTTTCTTTGTTTCGGATGGACACTTTCATGGTTCCCCAGGAGAGACTACCAATGTAGGAGTACCACAAGGAGAGGAAGAGAAAGAGAAGGGATGAGGGAAAGGAGAAGAGAACTCACTAATCACACTCACTAAACGATAACCGGATTATCTGCTCAAATCGGAGCGGCCCGTCTGGGGGAGGACCTCCGCCTTACAGAAGATCGTAGCCAAATAGCATTGATCTCGGCCAAGTTGTGTTCCTAGCTACGGTGAGTAAGGTCTAAGCTCCACTTGTGGGGTTGGGAGGGTTGGCAACACGTGAGTGATACCCCCGGTATTGCAAGCGTTTATAGACTACGGTGATGCTTACCATCAGGCGGGCCGTATGCTTGTTTGCCTTGCTGGCATAAAAAAAAATTAGCCGACCGAAGTTATCTTCCGAACTGAGCCATTTCATAAAATGCACTATACCTCTAAAATTTCTGTAATAGGTGAAAACTAATAAATCATTGTTTTGATTCTAATTGACCAATGTTTGATCATAAATGTCGCATTTAGGGCAAGTTAACAGACAAAACAACAAAGGCCTGCGATTCACAATCTCCTATCATATATATCATTTAAATAAATTGTAATTTACAATGAGAAGAAGTCATCGACCGCTCTCAACACATGGGCGTCTGTGTGTGTGCATTTAAGGTCTTCACACACGTTGCAGATGTTATTATTTTGTTATAATGTATTTGCGATTAAGGGACCTCGCAGACATAATGTTCGACGTCTTTACCCGATTTGCCCAACGCTTTGTTGACGCAGAGTCTTCTGTTTCTGTCTACAGATATGTATTTATCTGTATATGAATTTTGCTAAATATTGCGTGAAAAGATTTTCTAATTTATTAATAGTATTCATATTTCACTATGCAATTAGAAATTTTCATCACGATGCCTACATTAATTAGCTTAAAAATCTTACTTCTCTTACCTGCTCATCTCTTTCATTGATTGACTGTACAAAGCATATTGCATGTAGATTTGATCATCTCAACTGTCGCGGTAATAACTTACTGTTAGCGTCAGATGGGCCACGCAAGATTCGTGAGAAAGTCACAGACAAACACCTATATGCGAAATATTGTAATAATACAGACATGATATTTTATATAGGCGCCCAATTTGTCACTTTCATTTCAGTCATTAATATGAAAAAATGTCTTATAGGACACTTTGGCGAAAATGAATTTTTAAAGCAGTCCCTAATCGTTATTTTGGTTTGATTTCGGTAGGTATTATAAAAATTGGTATTTAAAAAAAAAAAAATATTTTTGGTAAATCCTTGTGAATCAATTTAATTCTAGAAACATTACAGACACTTGAACATGATGACTACAGATTGATATGAAAATGGCGATGAAATAATAAAGTTTTAAAATAATGTGTGCGATGACCTTTAAACCATAAGAAATATCTTATATCACAAATGAAATCGAGCTTTGCAAAGTAATGGATGTGGTTTTGTACTTTTATCATCTATACGAAGGTTGATTGACTTCGAAGCGCAGAGGGGTTGTGGGTTCGATCTTTGTGATATGTACGATTATCGCTGCCACCGAAATTATCGTATTCTAGCTGCCCGGCCCGGCTTCGCCCGGGTACTGTTTCGTTTTTTTTTCAATCTTTCTGAGAGATTTTCTTAATATTTTTTTCCGTAAGAACCTTGTACAGAGTATTAGAAAACTACAAAAAAAATCAGCCAAATCGGTCAAGCCGTTTTCATGTTATGTCGTGACAACGGAAAACGGGTTTCATTTTTATATATATAGATTATTCAAATCTTGTTTAATTTTTAAAACGTATTAGTGATTGATTGGTGTTGTTTGCTAGATCAGTGGCGCAATTCACGTAACAAGGACCGATTCTAGTTCGATTCAACGACACTCGCTGTCCCGTTCAATTCCTATTTTGTATGAGTGAGACAGCGAGTGTCGTTGAATCGAATTAGAATCGGTTCTTGTTACGTGAATTGCCCCACTGAGCTAATTCTAAGGGCACGTTTTGATGGTGCGAAACACGTTTGCATTGCACGCGGTCGCACGACCACCATAGTACGTACGATGCACATGTACCTTGTAGACTAGCCAATAAAGTTTAATTTGCTATGAACGAAAAACTTTTCGTGCCCGCGCGCAAGTATTCGCGTCGACTATATGCGCCCTAAGAGTATAAGTAGACATACAAATATTCTTTACTAGCGAAATCCGCGCAACTTCGTTTGAGTGTATCATCGGTTTCCCGTGGGAATTTTTGTATCCATTATGGATTTAAACGATCCTCTTGAATAACTCTATCTATTTAAAAAAACCGCATCAAAATCCGTTTTGCGTAGTTTTAAAGATCTAAGCATACATAGTGACAGACAGACAGACTTCATTTTATGTAATGATAATAATGATTCGTGGAACATAGGTAATAAATATATCAATCTCTCGTAATGAGCAGTTTTCTTTTAAGTATAATCAGTTGGTTTTTAAAATCATCAAAAGATGGCGCTAGCATTATTTTTTGGTATTGTTGGGGCCAAATTAGGGTATAGAACCGGGAAATCCCGGTACCGAAAATCCCGGGAATTCCCGGTTCGTTTATAGCTGTAAAAGAACCGGGAATTGAAATACAAGAACCGGGATTTTCGGTACTTTCGGGATTTTTTTATTTATTCAATTATATGGCAATTGGCAACACTGACGCTGATGGTCAACAAACGATCGAGTATGTTTTCAAGAAAAAGTAAAAAAAATATCTAAACTATGCCTTTTTTGCAATTTTGCCAAAGAAAATGTTGTCTTTAAAAACACCTATGTTTTTATTATTATTATTATTGTAGGGTGGGACGCCTGCGGGGCACAGGCGGGTGTTCAAGTCGCTTGTTGGACTCATTACACCCTATTCCCGTGTGGGTACGGTTGTTACTGTGGCCCCGAAGACCTCCCCCCCGAAAACCTTGAACTCCTTCTGCAGAACTCCGCAATGCGACCAGTGTCTAGGTCGCATAGTCTTCCTTCTTCGATCCTATCGGCTTCAAATGTTTCCCACCTGAGCCTGCTGTAGTGTGTGCATTCAGCCAGGATGCTGGCTGGTCTCTGGTTCACCGCATTCGGGACAAGCGGGATCTATGCTGTTGTCTATGATGGACATATGTCGGTTAAGTCTGCAATGGCCCGTGATGATGCCCATGACTATGCCCAGTCTTTCCCGGCTTAATGATAGTAGTGACCGGGTTCTTTTGTGGTTCTTTTCTTTTACAAACAATTTTGCTTGTCTGCAGCTGTTACTCCCTGCCCAAGCGTCCTGTGCCTCGCGTTTCATAAGTTCGTTTATCACTCCCTTAGTGACGGTGGCTGATATCGGGAGCTGGGGCTCCGGTCCTATAGGTCTCGAGCTGTCATCTTCTCTTGCGAGCTCGTCTGCTCTTTCATTCCCTAATGTTCCTTGATGGCCTGGGACCCATGCTACAGTGACCGCCGTTACCTCGGCTAGTTTATTGAGAGCAGACTTGCACTCACTGACCAGCCCTGAAACGGTCTCTACCTTGGCCAATGCTTTGATTGCCGCTTGGCTGTCTGAATAGAAATTGGTGCTTTGCGTCTCCAACCTGGAGTCAGTCAGCACCATTTCTGCACATTCCTTTATGGCTAGAACCTCCGCTTGGAAAACGCTGGCGTACGTACCCAATGCTATGACCACATCTTTAGCCGGATTACTGGGTATATGTATCCCTGCTCCAGCTAATCACAAACAAACCAGCAAAACACCTATGTTTACAATGGTTCTGAAACGGTTTTTATGCTTCGAATCAAGATCACGAAGTCTCAATTTTCCCAAGAATTGTCTCAAGTCCTGTTAAGATGCAAAAAAATTGCTCTTCAGTCTCAATGTTTGTGGAGGAAGCATTCTATGCGTTCTTTTTGGGATTTTGGTCTGGTGATTGCGCAGGCCAGTCTAAGACCGAAATGGCGTGCGTGCTCCTGAAGCCAGCTGGTCACCACTCGCGGTGTCTGCGTACGGACATTAACACCACAACCCTTCAGTCAGTTACGAGCGAGCGACAGAAGCAGTGGTGTCCAATTGACAATTTTTATTTAACACAAACAACTGGTGCTCTGACGAGAGCATTTGAAGAAACAGCATTGCCGTAACATTTGGCTGTTTTTTCGCATCAGTTAGCAAAAATCGGTCTTCGTGCGTATGGTCCTTGCGCTTCTGGTCATGGCATTCTTTCACTTACTTCCCCAGTAGCATGTTAACGTTACTTTAACCTTGATTACCTCAAGCCTTGCGACAAGAGCAACTTTTTAGCATCATACCAGGACTTGGGTAATGTCGCCAGATTTTATTTATGACATGAAAAATCGATGCAGAACCATTGTATGAATCATGGGATATTTTAAGGATTTTTGATTTTTCGCATAATTGCAAAAAACTGCATAAGTAATTTTTTTATTTTTCTTTGTAACGACCGTATTAAACAAATACGGTCGTTACTTGTATCATTATTTCACTTTTAAAAAATATTTACGCAATAAATATAATATTATTTTACTTTTACATGTACCTAGTCCAATAAATGAGCTTTCTAAAAATAAGTACGTCTAACAAAAAATGTATAAATTAAGCAAAATCAAAACATCCCTAGGCGGTGTTGATGTATTGAAAAAAAATCCCGACGGTACCGAAATTCCCGGGAAATCCCGGTTCCAGCATAGTCCGGTACCAAAAATCCCGGTTCCTTGGGATAGTACCGGTTCTCTATACCCTAGGCCAAATATTTAGTCTGTGGCAAAAAAGAACTGACCGAATGTCAATTTGATTAATTTCTGTTTCTGTCATTTGTCATTTCTGAAGCATTGATTGAAGTTTTTTTCTATTGTATGAACACTGTAACCTCAAAAAGTTCTTACTTACATAATTTAATTAATAATACATTGTAGTAATACTTTCTTCAAACTTTTTTTTAAATTTTAAAATAGGTAAATGACGACTTTGTAGCAAAAAGGTCACTCCACCCACCCACTCTTTTATTACCAAAAGTGCCAGGCTGCGCCATCTATCGAGTGTTTAGGAAAGCTATAAAATACCTAAAAGAAAACTCGATTAGATCAAATTGATAACAGTAATACGATCCGACATAATTTAATTAATTCAAGCAAATAACATCAAATAAATCCAGTGCAATTTTCATTTGCAATTAATTGCGCACAAACAAATAAGTACCTATTTTACCCCTAATTCAATTAAAATGTCTACCAAATGTAACAGTTCAATTAGTAATTCATAAATTTTGTTAGACATTAATAATATTAGCATAAGTAATTAATATACGCGATTTGAATATATTAATTTATAATAATGGCAAGCGAATCCGAAAAAATTTAGCTCTAGTTCAAGGATCATTTTGAAGCATAGATAGCTGATATTTTATATATTAATATTAAAATACTAAACAACATCATCAAAAAACCCCACGACAGGTCTTAAAAATAATTGCTTCTACATGTCAATTATGTTTTTTAATCATTTTCCAAAAAAATACCAAAAAATAAATTTATAAAACGCTGTGTTTATAAAGTTGCATTTTACCGTCTGTTCTTGGCCTAATACAGACATGGACCTAGAAAAAAAGGCGGACACCATCACTGAAACTAATAAAAAACGTATAAAGTACGTGTCGGGCCACGCACAATGTAGGGTTCCGTATTTGCTGCGCTTTGCTTGCCTTCAGTTGAGTCCAATCAAAAATATCAAATTCCATCACATTTGTTAGTTTTCATTAAAAACAAAATAAACAAATTGTTTTATAAGTTCGTCGGCTATTACTCGGTAACTAGTAGAGTCTACTTAACCGTTTTTCATTGAACTACTACCATGATTTTTTTCAAATTTCTTAACATAAGACTTTCGGAGATAGAGGGGAGGGGGGACCACCGTGCAAAACGAAAATTAACACGATAAATGTAAATAATTCCGAAACGGATCATTGTATCGATCAATGTTTTGAAGAGACCTATCTAACGATACCCCACAACATGGGGCGCATCAATTCTTAGCAAGATTCCGTCCCCCTTTTTCAAGGTCCATGACTACAAATATAGATATATCTGTGCCTTCTAACTGTCCCGCTTCCTACTTCCTGTTTCCCTCCTTACTGTATAGGTGGACACACTCGGTAACTCGGGCAGGGGGAATAGCCTACCAAGAAACCCGCTCAATTGTCCACGACAATCATAAAAATGCCGTAAGCTGCGGCGTACTATGCAATACTAGTTAGCCATGCACGTGGTATAAAAAACAATCTATTTGCTGAACAACCGCTGAGATATAACACACATTTGTATAGTCTCTGAAAAGAGAATTTTTCAGGAACACAATTTTGATTAAGAGGACTGTCACTCACAGTATTTGAAACTGCGTTTGCAGAATTTGAAACTACGTTAAAAGTTCCGATTTTGTAGAACAAAATCGGAACTTTTAATAAATGAAGTCAGCAGGATTGTGGTTGAAGTGAAAAGGAAAATTACGAAAACACATTCCGAATACTTTCGGCAGACCAATGGCCCGTTGGTCAGACGACATTGCGCGGACATCGGGATCCCACTGGATGGAACTGGCACAGGACCGAGGTAGCGTGAGAAAAGGAGCTATATCCAGCAGTGGGCGAATGTGGGCTGATAATAAAATTCAAAAGATTCAAAGAATAGGTTTTGACAGGCACTTTCTCAAGTCAAGGAGTAAGTAATAAATAATTTTGTGTAATTAATACCATTTCGGAACAACAAAAGCAAAATGACCACTGGTAAATAAAATGGCGAAACAAAACCAGCCTTTTTTGGCATTTAAAAATACATTTATTTTTTTACAATATAAAACCATGTAGGTACATACAACATTAAGTATAGAATGCCAATTTGAAGAGTGCCGTAAACTCGTAGCATACTAATAAAAAAATATTATAAGAGGTTTAACTAAAACTTGCTCTGAAACTTTAGCACTTAATTTCTTCTCCTCAGTAATGACAATGACAGAGAGGTTTTAATTAATCCTTGGATTAATTAAAACCTGTTTTGAGGGATGATGATTCGGAAGATTTATACATACAATCAAAGTCAAAAATATCTCCAAAAAACAAAGACAAAAATACTTTATACTGTGGGCCCTCGCGGGCACTTAGACACATACAATGAGAGTGCTACATAATAATATTATTAAATTTAAATAAGCTACTCAATACACTACCACTACATTTCGGGAACAAAGCAAAATAACCGGTAAAAGAAATGGCGAAAAGCAGTTATGTGTTACCATCCTACACGAAGCGCGGAATATAATGAATTATGTCACTTTTCTGAAAACAATGGAACGGAAAAAAATTTGGCAATAACTATAATTGTTTTTTGTTCTTCATTCGCGTTCATTCAGAAGATTGTCATGATTTTTACGCATTGTCACTACTGGCTACTTTTTAGACCACAAGAAAAAAAGTTTACCATGCATCGAGAAATTGTTACCATGAGAAAATATTCACAAATAGTAGATGCTATTTATTATTACGCCAATTTGACAATTCCATTCTTCATTTGAAAATGGAATAAATTAATGTTTTTTTTTTCTAATTATTTTGTATTATATTACAGTACGAGTATTACCGTTGTAAAAACAACATATTAATTACAAAATGGAACAAAATAACCGAGATGAAGGATTGCCAACACAAAAAATAGTGATCTTTGCAAGTAAATGTCAGAGTTGCATACATTGTATTTCTACAAGTTAAAGCACCTTTCTGCTTATAAAACCACTTTTTATTACAAGTAGTTTTTTTTTCTTTCTAATTAAATGGTACGTTCCACGGCGCCTAGGTCCGTTTATTTTTCATTAAAAAATACATAATATCCACCGACTGGTGGTTGTTCGTGCATGTCATGTTAATAAATAACTGTATTAATGTACATAAGATTTTAACACTGTCAGTAAGATTTGTCTTTTAATTTACTAAGAATAACATCTTTCGAATTATATGTAAACACAACGTTTAATGCAATTATTCAGTTAAATAAATTAATCACCAATTTCTGATACTATTATGTATTATCATCTCAGTCTGTGTTCCTACGGTGAGTAAGGTCTCCACTTGGGGGGGTTGGGAGGGTTGACAACGCGTGAGTGATACCCCCGGTATTGCAAGCGTCTATAGGCTACGGTGATGCTTACCATCAGGCGGGCCGTATGCTTGTTTGCCACCTAAGTGGTATAAAAAAAAGCCACAAGAAGTCCACTGCTGGACATAGGCCTCCCTCAAACGTAGCCAGTTGGCAGTGGCCTGCGTCCAGTGGCTTCCTGAGACTTCCCTTAGGTCGCCTGACCTCCTTGTAGGCGGCCGTACTACGGTGCACTTTCCAGAACGTTCTCTTTTTTCTAAACAAAAAAAAAATCGAATCAAGATCCTTATTCTGTGGTCACCGTACAAACTGGACTTCCTCATAGACTATATACTTTTACCGTTGTATCAACATTCTAATAGAAAACCGGAAAACATGGAAATCAAGTGTTTTCACATATAAATCGCGCAATTATTTGCATTGCATTAACTTATACCGGTTAGATAAAATTATCAGTCGTCTAATAGCCAGTTTCTGAAACCTCAAGCTATCTCCTTTTTTCTTCTTTAGTTTCACAGTGACACCTATAATTTAATATGTTTAACTTTAAAACTGGCTGTGTGTGACATAAAAATTAATAAATTAAATATATAAGGACAAATCACACAGATCGAGCTAGCCCCAAAGTAACTTCGAAACTTGTGTTAATGGATACTAACCCAAAGATACTATATTTTATAACAAATACTTAAATAAGTAGATACATCCAAGACCCGAGGTCAATTAGTTCGTTTTTCACCATGACATGACATTGTCTAGGTCCATTCTGCGCACTGAAAGAGGGTTATTCAAAAATCTCTCAAATCTTTTTAAGTAAAAAAAAAAATTTACAGGAATCTGTTTACGGCTTGTAAAATAGAACCGTCGAATTATTTACACCTCTTACGGTTTTCTATTCAAATATTGCAACTGACTAAATCAACACAATCAAATATTTATTTATTAATAATAAATTAAAAAAACTACTTTAATATAAATGACAATTTACATATTTTACTCTTTAATAAAATATTACTTTTAAAATGTTTTATACGCTACGGTTGTATTATTACCACGATGTAATGTTGCATGCACATTAATTATTTTTATAAGAAACGCTACTAACAATAGTCTTCAGATCGCATGCAACTATTTAATGCTCTATTCATAAAAAACATAATTATTAATATTGTTGTGTACGGCTATGAACACACACATACTTATATACACATTATATTTTTTTATATGAAATTGTATGGTAAAAATATTTTGCAATGACAATTAACGCATTTCATGCCTACTCTAATAGCCAATTTCTGAACGCATTTTAATTCCACATTAAGTCTAAAGCTCTCTTCGATTGTGAAACACATTTTTAAAGTTGATTATAGGTAACTGTCGCTGTCAAACTAAAGGCGACAGGTGCCGTACCACGAATTTTTATAACTATCCTTAAACGATTGTGTAAACGAGACGTCGCCTTACATCATGTATTGCGCTGTCCCCATTACTCATCGGTTCTTTTAAGCGGTCATGGCAGGGGTACAGGTACACTAGATGGTAAGCAATTGATTTGATTTGGAAAGTAACCAACGGATTGACATAATTATTTTTTTTTAAAGGAAAGGAGAGTAACAAAGGCACTCTTTAACCCGTAAAAACGTCTTATTGCCACGGCAATAAAAAAAAAAAAAAATTCAGATCATCTGAACCACGCGGGCGAAGCCGCGGTTAACAGCTAGTAAGAAATAAGAAAGGGAAGGAAACAGGAAGTAAGAAGCAACATGTATTGGTGAGAGTTACTTCTATTTTTCTTGCAGCATGACCGCATGATAAAATATATAATATTTTTTTATAATAAAAAGGCATTAAAACAAATGTATGATAGTTAAGTATTGGTTAGCGTTTTAATTCGCGGGTAGGTTTAGCAATCGCAGAGCGGTCCAACTAGTTATATGTTAGTGCCAATTACTGGTTACATTGTACATGACCTGTTTTATTAAAAATAGCGATATGCCGAGGGATTCTCTCACTTGTATCGTGTTAGTTTACACTTATTTTTATTGACCGACAGCAGATCGGTTCAAATGCGTCGAGGTGCTCGCATTTTTGCATATATCTTCAAATCAACCCATAATCATACCACCACAGGGATACGGGTCTCCCAGAAGGAGATTAGAGCGTCCACTGACATGTTGCTCCAATGCTGATTAGCAGAGGTTACTGTTTAGAAAACACCTGCCACCGGAACGCCACCGATTTGGCTAAACAACAGTCGACCATCGACAACAGCCGAAATCGAGGCGACCGGCTTAACGTGCCCTCCGAAGCACGGAGAAGCTTGAGATATTGAAACCGATCCAAACACTGGCTAAAGTAGTTATTGCTTGACTTGAGTGTTCGTTTAACGCTACGCCATCGACCTCCTCATGTATTATTAGTATACAACACCTCTGTATATTATTAATATGGCCTTTAAGGTCACTGCCAGTGAGTTTCACAAACGAGTTTAAAACATAATGCTAAGTTAGAAAGTTATCTCTTTACTCCTTCGTGAATTAGACAATGATAACAGATTTTTTTATTCCATTGAAGATAAACGAGCCGAGCTCCAGTCATTAACTATTAAAATCTTTTTGTTAAGCTCACAGTCGAAGTTGCCAGAGCTAAATTCAGCTATTGTGAGAAAACCCGGGCCACGGCAAAGCAAGTTGAGCATTGACGTCCCGGGGAGTAACTACAAATGTCTTGGATTTCACTATGAATTAAATCACAAAGACATCAAACAAATGGTTAGTTGCAAAAATAATTAATTAAAACACATTAATAATATGACTATTGTTAAACTGAGAAAAAAAACTTTAATAAAAATTGACTAAGTAAACTAAGATCGTTTGAGGCTTCACGGCCAGGCCAGGAACAAATGCCATATGAGACGGTGCATTGGGTGGCATTGGCCCGATCGATGGTGCGTTTGTACGATGGTGCGTTCGCACGATGATACGTTTGCACGATGGTGTGTTTGCAAGATGGTGCGTACAGCACATCGGGGGAGACGCTCGCCGTGCACTGTAAGTACGTCAAGATAGATGGCGGGTAGAGGGCTTTAACCATTTACATAGGAATTAAACAGAGGGCGGTTAGATAGATTAGAAATTATATTTGATCATTCCTCGCACATTTATTTTGGAAATTAAGCTTAAATCCACTTAATCAGAAACAGGATAGAGCTAGGAAGGAGAGATGGCATTTTGAAGAGCTTCTTTAT
Organism: Endotricha flammealis; assembly: GCA_905163395.2. NCBI lineage: Eukaryota > Metazoa > Arthropoda > Insecta > Lepidoptera > Pyralidae > Endotricha > Endotricha flammealis. Next base: position 21,627,816 of record LR990852.1, read on the forward strand.
CGTGTACCGCTGCTGTACGACCGTGAGTGAAGGTGTGCACGACGGTACTTACCATGAATGCAATTTTGTCAGAAATAAAACATGCATCGCATATGCAATGTCGTTGCTCTCATGCATATTAAAATCTATTTGGGCGCGTGCACTGAACTTTATTAAACTAAATATAATAAGTGTTCAAAGAGGTTGTTCACTTTGAATGACTCACGATATTGTTCGAGTGAATTACGCAGGTTATATAGAGATTGATGGAAATATAATTTATATTTGCTGTAGGTATAAAATATTAATTTTGAAGCGCGCACACGACGCGAATACGCTTTAAGGCTGATTTCAGATTGACGCCGCCGAGACGCCCCGTTGACCGTTTGAAAGCGCGCGCTTGACCTGCGGCCAATGTGAAACGAGTTTTTGTGTCGCGCATTTCTGGCAATGTGCGCGCTTCGGCAGCGCTGACCGACCGCGCGTTTCACGAACGCCGCGTTTGAACTGCGTGACTATGAAACGCAGCTACTATCTAATGTAATTACAATCGCGTACATCTGGAATCGGACCCTGGAAACCCTTCTCCAACTAGCGAAATTAATCTTCTCAACTCTTTTTATTACGTCCTGTTTTCCTCCGCTCTCATTTCTTCTACACAACTTAGGAGCATAATATTATAATTATGATTGTTATATTATAGCTTAGTCTACTCAACAAGCACGACAGTTGAAGATTAATTGGGCTATAGCATCATTTTAATTTCGATTCTGTCATTTTGTTGCATGCAGCCAGTGACGAAATTTAACTGTATTAATCACCCTGCTTCGCCCACATTAATTTTTTTGCAAAAGACTATTATTATTGTGTAATTAAAATATTGTTTTATAGTTAAGAGCAATCATTCTAGCAATAAGCCAGTTCATTATCTGCTAGATAGTAAATAATTCTATTTTAAGTAAACTCGATAAAGACGGAAACTCTCATCTCTTTTAATAACTAGTAATTATATAGTCAGTACAAATTGTTTTTAATTTTTTTATACTTGACAAGATTGAATACATTGGTTATGAAAATAATTTTAATTGGCTAATACAACGTTTTAATACTTCACGTTTTCACTTTTTAAATACTGTAAGAAAATGAATCATAACAATTAAGGTTACTTCGAACTTTACTGTACAGTCAACCAATGAAAGAGATGAGCACGGTAGAGAACAAAGATTTTTAAGCTAATAATGTAAGCATCTCATTATGAAACTTCATAATTACATATTAGGTACAGTCAGGTGCATGTCGAGCTTTGCACTGGCAATACAATTTTGGCTCTTATGACATTGAACTTAAGAATGGTACAAAGTACGACATGTAAAGGTCGGCCTGCTCTTGACTATACCATATGAATTTGAAAAATAAAAATTCGAGTCAATCCTTTCACGCAATATTTATAAAACAGTCAGTAAACCTTCAAATTAAAATATAATAATAAATATATTTTGTATATTTATATTTAGGTACTTATTTTTCGTCTAGTTATAAAAAAAATTTAAGGTAACACCACATTAAAACTTAACAAAACACTCGCGGCGTTAATTCAAGTAATAAATAATATACAACGCTCTTCACTGCAACTTGAATATAAATTGACTAATTAAAGTTAAACGGCCAGGAATATACGAAAACGCCGCCGAGCAACATTGTAGCACCCCCGTGTATTAACTAGATAATATATTTTATATATTTAAATACTCGAAACAAAATAATCTCCACATTAAAATGTCGTATAAAGAGCTATTAGATTATTTTTTTGGTGGATCCTATTTCACAGTAGAAACATTACACACACGTCAACATGTGAACCTGACAAAACAGGATCAACTAGGTGCTAAAATACAAATAGATAAAAAGGTTAGAGATGATAACAAGAGAACAAGTTAGAGAGAGATCAAAGCGTGAGATAGTGGTCATTAATTATATTTCTGGCGACCTGACCTGACGAACCTGGCGACCTGTAACACAGGCTTCTCGATCCAATTTTATGTGAAAATTTTATTATGTACATAAATAAACATAGTTTATTTGGAATATTATTATGAAACATTGTACCCATAACTTTTAAATATGTTTGTAAAAATGTGTGAGAAGGAATAAATAAACAAATAAATTGTATTGTATTGTATTTCTTAAAAGTATTCAAAGTTTGGGCTTGACCACAGATATCTTCTGTGTTCTGTGGGCTTGACGTATAAGAAAAGGTAAGGAGTTCCAGAGACGTAGCTTGAACAGTAAAATACTTTTTTAGAATACTTCTAGAATTAATATAAACTAAGGCTGGTTTCAGAGTGTCGCTGTCGAGACGCGCCGTTAACCAGCGCGTTTCGAAACGCACCCTAACCTGCGGACCGCTGTAAAAAGAGTTTCAGTATCGCACGTTTGAACTGCGTGACTATGAAACGCGGCACTATCTAGTGGGATTACTAGGATTACTTTTTTTATATCACTAAGGTGGTAAACAAGTGTCGGCCGCCTGATGGTAAGCAGTTACCGTAGCCTATAGACACTTTCAATACCGGGTGTATCAACCGTGCGTTGCCGACCCTGTAAAAAGTGGAGCTCTGGAGATACAAACGTGTGACTCTGAACGAAGTACCGGTCATTGCAAAAAAGTAAAATATTTTTTTTTTTAAAAGTATAATCTCCAAAGGGACGTGCCGACATAATGTCAGTTCATTTATAATGTTTCTATGAAAAATACATTATGATTGTGAAAAGGTGAACTTTATCAGTATTACCTATCTGACCTTTAAGATAACTTAAGGTCAGATGTAAATTCATAGTAAAACAATATCATACGCTTTTTGGTTCAATTTTGAGAGTCGGGGGTGTCGGGAGTCGGGATACTTACTTTTTTTACTTTAAAAATATCGTACCTACTAGGTACAGAACAATGAAACGAGAATGGAAGCACTCCACAGTAGAAATGTGGCTCGCTCCATGTCTGTAAGTTAAACCGTCAAAGAACCGAATTCTTTGATTGGCAGTGTATTTTTAAATAAAAGTAACAGAGACACGAAGTTAAAGTGACAGTTTTCAAATAAGACGTTTTATTTAGCACATAATGTACAAACTTGTCAATGGACTTCTTGTGGCCGAGATGATAAAGGCCGAACTATAATCTAGTACAGAAAAAATGGTTGAGGCATGAGAGTGGTGCGTGTGCGCGTTAGTGGTGTGATGGTGTGTGAGTGAGTGGTCTTTGTTAGCCGGTGTCAAGTAAAAAGCAGCAAAGTAAGTTTGTACAAAATTTAAAGCAGTATTTCGTGTTGTCTCGACTTAGTATAGTCTCTGAGTTAAGAGTTAAGACGCCTCGAAGAAATATGATAGAATTTTTTTTTTTAAAAGAGAAGGCGGATTTTGATATCAGCCTGTCATCGGTCTAGACTAGATTAAGGTACTTACCACGCACTGCCGAAACAAATGATGAAATTGAAACTTACCTGAAGTCAAAGAAATTAACAATTAATATTATAATGTAAAGCTTAATATAAAAAAAGATCAATAATAAAAACTATTTTGCCTAATATTCGCATTGTGTAATAATAAAGTGGCTTCCGCTGTCTGGTCGTGGATCTTTTAAACTATTCAACGGATTTTAATGCAGTTTTCAACTATAGTTAGAATGATCAAAAGGAAGGTTTATTATGTATAATACATACAAGAATTTCTACGAGAAATCGTGACACACGCAAACAAAGTTGCGCATAATCAATAACATAATGTAATTATTAGCAACGGACATTGATTTGAAACATTTAGTCTGTCTATAAAACGCATATTTAAAGTGAATGGCAGAATAAATATTAGTTGTCACTATCAAACTTCAGAGAATAAACAAAGATACCTTGAGATGAGACTTAATCTGAAATTCATAGAGCAGAATCGAAGCTCAAAGTGAAACGTCAATTCGAAACGTAATATAGAAAATTCACCTTTATTTCGACAACGTAATGCACATTATCGCTGCCTTTAGATAAAAAGACGCGAATTCGCTCGCAGCATTCGAGAGATTTCGCGCGTCCGAGCGCGCGCGTCAGATTCTTTATTATTATGTGCATTTGTTGAGATAAGGATAAATTTGCAATGTTAAATTTCAGATTTGTCGCTTTCATGCGCTTCGACTCTGCTGTAGTATGAAGTGACCCTAAGGAATCATTGGGATTTGACCTTTTAATACTGCTTCAAGTCCGTCGACACTGTAGTTAAGAGAGGCACAGCGGATAACCCGCTCAAATCGGAGCAGCCCGTCTTGGGAAGGATCTCCATCTTACAGAAGATTGTAGCCGAATAGTTGGTCTCGGCCATTATTAAGGATGGAGATTAGGAAATTTTATTAGAGAAAACTGTTGGAAAAAATGGTTGAATGGCGAGAGGGTGAAAAGTGAAGTGAATGACAGTGTAATAAAAAATAGACGTAGGTATATAACAAAGACAATATGAGTTATAAAAATATAATGTTTATCAAAAGAGTTCGGTTTGTAACAGCTATGTTGTGTTGCTACGGTGAGTAAGGTCTCAAAAGCTCCACTTTTTACAGGGTTGGCAACGCGCGAGTGATACCCCCGGTAATTGCAAGCGTCCTTAAGCTATTCACTTCGGTGACTGCTTACCATCAGGCGGGGCCGTATGCTTGTTTGCCACGTCAGTGGTATAAAAAAAAATGAAATGGAAATCTTTATTCAGTTAGTAGGTCTTCAAAGCCACGTTCTCTTGTCATTGTTATGTTTTATATATTATATAACTCATTTATTATATTAATCTACTGTATAAACTACCAGACGGGCGTAGATTAGGTTCTAAATTGATCCAAATGAACATCAGCTTATTAATCTCACGAAACAAAACATTCCTGAACACGATATTATTAAAAAAAATACGTCAAAATAAATCACTATATGAATCGCACATTTAAATAATAAGACTTGAACGGAAGCCAAAACAATGGTTTTTGTATTTTTTGTGTGTATGTATGTATGTTTATAACACAGAATTATAAATAAATAATATTCACGCACACATATGAATAAATCCCAACTCGCCACAGTTTCGATTAGACAATGTTCTAAATAAAAACGGATACGGCTCTTGCTTCAATCGAAGGGGATTACAGCGTACTCTGCCACGCTGCACCAATGCGGATTGGGGGTGGCTGGTGTTTTACGAAAGGCCACCGACTTGGCTTAACGACTGTCATCCATCGACAACAGCCGAGAACGACGGCTTTACGTGCCCTCCGAAGCACGTAGTAGTTTAAGATGACGTCACAAATCCAAACACTAACTAGGATCGATGTTGCAGGCGTGTTCATTTTAGAGCGCGACACACAGTGACGCCACCAGTTCATCGGAAATTGCAGCGTCTATAGTAGAAAAAATATTTTCCCATTGGAATGACATACTTTCATGGGACAAAAAGTAGCCTATGTTGGGCTCTGTACCCCTGACAATATTACAAATTTTCATGATCGGCTGATTAGCCAAGCCGTGAAGGAATAACAAACAAACAAACTCACTTTCTCATTTATAATATTAGTGAGGATAATGACAGTTGAATTGGCTAAACAATAAACTTTTCAAAGAATTGCTTTGTATAGAATTGTGAGTCACGCTAAACAATTTTGAATTCTATATTTTACTAGCGCCCCGTCGTCCCAGCTTTGCACGGGTTTAACTAAGGAACCCTAACTTTTTGAAAATATAATTTAGCCTATGTAACCCGGGGGTAATGTGCGTTCCGAACGGTGAAATATTTTTTTAATTCGGTTTAGTAGTTTTTGAGTTTATTCGTTACAAACAACAATACATTTTTTTTTCTCTTTATAATATCTATACTAATATTATAAAGAGGAAGAGATTTGATTGTTTGCATTGAAAAGGCTCTGAAACTACTGGACCGATTTCAAAAATTCTTTCACCAGTGGAAAGCTACATTACCAGGGAGTGACATATGCTATAGCTTTTCCCGAAATTCAAAGTGGTCCGGAACTTCACGCGGACGAAGTCGCGGGCAAAAAATCTAGTTAGTAGATAAAATGTTTTGTCCTAATTGACTGACAGCCAAACGTCTGATCTTAGAGACCTAAATCTTAAAGGGTGTTCTTGTACGACGTAGACATCCAATACGAAAAGATTTTGCGAAATTCCCATGGGAAAGGATTTTCCTAGAATATAATAAAAGTTATAATGGTGGCGAATCGGGAATTCCTTTGACCAATCGGGAATCTTCCATTTTCGAAGGGCACAATGACGTTGCAGTCACTGTCTTGAAATGTAATTTTAATAAATAAATCATTTTTCTGTTTGTTTCGTATACGTATTGAATGAGGAGCTGGATCTTCTTCTTCTTTTTGAGTCATTGACGCAGATTTAATCAGATTTGACCAGTACCTGGCAACGTCAACTCCTATCTAGTACCCATAGATTATATGTAATGCATTTAAACCCCATTTATAAAGATTTATCCTTTTTTTTTTAGAAATTGCAACATAATCTAACCTTAATCTTCAAAATAAAGCTTAATTTAATAAATAATAGATCTTTTTATGTTTTTAAATTTAAAAATTTAAATACATATATATTTATTGTACTTTTCATAGGACAAGCTTAGTTGCTTAATTTGGGACTAGATAGCGTTGTGTGATTCGTCCAAAAATATTGATGTATATAGGTTGCCATAATAGGAGCTCAATGGCATCGCTGTATGTTGCACTGTAAAAGGAGCACGCAAGTTAAGCAAAGTAGACCCTAGCCAGTGTTTTGATGGATTTCGTTATCTCGAGCTTCTCCGTTATTGGAGTGCACGTTAAGTCGGTCCCGGCTTTTCTCAATGGATGACAGACATTAAGTCAACTCGGTGGTATTCAGACGGCTTGAAAACCACTGGCCTGTGCAAATCGGCATTAGACCAGCGTGGCAGAGTACGCTCTAATCATCTTCGATTGAAGTATCCCAGCAGTGGGATGATTATGGGTTGATATGAAATGATTGTATACGTGCTAATAAGAACAGATGTGAACATGTGACACGTTTGCCCTCTAGACGCGTTTAAAAACTTATATTATAAGAGTGGGAAGTGATTGATATTAATAATGTCGCACCAACTATTATAAATTAGGCATATAATTAAACATCCACATTATATTACTGACAACTTTTATACTTTTTTATTATTCTTAATAACTATTTATAATTTATGATTGTTTTTATAATAACGGTTCAACTAGCCTTTCTTATTTTGTAAATATTTTTTTAAGGAAAATTTTACCTGCTCGCAGTTTACAGAAACGGAAAAGTTTCGCCACCTGAAGGCCACCGACTTGGCTTAACGACTGGTCATCCATCAACAGCCATGATTGACGACTTAACGTGCCCTCCGAAGCACTGAATTGAAAGCGAAGTTTATATTTTTGCTGTTTACGCAAGTACTTAATACATTTCATTGTTTTATAAATTGAAATTGATTTAAATATTTCATTTGTTTTGACGGTAGAGGGAGACAACGTAATTATAGTTTATTCAGCTCGAAACGAGGCAACTGGCACAATACTGCCAATGAGTCACAATAGCGAATTAAGTATTATTTTAAATTGACGTAATTGAAAAATATGCAGTGGCTCGCGCGTGGCGCATGAATAAATTGATTCATGTATTATATTAACAAAGATTATTAAACAGACGGGCTTAATATTATATCGTAATATATTATACCTTCTGTTGAGGATAATAGGAAGAAGAAAGGCAATGCTAATGGAAGTAATACAAGTATATTGGTAGAAACAAGCGGGTAGGAAAAAAGGTGAATGAATAACAAGTGACGAGTAAAAACATAGAGAAATAAAAAATATTATCTTTACATAGTATTAAAATGAAGTCGCGGTGTCTGTCTGTCACTATGTAGTACTATGTACCTACGCTTAGATCTTTAAAACTATGCAACGGATTTTGATGCGGTATTTTGTTAAACAGATAAGAGTGATTCAAGATACAAGTATACAAGTATAATATATTCAGAAATTCCCACGGGAAAGCGGGATACATGCAAACGAAGTTGCGCGGGTTTCGCTAGTAAAATATAGAAGAGTCTGCCACACCTACAATCGATTATTTTTAAGAAAGGCAGAGGCCCTTGCCCAGCACTGCACAAACTGCACGTTCGACCGTGTGGCGCACGAATATGGTCTGCTACCGGACGATTCGATGGTCCGCTACCGGACCAAGGTCGATCATCTGGCAGCACTTTAAAACGTAAAACAGATGATGACAATTTTTTTTACGTCATATATAATTGTCATCATCAGATCTGTTTTACGATAGCCGTTGTGATTGACACGAGATTTTAACTGTTACAAAAATAGTCAATTTTACGATATATCCTATCCATAGCAGTTTTCTTTTCAATGTCTCTGAGATGCAAACGTAGAATCGCCGCATTTTCGCAAGACGGCTGGCCTATCTCTTCCCTGGCTGCCCTATGACACCCGAGGGCCAATGTACCATTGGACGGTCACGAAAAGGAATAAAATGATTATTATTAACATCACAATGTAACAAAGCGCACTCTGAGTCGAGTTGCCGAGTCGTGGGAAGTATGCACTTTTCTCCATTGATTGACTAGATTTTAGTACATAAGACAGTTGTTTGCATTGTCTAGTTTTTCTTAGTGTTAACAAACAACACATTCTAGTTTAAAAAAAGTTAAGAAAGTTTATTGACGCGTTAACGGTTGCGTGGTTATCTGTGTTCTGAACTAATAATTAACTAACGTTTAATTTGTTTCATTTTAATAGTTATTATTTTTATATTAGAAGTATTGCCAACAATGCGAGACGACCCCTACTATGAGATTTGTGAGTTCGTATTTTTTTTAACTATGTAGATTGACCGAAAAGGCACCTACTATCTTAACTAGATTAGACCGTATTCACCACTCTCGAATAGCTTATAGGTCAAATATACTGACAGATCCGCATTAGAGGAGCGTGGCAGAGTACGCTCTAATCCCCTTCGACTAAAGGGAGACCCGTATCCCGGTTGATATGATGAAGTTATATATTAGTAAACTAGGAAAAAAAAAAGTTAATATAAAATACCTACTTTGTGTAGCTCCCAGGAAACTTGTATTATATAAAAGGTAATATTAAACTAACCGAGATTGTTAATAAAATGTCAAGTTGACAAGTAAACCGATAAGAATAATAAGACCAGACGCAGTCACCTGTACCTGCAGTTATCTAGCGATCTGAAGGTGCTCCCACACCACACATTATATATAACGTTATTGAACAAACTGTAACATTATAAAACATGATTTTTGCTCCCACACTGAATATTACAATTTTTATAACACCACCGGTGTATGAGCACTATAAAGACGAGCCCACAACACCACGAGTGAGACGTTCATTCGACAAAAATTCACTGTGCGCCGCACACGTTACATAGAAATTCGGCTATAGTGCGCGCGGAAGAGCTAGTCACCGCCTGAGGTATGTGGGAGGAGGGTGCGATAGAGAGCCGAGTGTCGTGCGTGACGTGTCTCGTGAGTTTGACGTTTGTCTACCTCCCCCGCCCTGCTGCTCACATACCTCAGACGGTGACTAGCGCTTCCGCGAACACTATAGCAGTTGCGTGCGTGCAACTTTTACAGCGCACCGACTGTGTTAAGGTCTAGCCTTTAGCTATATTATAATAAATATTACTTATGTAGGTTAAATGCCTAGTCGTAGGACATGCAGAGTGGTAAGAAACTTCTTTTAGATTTTAATAGAACTAGGATTCAATTTTATGATTAATAATAATAATAAAATCTTAGATAATAATATTTCCAAATTCCATCATAATGTTCAAAGCTAATAGCTGGCAATGTTGCCTGTCAACCACCACTGTTCCACAATTAGATATTTAGGACCTTTTTCCCTCAAAAATTATATTAAAATATGTACCTATGCCAAATTTAGTGCTAATTTATTAGATCCACTTCTTCTGTTACCTATTAAATATTTTCACTGTGTCTCTAGCACTAACATGTACAGAAGTAGACAAATATTTCTATATTTTTTTTTATTCCGACGGGAACGAACTTATTGGCATTTTCGCTTGACCACGCGGGCGGAGCCGCGGGTAACAGCTAGTATTTTCATAAAAATCCGTATAAATGTCTCACGACTGGGGATTTACCCTATTATAATATGAGAAAACATATTTTAACACACTGTAAAGTGAGTCACATATGACTCATGTGATTCAATTCACTCTGACATTTATTCATTGACATAATCCTTTCGGATAGATCTTTAGTCTCTAGGCTTAATCTAAAAATAGATTGATTTTAATATTAATTACAGTCGTATTAATCAGACTAGCGAGTTAATTACTCGTTTTTTTGTCACTTTTATGAATGACAGTGACACAACTAGTTTAGTTAAGACATTTGTAACATAAGAGTTCGATGGACCCCATTCCCACCGCTGTAACTTCTGTATAGCCAGGATCAACAACGGCGACCTCAGATAGACAATAAGCAATGAAGCTTATTGACGTCCCGGGGGACAAACTAACAGCTGTTTCGGACTAATAACGAATTTAATTATAAAACAAATTAGACGGAATAGGAAGTGGTGCTAATTCTGTTGTACATTTAACTAGACTAAACTAATTTTGACAGGACTAGAAGTGTTGCTATCCTTGTCATTAATTGTGAACCAAGGAAGGACAACACCTTTGGTCCTGTCAAAATTAGTTTAGTATAGTTAAATGTAAAACAGAACTAGCACTAGTATTGGTAAAGCTAAGAAATTTCGTTTAGAACTCGAACTCGCACCAATGGTACGGGTAATGGCCTGCTAGCCTCCGCTGATCACTTGATAAACGTATTTAAATTTCCTTAACCCTTTCTATGCCACGTTTTTCTGTATCCGTTAAATTGTTCCCATAAATTAATTCCAGTCCCCTTCGCTATGGCCGTGTTAATTGTTACAAAATATTCTATACCTAGTGTTAAACGCGTCACGGCATACTCATATCTATCTGTACGTATATAATCATGATAAATTCTACACAGTTCTCACAGCACCTGATGCTGAAGTAAGCCAGGTTGTGTTAGGGTACCAGACTATAGATAATTATTAAAATATATTATAGAAAACACCCAAACTTGAGAACAATCAAACATTAAGGTATGTGAAGTCATTTGACAGGCTCGGTGGTTGCGTGGCTAGCAATGGTCACATTATCCCAAGGGCCGCGGGTTCGAATCCTGCACAAGGCAAACATTTTGTGTGCATGAACATGTCTGTTTGCCTTGGTCTGGGTGTTTTCTATGTATAATAAGTATTTATTTACAAAAAAAAGTATTTAAGTATATTTATCAGCAATCTAGTAGCCATAGTACAAGCTTAGTTGCTTAGTTTGGGACTAGATGGCGTTGTGTGATTCGTCCAAAAAAATATTATATTATACACTGGGCGTCAAAAATAAGTAGTACAGTTTTAAAATTGCAATTACTCTTAAACTATAGAAGTTAGAGTTTTGAAATAAAAGTCATTTTATAGCAAATTTAACAAAGTTTTCTAAAAATAATACTTTATTTAGCATTAGTAAAGTTTTACACTGAAAATTAGGAAAAAACTAAAAAGCTAACCATTTTGAAGGAACTATCAAGAACTTAATTTTTACGTTTTGGGCCTTGTTCCCACTTTAGTAACTTGTGTTGCCGCCTCGGGCTCTGATGACAGCTTGGAGCCGGTTTGGCATGCTGAACACTAAGTTTCGGAGGCGGTGTTGGGGAATATTCACCCATTCTTCTATCAGGGCCTGTTTTAGAGCCCTGAGGGTGGCGGAGGGTGGTCTGCGTCTTCTGACTAGCCTCCCAAGCTCATCCCAGGCGTGTTCAATCGGGTTAAGATCTGGGCTTCTTGATGGCCAAGCCATCAAGCTGATGCCAACCTCCTGAATGTACTCTTGTACGAGATGAGCGGTGTGTGGCCGGGCGTTATCATGCATTAGTATAGCTCCATCACCCATATTTGCTAAATATGGCCCTGCATACTCGTTAAGGATCTCTAATGCATATCTTTCACCAGTCAGAGTGCCATTTTCTATGACCACTAGCTCTGTGCGACCCTCTGAAGAGATGCCAGCCCACGTGTACAGAGCCCCCGCCGTATTGAACTCTTTCCGAGATGCAACCTTGAATGTATCGCTCACCAGGTCGCCTGTATACTCTCCGCCTTCCATCGGAAGTGAATAAAGAAAACCGAGACTCATCTGTGAACAAAACTCTTGTCCATTCTTCTTCGCCCCATTGTACGTGTTGACGCGCGTAGCGTAGTCTTACTACTCGATGCCCTGTCTCAAGTTTGGGGCCATTTGCTGGCCTGTACGACTTCAGGTTGGCTTCAGCAAGTCTTCTCCTCACTGTACTCTCACTAACGTAGTCTCTTCGGGTCTGAAGAAGCTGTTGCTGGACCTCAACTGCATTAAGGTGACGATTTCTTAACACAGTAGAGACAATTAAGCGGTCTTCTCGGGTACTAGTGCACCTGGGTCTGCCATTACTTGGTCTCCTTAGATGGTTTCCAGTCTCTTCGTATCTTCGCTTTACTTGCTGGATCGTTCTTAGAGTTACACCCACCGTTCTTGCAGTACGACGCATACTGATGCCTACTTCGATAAAAGTTATGATTCTTGCACATTCTTCTGGTGAAAGAGGCATGATTAGTAAAGTTTACTCGCTGAAGACACATTTGCTTTTGAATTGCAATTGATTTATCAGCAATAAAGAAAACAATAAAAAACAAAAGTACAAGCCAACAGTTTAAAAAAAATAGTGTTTTTATTTATTAAGTTTTTTTTCAGTCAATCTTTAAAAAATTATATTATGCATGAAGTTTTTATTAAATGAAATTAAATTGTCTTTTAACTTTTTTTTATTTCAAAGGTCTAGCTTCTGCAGTTTAGGAGATATTGCAATTTTAAAACTGTACTACTTATTTTTGACGCCCAGTGTATTATTGTATTTGTTCTTAAGTTTTCTCGGAGCAAGATTCGACCCCGCTGCCTCGGGTGTCGAAGGTAGAATCACTACCAACGCACCATTAGGCATCTATGACTCCTCAGGAGTCGAAGAATGTAGAACGACTGCTTACCATCACATCAAACCTGTTTGTACTCTAACCAAAAAAAACTTAATATGATACCACAAACAGATGTAATAAAGTAACATCTGTCATTCCATAACCATAGGTTCCATGGGCCATTTCGGACGTTCTAAAAAGGAGACCCCAAAGTTCAGTTAAAACGAAACACCGCATTGTCAATAATAATGTTTTATTGTTATTAAAATTACCAATTTTCCATCGTACCAAAAAATGTTAATAATACATCTAACTGCTTATATTCGACATAATTACAGTATTTGTAGCACGGTTGGTTGGTTTCGGATTTGTATGTGGCAAGGGCAAATAAGGCCGCCCGCTCACTGCGCGTTTCCATTAAATGCAGCGGTCGCACGCTGCGTCACTTCACCGGCCCTTGACAATTGCATTTCTATTTATAATTTGCGAATTCAATTTAGACCTCTCCCTGGTAAAGTAGATTTACAATTGTTAATACGTTTCAGAAGAAGTTTCGTGAAGTCCTCCGCGTTAGCACTGGTCGTGGACTGTTTATTTTTTTTAAATTATTTTATGATGTCCGAACATTATTTATACATATCTATAATGCTGTCTTCAATCCTATAATAATAACTATTCATTTATTCTCACCACAAACAAGTAGGTATGTAAAATATATAATTAAAAATAATTGAAGAATATTATTATGTATTAACTACCACATATACCAAAGGAATCTATCCAGCCGTTTTAGTGTGAAAGAATAACAAACATGGATCATCATAATCTTTCGCATTGATAATATTAGAAGGATTCTCCATCGTTGGTCGTTTAAAGGCAGTGCATCACAAATTCTGTCTGTCCGACGAAATAATATAGTTATGAGTCGTATTTAATTCGGGAGATAGCCGCGGGCTAACGGGCGCTGCAATCTTAAAATTCAGAATTAGTAATAATTGTTAATAACTAGATTTAGCCAAATGCGAATGAAACTCGTATAACCAGAAGTTTATTTTCACAGAATCAGAAACTAAACTATATTATGGTCCAGTTCCAAGACCGCACACTGCAGACTGCAAGCGACACTACTAGTATCTACGTTTCTCTATGAAAGTGATTCCAAACTTAGAGACACTGGACCTAGAGTCACGAAGCTTGAAGCAGTTCACCCTGACTGCTTTAAGCAGTCCGTGTTTGACCGGACGCGTACAGACGAACGTTTTATTTTGCACCCGCACGCTTACCGCTGACATAAATACAGGTTGATTTTAAAGGACTATATCAAACACCGTCTAATTAAGTCATTACTTTCCAATTTTGTCAGTCAACTGCGTAAGTAAACATAAATAGAATAATATCATATAATAAAAATCATTGATCATCGTAATGTACTAATATTATAAACGTGAATGTTTGTGAGGATGTACGAATCTTTGTTACTCTTTCACGCAAAAACGGCTTGACAGATTGCTCCGAAACTACTGGACTGATTTGATAAATACTTTCACCTTTGGGAAGCTTCACTATCTCCGGCTGACATAGGCTATAAGAGGATTTAAAGTAAGAATTACTTTTATCTTATTTATAAAAAAACATAACCTTAGAGAAGATCGTAGCCAAATAGCATTGGTCTCGGCCATGTTGTATTCCTACGGTGAGTAAGGTCTCCAGAGCTCCAATACGGTGATGCTTACCTTCTGGCTGGCGGTATGCTTGTATGCCGCCTTTGTGGCATAAAAAATCCAAATTTTCACTACTTCTTTCGTCTGTTTTCTTTCAGATTAAATTCTTTTTGAGTTCCAAGGCACCTGTCGTTTCTCCCCAGGGACGTCAAGCTTCATTGCTTATGTCTATCTGTGGTCGCCGATCCTACACATACACATACAGGTGACACAGGTGACACAGTGGTGGGAATTTGTGTATCCCGATCCTGACTTAAACCCGTGCGAAGTGTAGGGCTTGTTGGAAATAAATTGCAGTATTTACGTTTAGTTCCTTAGGTGAACAATGCAATTGTCATCTCATTACCGTAACGACGTCAGATATAAGCACAGTTATTATAATTTTATTATATAACTAATAACACAAGTTATACTATGCATAGAGCATAATATACCGTGGTATACACGCAGCCAATTATACCACAAATGATAGTACAAGTATACATTATTATAACAATACTAATTCCAAAGCGAGGGTCGGGCGTAATTCATGACATGATATTATACATTAGACGTATAAGTTTTTTTTTATTATTTAATATAATATAAATGATAATCCACCGAGACGAGTAATTTGTATGGCAAATTGTTAAAACAGGAAAATGGTGTGATGTTAAAAATTAGCCAAGTCTGACGGTTTTTTTTATATAAAATGTAAAATAATCGACTATTATGGTGGATCGCTTACACCAAAGTTAACGAGGCATCAAATCTGACACGGCAAGTTGTCTATAACTTAATAATTTTTTTTTTTTTTTTTTTTTTTTTTTTTTTTTTTTTTTTTTTTTTTTTTTTTTTTTTTTTGGGTAGGCACTGAAGTAAGACGTGTACTTTTTGCTAATCAGAATATTTATTATAATAATTAATTTACACAACGATTTATAATTCTTATGTTAATATAACTTAGTGTTACCTACCAGCTAGCTATTCCTATAATTATTTCCTGATATTTCACAACTTTACTTCGCAACATAATCGCAGTACCACTTGTTCACTGCACAACACAATGGCTACCACTGTACAGCAACAAATTGAAGATGTGGCGGAACAGCTCAACGCTCGAATGGCCAAATTTGATGCGGATCTGGTGGCCGCACGCACTTCTCCAGGCACAAACAACAAGTCTCTGGATTCCCTCTTTGCAGAGTTTAAATCTTTTAAAGAGGAATCTGTCAACATTTTCAACAACCTCCATGCAGTTGTGTCTCGCTTAGTCGAAGACGTTGACAGGTTAGAGATGAGAAGTCGAAGAAAGATATTGCTCCTTCATGGCGTGCCCGAACAGAAGAATGAGGATGCTGCTGCTGCTGCAGTATTGGTGCTTTCAGGCTGTGTAGATAACTCGGACATCACTGCAGGAGCTTTCAGTAGGTGTCACCGTATGGGCCGGGCCGGTGGTGATAAGCCTAGACCGCTGCTTCTGAAGTTCCGGGAAGTGATCGATCGAGACAGAGTCTGGTATGGTAAGAAGAAGCTGAAGAACAGCGGTAAGACCATGTCGGAGTTCCTTACTGCACGGCGGCATAAAGTGTTCATGGCAGCGCGTGCCAAGCTTGGTGTGCATCGGTGTTGGACGAGGGATGGCGACGTGTTTTGCGTCGATGTTAACGGCAAGAGGCAACGTTTAGTGTCTGTTGCCCAATTGGATGCCCTTGCTGGCCCCAATAAGGCAGGCAGCTCAAGTACGGGTGACAGCTCTAGTGCGGGTGCGGGACGGCCAGCTAGAGAGTCGCCTCCAGCAACGAAGGCCGCTGCGCAGCCTGCGGGTCGCAGCCGGCGCGTCGTCGCCCCCGTAGCCGCTAAGAAATAGTGCGAGGTTATGTCGTTTGTGTTTCTCTGTCGTCAAAATGTGTTGGTGATTTGTTTGTGGCAGGCGTGTTCCCACAGTTATACTTAACTTTTAGTATATTCATTGAAGGTACATCACTTTTTTATTTTTATTTATTTGAAATACAAAATGTAAAACTACTTGTTAGCACACCAACCAAACCATAGATTAATTAATGTAACGTCAACTGTCAAATTGTCAATGTCAAAATTTTATGCTCTTCTTCTTCCTTTTGGCAACTACATACTATTGTGCCTTAGTTTTTTTTTGTTTTTTTTCGTTTTTGTTATAACTGTTTTCTAAATAACTAAATTACTTTATCTTTAAATTAATTACTAAATTGATTTATCTTTTATTAATTTATGGGAACATTGCCTTTGTTAAATAGTTTAAGTCATCTCAAAGCTACTGGCAGGTAACGATTTTATATTGAAGAGAGTTAGATATTTATATATTTTAGCTTAGTTGCATACATATATTTTGTATTTATTATTATTTATTTTATTTTATATTGCATGTTATAAATTATGTCGATAGCTGAAGAAAGCGAGTCAAGTAGTGATTATTTGTCGTTAACTGATGACAGTTTCCATAGCCTCGATCCGCCTACTCTCTCTGAATCACTTCTCTCGACTTTTAAAAATTTTCCAAAAAATTTTAATATCGTTCACATTAATGCCCAAAGCGTTCCGGCGCATTATTTGGATCTGTTATCAACGTTTGAGAATAATAGTAATCTACATGCAATCCTAGTGTCTGAATCCTTCCTACATCCTTCGTTGCCGTCCACTGCCTATTCCCTTCCAGGTTTCCAGCTGATTCGCAACGATCGTACTACTTCTTCCCACGGTGGTGTGGCGATCTATCTCCGTAGTCATATTTCTTTCAGTATCATTAGTAAATCTCCGCAGCCTCCTCCCCCAAACACGCCTGAACATCTCTTTTTAGAAATATCACTTTCTGGTACTAAAATCCTTCTCGGCGTTTATTATAGTCCAAATTTATCAATAAATTATTTTTCTGCTTTTGAAACTCTTTTAGAAGACCTTACTCCGTCTTACAATCACTGCATTATAATGGGCGATTTCAATACATGCCTTATAAAAGACGATTCCCGCGCCCGTCGTCTGCATTCCCTAGTCAGCTCTACGAATTTAAACATTCTACCTCTTAATGCTACGCATTATTTTCCGAACTGCGCTCCCTCCCTCCTCGACCTTATGATGGTTAGTTCCACCGATCATGTTGCGAATCATGGACAATTTAGTGCCGACGCCTTTTCCTATCATGACCTGATTTACCTCTCCTATAAAATCCGTCCTCCTAAAATGAAACCCAGAATCCTTATGCAGCGCAACTTTGGTGGAATGGATATTAACCTACTACGCCGTGATGCAAATGAAATCGATTGGTCGTGCATTGACGTTGCAAAGTCTATCGACGAAAAAGTTTGTTTGTTTAATTCTGCTCTCATACAGTTATACGACGCACATGCTCCTGTTCGCCCCGTTAAAATCAAGCATCTTCCTGCTCCTTGGCTTACCGACGAAATTAGGCTGCTCCGGGAAAAAAAGCATCGAGCAAAAGCCCGCTATAAAGCAGACCCTTCAAGCATCACCAAACGGGATAAATATCACAGGGCAAGAAATCTCTGCAATAAGGTGTGTAGGGACGCACAGCGACGCCACATTCACAAAGCTGTAGATAATGAAGACCAAGCTAAAGTTTGGAAATTTCTAAAGTCAATGGGAGTTGGTAAATCACGAAATTCTTATACTTCAGATATTGATCTTGACTCACTTAATAGTCATTTCTCCTCTTGCACACTTCTTGATAATAAAGTAAAATCAGATACTTTAATTCAACTTTCTTCTCTGCCTCCTCCCAGTCATTTACCGTTTACTTTCAAATCATTCACTGACTGTGATGTTAGGAGAAGCATATTGTCCATCACGTCTAATGCCGTTGGAGGTGACTGCATTAGCCGTAATATGATCATTCCTCTGTTAGATCTCCTTGTACCCATCCTGGCCAAAATCCTCAATTTTTCTATTTCGACTGGCTCCTTTCCCGAGTGCTGGAAACTTGCACACATCATCCCTCTACCCAAAAAACTTCATCCTATCAATTTTAGTGACTATCGTCCCATCTCTATACTTCCTTTCCTCTCCAAAGTTTTGGAGCGACTAGTGCACTGGCAATTGAATAACTTCTTGAATTCCAATAACTTACATAATCCTTTCCAATCCGGTTTCCGTCCAGGTCATAGTACGACTACTGCTTTGGTCAAAATTACTGACGACATTAGGCGTGGTATGGAGAATCAGCAGCTTACTTTATTAACGCTTCTCGATTTCAGCAATGCTTTTAATACTGTTGATTTTGATCTTCTATTAGGAGTTCTCTCTTCTCTTAACATATCTCCGGCAGTGTGTGATTGGTTTCATAATTACCTGTACGGGCGTCGGCAATGTGTCAAAATTGATCACCACAATTCTAACTGGTGTGATACAACTGCTGGCGTGCCGCAGGGTGGTGTGCTGTCTCCTCTTCTGTTTGCTATTTTCATTTCCTCAATCACTTCTTCACTTACTTCTTCCTATCACCTTTATGCAGATGATTTACAAATATATTGCCAAGCCTCATTAAGCGATATTGCTTTAGCCGTTACAGAAACAAACGAAAATTTAATACGAATTTCGAACTGGAGTAAACGTTTTGGATTAAAAATTAACCCTGCTAAGTCGCAAAGCATTATTATAGGTAGCCAAGCATTTATCTCCAGGCTGGACATTTCTTTGATGACGCCGGTTATGCTTGATGGCGTTTGCATCCCTTTCAGTAAGTCCGTTAAGAACCTCGGGATTATTATGGATACTACTTTATCTTGGAAAGTTCAGGTGGCCGAGGTAAGTAGGAAGATGTTTGCTGCTTCTGCGTCTCTTCGACGACTTAGAAACTTTTTACCCACTGCCACCAAAGTTGCTCTTGCACAATCCCTTCTTCTTCCCATTCTAGATTATGCAGATACATCATACCTAGACCTCAACGTTGAATTGATAAATAAGTTAGATCGTCTTCAGAACTTCTGTATAAGATTTATTTTCGGTCTACGCAAATATGATCATGTCTCAGAATACCGTGTGCGTTTGAAATGGCTCTCGATCCGTCAACGTAGGAACATGCACATTCTTTCCCTCCTCTATACTATTCTCTTCATTCCCAGAACCCCCTCCTATCTTAAAGAATGTTTCATATATACCTCTTCGTCCCATAGCTTATCTCTCCGCTCTACTGAGAATCTTACTCTACTGCTTCCAGTCCATTCTTCTAAATCTTTCGACCAATCCTTCACCGTCCAGGCCATCAGGCTGTGGAACAGTTTACCGGTAACTATTAGATCTGCTCAGTCCATCCATATCTTTAAAAAACTAGTTAAAGATCATTTGCTTGCTCTCTTATAGTGTAACGACATTATATCCTATGTAAGTATATTTATTAATTATTTATATTGTACTAAGTATATATTGATTTATGTATATACGTAATATGTATGTAATAGTATGTATGTAAGATTATAAATATATTTGTGTATGTATATATAGTATAATACCTTATATTCATAAATATCATCGATATGTCCTGCTGATGATTATGTCTTGCTGGCCCTGCCCACTCCATGCAGAAATTCGTTACCCTAAGGTTGCCTTGAAAAGATTGCTCTCAGCAATAAGGCCGCCTTGTTGCATATACACTGTTTGTAACTGTTACTGTTTTCTGTATCTCTTGTTTGTGTATTGCAAATAAAGCGTATTCTAATCTAATCTAATTTTGATAATCTCGCTGTTGCGTTATGCACTAGAAAAGAAGTAAATGCATGCAATAAAGGCCTTGTACAGCATTCGAACCCGGACTTTGAGGCAAAGTGGCCATTTCTAGCCACGCGACATCAGAGATTTATTCTCGTTATAAAAACAGTTATAAAAATAGCGCTTAAGATTGATATTCGATTTTAATTTTTTTTTGTTACGAGTTGGTCAAACTGAATGGAGTATACATATTAATATTATAATGTATTGAACTTGGCTTTCGCACAGCCATTCTCGTCGATGACAAGTTGTACTGCTGCGTTTTCGCTCATAAATCGTTCAATGGTCTTATCTATAACATTCTACGGACTTAAGTTTGTGTTTTACTGTACGTTTGTGTGTGTAGTTAATCTACTAAAGTACTGCGCCGACTTGTAGCGTTATTTAGTAAGATATTGCGAAGGCATTGACTATGTCCGCGGGTACGCTCGAGTTTTTGACTACGTTTCAAATGTGAATTGGGAAGAGTGAGCCTATCTGCTTTGAATGATATTATCATACTAGCTGTTACCCGCGGCTTCGCCCGCGTGGTCCAGAGGATCTGACAAATATAAACTTTACGTCTCCAGAGTTTAACCTATTCACAAAAAAAAACATGTCAATCCGTTCGTAACTTTCGACGTGAGAGAAGGACAAACAAAAGCACTTTCGCAATATAATATTAGTATGGAAGTATGAATTACATGACCAGTTGCAACAAACATGAATACAGCAGTTATTCGTCATCTCACACGAAATACTCGCGCATTCGTGCGACTTGGCACCATCCGAAACCCTGGCTCTTCATCCTACTACAGATTATTCTATTTCACGAAGAACGTTCTGCTAAATGTTGTAAGACGTGTGCCTGACCGATTTAAAAGGGCGTTTCGAGCGAAGTTACACACACTAAAACAATGTGCATGTGAACGTAACAACATCCAAAGCCCAACGTTCTTCGTGACATGGAATTTCTACACCCGTAGCGGCCGTCCTCAATTTCCATTTGTCCTAACTCCGTGACTTCATCACATCATGCATCGTCTCGAATTGTGCATACAAATTTCGGTCCTTTCATGAAAATAATATACCAAGTTCATACCACCAAAACTTGTGTAGTTCAATAATGTTTTATGTTATTAATATAATGCCTATTGTCTTTTTACAATTATAGCCGCTTTGTTTTGAATACTGCTCGAAGATAAATATAAATAATATTTCAATGATCTTAATTCACCTTTCTCCTATTCTAATAATTTATTTTAACTATTTTTATTTTGTGGGTTTGCTAAATATTATATTAGATATTTTTTTATTTCAATAAACATTACTGAATAACAATTTAGCACACAACCCGCGACCTTCTGGGTCTGGCGTGGTAACCATTACGCCACGGAGGTCACAATGAATGGTTTTATCTTTATTGAAATGAAATGAAATGAAATCGTTTATTTCAGAAATTAGACCTTCACAGGCACTTTTTCTTGTCATTTACAACTTGTTTAAATAAAAAAAAATAAACTACGTTATATACTACCACCATTTCGGACACAAGCAAAATGGCAACCGGTAAAAAGAAATGGCGAAAGAAAACCGGTTACGGCCTTTTTTGTCATTTTGTACTTTTTTTTTTTTCCACTCATTAGTTACAATGTAGGTATAAGTACATAAAAAATTATAAGAAGAATACGCGGAATGTTATACACAATGGTGTGGAATGAACAAGTCTTAAATCTACAATAAAATAAAAAAAAATTAAAAAATTGGACAATCGACTCTTCTCCATCTGCCTGAAACGCATCCTACAATATTTTGATCAAATAGCACGAAACATCCTAGTGCTGTTTGTATGACGTAGGTATCCGATAAGGATTTTCCAAAATTCCCACGGGAAAGCACACGCAAACGAAGTTGCTTGTTCCGTTAGTATTGAACAACAAACCTAGTCCCTACGTCGATGTTCCTAGTTTAGAAACATCGACGGAGATCATAATAAGTCTACAACTATGAGAAACTCAAAGTTCCATAAAAAAAAATCCCAAGGTTCTCTCCGCATCAGTTGTTTGCACCGTCTATTTATTTAGTTGGTCCGTACCATAACCCAAGAGGCTTATTTACACTACCCTTAAAAATATTTTGGATCTATCCAAATAACTTTCGGTTTAGACCGGCTGCGCCCGACGTTAACCATTTTTAAACTAAACACCAATCTGTCAGCGCAACTTTGTCACAATTTTAATCGTAATCGTAACCTTTAGAATTGTAATTTACAAATTTATGTCAAACTCTAATTCATACTCTTGAACACTCTCTCTCAATCTCACTTTGTTTTTATTGCTACGACTAATATAACAATTATTGTAATTAATTTTGTTCTCAAATAAGCGACACTTATGTCTTTCATGAAAAAAAAAACAAAAGTCATTTATTTCCTCATTACATTTTTTGAATACAAGCTGACGAAGCTTAAGCATTTAGATGCCTGTGCCAGGAGACCCCGCTCTTCCTTAGCTCTAAACATATTGTATGAGAATAAAATACACTTTATTATATTATTTGCAACCTGTATGTATTAGATATCCAAGTACTGACTAGGTATGTTGTTGCTAATCTAGCGTGATCGTTCCAAAGAATGAAATCGGACAGATATTTTTTGCCTAAATTACAAATAAGTTGTCATTCATTCATACATACACACATGACACAAATATTCGAGTATATAATATAAATGCTTATGAATCGCTACGGTATGAATGAGGAACTGTATTTTTTAACGCAACAGTAGAATAGACTATTATTGTCTTAATAATAATAGACCGTCCATTTTACTAGTTCGTATACCCTTTTTTTGTTTGAACAACCAACATTTGCTTTGTTTTCGAAAAACAGAATTATTGACTTGCCTCATTTTAGAATCGAATTCTGGTTTGGAATGTCGCACCTTTTTTTAGTTTAGGTTCTTTTAATGTATATAATATTAAAAATGTATTTTTATTTTATCTCGCATTATTCAATTTATATAGTTACCAACCCGAATCGTGCTCATGGAATTTAGTTTTTTAAGATCAAAATTTAGTGTTTAGTTTAGTTTGGATATGTTAAATAATTAGTTTTATATTGAATCTAAATAAACACTTGTCCATAAAATGTTTCGTGCTAATCTCGAGACATTATTATTAGGAATACAGAGATCATGGAAGTCTTAAAATAAAAAATGTTCATGTAAATTTTGCACTAATTTTATTTTATTTGACAAAAATGGTTTTAGTTACTAATGTTTTTTTTTATGGATATGTTTTTATTTATATAAAACTGTAGCTAACAGACAGCGAAAGCGATTTTTATACTATGTAATGATAATTATACTTTGTCTGCTACCCATAACACAAGCAGGTAGAGCTTAGCTTACTTTGGGTTCAAAATGGCGTTGTGTACTTGCATTGCACCGGAAGCTTCATTTTATAATACAAATATTAAAAACAATACGATCGACGTATTTTTTTATTTAATCTAAAAACAAAACACGATCGACGTAATTTTTGGTTTAAATCTAAAAACAAAATACGATCAACGTATTTTTTTATTTAATCGAAAAACAAAATACGATCGATGTATTTTTTTTTTAAATCTAATCTAATCGAATTGTGTCGGAGACATAATCGGATCTCTCCTTTTTTATATTTAAGTATGAGAGCAATTCTAAGAAACAGAATATAATAACTGTTATCAAACAGAGTACTGATACTGCGAAGCGTCGAGGTCATCCTGTCAGCTGTGCAGCCCTCATCTGTACAATAAACACGACCGATTAATGTGCGACGAAAATCACCCCTCTCTCTATACTAATATTTTTGTTTGTTATACGGCGCAGACAAACAGGCAAGCGGGCCACCTGAATCCTGATGGAAAGTAGTCACCGCCGCCCATGGACATCAGCAACACCAGGGGCACCAGGGGCAATTACCAAAGCGTTGCCACTTTTTACTTGCGTTGAATAGGCTCTGAAACTACTGGACTTTATTTCTTTGCGGAGAAAACCTGTGCGGAGCCGGGGCAGGAGGCTATTATTTTTAATTATCATATCAACACATAAATCATTCCACTGGATGGATAAGGGTCTCCGTTCAATCGAAGGGCATTAGAGCGTACTCTCCTATGCTGCTTCAAGGCGGATTGGCAGGGGTCAGTGATTTCAAGCCGCCTGAAGGCTTTGGCTTAACAACTGTCATTAAGCCATCTAAGCCTGTGGAAACCGCTGGTAGTTGAAAATCCACCGCCACCCTGATATGGTATACTGCGCTTGCACCAACTGTTCAATTCAAACCTATAGTAACTGGTATGGTCCAAGCTACACGGTTTAAAGTATTGGTTTGTAACCGAGATTCGACACAGTAACGACAAGAAATTTAGTATGAAACAAATGCCTACTCTGTTTTATAACTTTAAATCAAACCAGTAGACTTCTTGAGGCTGGGATGATTTCTGATGAATATCTAAGCCGTGTGGCGAAGGCTTTACTTAAGGTCGCGGTGGCTTCAATTCATCCAGATCTCTCATCCAGAATACGGCCCAAAAGAGAAGCGCACGCGCATGTTATATTACATGTCAAATTTTACATATATAAATAATTAATTAATACAAAAGGTGTGACGTGGCCTTTTTAAAACCTGTACTCTAATCAATTATGCAGCTTTTATACAACTACGTTATTTTCCCGTCTTATAATATTGGCTCCGAGCCAACAATTAGTATACATTGATGCTTATCTCCAAGCTTATATGGCAGACATTGAAGATCTTGTGTGATATAAAGTAAAAAACTTATACAAATAAATAAAAACTATGACATTTTGTTACTAAATTAAAATTTTTAGAGTTCCGTGCTCCGACTCAACTGCAAATAATTTGTTTTGACATATCAACAGTTAAACACATCCCAATTTCCTTTAAATATCTTAGATAAGAAATCAAATCAGCAAATCATTTAAATAAGATAAGAATTAGAGGGCTAATGCTGTGGCCTGCCGCCGAACTAACAGTACAGCATGTGTTTAAAAAACGCAAAAATTTCAAATAAGACCCCCTTACAGAGCCGTACAGAGACTGCAAGTCGGCATTATTCTTTCATTAGCTCTGAATTGTATAATAAATTTAATTAAAAAATATATATTTTCCCACTAACTCATCCACCTTGAGTTCGGGGAGGGCGTTGATATCTGTGTCACAGTTTAATACTCCTACAGATGTCATCGTGTTCTTTGTTATTCTAAGCTTTTTTGTTATGTATTCCAAATATAAAATATTGAGTTTTTGAATTTAAGATAGTCTGACTTGCCCTCTGGGTTGTGGAAGTCTGGGTGAGTACCACCAGAGCCCTCTCCATACCCTTAAGCTTATGCATAGGACCCAGGAAGTCCTAATAAATTGGTAATCAGAATAATGCTAGAAAGAAGAGTGTTTTATATAATGATATATAAATATTTCGTGTTGGTAGTTTTGAAGAGCGCACATCAATTCACCGAATGGCCATCAGCGTTCCCACCCCATTACAATAATCTGCGCGAAAACGAGACAGCAACAATATTAGAAAGGAACAATCGTTGCCATTATGTGGAATAAAAAGAAAAGTTATTATATTTTTTATTGGTTAGGGCCGCGGGCCGCCACCCCAGCCAAGAGGGTTATTTTTATTTTATTCGAAAAGTTTATTTTTCATTTGTTTTAACTTGTATTTTTGCGACTGGGGGGTCGAAAGTTGCTCGCCTCACGCACTCACTGACTCACTAATGTGTATGGCATTATATTTTTATATTTAAACTTTGGCGGAGGCATTAAAAATGAGATTGTAATGCGACGCGGGCTTCCGCCTCCTTTATCTGAATAATGGTGAGTTGCACAGAAATTCTTTAAAGTTAATGACTACATTATCGATGTAACTGACAAATTAAAGAAAGCAGTATACTTTGTATAAATTATAGTTAGGCTGTGCCATGAATAGCTAACATTGAGCGGTTGTAAATTAATTATGATGGTGATATGGATGACAGTCGATAAGCCAAGTCGGTGGTCTTCAGGCGGCTTGAAAACATTGGCCTCTGCCAAACCGCATTGGAGCAGCGTGGCATGGTACGCTCTAATTACAGAGACAGATTTAATAATTTCTGCAAAACAATGTAATTGTTAAAGAAACAAGCGAACGACCTTGATCCTCGAAATCTTTTGAGTCTCAACTTTTCAAGAAGTTCATATCCGATTTGACAACAAAATCTCGAGGCGAACACTTGCCGGAATAAGCCAGACACAGAATAAACAGATGGAGTGCCCCGGGCGAGGAACTTTGGCAAATCCGGGTCGCAGTGGGACATACAGGGTGTATTTAAGCAATCAGGCCAAATGCAAGTGTCTTACGCCTGTTACCAACAACGCCTCCTGGCGGTAGGAATAGCAAATTGTATGACACAAGGTTATTTCTACGCCCGGAGGCGTGAAAATGGGTATTAGTGTTTTATCCGGGCTATGGTGTTCATGTTCATGTCAAAATCCGTACTAAAATGTACAAATGCGAAAGTATGTTACTTTTTCACGAAAAAACGGCTGAACTAATTGTTAAGAAATTTGGTATAGGGATAGTTGGAGATCCAAGAAAAGACTGTTAGTTTTTATTCCTGAAATCAGCCCATAAAGTGGTGGTATGTATGGGGAAACCACTTTTGTATGTAAGTACTGTTAGTTCGTGTTTTGACGACACGAAAAATTTCTTGCGGCCGCGTGTTTTCATTCATAGCAAATTAAACTTTATTGACTAGATCACAAAGTACAAATTCTTAGTAGTTACCTAAATCACAAGGCTGCCGGCGGCGGTGGCCGCGCATCTCTTTAAGTTAAAGTTTTATTAGCAAGAAAATTTTCGCAACGTCCAAACGCGCCCTTAAGTGCATAAGTGTTAAAGTATTGTTGTTGCTGACCGTAATATCTATTGAGAAAAATTTAAACCAGATAATTAATTGAGGTACCAAATAGGTACAACTGGTACCAAAAGTCAGGTACAAAAAAGGTTTGTATGCACAAAATCGAAATCCAAAATTTGTTTGTTTTACTTTATTTGGGAAACAGTGCAGTAATCTACACTACATCATCGCTTAATACCGGATACAATACAAACTGGTCACGGCGCTAAATTGACTGACAAACATACAGTTGGACTTAAGACGACACAACTAGTAGCCAAGTAAGGCATGGCCCTTAATCTGTCGTCATTGGAGGGAAACGCGTGGGGCAGACCACCGAACGCTCGGTTATGTTGGCCGTACCTTTTAACTCGAAAAAGGCGCCCCCTGTATAGACCCGACTTGAGATTAAAGCTATCTATTCATTAAGACATTTAAACAAGACAAAAAAATCTTGATATTTTTTTTTTGTTGTTTATTGGTACTGATCAGAAATACATGATTCTCAAAAGGATGCTTTTATTAATTAATTATAGTTAACAAGGAAGGAACATCTTATAAGGAATAAAATTAATTGTAGTACCGTAGTAGTATTTAAACATACATCTAATAGTTTAATCATAGAGTTTATTACAGGTTTAATATTTATTGATACAAGCATATAACTGAAGAAAGTGCCCGCGAAAGCCTATTATCGATTTACGATTAAAATTTCATTTTATTTTAATTGACTATACTCGTAATTATAAACATTTTTTTTTAATATATTGCTTATTTAATTAAATGATCTAGTTTGATTTATTTATACATAAAGATGGCAACTGAGGATTTCCATCACCTGATGATAAATGATTGAAGAAATATATGATAAGTATTGTCCGTACATCGCATAGTATGCATATATTGTAAACAATAATAAATAAATTTCTAAACAGTGGCTTTTATACTAGTTTTAAAAATGTAACATACATGCATAATTTCATTGTAATAATGAAATATCAATTATCCGACAAAATCGTTCAATGTATTGCTGTCTTTATTTTTTATATGTAACGAAAAATAAGTAGTTCGAGTATATTTTTAACAAGCAAACTGAAACGGCACAAAGGGAACAAACAGACAGACTGTTTGCCCACCAAAAGACCGGCTCAGCAGTTCAATAAGGGTGAAAACGCATCTAACTCGTTACAAAAACATTGAAAGCGTACAGAATGATTTAAAAGTGTTATTTTCTAAACACAAAGGTTTCACAGCAGTATGTGAAATATTTAACTTAATATTATAAGTAAACTAAAAACTCTTCGGCCCTTCCATAAGCTGGACGGAACAGTCTTGATATTTTGATAGGGAAATTAAATATGAATAGATAGATAGGATCACATTTGACATTAGCATATAATTTATTTGTAATCTGTTATGTACGTTACTTATGTAAAATATTGTTAAAATGTTAGACAAATACATACATAATCAATATTATATTATAAAGACATTTAAATTTTTTAATGAAATTTATTAATTAGCTAGCTGTTACCCGCGGCTCCGCTGGTACTTTATTTTCCCCTGTGAGAATAAGATGTGTTTCTGAGACAAAAAGTAGCCAATACCACTCTCCAGACCTTGACCTATCCCCAAAAAAATAATGTCAATCCATTCGTTAGTTATAAAAGACAAATATAATCAGACAGCGTTACTTTTGCATTTACGACCTCCGTGGCGTAATGGTTACCACGCCAGACCGCCACCCAGGAGGTCCCGGGTTCGATCCCCGGTCGGGTCATGATGAAAAACGCACTTTTTCTGATTGGCCTCGGGTCTTGGATGTTTATCTATATATGTATTTGTTATAAAATATAATATCGTTGAGTTAGTATCCCATAAAACAAGTTTCGAACTTACTTTGGGGCTAGCTCAATCTGTATGAATTGTCCCTATATATATATATATATAAATAATTGATACGGGTCTCCCTTCAATCGAAGGGGATTAGAGCGTACTCTGCCACGCTGCTCAATGCGGATTGTCAGAGGCCATTGTTTTCTAGCCGCCTGAAGACCACCGAATGTAATCCATCTACATCAGCCGGGACCGACGTGCCCTCCGAAGCGCGGAATAATGCATTTGTAACGTTACTAGGTAATATAATAAGCATGGAAATTAATTGAATAAGTTGTTAGTTATAAAGTTGTTTTTTTATAAATTTATAATAGAATAAAACAGCTGCAAAACATTACAATATCATATTTAAGTAAACATCAGTCACTATCAAATAGCTTAGTTTTTTATCAAGCTAACTATAAAATTACGGTTGATATCCCATCCATTTCAAACGTCAAATTATCATTATTTACAAGGCTTTAAAGGTGTTGCTAATGATAATCAAGTAATTACTACGGCAGTTATCCGAGTAAAAGTAAGAACTTAGGTACCAAACACGCTAAGGTCGAAAATCATTTTCACCACTACTCTCAAAATATACAAAGTAATATTAATTAAAATTAAAAAATGTAAGAAATGACAAACCGTTTCTTAAACGCATTTTGATTTTGTCTCAAAAGCTATTTGATTTTTCTTTTTTAGTTGGACAGTGACAGTCATAATACACTTACTGTGTCATTTATTTTATTTTATATACCACTAAGGTGGCAAACAAGTTTACGGCCCGCCTGTCATTTTACTAGTCTATTTTACTTGGTTTAACTCTAATAATGACTTTGAGCAAATCACCGTTTCGGTGACCGTGAGACTTGAAAATACGTTTAGTTTTAGGTTTTTTTTTAAAGATTTCATTCTAAATAGCAATAATTTTAAAACTCATTGAAAAGTACATTTTTTTTAATTTTATTATTTTGTTTTGACAGAATGATGCCAAAAATGTGTCAATTGTCGTGAACTCTTCTGAGGGAATCTATCTTTGTATAATCTCAGGACCTACTGAACCGATTATGAAAATTATTTTACCAATAGAAAGCCACTTTATTTCTGTGTGTCATCTATACTAATATTATAAAGAGGAAAGATTTGATTGTTTGTTTGCATTGAATAGGCTCCGAAACTACTGGACCGATTTCAAAAATTACTTCACCAGTAGAAAGCTACATTATCAGGGAGCGACATTGGCTATAGCTTTTCCCAAAATTGAATGTGGTTCCCACGGGAACGGGCCCGGAACTTCACGCGGACGAAGTCGCGGGCAAAAAAGCTGGTAGACTATATTAACACGAAAATGTCCACTCGTGGAAAGAATTTACGCACGCTGCTCTATCTTTTGTAATTTTTATACTTTTTTAAATTACTTTTATGTCTATTCGTCTACAAAAGGAAATATGATGTTTTTACTTTAATGAAATAATAAATAAGGACATGATCCCTAACACACGGTGGCGCGTGGGCAACAGCTAGTGGTGTAATAAAAATGGTCTAGTATCAAGGCGTGTCGGTCGATGTTTTCGGGATTCAATTAGGCATACGCATAGTAGTGAAGGTTTCTTTCACACTGGGTCCATTGTTTGTGAATACATTTAAATACGATACAGTGGCCCGTCCGGTGCGATGCCAACAGTGGCTTTTGGGTATTGATCGTTTTTGTGTGAAAGATGTTTTAATTCTTTGAAATTAATGCGCTATAATGATGACGTCATTAATGCGCGATATGAGGAGCTCGATAGCGTCGATGTGTGTCGCACGCAAGTTAAGCGACGTCGACCCTAGCCAGTGTTTGGATGGGTTTCATTATCTCGAGCTCCTCCGTGCTTCGAAGGGCACGTTAAAGCAGTCGGGCAAGTCGGTGAACACCGGCCTCTGCCAATCCGCATTGGAGCAGCGTGGCAGAGTACGCTCTAATCAGCTTCGATTGAAGGGAGACCCGTGGGATTATGGGTTGACATGATGATGATGATGATGACGTCAAATAAAATTAATTTAAGGTGCACCATATGTGCACCGACTCCGAAGTTTATAAAACTGTTCCATACAGTTTTGTTAAGTTTAGTGCAAAAATGTTAGGTTAATGAATGTTAGCTAACTTTTTAAAATCATTTTATATACTGCATACTGAAGGTTATCATTTGTTTAATAACACCTCTATGTATGAGTCTGAAGAGTGTAAAAAATCACTAATGACTTAATTACATACTCAAGAAATAAAAAAGAAATCTTTTTAGGCTTTCTTAAAAACTAAACCAGTTAGTTAATTTGCAAAATGGAAATAATATGCGTAACAGACGACACGAGACAGATGTGACAGAAAAGGGTCCTTTTTTGTAATACTTAATTGCCATGAAAACGGTTGCGGCAGATTGTTTGCTTTCTTTATTTTATTGTCGTATTGTCAATGTCGTAGGTTTTTTTGGGGTTAAAAGGTGTTCCCATATAAGGAGCTATTTCCAAAATTCTTTCACCATTGGGAATGTACGTACACATTACCTCACGTACGTGTACATCACCTCCGGGTAACATAGGCGAATATTATATTTTCGAAAAAATTAGGGATCCATAGTAAAACATAACATACATACCGCTAGTTATAAATAAACAAAGACTTTCAAAATAAATTAAATAGTTTATAATGAAACTTGAGCTTTAAAAGTAAGTGCTAACGTGTCATGCACATGAGTTAACCCAAACTGGTTTTGGTGCCGGTGGAAAATCAGGTCCAAAGAAAACCAGACGTGTATCGTAGCAATTATAACATAGGCGCCATTCTCAATATCTTCGCTAACAAAAATTAAGTGGACAAGAAGTTAAGAACACCCTGTATTAAGGTTTACTCATTATTGACATAAACGTAGGTACTTCTGCAAATAAGAATATGTAATGTCTATTTTATAGGTTTTCTTTCGTCATTTCTTTTACCCGTAGTCATTTAGCTTTGTCTCCGAAATTATGGTATCTACCGGGTCTCCCATTAATCGTAAACAGAGCGTACTCTGTTACTCAACTCCAATTTGCACTGGTGACAAATACTCAACGATTTTACGACGGTATAGTCTCTAGACTCTAGCTAGACGCTACTACCGTCACACTAAACGTGCTGCCAGACGATCGAACTTGGTCCGGCAGCGGACCATCGGACCGTCCGGTAGCGGATCAAGATCGATCGTGTTCGTGTGGCGCATATAGTCCGTCCGACACATCACAAGACACTCTAAAGACGAACCTAGGTGATTTAAACTCAACAACGTCATTAGACTCTACGCCGTATTATTTCTATAATAACAGCATATTAAAATCATATCGATATTTTCCCTTAACAAGCCTATAACGACTACACTATGATGACAATTCATTATGTATGCCAAGAATGATTACTAAATGACTATATTTGTCTTCGACCACAAATAAATATATACTCGCAGCTGTCAGGTGTAATAGTAGAAGTCAGCTTAATGTTTTTTTATACCACTAAGGTGGCAAACAAGCTTACGGCCCGCCTGATGGTAAGCGGTAACCGTAGCTTATGGACGCTTGCAACACCGGGAGTAATGCCCCTTTTGAAGAACCCCATACTATGGTCTAAAGAAAAGACCTCGGCGGGGAATGCGGGGATCTCATTCCATCAGCGTTCGGGAAACTCCTCTGAAACCGCGAAGTACGCGACCATTTTGGTTCTAGCGTGTGAGGTTGGATTCCTCGCCGGTGACGATGTACTTTCCGCTGTACAGATACCTCGAAGTTTTAAAATTCATTCAAATTATAGGCTAGGGAATTTCGTTACGTAATACCCGTCATTGTTCAATTTTGATACAGGCAACATCATCATTTAGCTCTTCACGTAATATCCTTTAGATATTTACTCTCAAAAAAGACAAAAATCACTTACAAGTTACACGAGGACACTATTTTCACATAATAATATGTATTATAAAGTTAATCGTTCCTTCATGATAATTTACAAAAATCACCCACTTAACACATTTTTGTGTTCTGTTTTATTTAGTACTTTTATTTTTTTTTATAAAATATCTAATAATTTGACTGAATTTAGATTCTAATACGAATGATATTTTTCTCATAAACCTGAATATTTATTATTTTCACCTTAAAAAGCAATCACAAAACATCGAAGTCAAGGTTTGTATTATTTTGTTATTATGTCCTATTTACTCACGAACGCGATTACAAAATGATGCATGATAAAGAACGATAATAATTATAATGTTAATTAGACTTTTCTTCTAATAAATACTGTAAATGATCATTAGGTTACAATTAATGATAATTTACAGTATTTTAATAGATGCCAATTTGCCGATGAATTCTTTATATATAAAACTTCGTGTAAATTAAACAACCGTGATAGTATTTATTATATATTTCGAGCTTCTTCGTGTTTTGTTGGGCTAGATAAACTGTATGTTATGTATTGTACATATGAACATTGCTCTTGAATCTAAAATCTATTGCTTTTTTCTGTAGCTTCTGAGACAGCGTTAAAGTCAGTATATTTTGCCTTGTGTCAATCCCTGATAGCATAATTGTATTATTGCATTATTGCTTACGGCGGAGCACCCAAACACTTATAAAATTGGTAATTTTTTCCTCACCTTTTGGATTTCCAATACACGAATTATATCGCAAAGAGTTGTTAACAGGGCGTCAACTTTTTATTTTAGCTATTGTTCCAAAACAACATTCTTCAGTGGTCTATGATCCGTCAATTTTGAATAAGAGACGTAAGGATTTAGTTTTAGTTATAATAAGGTGTGCACAACTTCATATGCCCAACGATCCTTTTACTTTTATAAAAAAATCACTAGGGAATTATATATTTATAGTTTAAATAGAATTTCTTGTGGGAAGTTAGTAAAGAACTGGTTGTGGAAGTAAGTATGAGGAAACTGAGTTGCTTCTAAACTATAATTTTTAATAGAGTAATAATTTTTGTATTTCAGGTGTGGGTCATTCTTTATTATTATATTTACTTAATTAGCTAATAGGTAAGAAAAAAAATATAGACTAAGTACATTCGATTACTATTTACAAATTATTTGATATGATTAAGTAAGTAGGTAATTGTTTTTGTATTGAATTAGTGTAATTGGTGACCTAAAATACCTTGCCTAGCTTAGGCACCAGTCTCTCACATTTCACTAGTATAATAATTAAGTTGTTTTTTTTTAAACGTTACAAATTTTGCACTTTTGTTTTATTTGAGGGAGAAATAAACGTATTTTATTTTTTATTATTGTAAACTGCATTAAAATCCGTTGAGTAGTTTTAGAGATTTAAGCGAACAGACACCGCGACTTCATTTTATGCTATGAAAAGATTTATTAGGGTTCCGTACCCAAAGGGTGCCCACAGGACCCTGTTGCTAAGCCTCCGTTGTCCGTACGTCGGTCCGTCTGTCACCAGGCTGTATAACATGAACCGTGATAGATAGACAGTCGCAATTTTCACAGACGATATATTCCTGTATTACCGCCAAAAAAAATAATGGAATAAAATGAATATTAAAGGGGCTCCCATTCCCATCCAACAAACGTGATTTAATTTAGTTTTTTACTCGGTATCCTAATGTCGTAATAATGGTACCTTAGTACGCGAGTCCGACTCTCACTTGCCCGATATTATTCTTTTATTACTAACCAAGTCACACCTTAACCAGTCACATTCCTACAATGATAGAGAAAATAATGTTACTATTATTAAGCTATGAATTTTCAATATGACAATTAATTTTACGTTCAATTAAGAGCCTTCAATTCAATTGTATGTTACATGAAAGTAAATTGTTATTTGCAACGTCTACGTATTAATAATAAATAGCTAGAAAATATGTTTGCTGTCTGTAATTATTCGTGTATATAAGAAAGGTCTTTACCTAAACTAATATTATAAGATTTTAATTGTTTGTTTGCATTGAATAGGTGGCTATGAAATAAATAAATATAAAAAAAATAAGCTTATTTATTTATTACATGTACAACGACTAGAGAACGTCTCTGCGAAGGTCTACTCTCTAACTAAATCAACGATTTCATTTTTATGTTATTTTTCTAGGCGTCTGAAAACGGACGCGATCGACGGATGGCTGTACTCCGGACGGACGCGACGGTCCGTGGGCCATGTCCTATTTAACGTAACTTGATTTCTATATTATAAATTACGTAGACGATTCTCAGACACAAACACTTACTGCTGGTATACACTCAGCCCCTGCCACTGCTCCTGCCGTTGCCAATATTACTTCATCATCTCGGATATCCTTGCAGTGGGCCGGATACATACATATTTTTTTTTAGCCATGTACGTAATATTTATATGTATAAAAAATTCACGTCAAGACGGCCACACTTCTGACGTAACACCATCTGTATCTAGGTATACTAACATAAATTGGTATGACTGTGAGTTTGTATGTGTACAAGTTAATCTACAATACTAACTTGCCAATTTTTTTAAATGTTCACATATTTACCTACACGCCGTTGGAATTTGACAATAAATTCGCAATACAGACTTCGTTTTTAGCTCTAATGAAAGTTAAATAAATGTACTACAAAATATTTTCGGTGACCTTTCTTCTTAGGGCTGGTGGTTTTGGGGTGGGGAGTTGGGATACCTCCACGCGGTCCACCCTGGTAACGTCGGCGAGTAATTCCCAACTCTGGAATTACTTGCCGACGGCCAAATTCCCGACGCGGTGGGTCTGCTCCCCGTGCTCCTATCTTGGATGGAGTACGTGGGATGCGGACAAATCCGCTCCCCCTTGCATCCGTACTGGTGCTGGGGGTGGAGCGATTGAGGAGACAACCTCATTAAAAAACAAGAGGTGGAGCCGGCCGCGCTTGGCTCGGCCGGCTGTATGATGAGCGGTGGTGGACTCGTTCGCTCGCTGATCCTCCCCAAAAGCGTCTTCGCCCCGACTGGTGTCCGGGCCTACTCCACCCGTTGATACCGGGGGCGACCTCCGTATGGTGGAACGCGGAGGTCCTGCAGACACTGGGTCTCGCCAACCCAGACACTGCGGGGGGCGTTAAGGGTTGGGTCACATGGGCGAATGAGACCACCCTGGAAGAGGGAGTGCGCGGTGGCGCAAAGTGTCACAGAGTCCACTAAGTACGTAGTGGACGCTGTGGCACTTGGAGTGGCGCAGGAGTCGCGGTGGAGGAAGAAAACCTCGTTAAAAAATTGAAGAAGAGGGGCCGGCGGCTCGCAGAGCCCGGCCAGCGGTCGCACGTTGTTGCGACCGCAGAGATGGAGGGGACCCTTACCCAGCCGAGACGGCGAGCCGGGGAAGGCCCGTCGTCTTGAGGGGGCAATGGTCCTCGGTGTCGGCAGTGCACCTGGATGCGGTGTGCTGCTGACGGGGCGTTCCGGGGAGAGCGGGTCCGGCCAGTTTAACTTTGGCCGGACGGCCCTGGCGGGGTCGCGGATGTATCACAGTACCCGTGGCCCCGTCACTTAGGGGGCGAGTGGCATCCCGTCAGTTTTTTTGTGGTAAGTCCCACAGTCCCCACCGCATATTCCCCGGGCGGTGGGGCTGCTGCAAAGCATTTTTCTGACGACAATAAAAAAAAAGAAGGGCTGGTGGTTTTGCCAATATTTCGTGAAATAGTTGTGTGAAATAAAAAAAAATTTTTTTTTTTTTGAAAAAACAAAATTGTATGTACATA
The DNA here is from genome assembly GCA_905163395.2 of Endotricha flammealis. Lineage (NCBI taxonomy): Eukaryota > Metazoa > Arthropoda > Insecta > Lepidoptera > Pyralidae > Endotricha > Endotricha flammealis. Next base: position 21,664,926 of record LR990852.1, read on the forward strand.
CATAAATACATTAAGAATTAAAAAAAACCTTGATAATGAAAAATAAAACTTTTAATTCTTCATTATCAAGGTTATCTCTTTTAAATTCATTGGACGGATAAGAGACGCGCATGCAACTACGCGTCAAAATTTGGGCTCACATCACAACACTCACAGTTAATAAAACAATTGAAAATCGATTGTCGTTATGCACTGAGTAATATTAGTATGTGTGTTTCGAACTTCGTTTACCTTCTGCGCGAGCCAGCCGCGTTGGCGACTAAACCTATACAAACTTAGAATAAGTATCTATCTGGCACCTCGTGTATTCATCACGAATTCAACTGAACAAACACCAGAAACCAAAAATTATTCGTAGACCAAACATTTGTCTTTCATTGTTTTTATTATAATAGAAATGCTGTCCTTGATTATGCTTTGTGAAAATTTTAAAATAGTTTCATCGTCGATTGTTTGATTTTTATACTTTCGGGCAAGGTCGGCGGCGTTTGCCAAGCTAATGTCCCATGATTTATAACATAGAATGATGTTCGCATGAAATATATGCAGGCCAAACACAATACTGACATATCTTAAAGTAATAAATCTTTGAGCAAACTAAATTAGGAACCAGGAACGTGTCAATGTGGCTACAGCCGCCGAGAAAAGTGCTAATTCTGTTCCGTTATGTGTGTGTCATCTCGTCACAGATTATTCGAACGCTAAATGGGGTTTGGTGAAGTGTGTACACATTTTTATGACTACAAAAATTATTCTAATTTTTTCTGGTGATATTGAGATTTTATACCTATAGCAATTTTAAAAAAAATTGTTTCATTATAATAGTAGTAATTCAGTCACGTGTCATAGGAAAGATGTAGATTTTTAGCGACTAAACTTTGAAATGGAATTTGAGATCAAAAATGTAAATACCTAGGAGGATTCACGGTAGTTGAGAATCGTTGAAATTGCAGGGTAGAATTATTCTCACCTGTTCAATAAGTTGTATAAATTAAAGCCAAATGTAAATCTTGCCAATTATTTTACTATGTGCCGACCTGACGACGCTACTGCTGGCATTTTGGGTAGGTACCCTGCCCTGTGGACCATGATTTTTTAATAGGTATTAGTTAATTTTAAATATTAGTTTAGTTTTCAGTTAAATTTTGATACCTAGTTTATTATTATTTTACCCAATGAAGTATCTAATTGTGACAACAACAGTAAGAAAATATTTAAATTCAACAACAAGGAAATATAAGTAAATGTAGAAAACGTCATCACTCGCCTATTCGTATTTAAAGAATCACTTTTGTTCTCGATGTTACTTATACAATTTGTACAACTGTGTACAGTAGGTACCGTGAATTGTCAAAGTCTTATTAAAGTCAATAATTGAGGACAAACAGACGGACAAAATAACTTAAAGAGGAAACTGGTAGTTAGATTTCACGACGTTGGGCTCGGTCAGCCAGTCACACCGCACCGTAACGAAGATATTCAATCGGAATAAGCTATTTTACAAAGTGTTACGTATGGTGGGAATCGTGGAAAATGGAATAGAAAAATTGGTGTATCATAAGAGAAGATAGAGCGAGAAAAAGAAAGTGAACTATAAATAAAAGAACTGATATAAAAACATAGATATATAAAAAATGTGAAGATGTATAAAAAAGGGTACGTTGTCACCACAATGGCAAACAATATCTTCTTTTCTTAATTGCCTTTATTTTACTTGACTTTTTTTTTATTTGTATTTTTTTTAAACGATGTCACTTTTTTTAAATCACTTTACCAAATTAACAATATTTATGTACCATAAATATTCCCTTTCCGCAAAGTTTCTATACACAGAACACTTTACAAGCATTGTAAATAAATATACCATTTCAAAAACGTCTGAAAATGTGTAAAAGCCGAACTACTAATAGTATGGAGAACTCTTTGATCTATACATATTATAATTTACAACATTTTAATACGAAAACCTGTTTTATCACCCACATGAGATGTAACGCATTGTTGTAACACGATTATTTTAAGAACTGGAACATTCTACTTTTATTATTGTACACACATTTTATTTAATGAAAGTAACAGTGAAAGTTGCTATTTGCAACTTTATCACTTTAATAATGTTATCATTTAACTTTGTATAATTGTTTTTCTTTGGTCTAAAAATTATTTCGCATACCACATATCCTAATAATTAATATTTTCAATCAGTAATCTGTGGTGAACGATGCTGATGACATATTTACTTTATTTTACAACTAATTTGTATGTATAGAGTAAGATCTTAATAATGTCATTGGTTGTTTTACCCAAATAAAGTGAAAAAAATAAAAGTGCGCTGCCACACCGTGTCTTTTTATTTGTTCATATTAGTTTCAGTTTAATTTATAATATACTTATAGGCTACGGTGATGCTTACCATCAGGCGGCCCGTATGCTTGTTTGCCAACTTTGTGGTATAAAAAATGACATATAGGTACGTATACGTACCAAAAACAAAGATTTGTAAAGACTTTAAATTTTTTGGAATTGTTGGTGAAAATCGGCATTAGTTTAGTTTTTAGATAATAAATAATAGTCCTTATTTTAGATTATAAAAAAAATTCTTTTTTATAATCTAAAATAAGGTTTTTTTTAAAAATATAAATTAAAGTAATAATTTCATTTTTTCTTTTTTCGATTAAACAAAAAATAACAAAGATACAAGGCATAAAAAGTTAGGAGTGGGGGCCTTTGACGTCACCCCGTGCGAAAAAATGCCACACGGCGTGACGTCACACGTAACTTTAATGGCCTATATCTTTGTCATTTTTGGTCTAATTTACAAATGAAAAAATGAGTTGCCCTTATTTTTGAATAATTTAAAAGACGGACTAATTACATTTTTTACGGCAACTAGCCTATTGCAACTAGCAAAACCCTCGCAACTTCGTTTGCGTGTATACCCCGCTTTCCCGTGGGAATTTTGGAATGTATTATACTTAAAACAACCTTACCCTTGAATCACTCTATCTATTAAAAATAACCGCATCAAAATCCATTGTGTAGTTTTAAAGTTCTAGGCATACATAGTGTAGTAGTGACACAGAGACAGCAAAAGTGACTTCATTTATGTAAAAATACACAAACACGTGATACTGTAAACAGTAAAAGTTACAGACTAGAGTATATGCAACAAGGCGGCCTTATTGCTAAAAACAGACTTTCAAGGCAAGGTTATTAGTTAATTTTTTAAAGAATACTGACAAAATATTGTTGTATATTGACTTTAAAAATAAAGAATATACACGCAACAGTATTTGTGTAAATTGTAAGTTAATCCTGAACATGACCGACTTTTTTTTGTGATGCACAAGCCTGGAGAATCTGTAGCACAGTTTCCGACCTAGTTCAGAATTCAAGACTCACAAAGACAGAAATTGTAATGTAACATAGACGTACGTTACAATGTTTGTACTAAGTAATTAAAGTAAGTATTAAAATAAAGTTTACTAAGGAAACCCGGGCAAATTCGTTTGCTTCCCGATTTCCCTTGGAAATTTTGGAAAGTATAAATATAAATCTTCCCCTTGAATCACTCGATCGAGAGGATATAGATATGGAGAAAAGAAGGAGCTGTGCTTCCGGATCTATCACCGATCGAAACTGCTTTATTACGTCGCTATTCGTACGTAACGTTCGAAAGAACAGTCTCCCCCTCGCACTATACGAATGTAGAATGAGCTCCCAGCCTCTGTTTCCTTCGGACTATGACATGGGACTATTTAAGAGCTACATTAGAGGTCTCGTCAGAGCTGGGCAACGTATTGGTAATACCCCTGGTGTTGCTGATGTCCATAGGCGGCGCGGTGACCACTTCTTTTTATACACAAAGTTGGCAAGCAAGCATACGGCCCGGCTGATGGTATCACCGTAGCCTATAGACGCTTGCAATACTGACGGTATCACTCACGCCTTGCCAACCCTCCCAACCCCCCCAAGTGGAGCTCTGGAGACCTTACTCACCGTAGGAACACAACATGGTCGCGACCAATACTATTTGGCTACAATCTTCTGTAAGTTGGAGGAGGTCCCCAGACGGGCTGCTCCGATTTGAGCGGATTTTCGTTGTGCCCTACCTCTCTTGCCTGTTTGTCTACTGTGTAAAATAAAATAAAAAATTGTAGCCCATCATAAATGCACTACCGCTCCAATTCACGTCGAACAATTTAATTTGTTGTTCGCCTACATATTACATCTACACTTTACATCCGTGCAAGCCTTACTCGGTTGTTTTAACCAGTAATCTAATAACTAAAGCTTTTACAATGCTTTTACCTTTTCAAAAGAGTAGTTGCACTTCTTTTTAGTTTCCACATGGGTATCTATCGTGATATCCTCTTTACATTATTTTATACCCAGTTATTTGGATATGGTTGGGAAAAAATTCGACAGCATCACAATAAGCTCTCTGAATTTTTTTGGGTATAAGTTGAAAATTGAAGTTTATTCAACATAGATTTATTTGATCATTTACTACCGGACAGTTCGATGGCTCACTACCGGACCAAGTTAGATCGTCTTGTAGCCGTCTTTAACTCTATGATTGTAGCGTTAGCGTAATATCTTATTTTTATTAATTACAATAGCAATATAGATCAATAGAACAAGAAAAGCCTCTTGTTGCGTCAGAGGCGCCCTAGAAAACAAAATTTAACGGCCCCATAAGAATTAATTTAGATTTATGCATGGCATATTTACATCAATTTGGACTTGTGGAAATTAACATAGGAATGGAAAAACACATTCCCATGGGAATTAAGAAAATGTTGGTTTTCTGTTACCGTTTTCGGACGTACTCCGCCAATCATTTTTAGGGTTCCGTAATAAACTACAAGGAACCCTTGTAGTTTCGCCATGTCCGTCTGTCTGTCTGTCCGCGGTCAAGCACCTAGACGCTTAATACTAGAAAGCTGTAATTTGGTATGTTTACACCATATTAACAATGCAAAAAAAGTGCTGGAACATTCCCACGGGCAAGCGAGATATACGCAAACGAAGTTGCAAGGGTATATCAACGCACAGCCCAAACCGCTGAGTCTAGAGATTCCAAATTTGACATGTAGGGTACTTATAAGGACCGGACCGACCGGACCGGATAGAACCGTACTATACCGGGCCGTGCCGGACCGGACCGAACCGGAATTTGTTTCTGAAGAAAAATATGCTAATTGTTAGTAAGCCACGCGGGCGAAGCCGCGGGCAGAAGCTACTTTCACATAAACACGGTGTGATTGAATCCAATATTTATACAAAACAAAATGACGTGAATCCAATAAAAAATTGAAACGGTAAAATAGCATGTTTGTGGACAAATTGTCAGGTATATTACTTATTATAAAGTGTGTATTAGAAATGAAGGCTATTGGCATCGAATAATGAATTGCAGGTTTTGTATAAAGCTAAAAAATATAATAAGACTTATTAATCGTGAGTTAATAATTATGTATAGAGAAGCTTATTTATTTAATATTTGTATTTGACGTGTCTAAGTGCCTACAGAATAAGGAGGGCTACTACGCAACGTAAATCAGATACTTCGGCCGAAGTATCGGAAGAATCATAAAAGTAGGAAGGCGCGCCTCCCGCCGCCTCCTACTTCTATGGGAAGAATTTTAACTATGAATTACAAGGTTTTTTCATGATTATTTTATTAATTCCTTGAATTGTATGCATGAAATACCTTGTACTTTATGATTATTTTAGTAGTTCGTAGAATTATAACCATGAAATACCTTGTATTCGAAGTTTAAAATTCTTCCGATACTTCGGCCGAAGTATCGGATTTACGGTTCGTAGTAGCCCTCAAGGTATTTTTCACTTTAAATTGTCGTGTCCCGTCAGAAGGGTGTGTACATAACGTCATATCATATACAACACAACACGTCACGTACAAATTTCATATAAAATGTATGAGCACGATATCCTTCGGAGGGCACGTCAATCGTTGTCCATGGATGACATTAAGCAAAGTCGATCGCCCTCAGGAGGCTTGAAAACATCGACATCTGATAATACGCCTTGCAGCAGCGTGGTTCGATTGAAGGGAAACCTGAATCCATGCAGTGGAACGATCATGGTTTCATATGATGTTAGCTTGTTTGCGCTCTATAATGAAAAATAGTTATCAAAAAAAGCTGCAAACAAAATTCTTTGTATGCGTACCCGGGGGATATATGTCAAGGACTAATTATATATGTATGTTAATTTAGTTGTTTGTCTTGCACGATCGTTTACAAATTATGGAGCCGCCAACCCCCTACTAGCGCCTCCCCTGCGCACCCTATTGGCGAGAGATATTTTGTCGCTATTCCGCCCGGTGTAAACCCTACGCCTTATTGACCGCGGATCTGCTATTTGGCCACGATCTTCTGTAAGGTGGATTAGCAAAGACCAGTATTTTCAAGCTGCCTGAAGGTCACCGGACTTGTCTTAACCTCTTAACGGCTGTCGTCCATCAACAACAGCCGGGACTTACGTAATATTTATTACAACTTGTGAAACTGTCGACAAGTATAAAAATAAAAATAGTTCATGTAAATTGACTACATAATTTTACAAAGTGCTTATAATAATACTATATACTATTATGAGAAAAATGTGTGAGAAAGTTTTGTTTTAAAATGTAAATTATTATTGAGTGTTAATCATTAAGGCAGTCCCTTTTAATTATTATGAACCTATTGTAAATGTTATAAAACAGCAAAATGTCGTAAATTCTTATTAAAAAAATAATTAATTTTGCAAGTTTTACAGGAAATACTATGCAAAAATATTTTAATCCTAACTTGGCTTCGACGTCAAAAAATAACTTTAATAACCTTTTTTCGTGATTCTTTGTAATAAAAGGTAACGTTATTTTATCTGATTTAATATTTTAAATGGACAAAAACGGCCATAATTGTTTTTCTTTCGCCATTTAGTTTACCAGTGGTCATTTTGCTTTTGTTGCCGAAATGTTAGTAGTTTATAGAGTAGATTAATTCTATACAAATCATTTATTACTGTATACTCTGACAAGTGAACGTTTGTGAAAATCTATTCTCTGAATAAAAGTTTTCAATTTGAATTATACAATTTAAATATTAAAATAAATTAAGCATTTAATATATATTAGATTTAATCGGATAATGGTTGAATAGTTACCATCTATAATAATTTTATAACTGAATCCTATGCTCCGATAAAAATCAATGAGAAAAAATATAATGCTGACCGATAAAAGATGCTATGCTGCCCTCTGCCAGACGGTAGCGGACCATGTTCGATCGTGTGGCTGACTGGCAGCACTATAAGGGTTAAGGCCGACATTCGTAGAAAAATGTGAACAATATTGTTTTTTTTTCTATTTTTATCATGCGATCAGTCTTATTGACTATAAGCAGAGATAATATAATGTGACGAGGAGAAATGGTACAACGGAGCCAGTCTTTGAATTTAAGGAGTCATGTTTGACTGTTATCCTCTTTAAATATTTACGTGTATGTGTGAACAATAAATAGCGCAAGAAATCCGTTCCTAAATTACCACTGTTCTGGAGGTAAGCTGTCATTAAAACCACAGCCTTACAGGGGGGGAGGGAAATATGTTAATGTTCCATGTAACCATCAGAATATCTACTTGCACTAAAATTATGTAGATACGTAACATTTGCAGTATTTTATAGACATTTCAGTACAGTAAGGTTAATTTGTATTATAACATTATAGAATAATAAATAAAATTTTGGTGCTTCGGAGGACAGTTTAAGCTGTCGGTAACGGCTGTTTTCGATGGATGACAGTCGGTTAGCCAAGTCGGTGGCGTGTGATGTATGTGTGCAATGTGAAATTCTGGGTAAATTTAAAAACACCCTTAAAATCCCAAATATTTCGAGAATCGCTGGAATTCGCCAATGCATTGCGATAGTTCATTTTATTGCATTGGCCCTTTGTTCCGGATGCACGTCGAATTACAAATACAACAGGACAAGCATAAATAAACATACGAACCTTAGGCGCTTTTTTACTATGGAATATATATACTACTTCTTTACATAGTATAAAATGAAGTCGCTTTTGCTGTCTGTGTGTCCCTATGTATGCTTAAATCTTAAAAACTACGCAACGCATTTGGATGCATTTTTTTTAATAGATAGAGTGATTCAAGAGGAAGGGTTTTTAAGTATTATACATTCCGAAATTCCCACGGGAAAGCGGGATGATTATATAAAATATGAAAACTGTCAGAACAAAATGTATCTCCACGGGTCTATTTATTTGGTCAGAGATCGACGCTCAGGAACATTCGTCCACTTAGTCTGGCCTGTAATGGTCGAGTATCGACGTTTTCATAAATTCGTTGGTCGTCCAGTTAACATAGAACTGACCGTAAGTGTATTATCGCAGGCGCTCAACCTAGAAACTGGAATTTTGTATAGAGGTTCCCTTTATGATAGAATTCCTACGAGAAAGGGGGTAAAAGGACTATAAGTGTATAATCGCAGGCGCTCGATCTAGAAAGCTGGAATTTTGCATAGAGGTTCCCTTTGTGATGTTGACAATGATTAAGATGAAAATTTATAGAATTCCCACGGGAAAGGGTGTAATAGGACTGTAAGTGTATTATCGCAGTCGCTCAACCTAGAAAGCTGGAATTATAGAGATTCCCTATAAGATGTTGACAAGGACAAAGCCGGCAATTTATAGACTTCCCACGGGAACAGGAGTAATAGGACTGCACATTGTATTATCGCAGGCGCTCAACATAGAAAGCTGGAATTTTGTATAGAGGTTCTCATTATGATGTTGACAAGGACAAAGACGGGATGTAATAGAATTCCCACGGAAACGGGAGTAATAGGACTGTACGTGTCGTGTATTATCGTAGGCGCCAGAGTACACATGAATACGCCACAGTACGCAAGAGTACGCAAGAGTACGCAAGAATACGCATGAGTACACCACAGTACGCAAGAGTACGCAAGAGCACGCAAGAGTACGCAAGAGTACGCCAGAGTTAGCCACAGTACGCAAAAATACGCTAGTATACGCCACAGTACGCAAGAGTACGCCAGAGTACGCAAGAATATGCCATAGTAAGCAAGAATACGCATGATTACGCAACAGTACGCCAATGTACACAAGAGTACGCACAATACGCAAGAATACGCATGAGTATGCCACAACACAGTATTGGCTATTTTTTACGCGGGCGAAGCCGCGGGTAACCGCTAGTAATATTATAAAGAGGAAAGATTTGATTGTTTGTTTGTTTGCATTGAATAGGCTTCGAAACTACTGGACCGATTTCATGAATCTTTCACCAGTAAAAAGCTACATTATCAAGGAGTGACACAGGCTATAGCTTTTCCCGAAATTCAATGTGGTTCCCACGGGAACGGGTCCGGAACTTTACGCGGACGAAGTTGCGGGCAAAAAAGCCAGTAATATATATTACATCTTGAGCTATGAATGCAAACTGAGGCGAGGCAGGAGGAGGGGTAGAGTTTGGGGACGTGAGGTAATGTAATATACCTTATAGCACACTGTGAAAGGTCTCTTACAAAATGTATAACAAGCGATAAAATATTATATCTCATAGTGAAAAACCGGCTTTAAACCCGCGCGAAGCCGGGGCGGGCCGCTAGTGGCATATAATGCGTTGAATTTTATACGTTTTTCCTTCGGAAAGTTGAATGATCGAGTGTTACGGATAGCGGAGGTCGTACTATTGTTGCAAAGTGGAATTTCTATAGAAAAACGTGGTAACAACTCGATCGCAATTTTGTAATGGTAGCTTAAAAAGCATTTTATCAGTTCATATTAATATTTCATTACATTGCATTCTAATTAGCAATAAATATGCAATAGATTTGTTCTATAGTGTAAGTGCGTTGTCCATACTTCTATACTATATTAACAGGAATGATTTGTATTTTTTTTTATTCTATTCGTTCGGAAAACTTACAGCTATGAGTTACAGTATAGATATATATGTTAAAAACTATGAGCCATTAAAAAGTTTTCACAGATAAATATAAATGATAAACATTACAATGATTAAAAGTTAAAATTTAGGTTGGACTACTGAAATTAACAATAAACAAAACAGAGGGAAAAAGAAAAAGCTAAGTAAAATAAGACAATTAATTAATTTAAACGTGACTATTTAGAAAAATGCGAGTTGGTCAGTAACCTCCTAATTGCTGTGGGTTTTATGGAGAACATGTCGACATGTGGACAAGAACTCACCATTTTTGTGTCATCAGCATATAACAAAAACTTCGAATTCAAGAAACAAGACGAGATATCATTCAAAAATATGGCGAACAAGAGCGGCCCAAGTAAAGAGCCCTGGGGTACACCTGACGGTATAGTTAACCAATTGGACCTAAAGCCATTAATAGCTACAGCCTGTGTACGGTTTTCTATATAAGATGAGAACCATCGGAACAAATTACCATGTATTCCTGCGAGATATAACTTCCGCAGTAGAATACAATGATCAATACGGTCAAAGGCTTTGCCAAAGTCCGTGAAGACTATGTCCATCTGCGTTCCTGCATCCATACAAGAGGTTGCATTTGATTTGATTTGATTTTGTAACGAATAAACTCAAAACTACTGGGCCGATTTCAAAAATTCTTTCAGCGTTAGGAAGGTACATTAGCCCCGTTTATTATAGGCTATATTATATTTACAAAAAAATTAGGGATACTTAGTCCCGTGCGAAGCTGGGACGGGGCGCTAGTATATTGTAAAGAGGAAAGATTTCTTTGTTTCCATTGAATAGTCCTTAGTCTCTCATAAATAGCATGGTACTTATAAAAAAACTTCATGTAGTATAGATTCTATTATAATGATTTTGAAATGTGTTTTAAATTTGTTACTGTCACAATTTAATTTCTTTGGGGTAGAGACCTGGTGTCCTGAAACACAGGCTTTGCCTAGCTTAGGCACCAGTCTCCCACTATTGATTGTATTTGCTTTTTTTTTAAACTTTGCGCTCTAACATGTTTCACATCTGATTTGTTTTATGCTTGTATATGTTTTTCATTGTGGGAGAAATAAAGATAAATTTATTATTATTATTAGTAAAATTATTACTCACCGATATATCACTTGTGGAATTGGTAAATCCTTAAGAGTAAGAACAGGAAAACAAATACGTACCTGAAACAAAAAAAAAGTGTTATTTCATTTTATACATTTTTCTCAATTTTGCAATGTTAAACAGAGACACACTGAGGTGAACGACCTATAAGAGATAGTCTTCATATTTTAGCTACTGGAAATTTACAGATATAGATATTTATGTATCTGACAGATATCTTGAACTTATCTGGAGACATTGTGAAACATTGTTGCATAAGAGGTTTTTGGTCACATACGAACTTATTAACATTACCAGACAATTGCAAAAAATGTATCATTTTTTTTCATGTGAGTAAGCCACATACTTTTGATATACCGAGCGACGGCCTCCGTGGCGTAATGGTTAACACGCCAGACCGCCACCCAGGACGTCCGGGTTTGAATCCCGGTCGGGTCATGAAAACGAACTTTTTCTGATTGGCCTGGGTCTTGGATGTTTAACTATAGGTATGTGTATTTGTTATAAAATTTTGTATCGTTGAGTTCACACAATCCCATAACACAAGCTTCGAACTTACTTTGGGGCTAGCCGCTCAGCTGCTTTTATATGCTAGTAGCTGGGATTTTTATATAGGAAATATAAAAAAGAGAGATATATATATATATATATATATTATATTATTTTAAATTAGTTTAAATACTAGTACTCAATGGTGTTACAAATGTTATTTTAAATAAAGTCGATTAACACATATTGTTTATTTAATAAAGAAATTCTGATAACAAATGTTATAATATTATTTTAATCAAACTATAAATTGTTCGCTTCAAGCCTATACTGTAATTAAAATATAGAAATCAAAATATAGTACAGTTCTTATCTTTGTAGCCCTGCCCTATAAAAATATAAATATACACTTGAGGACATTATGTGGTATGCAGGGCAAAGAATTGAGACAAAGCTTAAAAAGAAGTGATTCAAAAGAAACCCAGGCTCCGGCGCAAAAATATTGTATCCCAGATTTTAGAGGATATTCCATAGATTTAGTATATACTAGCGTACCTATAGATCGGCTTTGTTTGATTGAGGCGAGACCAAAAACAAAATACACTAGTGTGCGTGGAATGTACATGTGTGCAAGCAAGATATATAATTTTGTGGATTTTTAGTTTGAGTTACATCCAGGCACTGCACAGGTAACCATATTTAATCACGTCGAATTAACACCAAAACTACACTTAAAAACCATAAATTTTGTAAAAATAAGTGGGATTTGGACTTTGTACCATTCTCATAAGTTCTACGTCTTTTTTTCTTCTCCTCTCCTAACTCTCATAAGAGCCAATATTGTACTGCATGTGTAATCTCGACGTGCACCTGACTTGGCATCACCCCAGACTTGACATAGACTATACTTATAATATTTTTAAAAAAATGGATATCCTAATAAAACCCGTCCGATGCCTGGGCGGAGTGCTAGTGTTATATATATAAACAGCTGTTATCGTGAACTCCTTTGTAATAAGTATATTATATTTTGTACAACGCTGTTGAAACTTTTTCGTTGCTCGCAGTTTTAATACAACGCTAACATCAGGGTAAAACTTTTCCCATTAAAGTGCTGGGGAACTAAAGTGGGGCGGTTTACATTCGTCAGTTTAAGGAAGAATTTTGAGAAAATTGCGAGTTTTTTTTTTACTTTGATCAAAGTGGCCTTTTGTCACAAACCAAATATCATAGAAATTGGCCCAGTCATTCATTGAGCGTGAAAAAAAAAAACAAATATATCACAAACTTTCGTTTATAATATTACGGGATAGTGGGATTGTAATTTATTATTATTAAAACAATGAATGCTACAAATACACCTTTAATAAACGCAGCATATTTCGTAAAAAACAAACAAAGAATACGTGTTATTTTTAGATGAAATTAACGCACATTACGATAGTGTACCGCTCACAATCATGAATCATATCAGGGTGGGTCCCCACTGCTGGCGAGGTAGAGTGCTCTACAATGAACGCCACGATTTGTAACTAACATACTCTGACGTCACGTTTGGTTAAGACTGTTATCAATGAAACCGCTCACGTCTTGCGTGGAGACACAGATTAGGTACTAAATGGTTACTATGTGAATGGAGGCAAGTTTACATAACTTTGATAGATTTTTAAGATTAACCTCTTAATTTTAAAATAATTTTTTTTTTCATTATTATTTAAATTTGCAGTTTTTTTTTTTAATATTTACTTTTATATATCGTAATTGTAACTTTTATCATTACCATTTTAAAATAGCAAGTGGTAAGTTTCTTGCCAGTTCTTCTTAGCACAAATCTACCGTCTGACCTGGTGGTAGGAAAAAAAATTTACGATTCGAAAGTGCTTGTAATGTGCCTATTTGACAAAAATATTTGACTCTGACTTTAAATTCTCAAAAATAACCAGTTGTGAAACAAAAGGGAACCAAGGCCTACGCACACGGAGACGGGATGACAAGGGATTTAATATTTTACCAATGCGGACATTCAAACGTACAATAGAAATAAGACATTATATTGCTATTGCGGATACACGCAAACGAAGTTGCAAGGGTTTCACTGATTTATAAATATTAAATTGCTCTATCACTCTGAAACCGTCCTTAACCATCGTCCATTCATCATCCATCGTTGTCCTACTTTTTTGACACTTTAACTATAAAAAGAACAAATGAATATTTACACTTCGATCAGTAACAATCATAGTATAAATTAAGATCTCAGAATTACGATAATCGGACAAACGGTAATCGCTCGACGAAGGTTCGTTGAAATGCACTATGGAATCAATAATGTAATAATTGACTAATTGTTCATTTTGGTATTGTTTTTATCTTCGTGTTAAAAGAGTTTTATGTAAACACGAGAGTTCATAATAAATATTGACAATGCAAGTGAAAAAGTGAAATATAATTAACCTGAATACTATAGTTTTCTAATAAAACTGACAAACTTCCTGCGACTTTTCTTAGATCAAACTTGTTAAAGAAACTAGTGCGACTATTTTGTCCCATTAGTTCCTTTAAACTAAAGGGACTAGTATGACAAAATAGTCTCACAAGTTCCATCAAGAGAACTAATAAACTTTTGGGCACAAAAGCTTCTAGGCGGCTGTGGCAAACCGAACTCTTTTTAAACAAGAACCTCTTTGTAAATAGTTATTATGTTTCCTTTTTCTTTATGGTTTTTAAATTCTATTTTACTGTCACTTCACTTCACTTTTCACCTTCTCGACATCGAACCATATTTTTCTGTAATATAATTTTTTTCATCCCTTTCTCTTTTCCTAATCTCTCCATCCTTATTAGCGGCTTATTACCGCTAGCAATGAGGCCCAACCCTATGTGGACCACGTCATCGCAACAGCAAATATCATCCACAGAATCTATTGTGTCTATTTTGTTGGCATTTCATATTAAATGTTAGTTTCTTTTAACCTACTTTAAGATGCGTTTATTAGATTTTATTTCTGTACGTGTTAATGTGTTTGCTAAGTTTTATAGAAAAATGTAGTATGACCTAACCGTCTCTATGTGTTTACAGTCGCGTGCCTGACAAAATTGTGCTTTTAGTCTTAGATGTAGTATTTATTACATACAGGGTGACAGGTAACATGTTATATTCCTTGCATTCGAAACTTATTTAGTCTTATTATGACACTATGTCAGCACTCGAAATCGGGATTCTTTATTAAAATTCTTAAAACTCTAATTACATTAATTATTATTTACCATATAATTATTTATGACACTTCGCAGTTTTTCATACTAATTTTGTGAAAACTCCTAAAAACAATCAAAATATTCATAAAAGCAATAGAGGAGGTTCATTTTTTGATTCTATAAATAGAAGGACCACGAGGAACATCCTCTGTGGTCCTATTAATAGGACAAAAGTGTAGGACCACGAGAAAACTGTGTTTTGTGTCAGTGATTGCTAGACACACGACCACACCGGATCTGTCTTTACTTATTTTTTTGCGTCATTAAATATGTTGATTTGAATGACACTCCCAAATGTCTAATTACTTGTTTTATTGTAGCAGGCAGGACTTAAGGTCGCTGTATACGTAACATGTTTTTTCCCGGACGGGATGGGAAGTTAAAAATAGTTAAATACAAAATGTATGTGAATATGCATATGTCGCGGATACACGAACGGGACGGGAACGTGGCCGTGTCGAACAAAAAGTCACGTCCCCGTCCCGTCCGAGGTATTATCCCGTTGCGTATACAGAGACCTTTACTGTTTTGTGCAACGGTCTGATGCACTTTTATCATTAATAACTTAAGTGGCTATTCGTGTATATATTTTATTGCGAGTTGGGTACATGCCAGTAGTTCTCAAGAGTTTATTTTTGTGTACCGTTAAATCCTTAAAAAAATTGACGAATGACGATGTCAGAAGTGAAGAAATTTTGGTACCAATTTACCAATGTCATCGAAAAACCACTGAAATATTTATTGTTTCATGTATTCAATGTCATATCTTGTAAAACCATAATTTTAGACATATAAATTATTAATAGAAAAATAGGCTTTATTTGCAATTCTACAGGTATAATCAGGTAGCTTAAAATAGTGTATTTGCAACAAGGCGGCCTTATTGCTAACAATATTTTCAAGATAATCGCAAAAATAAATCTTTATGTATAAAATAAATAATTAATACCGTCCAAATAAAATCATAAAAATATATTCCTACATCAAAAACCCCGCCGAATGACTTGCCGCACACTGGTAAGTACCATCCACCCACCCCACTCATAAATTCATATAAATTACAACACAAATATTACATTAAAATGACATATATATTATTCTTAGTAAGTGTTGATATGCAAAATAACCGGTCAGTGAGAACTCGCTGTCTCGGAATACATTTCATGTAATTATCCTTACTATATTATAAATAATAATCAAATTACATCGGTTTCCTTCAATTACTCTGCTTTGAATTCTCAATACTGGTTTCTTGTGGTACGTAATTCGTATTTGCAAGTAAAGCTAGGGTAAATTCCCAGTCGTGGGACTATTTAGGCGGTTTGAAGATAATTGTCTACTTCTGTACCATGTTAATGATAAGATTCATAGTTAGCATAGCATATAGACACCAAAAGAGTGGATTTATTAACTTTTTTATAATTCGGCATACATATTTTTTTTAATTTCAGACAACTAAGGCAAGCAGCCTCTAAGGTGGCAAACAAGCATACGGCCGCCTGATGGTAAGCAGTTATTAGCAGTTTTGAACATTATGATGGGATTTAGAAATATATAAGACAAGTGAAACCCGCACAACTTCGTTTGCGTGTATTTATTTATGCACAGTAGCGACTTTTGATGAAATCCTACGGGAATCGCGTCCTTTATGGGGTAAAAAGTACCCTATGTGTTTATCCAATGTATCAGCTACCTACATACCAAATATCATAAATATTGACCCAGCCACTTGAGCGTGAAGAAGTAACAAACATACACATAACTTTCGCCTTTATATTCAAAATCGCATCCTAGTTCTTTTAAAATCCTAAAGAAGTGTACCCACCACTAGGGCCCTACTATGTCCCTATGTTTTGATACGATGATATAAGTAGTATTCGTGTGCAGTGAAATGTAGACTTTACGACATCGACATGAACGTGTATACATTTTACTAACAGTACCTACTAGTGTGAGTCATATGAATGAATGGGCAAAGAGTGAATGAGAGAAACGAAAGGAAAGAGATGAACGCAAAAATAGTATGATGAAATAGTTTTTTTAAATTCTATACAATCTACACAGCTGGTCCCAAAGCAAGCTAGGGTTATTCTGCTTGTGTTATGAGTAGTAGACAACGGATATTGTAAATCTATACTAATATTATAAAGAGGAAAGATTTGATTGTTTGTTTGAATTGAATAGGTTCCGAAACTACTGGACCGATTTCAAAAATTCTTTCGCAAGTAGAAAGCTACATTATCAGGGAGTGACATAGGCTATAGCTTTTCCCGAAATTCAATGTGGTTCCCAAGGAAGGGGTCCGGGACTTCACGCGGACGAAGTCGCTGGCATTAAAGCTAGTAAATAATATGCAGAAAACACCCAGACTGGAGGACAAAATAAGATAAAACAAAAACTCTTAATTGTACAAAAACCAAAAAATAATAAAACAAAGCAATCAAAGAAACAAAAACAAGCACAAATGCTATCACATAAATTTTTCTTCCGAGCGGGGATCGAACTTCTAGTGGCGAAGGCAAAATGACTACCAACGTACCAACACACCACCGCGCTCTCCCAGCCAACGAACGAACTATCTATTCTAATATTATAAAGAGTGAAGATTTGTATTATTATTTGTAACGATTAAACTCAAAACTACTGGTGCGGTCTCAAAAATTATTTTACCGTTGAGATTCGTCGTTGTACATTACCCCCGTGTAACATAGGCTATATCATATATATTTAAACCATATTTAAACCATTAGTAAAACCCGTGCGAAGCTGGGGCGGTGCGCTAGTAGGTACATATATAATATAACCTTATAAAACAGTCAATTGTGTATAATAACCTCTATGCAATGAATAGCATTTTATTCGCCAAGAAAAACCGGTTTGCCATCAAAGTAGGCATAATTACAAAACAAAGCAAACCTACTAACTAGTGTTAGGTTTGCATTATTAAGCTGAAAATATGAAAATTATAAAGTGCCTCGCAAAGAAATTTAATTGCAGAATTGCACGGATCAATAAAGTTTAAAATAGAGCAAAATTACAGCTTACTTCAATGAAAATTTGTTGATCAAAGTTTCAAATAAAGGTTTTTTGGTTTGACTGACGATATTGGCGACTTGGTCCATTTCTTCCGCGCTTCCGTTCATCATATCAACCCATAATCATCCCGCTGAAAGGATTCCGTCTTCCTTTAAAAGAAGGGGATTAGCGCATACTCTGCCACGCTGCTGCAATGCGGATTGGCAGAGGCCAATTTTTTTAGCCTCCTGAAGGCCATCAACTTGGCTTTACGACTGCCATCCATCGACAGCAGCCGAAGCACGGAAGAGCTCAAGATTTTAGCCGAGCAGCGGTTCATAAGATCGCTTAAAGTGCTGCCAGACGATCGAACTTGGCCCGGTAGTTGACCATCGAACCGTCCGGTAGCGGACCATATTCGTGCGGTACACGATCCAACTGTCCGGTAGCCGACCATATTCGTGCGCCACACGATCGTACATGATCTTCTACCGGACGGTTCGATCGCTACCGGACCAAGTACCATTGTTCGGCATCGGCAGCACCATTAATACTTGCACTCTGTTTCTCAATAGTACCTATCCGGCATCTAATGCGTACCTTCGTATCCGCATTAACTTTTCCGTACCGTCTTGCTTCGATACTCTTGTCAACTCGAATAATAACTCGTTAATTATACCCAACTCGCTATTATAAAAAAGTGCATTCTATTGCAATCCCCGACATATTATCCACTAACTGTTACTTAATTATTTTAATTTTATGTCGTTGCATAATTACACGTGAATGATTATTTCTATTGTGGCTATTCTAGTGAATGGGACGACTGTAATTTTGTTATTAAACCTCTAATACTATGTGGTATGGTTATTTAAATTAAATGGTACAGTTCACATTAACAGACCATTGAATTAAATGAGTTCACAATAGGATTGTATATTTGGGTTCCATTTATTGTGAATAGTACGCGACAGCGCCCGCATTTTTGGAGAACAACTAGATATTATAATGATGGCAAAAGACCGAGTAAGTTGAATTTGAGATAGAGATAGGTATTCTTCAAGTGAAGTCCCGCATTCTTGGAGAACAACTAGATATATAGCACCCGCATTTTTGGAGAACAACTAGATATTATAATGATGGCAAAAGACCGAGTAAGTTGAATTTGAGATAGAGATAGGTATTCTTCAAGTTAAGTCGCGCAACAGCTGATGCTGCTCTGCAACAAAGCGTCGCGCGAATAATTAGGAGCCCAGGAATAAATATACAAACAAGAAAGTGGCGTCCAGGGTAGAGAACTAAGAAAAAAGATTTGTATGCTAATATTGTAAGTGTCGTTATGAAATTATAATTATGTAGCAAAATATGAATGCTAATGAATGATAAATAAAAAAAATTGGTAAAATACCTTCATGCGATATCCAGAAAACTTGGATCGTAATTGCGGCCCTGCTCAACTCTTTCATTGGCTACGGCGCTTGTTCTTTTGATTTTTATTTCTCTACCCCAAGGTCGTCTGGAAGATGCTTTAGCGATAAGACCGCCTGGTTGTACTTTAACTATCTTTATGTAAATAAATAAGTATATAGGGACAATTCATACAGATTGAGCTAGCCCCAAAGTAAGTTCGAAACTTGTGTTATGGGATACTGACTCAACGATATTATATTTTATAACAAATACATATATAGATAAACATCCAAGACCCGAGGCCAATCAGAAAAAGTTCGTTTTTCATCATGACCCGACCGGGGATCGAACCCGGGACCCTGGGTGGCGCTCTGGCGTGGTAACCATTACGCCACGGAGGTCGTCATGTACTTGTTGAATTTGTTTTTTTTGGTGCAGTAAAGAATAATTGAATTGCATTATAATACAAGGAGCTCGATGGCATCGCTGTGTGTCGCACTCTCAAAACGAACACGCAAGTTATGCAACGTCGACCCTAGCCAGTGTAAGGATGGGTTTCGTTATCTCGAGCACGTTAAGCAGTCGATGGATAACAAGCGGCTTCAAAACACTGACGTCTGCCAATCCGCATTGGAGCAGTTGAAGTTTTCTCCCTCGCCCCGGGAGTCCCGGGACGTCAATAAGCTTCATGGCTTATTGTTAATCTGAGGTCGGAGGAGGATCCTGGCTACACAGGAGACACATCGGTGGGAATGTGTGGTGGGTTTGTCCTGATATAGGAGCAGCGTGGCAGAGTACGCCCTAATCATGGATTGAGGGGAGACCCGTATCCCTGCAGTGGGATGATTATGAGTTGATATGATGAATATATATAATTTTTTGTCATTGTATTGTATCAATATAATAGTTGACGCTTTGCACCCCAAAAGCGGTTTTTCGGCTTCGCCCGATTCCGGGCCGGGGCTCGCTTAACCGCCGACAACCGTGACACAATGTAGATCTAATCGTGTTACATGTGTTGACCGCCGCGGCCATTTTTTATCGCTTAAGGGGTCGACCGGCGTAATTCAAGCTAAGATAGTTATCGCCCAACTTCACAGTTTTGGTTGTCAAATATTATTTTCCAATTTTCATTCATTATTATTATTATTACTATTTTTTAAATCAATATACATTATTTATTTATTTATTTATTTATTCTTTATTGCATAAAAGAAAGTAGGTACAGTCAGGTGCACGTTGAGCTTTACACTTGTAGTACAATTTTGGCTCATAAGACATAGAACTTAAGAACCTTCTTAAGTTCTATGTCTTAATTATGAGTCATAAGACCTACAATGTCAGATCTGTACTGTACAAATTGGCGGACTAAATGCCTAGAGGCATTCTCTACTCTTTTTATTGCATCAAAATATACATTAGTAATACAGAGATCTTACTATGCTAATGTTAGTTAGAACATTGGATCCTATTGGTCACTGCAACATTTGTGCACTAGAGGGCGCTATTTACATCTACAATTTTAACGAAGTGAAGGTAACGAAGTGAATCTAATTAAAACATATACTTTTTGATGAAAGGCGACTTTAAAGAGATGAAAAGACTAAATTATTGATTTTGGCATCAGGGCAGTCGATGCATTGCTGACAGACAGGAAGAAAAGAGAAAATACGAAAAAAAATTACGTGTTGCTTCCCAAACGGTTAAAGAAAATTTCAAATCGGTCCGGTAGTTTCGGAGCCGATGACAAGACAATCAAATCTTTCCTTTTTGTAATATTAAGTATAGATAGTTTGATTAGGTGAGCATAAAAAAACAACGACTCTGATTGGCTGCGTTCAATCATCCACTTAACTACCGGTTCAGTCACTTAACAAAATGACGTCGCGATGTGACGTCTCGTCGCGAAAATAACAAAATGTAAATTAGCACATTAAAAAACGTAAAATGTTTGCATCCACAGACACTGTAATGCTAATAATATTCATAAGCGTATTATAATTATAATTCTACTAAAAGATATTTAAGATATTTAAGCCGATTGGGTACAAGCGAGCCGAAATATTGCAATGCGAATATTATTAATATAAAAAAAGAAACCATTGATCCGATGAGATACAGTGCACTAAATTATTATTATATTGCGTTATAATAAAGATACTTTACCAAATTTGCATTATAGGCCCATATGGGTCCCCACAAATGGACCACGGAACGGCGTTTTGAAATTGCAATGGTGATATTCAGAAAAACCTTTTATAAATGCGTTTTAACGCCTTAATGATAGGAGCGAGCGACGAGCGGCCACCAGCGGAAATAATAACAGCCAGTTTCTGGTGTTTCAGGACTTTCAGGTCTCTAAAATCCGCTTAGATGTGCGTTGATACATCAGGCAGTCGTCGGGACAAAACATGTAGATTAAGTCTCAAGTTATCCGTTTTCTTTTTATGTAGTTTGACAGTGACGGTAATAAATGTCTCTGTTGATGGTGGGAACTTAGAAATTACGTATATTGGGTTAACGTTAAGTATAAGAGAAAGAATGACGAGGTGAAATAGGCATGGAAAAAGCATAGAGAATAATAATATAAACGTATAAGAGTTCGGTTGGCCACAGTGTCATTAACTTACATTATTTTAGTTTTTTTATTAATATGGATTCACTCATTGCAAGCCCATATCATAAAGGCCAGCGCCCAACAATGTAATGGGCTCCTTATAAGTAGTCAACCCTTATGTCCAATTTCTTAGTAATGTAATGTTGACTTAAATATCAACTACTTAATTATGTGTAGTTTACAATACAAATTGAATTACTGTATGTAACTGTGTTTAAAATATATAATTGATGTCTGTTACATGGACCGGATCGCGCTAAATGTCAGCCTTTTAATATATAATAACTTTTAAATATTTATATATTTTTAAGTATAAAGACATTCATACAATGATGTAAAATAAAAGCGGGCAAGCGCGTGTCGGGCTTCAGCAAATTATAATGTAGATAGTAGATTTTTATGCAGTTTTCGTTAGTAAAAGTTTATACGTATAATACATACGAGGATTTACCGGAAAAGCGGAATTCACGCATACGAAGTTTCGCGACTTCCCCCAGTTTTTATTACATGGTATGTCAATCCAAATGGCACATATTATTATGAATGAATTGGATATAACTCGCGATCTTTAGCACCGGTGACCAAAACAACTGAGCCATCGGACTGGCTTGAAGGAAAGGAGTAGCCCACCACAAATTTCCGTCGCTGTTTCGGCTGTATAGCCAGGATCCTCCACGGCGTTCTCAGATTGACAATAAGATATGAAGCTTATTGACGTCCCGGGGGAGAAACTACAGCTGTCTTGGAACTCAAAAAGAATTTAATGAGAAAGAAAATAGACAGACTAGGACGTATTGAAAGGAGTAGGAAGTAGGATTCTACAGCCCATTGAGCATCAACAGTTGTGGACTGAAACAATTACTTTCTGGTGAACCGATGGAAAGCAACGATCAGCTCGATTGGCGGCCATAGAGCATTTAGCGCGGCAATTATAGACTGCTAATAGTCGGTTAGAGGTATGCTTTCTACTTAACCCAATCATTACTGTTTTATATCTACCTATAGTAAATCAATATTACGGACGTTTTTTTTTTAAATATTCACCATAGATATTTTTTGTTTGATTTAAAAAAAAAATGCGTCGTAATATGTGCGCCATGTTGAATATGTGTAATAAAATATAAAAATAAAAATAACCCGACAATAGACAGTGTATGGATAGTTTATGTTATCTCGAGCTTCTTCGAGCTTCGGAGGGCACGTTAAGCATGTCGGCCCCGGCTGTTGTCGATGGATGAGTGATTAAGCCAAGTCGGTGGCCTTCAGGCGGCTTGAAAACACTGACCTCCGCAAATCAGCATTGGAGCTGCGTGTTGGGGTACGCTCTAATTCTCTTCGATTGAAGGGAAACCAATATCCCAGCAATGGGATTGAGGCTTGATATGATGAATAATAAATAAATACCTTCATATTATTAGGGAATGTCGCGCGTTCCTTGTACACATTAAATTGTGATTGCGACTTTGGAGCGACAAAAGTCGGGCGACATACTTACCAATATTATAAATGCGAAAGTTTGTAAGGATGGATGTATAGACGTTTGTTACTTTTTCACGCAAAAACTGATAGATTTGCTTGAAATTTAGTATACTATCATCGATATCGGTAGCCTGGATTGACACAGGATGTTTATCCCGGATAACAACTGAATTCCACGGGTAGAACAGGCATCGGCTTGTAAATGCATAAGTTGTAAAGAATAATAAAATAATTCGGACACCATCTTTAATCTATGTCTTTTGTAACAAAGCCAGTGATATCGTTGTTTGTCTCGCTACCAGGCTTGCGCAGGCGCATGTTTGCACACAAATATACAACGTTAAATGAGATTAACTACTATAATAAGATTGTCTATGGCAAATATTGCCAATAGTATAGTAATAATTTTAATCTACTCTTACAATAATAGAGGGCATTGTATGAGAATGAAAGAGACAAAATATATTTTATAGGTTACTAGCGAAACCCGCGCAACTTGGTTTGCGTGTATCCCGCATTCCCGTGGGAATTTTGGACTGTATTATAGTTAAAAATGTTATCCTTAAATCACTCTATTTATTTTTTTAAAACGCATCCAATTCCGTTGCGTAGTTTTACGGATATAAGCAAACATAGGGACCCACAGACGCACAGAACAGACAAACAGCAAAAGCGACTTCATATATTATGTAAAGAAGTTTTTTTTTTAAAATAAATATTCTTGAACGAATCACAGTAGGTACTCTGCAAATTTATCTATGAGTTAGGTCTCCAGAGCTCCACATTTTACAGGGTAGGCAACGCGCGAGCGATGCCACCGGTGTTGCAAGCGTGCATAGGCTACGGTGACTGCTTTGCTTGCCATCAGGCCGGCCGTATGCTTGATGGCCACTTAGTGGTATAAAAAAAACTATTTCTCTCTCGCTCTCTTGGAACCAGTACAGCATCATCAATTATATCAACCCATAGACATCTCACTGCAGGGATACGGGTTGCCCTTCAATCTAAATTGATTAGAGCGTACTCTGCCACTCTGCTCCCTGGCTTAACGAATGCCAAAAAGTAGCTCGTGATTACGAAACCCATCCAAACACTAGCTGGGGTCGACATTGCTTGACTTGAGTGTTCGTTTTAGAGAGTGACATACAGCCATCGAGCCTACATTTATGTTGTAGTTATCTATTTCTACGAATAGATAGTTATGGCTTGAAAGCGTAACAAACATAAAGTAGGTACTTTCCCATTTAATATTAGAATGCCCGGTGTTCCGTTGGTAGTGATCCTCCGGTAGGACGCGGGATCGATTCCCGCTCGGGTCAAAGATTTATGTGATGACATTGTGTTTGTTCTTGAGTATGGGTGTTTTCTACGTACAGTCGACAAAGGAAAGTAGTTAAACCATTTATAAATATTTAGAAATCTTTAATCATATTTACGGGACGGGTCAGCCCTTTCCTTTACTGGGCTGTAGGTACTATCATACAAATATTATAAATGAAAAAGCAAGTTTGTTTGTTTGTTATTCCTTCACGGCTTGACTACGCAGCCGATCATTATGAAAATTTGTATACATATTGTCAGGGGCACGGAGCCCAGAATAGGCTACTTTTTATCCCGTGAAAGTATATCATTCCGATCGGAAAATATTTTTTTCCACTATAGGTGGCGCTGCAAGTCGCAAAAAATTAATCACGAGCGAAGCCGCGGTGAAAAGCTAGTAAGTATATATTAACAATAAAATATCCGTTGCCCCATAACACAAGCATAAGATAAACTTACTTTAAGACCAGTTGGCGCTGTGTAAATTGTGTAAAAAAATAAATAATATGTTTTATTTGGCTTCTCTTGCGTAACAACTTCCAGTTCTAACGTTTACTAAAAGGTTGTAAATATTAGAAGTTCGATATTGGGGCAGCTTTAAAAATATCGCCTCCATATAGAATGCAGTCGGGTGTCGGCGCGTTTAGTTTTTTCTTTAATTTTGGAAAACTCGTACATTCGTAAAATTTATGTTTTAACGTTTCGCTCGAAGTGCGCCTGTGCTGTTATTTTAAAGCGACATTACTCAACGGATTTTTGAAATTTGCACAGAATTCGTGTTGGTTGATTTCTTTTTTTTTAATGTTACCATATTCATCATCATCATCATATCAACCTATACATCATCCACCGGGTGTACGAGTCTCCCTTCAATCGTAGGGGATTAGAGCGTACTCTGCCACGCTGCTCCAATGCGGATTGGCAGAGGCCAGTGTTTTCAGGCCGCCTGAAGGCCACCGAATTGGCTTAACGACACTTGACTTTTGTTTATACGCAGAGATGGCAGAAATAGTGCCTCGTCTGCGTTATCCAGTGCAACAAACGTTTTATTCCCCTTTTCTGACAGAATTTACACGAAAAAAAAACCGACTTATTTTGTCCAAAGACGTCATGTTCTATAGAACAAATTGGAACCGATCTTGTACATCTCTTAAGATCATTTAAATCTCTCAAAAAAAAAAATTCTGCGGCAACCCTAAATAATCTTTGTTTTATGTACGGAACACCAATAAGACTACGTCATAACCATTACAATGTAGGCAGTAAATGTTGTAAACACTGCAAACCTACGAGTCACCGAACCCTGTGACCTTTGCCACCCTCCCCCACCCCCCGTCTGATATCGTGCCACAGATAACAAACTAAAAGTTGAATATTGTCAATATATACTATCTAATTGCAAGCTAAAGGCAATTTCAACGGAATTACTTAAAAATTGTCCTGTGCATTTGTAATTGCTGGTAGTATAGTAAAACTGGGCCAAATACAAAGACTTTATGTACGTGTTAATGCTAGAGACCCAGTGAATTTACTTGATAGCTAAAGAGCGGATCCGCACTTAATTTGGCATACATATTTATATATATATGTTCTCCATAAAACCCACAGCAATTGTGAGGTTACTGACCAACTCGCCTTTTTCTAAATTGTCACGTTTAAATTAATTAATTGTCTTGTTTTACTTAGCTTTTTCTTTTTTCCCTCTGTTTTGTTTGTTAGTTTTGTTTATTGTTAATTTCAGTGGTCCCTAAATTTTAACTTTTAATCATTGTAATGTTTATCTTTTATATATATCTGTGAAAACTTTTTAATGGCTCATAGTTTTTAACATATATATCTATACTGTAATTCATAGCTGTAAGTTTTCCGAACGAATAAAATAAAATAAAAATAATATATATATATTTTTTAAAGTCACAATGTTGGTTACAGGCAACTTAGCCAGCTATTTAATGGAATTTTGATATATCTAAGATTATCTTTAAATAATTTATGTATAATCACAAAATCGCATCCCAATTCTTAATGAAGTGTCACACCCAGTATTTTACTAACCCCATTGCGAAACTAAATGTCCAAGTCGCTGGCCTTCAGACGGTTCTAAAACGCACTGGCCTTTGCCAATTCGCATTGTGGCAGCGTGGCTGACTACCCTTAATCATCTTCGATTGAAAAGAATATCCCTGGCGGTATGGTCGGATGATTGTGGGTTGGTTTGGTTGGTATGATGATGGTGTGATGATGACACTGCGAATCTTGTTCGCAATTAGTAACATTTGTTATTGGATTTAGTACGAATTATTATTGTTTTAGATAGTTTAGTTTTTTTATTTATTTTTATTTGTATATTCGTTGTTAATAAATACACTAGAAATAGTATAAATAATAAAATGGAATATCACTTTAAATATGTGTTTGGTCGAAGCAATTAGGTGTATTTAATGCCGATTGGCAGTTGTGGACCTATTAATACTTCGTGTGCAAGGGTGTGGACACTTCGTATAATTTCGCTCGACTTAAAAGCCCGAAATCCGTCAACCCAGTCGCTCAAACTTCATCCTGTGCATCTTTACATATATATAAAGAGAAAAGATTATGTATTTTTGTTTGTAACGAATAATCTCAAACTCTCTTAATACTATGTAATTCTTACGTGTTGCCTTGTAATTTTAATATGTAATGTAATTTTCAACACAGTAAGTAATATATTGTTAAGAAATGAATAAATATCAAAAACTACTATAGCCTACAATCCTACTAATATTATAAACGCGAAAGTTATGTGTATGTTTGTTAATCACCGCATTCATGTATATCTGCACTACCCAAAGGTTGTCTGGTAGATAATGCTGTTAGCGTTAAGTCCGCCTTTTGTACCCTTATATTGTGGTCAATAAAGTTTAAATAAATGAATAAATCACGCTCAAATGGCTGGGCCAATATTTATGATATTTGGTATGTAGGTAGCTGATAACTTGGGTTAACACATAGGGTACTTTTTTCCCGTAGGATTTGGTCAAAAATCTAATATAGAATAGGTGGCGCTGCTGTGCATAAAATAAAACGAGGGTAACACCGCGGGCGGCGACTAGTATTATTTTATGTACTAGGTAAACCCACTCAAAAAACCTAGCTTAATTTAGGACCAGGGTGGAGTTGTGTGAACTGTGTAAACTATTACCAATGTAATTTACTAAAATGTGTAATAAACTGTTGACATAACAAACGTAAATGTTAAATTTTGATATCAAAAGAGCCGCATTCGTATTTTATTGTGTACTGAATAAGAAAAGATTAGTTTAGGCGTGAACACACGTATTACAACATAAGATACGCTATCAACGACGTTTGCTTCGGGCAAACACGGTTTTTCGACGGCTTTAATTGTCCATGCACACAAAAAAGCTATCTCTTTTAATTAAAAAAAAACAAAGATAAAAATGTGCCAGTTCATAAGAATGTGTTATTATGTACACAAATATTCTTATGTCCGTCTTTATGTCAATAGTGCTATTTGATAATGAATAAATTATAATAAATTAGATATATTATTACAATGCAATGTTTGCGTCCTAAATGTCTAAACATCTACTAGGTTTAGACATTAAGGACGCGGACAGACAAGTTACACGCGCAGAAGGTTGACTTGACAATTAATTGCTGTCAAATGTTAACACAAGGATTTTCCGAAATTAGCAAGCTCGATGTTGTCCCTGTGTGTCGCACTCTAAAACGTACATGCAAGTTAAGTCGACCCTAGCCAGTGCATTCGTTAAATCAAGCTTTTCCATGCTCCGTTCCGAGGAGAGCCGGGTCCGGTCAGTTTAACCAAATACTATAGAAGACTAATAATACCCACAGCTCTTGACGTTTCTCATACAATGACTTGGCAACCTCCGTTCACCTCATGCCGCTAGGGGCGCTATAACAATTTGCATACAAAACGCACAGTTCACCTCATGCCGCTAGGGGCGCTATAACATTTTGCATACAAAACGCACAGTTCACCTCATGCCGCTAGGGGCGCTATAACATTTTGCATACAAAACGCACAGTTCACCTCATGCCGCTAGGGGCGCTATAACATTTTGCATACAAAAGTTTTGAAATCGTTCACCTCATGCCGCCCTCATGCCGTAGGGGCGCTAGTGTTGCGTCTTGCCCGAATTCTTCCGAAGCTGTGCGTATTACTCGTCTATAGTATTTGGTTTAACTTTGGCCGGACGGCCTTGGCGGGGTCGTGGATGTATCACAGTACCCGTGGCCGTGGCCCCGTCACTTACGGGGCGAGTCAAGCGAGTGGCATCCCGTCAGTTTTTCTGTGTTAAGTCCCACAGTCCCGACCGCATATTTCCCGTGCGATGGGGCTGCAGCAAAGCATTTTTCTGACAATAAAAAAAAAAACAGCTTCTCCATGCTTCGGAGGCCACGTCAAACAGTCCTTCCCGGTTGTTGTCTATGGATGAAAGTCGTTAAGCCAAGTCGTTGGCCTTCAGACGCCTTGAGAACACTGCCACAATCGTCATTGAAGTTATGTCATTAATATTATGTTAATTTTATTGACAAATCTTGTACAATATGGACATGCGTCAGTCTGAAATAAGTTAATTTGAATGGTAGAGGACGCTGTAATCCACTTTGTTTGAAGATAGGCCCGTATCCATGCAGTGGGATGATTGTTGGTTGATATGATGATGATGACATTTTCTGTTATGATTTGTAATCTTATATATATATGTTACAGCCAAAGTGATTAAATTGCTATTATACATAATGACTGGTCATTATATATAATTACCCAATTGTCTAGATAATGTGATAAATTCATCACTTTGTCCGGAGATCTGTTGGTTTTCAGACAGACATTGGTGGGTTAGGTTAGGGTTATCTTGTGATCATAACACCGCCGAGCGAGCGAAGCGAGGCGCGAATTTTTGTTACGATTCCGCGTTTTATTACTTTGACTAACTTTGACCCGCAGTTATGAATAATGTCCGGACAAAGTGATTACTTGCTTACTTTAACCAAATCGTCGAAGATATTATTATAATTGCTAGTTAATGGGATTAATTCTGTGTCATTTATCACTTTGTCTAAATTGAGTAGACATTATAAATAATGGCTGGATAGTATTTATAATATCCGGATTTATTACTTTAGCTCTAACATAATCTATATATATAAAAGGCGAAGCTGACTGACTGAGTGACATATCAACACAGGGCCTAAACTATAAGGGTCAGAAACTTGAAATTTTGCACAGGGGTTCCTTTTATAACGTAGTGGGAGCACTAAGAAAAGATTTTTCAAAATTCCCACGGGAAAGCGAGATATACGCAAACGAAGTTGCGAGGAATTTGCTAGTGATAATATAACACAAGTCATGCTAAGATTTGGAATAATTAAAAAAATAAACGTCATCGTGCAAACAAGCTAGAAATTATTATCATATTAATCTTATCAGACAGTTTTAAGATTAATCCCAAAGAATATTATGCAAATTTTGTAAGTAATATTATCAGTTGAATATTGCAAAACATTTCCCATTTGACACTTTCTCATGGGAAATTGGTAAGTCGCAAGTGTCGCAACCAATTTCGCGCCCTCTAGATCCTCGGATCGTTTAAAAATTGTGTTCGTCTTCACCTTGGGTGTTTTCAATAAATATTCTTGAACAAATTACATATAGTCTAGTCCCAATGTAAGCAAAGCAATGTGCTATGGAAGCACAAGAAAAAGCTAAAAAAATTGTAACAAACAGGGTGTAGATAGCTCGAGGCGAGTAGCTCTTTTTTTATATCACTAAGGTGGCAAACAAGCGGCCCGCCTGATGGTGAGCGGTCACCGTCGCCAATGGACGCTTGCAACACCGGGAGTATCACTCGCGCTTTGCCGACCCTGTAAAAATCTTTTAATGCCCCTTTTAAAGGAAAGGCCCTTAGGGAGACCTACAGTGGACTTACATAGACTGAAATGATAATGATTAGTCTTTTTATCATTCATTCATTCACTCAGTAGTGGTAATGTCATAATAAAAAGTCAAAGTCATTGAAAATCGGTTGACATTAAGTCCTTATGTAAAGGGGAAGGTACCGCTGCTTGCAAGATCAATGTTACTCATAAATACATATTGCGATTCAATGTTGGGGATACAACATGACTGGCCATACACCATAATCGATGCACGTATGACATTTTAGACGCCTGGCCTAGCTGTGCTCCGTTCACATCTACAGTATGTGAGTGACATCGAACTAATCCAAAGCGCGGATTGGTTATAGTAAAATTATATATAAGAGGATTTTTTTTTATTTGTTACGAATCAACTCAAAAACTACTAAACCGATTTCAAAAATTCTTTCACCGTTGTGAAGTTACATTACCTACCCCCGTGTAACGTAGGTTATATTTTATTTTATTTTTAAATTAGAGATCCTTTAAGACCAGTGAAAAAAAAAATTCTTTTCGCAACTAGCTACAGCGTAAAAATATCTTCTTTCGTAACTGGTTTCGAAACTTTTGTTAACAAAGTGGAAAAGAAGTTTCCATCTGTTGCACGTTTTACATGTCGGATGTGAAAGAACCTTCAATTTTACGTTGTTACTCTTGACATTATAGGTACATAATCAAAACGCCACATACGACATTTTAGGCACGAGCTCTATCCAAGCGGTTCGTTGACCGCGAATGACACTTCGCTCAATTTAAATTTCGAATTCGCCCGTTCAATCATTCATTCAGTATCCGCTCAATTTTTTTTTTTTTTTTTTGTGAAATTACGTAAAACGTGTTATTATGCGAAAATAAAATGTTTAACAATTTAATAATAGAATTCTTTTTTGCATGTACATTACTCAAAATGCTTGGTAAGGCCTAGTACTCTATAAATAACGATTTGCAACCAGCTGCAAAAACGCACGTAAAGTATCAAACTATCTCCTTTTCTCTTTTACGGTTTGACAGTGACAGGCATAGTTTAATAAGTCATGAGCTTATTTTTTTTTGGCAACTCACCGTTAATTATAAAAGTTTTATGTCTCTGAACGAAGGTCAAATTTGCGAATTTATCGCTAGTAGTACAGCCACTAAGAACCAACTGAGTCAACGGTAATATAAAATTAGGAGTTTTCAATAAATTTTAGCGTAACAATAGTTTACTCATAAGTCGTAAAATATATCGTTAATCGTATATCAGTGAATCACAATTACAAATCCTTTGTTTGGAGCCTAGTTTTGTCCTGTTTCTAGATTAAATCATGACCTAACTGCGATTACGAAGTTTAGAATAATCGATTAGCTCTAGTTTATATTCTACTTCGGAGTTTATTCGTCATCTCACACGAAAAAACTCGCACCATTTGGTTCTTACTTATTATTTTGTAGTCAACTCGCACGTGTATGAAAATCTGAGGTATAGTCAGCTAAAAAAAGTTTTTTTTTTAAAGTCAAAGATTTTATGACTGGACCTGTTGTATATGATCGAAGGACTGGACATAAATTAAAACAAAATGTCATAATGTAGGTTCAATATTTTTTTATCTGGCTGTAATAGGCCAGCAAATGAGGTTTTAGGTTACTTTCCGTTCAAGTCATCTCGGATATGTGGATATTTGGTATCATTGCATTCAGTATAATGTTCTGTACAAGTAAATGAGATGACAAGCGCGAAAATGGCGGGGGTAGTAACTGTGTGTGACGTCATAAAGTCGGCAGTACAAAAAAAAACTTCTAAACATATCATGTGGGGCTGTGGGGTTTCAAATGAAAGGGCTTTAAAGTAGGTTACAAAGATATAACACACTATAACATTTTCACGGTTTGGTCTAACAAATTATAAGAAAACGTCCAAAAATTTCACAATTCTGAGTTGACTTTAAACTGCTTTAGTTTGAAGACGATTCAATTACCGGTAACATATACCTACACACAAGGATTTTCCGTTATTCCCAAAAGAAAGCGGGCGCTGGTTTCGCTAGTTCAATATAAAAA
The DNA here is from genome assembly GCA_905163395.2 of Endotricha flammealis. NCBI lineage: Eukaryota > Metazoa > Arthropoda > Insecta > Lepidoptera > Pyralidae > Endotricha > Endotricha flammealis. The sequence continues at coordinate 21,697,630 of LR990852.1, forward strand.
TAAATGGATATTTTATAACCAGATGTATTATAAAAACACTAATAAAACTAAGGCGTGTAATAATAACGTTATACATATTAATTAAATCCGCCAATATTTGTTATCGAGTGTGTCGAGTTATAAAAACCTTTTTTAATATTATACTCTGCCAGTTTTATTATAATATCCAATTAATATTTTCTATATGCGTGAAATTAAAAATTATTAATTTCTTTTTAATTTTTATATTCTATTTTTTTTTTTTTTTTTCAATTAAAATATAAAATGAATGATTAAATAGGCCGTAACTGGGTTCTTTTCCCTATGGTCATTTTGCTTTTCTTCCGAAATGGTGATTTAAAGCAGTGATTTGTTATCTCATTGGTTTATAGAGTAGCTTATTTAATCATTATTTTGAATTATAAAACAACAAATTATATAAACGCTCTCTGAATAAAGATTTTCATTTAAATTTGATACTTTTCACCACGGAAAATAACCACCACTACCTACCAGTTCCAATTGACAGAGTCCAGTGTTTTGAAGCCAGAAGGCCACCGACTTGGTTCAACGACGGTCATCTGTCGACGGTTTAACGTGACCTCGGTAACAAAAACCATCCAAACACTATCTAGGATCAACGTTGTTACACAAACACTAGATAGGATCGGTGTTGTATGTTGTCAATATCTTGATTGATATGAACGGATTTCAGGAAGGTGTTGTACCTACACCCCGGGGCGTCTTTAACCATGCGTTAAGTGACTGACGCAACAGATTACCTACCGCGCCACCTCGATTCTGATATACCTTCCTACGTGTTTCTTAATAATGTTTTAGTTTATTTTTTAGTATAGTTTTTAGTTTAATTTATATAGTTTAAAATTAGTATCGTTAAATATTAATAATCCTAATATTATAAAGGCAAAAGTTTGTGTGAATGTTTGTCACCTCTTCAAGCTCAAAAGGTTGGGCTAATTTTTATGATATTTGGTATGTAGGTAGCTGATACCTTATCTCGAAAAGTTTTCCGAAGATTTGGTAAAAACAATATTATATAGATGGCGCTGCTGTGCATAAGATTAAACGCAGCGCAGGTAACATCGCGGGCCAGCAGCTAGTAATAAATATTCTTGGATGACACAAAACGCCATCTAGTCCCAAACTAAGCAATTAACCTGTAATGAGTACCTACTAAATTGCTGATAAGTAGATACCTACTTTTTTGTGAATACTTATTAATTTATTATTCATAGAAGTTTATTTTTAAAAGCAATGTAAATTATTTATTTGTATACCTGTTTCTTATTAAAGTTATAAAAACTTATTATATGGGATTTATTTATTTTCATTATTTTCATTGAATAGGCTCCGAAAATACTGGACCGATTCGAAATATTCTTTCGCCGTTGAAAAGCTATAGGTACCCAAGTGACATAAGCGACATAGGTACCCAAGTGACATAGGTACCTACTTAACGTGACCATTTATTCTTTGACTCAAAACAGGACATAGGTTTATTTAGTTAGTCACTGAAAAAAAAACTTTTAAAAGAAAACATTTTTTTAATTGTTTTTTATAGAAAGAGTGATTCAAGAGGTAGGTTTATAGTTATAATACATTCCAAAATTCCCACGGGAAAGTGGGATATACGCAAGCGAAGTTGCGCGCGTTTCGCTAGTACCTAATGTACAAAATTTATTATACACAAACTTCTCGTTGTGAACGGTAAACTGTATTTTGAATTCATATTGTCATGAAACACACTCAAAATGCACATAGACAATTTTGATTGACAAAACACTGACATTGTAGATATGTTACTGTTTTGCACTAAATTGAATTATTCAATGTTTATTTTAAGGTTAATACCATAATCCAGGGCTAAAGAACGTTTTATACATCAGGGAACAATAATGCTTCTAGGAATATAATTTCACTGTAGGCATATTGGTCTACCTTTAATCGAAGGTGATTAGAGCGTACTCTGCCACGCTGCTCCAATGCGGACTGCCAGAGGCCAGTGTTTTGATGCCGCCCGAAGGCCACCGACTTGGCATAACGGCTGTCCATCGATAACAGCCGGGACCGACAGCTCAACGTGCCCTCCGAAGCACGGAGAAGCTCGAGACAACAAAACCAATCCAAACACTGGCTTTGGTCGACGTTGCTTATCTTGCGTGTTTGATTTAGAGTGCGACACCCAGCAACATTATCGAGCTCCTCATCGCTTCTTAAATATCAATTAACCCATAATCATCCCAGTGCAGGGATTTAACAACAAGAATTTTGGATGCGTTTCCCACCTGAAGGAATGATAAAGGAAGGACGGAGGAAGGAAAGTGAAAAGGGGGGTAGGAAGCAGGAGAGGTATTATACTGATCTCACACTCATCGTACGATACACAGCGGCATATTACTGCTATTTCACGTCGATATTCTGTGAGAGGTACTGCCCCGGTCGAGTCAGCCCTTTTACAAGCCACCAGTTCATACCTAGTAGTGACAAGGCTCTACCACTTGCCAAAAAAACACGGCCATTTTCAAGCCAAAGCCAAGTGAAGCCATTGGGAGGGATTAGTAATTTGTTACTCGACCTATTGAGTTTCCAAATTATTAAGAAGAGGAAATCGCGTGAAAGATTGTGTCGCTATGGTCCCTACATTGTCTACACAATTCACATTAATTTATTATGAATTAAAGATGGGCCCACAATGTTGAGACTACAGCCTGCGACAATGACCCATCCGTGTTGTGATGGGTTGTCTTACCCCAAGCACAATTAAGATTCAGTTGCATTTCAAAGTCATACATATAACTTTGTTGCAAAAACCAACGGTACTTGGGAAAATCACTTGAGTTTTGCATACATATTCTATATACTCTACGTTCAACACCAAAGGGCGCGCTGATTTAATTCCGCACAAACATTGATGTGACGGCCATTTGGCGTGTGGCGTAGGAATATTGAAAGAATCCTCCTAAGTATAAAGACGCTGTCCCACTGCTGCGCACGAAGAGGCTACGCACGTGTGTTGAGCTTTGCTTTGCAAGAGGATGTACGTGATTGTGTCCACTGCAACCCACGGACACGTTAACCATCAAGTGACGTCATTGATACACGCGTGGCTTGTTCAACATAGCTCAACGCTGTCAACGCCATGCACGCAGTGAATGCGGTACACAGCTTGTTCCACAAAGCGTGCACATCGCTGCGCACGCTGTGGAAACGTAGACCCACGTAGTCATCCACGCAGCTGTAATGTGCCACGTGGCCCACGTGTTCGTGCACAGCGTGCGCAGCAGTGGGACCGCGCCTTAATACTTCTTAACCTCTTGAATGACTCCATCTATTGCTGAAAACATTAAACAGTAGTTGAAAAGATCTAAGCGAAGATACAGTGGAGCGACTTCAATTCTTTTTCTTCTTTTTATACCACAAAGGTGGCAAACAAGCTTACGGTCCGTCTGATGGTGAGCGGTCACAGTAGCCTATGGACGCTTGCAACACCGGGAGTATCACTCGCGCGTTTTTTTGGCAAGTCTTTTATCAAACGTACAAATCTAGTGTCAATCTAAACCGGTGTTTATATTTTTTTTTGGAACGAGAATAGTCCATCGTTTTCTGGGATCCATAACACAAGGAGGTTAAACATAGCTTACTTTAGAACTTGCTGTTGTGTGAATTGTGTATAATTTATTTATATTAATAAATAAATATATAACTTCGATATATAAAGACAAATCATACAGATTGAGCTAGCCCCACAGTAAGTTCGAACTTGGGTTATGGGATACTAACTCAACGGTACTATTTGTGTCTGTTTGCCTTGGTCTGGGTGTTTTCTATGTATAATAAGTATTTATTTTACAACAAAAAAAGCATTTAAGTATATTTATCAGCAATCTAGTACCCATAGTACAAGTTTAGTTGCTTAGTTTGGGACTAGATGGCGTTGTGTGATTCGTCCAAGATTATTTATTTTTTTATTTATTATTTTATCACAAATACATATATAGATACATCCAAGACCCAAGCCAATCAGAAAAAGTTCATTTTTCATCATGAGCCGACCGGGATTAGAACCCGGGACCTCCTGGGTGGCGATCCGGCATGGTAAACCTTACGCCACGGAGTTCGTCAATTTTAAGGTATTTACTAAACGGAAGCATTAGAAGCTCAAATTAAATCGTCAGAAGCAGTTAAATTCAGCGTCGTGGTACTTGTGCTACGGCATAATTACGACGAGTGGAGACCTATTTGGATAGATTTAAGTAAATAATTCGTTTTCACCAGCGCCCCCTAGCGGTAGGAATATTGTACAAACGATAAAAGGCCGTAACTGGGTTTCTTTGGCCATTTCCTTTCCCAGTGGCCATTTTGCTTTGTATCCGAAATGGTGGAGTTTTTATCTCTCTTTAAATTTAAGAGCCGTGCTCTTGTCTCTCTCATTTGCCAGCTAATTCACCTCTACATTAGTTTATAGAGTAGCTAATACTTAATACAGAATGATAAATAATTGTAAGTACTACATGACGAAAGAATGTGCCTGTGGTGGCCTACGCTCTCATTGTAAACGTGTCTAAGTGCCCGCCAACGGAATGAAGTATTTTTGATTTTGACTCTGATATAGATATGAAATAAAAATATTTTTTATTAAAAAATAATTTCACTTTGTTTTTTTTTTAATTTACCTACCAACACTTTTAATGTTGCCAACTGATTAACAGGCTATAGTTAAGTATAAATTAAAATGTAAAAAAAAAAACATTAACTCGAAATGAATCCACAGCGTGCATTTTTCAATTAACGTAGGTAATTAAAAAGTACTCTTAAGAAAAAAAAATACTTATAATAGTATTAGCTTCAAGATTAATTTATGTTGAACGATAAGACCATATTTATTGTAGTAACTGTTCGATTAATTCTGTAGGGTTATGATAAGCTGAGATTGTTGATTGCTAACTATTTCCCGCGGGTTTCTTTCATTTTAACTTAACTTAACTTACATACAACTTACATACAATCAGGCCTCAATAAAATTCATCTGGTGAAAGTTGATCAACAGTTCCCGCAACCCGGCCACTATCAAGGCAGAGATGGTGGCAGACAGTCAGGTATTTTAGTCGGTAATGGCCGTCATTGGTGAAGATCAGAGCCCCACAGGGGTCGGTACAGCATGTTGATCTTCTCCACTTCGCCCTATCATTCGTTTCGAACGCAACATTCCTTCTCCACATATTCAATTCAATCCATACTTTATTTGGTCCCCTACTTCTTACTTCAACTTTTATGCCCAATACCTTTCTGACGTTCCCTTTCTCATAACATACCATCATTTGACTGACAAGTGTACACAAACTACATCTATTTAAAAGAAGTTAACCCGACAGCACCCTTTCCCTTCTCATAACATGCCCACATCGATCTAGGTACCACTCCTCATCTATGACTGACAAGTATAGAGCTAAGTACGCAAAAAGATTAGCACTTGCTGACAAGTGCACATTAACTACATCTATATAAGATTATTGGAATTAACACTAGAACACACCCCTTCCCAAGTGCATACAACATAGAACAGGCAATTGAGTGCCAGCCGCAATTGAGCAATGCCAGCTTAGACGTGGGCCATATTGATTGTGGGACAACTCGTAATGGGACTTAGACTACCGTTAGAGATAAACCCACACAATCATGCGTTTGGATAGATCTTAACCTGTTATAGATACCTATAATCCTTTTACGAGCCACTATCAGTTCATAATAGTAACTAATCGGCTCTACCATTCAAAAATATTTTAGCAACTATTTTGGATATTTTTTTTAAAAGTCGGAATCATTTTTAGTTTGTTATATTCTAGTTTTTAAAGCTACGAAATAAACAAAACGCAACCCTTTTTTTTGATGTTTCAGTTTTATTTTAATAAGTTACCACCGGCTCGCGGTTTCAAATCAATAGGACTTGAAAACGATTTGAATAAAAAAATCTTTCGCTTCAAATATAGTTACTGGCATTGTTATGCAAATTAAACGTGTGAAAAGTTAAAATAGTATAGTAAAACACTAAAAATACCATTCCGTTTTTTAGGCTACGCGTTTCTTTCTGTCCTTTGCATATGCGGTAGGTACAAGGCTTTGTACGCCTGGTCATAAAACTATCGTGGCGGTACAGGCGACACAGAAGTTATATACCACTGAATTTTAATAGAACATATAAGATCTATCTTACACCGAACCGAACCAAATTGAAGCTATACCTTTCCCACGACAAAGAGGTCTATACTTTTCTAGACGAACAGTACAAGATATATTAACAAGGTATTTCAGACCTGGTTTCGCAGTCAACGTTTTAAACGAGCCACTAATGCGACTTAGTTTTACTAGCAACTTTATTATATTTAGAATAAAAGTAGGTACTAACTATAGTTTTCAGACTACCGAAAAGCTAATTGTCTACGAAAACCAATCGCTTAAAACGTTATTGGTATTGTAAAGCTATATCTTGTTTAATAAAAAAAAAGCGTTGGAAATACATTACAAAAAGTTCTACCACATATTTTTTAAATGAATGGTTTAAAAAGTAACTCTCGGTCGGCAGTTCGGTACTGAGAGCAATAGTTTTTCAACAACACTTTGTAACAAAAAAAATAGTAAAGTACGCGATATAAAATGGTACCTAAAGGGCCATTGTTAACTTGCATTGTATAATTCAGTATTTTAGCTCCAAAACTAGGTCTTGTAACAAAAGGATATTGTTTCAATTTACAATCAACAGATAAGTGTGTTTGCGTTTTCATTATGCTTAGATTAGGGGAAAAAATGTACTATATTTTACATTTTACGAGGCATTTATTACTTCGCTTTATTCGTGCCCCAAAATAATAATAATTTTTTATTTATTTTTATATTATAGGCTTTGGCTCAACTTGGGGTTGCGGAAGTATCACCAGTACTCGCAACCTCGCCACTATCAAGGCGTGATGTGCGTGCGAGATGGTCGCGGACAGTCAGGTTAATAGTCGGCCATTGGCTACAGAGGAAAGCCCGACTGACCCCCTCGCTTTTCTAAGTGGCAGGACATGCAGTGATGCATTTTCCTGACAACAAACAAATGTTTTGGCTCTACTTGGTTGGGCCCTAAAGGTTCTGGAATGGCGGAGTGGAAGACGGCCGCCTAAAAGGTGGTCAGACGATGCAGAAAGCAGGATGCAGGGCCTCTACCAACTAACGACGTCGAATAAGTAGCAAATTATTTTTAACTAGCTACTTGTTTATGGGACCCAGCAGATTTTTTTTAAATTTATGTTGGTATATTAAAAGTATATAATCGACCACTTCTACAGTTTTATTATATTAACATTAAAAAGTCATTTTAATACCAACATTTATAACAATACTGAAAGCTATCTTAATTTTAGTTTTTATTGTTAGTTTAGTTTTTATTTAGTTTTTAATTTTTATTGTTAGTTTAGTTTTAACTAATTTTATATTATGGAAGATTGTAATGTTTTCCTATACAAATAAATATATATATTTTAATACCGTTTATTTCTGGTTTTTATTTTCTCGACATAAGTCTATTTTCTATGTACCTAAGCTCTACCTATGCTCCTATGGATTTCATGTTTACCACGACGTTAAGTTATTGTTTGGTTTTAAAAAAATGTTTATTTAACTTAAGTTGGTCGACGTAAACTCATTTCATAAATACAAGCGTCATAATTCTCATAAAAATTGTTTGTAACTTATACAATACGAACTTTGTTAATTAGTTACTTCTTTAAAACATTGTACAGTCAACAAATGAAAAAGGTAACCAAGCGAACTAAGACCAAAGATTTTAATGCTAATAATGTAAGCATCATAATGTAACTAAGTTTATGAATATAAATAAATAATTATATAGGGACCAATCACACAGATTGAGCTAGCCCCAAAGTAAGTTCGAAACTTGTGTTATGGGATACTAACTCAACGATACTATATATATTATATTTTAATAACAAATACATAATATAGATAAACATCCAAGACCGACCGAGCCCATTCAGAAAAAGTTCGTATTTCATCATGACCCGACCGGGATTCGAACCCTCGTACCTCCTGAGTGGCGGTCTGGCATGGTAACCATTACGCCGCCACGGAGGTCGTCATAAATAAAAACTCCAATAAATCCCTAAACGCAATATATCGAAAACTTGAATTATATTTATGACCCTGCTCATCTCTTTTATTGGCTGATTGTACCTTAAATATATTCTCCTTTCCACCATATTATATCCTTTAACCAAAAAAAAAATATTTTTCGTATATTCCACTCAATTTTATTTCCCTTGCTGGCTAAGTTGATATATATAATAGATTGTGTACAGACACAACACGCATTGTATGTGAAAATAACAACCGACAAGATTCGTATAATTGTTTCACGGTTGCCAACCTTAGTGGCAGAGTAACAGGCACGCACTTATATAAGTATAACAAGGGTCGCGGTTTTAAATTTCGCAAATGAAGTGAAAAATTTTTACGTGCATTAAGTTTTCTATGCTAATAATCTACTGAAGAAAGATTTTTGCCTATTCTCGTGACAATAACAGTAAAAATCTAATATTAATACCAAGCAACTGATAACAAGAAGAAGGAGATAATCGATTGCATACGCAAGCGGCGCATCACTACTCGTTGACAATCGACGCGCTGTGTCGCCGCACTACTTTTTTTCACTTTGACACTTACTTTTTCCCGCATTCAGAAAAGTTTTCATTCGATCTTGTTAATTATTGTTTAATTATATTCGTCTTTACCTACTGTGTTTTAATGTTGTTTAATCATTAATACAACCTTGATCATATCAACCCATAAAGGTCCCACTGCAGGGATACGGGTCTCCCTTCAATCGAAGGGGACTAGAGCGTACTCTGCCACGCTGCTCCAATGCGGATTGGCAGAGGCCGGTGTTTTAATTTATTACTGTAATGTAATTTGATCTTTGACAAGAGAATGTCTGTGAGGTGAGCACCTAATCTCTGAATATTTTTTTAGAAATTTTAATTTTTGAATTTCATCTATATGTAGGTAGTAGGTAGATATTATAATAATAATTATGATTTTTAGAAGCATTGACTTTGAGTTATTACGATCTAGCTTATGGGCTTATAAAATAAATAATTTAAAAACATAATCTTCTAAAATCAGTCGATTAATGTCTATTGACTTATCTTAGTCTATTTTTATTTTAAATGCAGTTTTATTTTATTTTTTATTCTTGTTTCAATGTTTAATTTTATTTATCGTTTAATTGTAACTTAAGTCTTTACCATTGTAAAAGAGCAAAAGTGCTAAGTTTCTTGCCGGTTCTTCTTAGCACAAATCTGCCGTCTGAACTGGTGGTAGGGAAAATAGGTGACGATTCGAAAATGTTTGTAATATGCCTATTTGAATAAAAATATTTCGATTTGATTAGTGAATAAAATTGAAAAGATGACAGATTTGTCAGCTTGCCTTGAATAGGCTCCGAAACTATCTGAAAAGTTTTTTTACTACTGGTAAGTTACACTATCTCCCTATCTCCGGATAGCATAAGTTACTAAAACCCGAACGAAGCCTGGCTGAGCAACTAGTTTATTAGATATAATGTTAGCTTTTTCTTTTAGGTACAAAAAAAATAATGTTTTTTTTATTCTATTCTATTCTATAATTTTTAACAAAAAAAAATTTTTATTTGTATTATAGATAGTTTTTTTAAAGTTGTTACATTATTGAATAAATGGCAATCTCGTTTAGTCATAAATACGTTGCACACTTTTTACGTTAATTGTTAAAAAATAAAGTTATATTTTAATTACATAAAGAAAAACATTCAACCCGTGCATTCAACATTGTTATTTTACTTTCTTCTCCGATGGCTCAGCGACCCAAAGTGAGTCTTTGCCTCCGACATTGTTATTAATAAGTGATTTTCTTTAAAGTCAATTATTATTATTCTTGAGAAATGAAATTGTTTACTCAAAATAATTTATTTGTTACATTACAAACTTCATAAAGTCTTAAGTTTCAATAATAAAAACTTAATTTGCTAACACAAGATGGCGCTGTAGATAAGGAATGTTATTTGTTGAAAAGGTCTTCAACACCTGCTAAGTTACTCTGCATAGCAATCGCAATTTTAATTTCAAATGCAAAATTAACAGCAAATCCTAATTCCTATCCTTGAAATTTTATACTTTACTAACTATTTGGTAAGCGTACAATCCGATGTCATTTAGTTTAGTATTTAGTTTATCGCTAGTCTAGCTGTAAAGAGTACCTAAAAGTAACAATCCAATGGCGATCGAGCGGAATTATCTTCAAGAGTAAGGAGGCTGGGTTCTAACAAGGTTCACCAAGAAATAGAGTATTGATTAAAAGAAACTAAAGTAAGATTTAAAAAAAAACAATTAAAATTTAAAATTAGTTTTTTTTTTTAAATAGTGATATGCAAATCTTTATACAGAGACTAGACTCGGGTCTCTTGTCGAAGTGTACAAAAGTATTATTGATTTGTAATAAGTAGAAATAAATCTACTTTAAATATAACTACCTACCGCCATTTCGGAAACAAAAGCAACTCAGTTAGAGAGGGACGGGTTGATATTTTTTTAAATTTCAGTAGCTACCTACTTAAACATTGTCAATCGATGGATTATTCGATAGGATTAGGCTTCTATGACCTAACTTTGTAGGTAATAAGCCTGTTTGCCTAGATTTATAAATTATTTGATTTAAATTTGAATTTTTGGTACCTACATAACACACTAAATAAATAGGCAAATTCTAAAATAATTAATGGAACACTGCTAGCATTTGGGGCTTCCCTCTTCCCTCTACCTAATCTAGAATTTCAAGACTCCCTCAAAAACTCTACACCAAAAAAATCTGAGTTGTAAGTAGTTTCACATTTACACTTAATTTTGTAAAATTCACACACGACGAAACAACTACTTAGTAAGTAGATTACGACCTTAGTATTATGACGCTGTCGAAATCCATATCAAGAAGAAATCCACATGTAGTGAAATGAGATAGTGCGCAACAAAAAATAAACAAACAGTAAAACATTTCGCCGTTGCCAAATCTACCACCCTACTTAGTACCCACCTACATAGTTGTTCAAACTGCGTTTATTTTAATTCCCTTACGTCGGCACTACAAAGGAACGCGGCTTTTATCTCCCGTGTTTGCCGTCTCACTCATTATTTACAATGTAAACGGTGGAAAAAATACGAGCACGTGCGTGCCGGCGCGGCCCGACCCGGCTCGGCCCGGCTCGGCCCGGCCCGGGCCACTCGGCACAAGTTTTAGCAAAACAGGCGTTCGCGCGGCTTCCGCGCGAGCCTCCGATCGATACCAACACTTATAACTTTTACATTAGCAGTAACAAAGTAGTCAGGTCTAAAATAAATTAATTACGTAATGCGATAGCGAATGGAAAGTTTTGCGAGGGAGCGGGCCGGGGGCGCGCGGGGGGCGGCGGGGGCACCAGCGGCGGGAAAAGTTTTAGGAGCGCGCGACACGCGCTTGTTTGGCGCGTTGTTGCGGCGGCGTACTCACCCTCTCCTCCTCGCGGATCATCTCTGCGATGCCGGGGCGGATGTCGACGTCGTCGGCGTGCAGCGTGACGGGGTCCGAGGGCGCGGGCTCCGGCGTGGCGGGCGAGCGGCGCGGCGACGGGCCGGGGCTGCGCTCGGCGGAGGCGCGCCGCCGCGCCTTGGCGGTGGTGGCGGCGCCCTCGCGCGACACGGGCCGCTTGGGCGCGCGCGCTTCGGGCCGCAGCACTGCGTGGTCACCGCTCACGTCCGTGAGGCCGCGCACCTTGAGCGTCTCGGCCACCTTCAGCAGCGCCGTGATCTGGTCCTGCGACACGTTGATCTCGCCGCGGTACATGAAGTCGACCACTGCCTTCAGGTCGCAGTACTTTATGTCGCGCATGATGATGATGGGGTGCCGGCACGGGTTGTCCATGAACAGCGATTGGAAGTAGGGGCTGCACGCAGACAGCACCACTTTGTGCGCCTTCAGGCTCTGACCCTCGCACGCCAGCGTTACGTCCACGAAGGACTCGGTCTGCAGCAGCTGATCGAAGCAGTTGGCCAAGTTGCTCTGGTAGTTGTTCCAGCGCAGGCAGAACTGCTGGGGCGAGCCGTCCACATCCCGGCTCTCCATGGCCGCGGGTTCCTCCTCGGCCGGCATCGCTTTAGCGGGCTCGCATCTGCAACGTAACCGGGAGCGGTGAAGACGCGCGATACGTACAACGCGTGCCGCGACTCGCGAGTCACTGAGCCACGGCGCGGCGTGCGGCGGGGCGCGGCGCGGGGGGGCGGCGCGGGGGCGGAGCGAGGCCGGCACCCGCCAATGGAGACCGCGCGCCGCCTCCGCGCCACGCCCCCGCCGCGCCACCCGCGCGCGCCCCCCCGCGCCCCATCGATCGCACCACGCGGCCGGCGCTAGCGCACCCCACACGCACTCGCGTTACGTGCCATTGCGCTATACCAATGTTACATTACAGTTTATTAATTTTTAATCAATCTTATTGAGATAATCTAATTTGCAAAAAAAATATTGATGGAAATAATAACAACAAATTACCATATTTCTAAAATTTTTGTTTTAAAATCAGACTTAAGGAGGACTCCTAGTCTAAAGTTGAAATTAGTCTATAAAATAAAGTTTAGATTTTTTTATGACATACGGCAAACAAACAGGCAAACAGTGGATATCAGATGGTCATGGAAGGACGATGATCTGATGGCATCATCAGAAACTCGTACAGGAAAATGGTCAGTGGATTCCTGAATAAAAGAAGGAGACGTTTTTACCTAAGTAGGACATGCATGGCTAATTTGGCAATGTAAGAAAATTGTTAATTTAGCAAGTAGGTAGGTGAATGAACCGGTAGGTAGGTACCATTTGGACCTAGGTATCAATTTACCTATTTCGGATATACCTAGTTAGGTAATTCGATAAATTAAGCACAGCTACCTACTACCTTATCTCATTTATACCTACCTATAGGTGTTATCTGAGTAGGAGGTACCTATATGACACCTACAAATAGATTTGAGTAGATACCTAGGTATACTTACTAATCAGAACAATAAAAGGGCCAAAAAACTTTAAAGTGTAAAAAAAAAAAAATTTTGGGTGGATCTTTTTACCTAAATCAATTTTACTCTAGAAACATTATAACTTACATCACCTCCAACATGACATTGCTAAATATAAGTTAAGATTGTATTATTAGGCACGATATTAATTGTGACAATATTTTATTTTTCCCATGGACCTCCAAAAAAAGGCGGACGGAATCTTGCTAAAAAAGAATTGAAGCACCCTAATGGCTGCGGCATACTAGGTATGTGCGAGTGTGATATGGCTGACCGGCACGCACACATTCACACCATAGTAAGCCGGCCGGTTTGTACATATACGCGAGGTAGCTTACTATGGGTGCTTCACTTTTTAGTTTGTGATGGTGTCTGCCTTTTTTCTTAGGTCCATGGTTTTTCCTATTGAATATAGATGCCTAAGTAGGTAGGTAGGTACCTACTTGTGTGATAAATAAGTAGGTATCTACCTATAGGTAGGTATCTGGCAGGCTTTCCAATCCTTTATTTAATATTTGACAGTTCGTATACAGCTCCATTCGTGATGTGCCGTTACTGATTCTAGGTATTTCATAAAACAATTGATTTTATGAAGATTTACTGAACTTATTTTATGAACATTTTATTGTCTCTCAACATTTTTGTTTTATAGAAATACACAAGCGTTTAACTTTAAACAATTGAAAAAAAGAATGATTTTATTGAAAATAAAACTAAAGAGAAACTTCAATTTAAACCCGTTTTTGTAAAACTAATTTTATTATTGTCCCGTTCTTTAAATTTATTTTTATTTTGCAATGTTTAATGCCTTATTTTTAAAATATCATTGTTTTACTGTTCTGGATTCTTTTATGTTTTTGTCATTGCTATGTTGGCCCCCCACGTGACAGGCCTCGCCTAATGTGGGTGTCATAGTCATAGTTATAATAAACATGTATATATGGTAATATTTTGGTAAATAAATATTATTATTATTATTAAATGAACCAACACAAACGAAATAGTTACCTATATTTTGTGATTTATAAATCACGTCATGACATTTTTTTTTAAATGAAATAATATCTTAATTGTTTTAAAATCAAGATCGTTTAGAACCTAGCTCAGACATCCTAATATTGTATTCCTTTTTATATTTAAAATACCTAAGTTTAAGTTTATACAATAAGTTACACGAATAAAGATTTTATTTATGTAATTATAATTTCGTGTCGCAGGTTTTTGATTTCTACGTAGGTAGGTACCTACCTAATTGTCAGCAGCACAAAATGTTTTTCTATAATTTTTAACGATTCTAAAAAAAACATGGAAGGGTATTTTTATTTAACACAATAAATTAACTAATAATGTTTTTACATCTTTATTTTAGACAGTGAGAATAATTCTAAGTAGGTACAGACCATTTTAACGGTAATCGAAAACTGCCGTGGACACTTAATTTTTTAAGGCGGGTTTTGTTAACATTTTTAGGGTTCCGTAATACCTAAACTACATGTAGTTTTTAACAAATATACTTAAGTTCCTTGTAGTTCCTTGCAAGGAACTACAAGGAACTTAAGTATATTTGTATATTATATTTATATAATAATATTTTATTTTAACAAGCCGCTTTCGTGAATTTCTGCACTCCCAAGGGTTGACTGGTAGAGAATGCATTTAGCATTAAGTTCGCCTGTTGTATCAGTACTTTGTGTATTGTGGTCAATAAAGATAATTAAATAAAAATAAACTTTTATAGTTTCGCCATGTCCGTCTATCTGTCTGTCCGTCCGCGGTCTATCGCCTACACGCTTAATGCTAGAAAGCTGTAATTTGGTATGTAGTAGATACACATATTTATCAATGATAACATAGTGCTGGTACAAAATTTTGAAAAATTTTTTTTTCGGTCTCCCCTTCATCTAATATTGAAATGAATTTTTTTCGAGCCTTATTAAACACGCGCCATTTGAAAAAAAAAACATGGTAGGTCCATATGCTGAACCTTCAATGAAAACTATTACGGTAAAGTAGGTTCTACTAGTTACCGACGATCTAAAATAACATTTCTTTGATGAAAACTTACAAATGTCATAGAATATGGCATTATACAGTCAAGAGCAGGTCGACCTTTACATATTGGACTTTATACCATTCTTAAGTTCTTTGTCATAAGAGCTAAAATTGTACTGCAGGTGTATCTCGACGTGCACCTGTCTGTACCTACTCATCTGCAAGCAAGCAACGCGTAGCAAATACGGAACCCTACATTGTACGTGGCCCGACACGTACTTGCCCGGTTTTATTCAACGTACCTTTAAACCCTGTTTCTTTTAACTTGACCAATGTAGTAAACAATCTTAGCGCGTCTTTTTAGCAAAAATATGCAATTAAAATTATCATTCACACCCAAATAATAATAATATAGTTAGAAATGGCATTTAACACAACACTCTGATTTATTCTGGCGATTTATCGATTTTACACATGGATATTTGAATAAAAAGACACGCTAAGATTGTTTACTACATTGGTCAAGTTAAAAGAAACAGGGTTTACGTAGGTGGCTACATAAATAGGCTGGTAGGAGTCATGCATTTCTCAATAGGTTCCAAACAATTTCGAAAGAAAGTTACTAAAGTTGTATGTGCCTAAAATCAGTTCCTGTTTTTTGTTTTGCATGTTATGTGATTTTATACTTATGTAAATTGTTTTGCATGAAGTGTTCGCCTCTAAATAGCTGTTTTTAAATATTTAAGTTTGTATCAATGTTACCAGCTGTTGGTGGGTGATCCAATAAATAAATAAAAAATAGGTATATTTAAACGAAAATAAATAAAAATGTACATTTTGATTACGTCTAGTATTCGATGAAATAAAATAAAGATAGGTACTTAAAAACTTTATTTTTACTTCGTTTTTTTTATGAGAGAGGAGGAAAAACCTTACCGTGCCCTCCGACGCACGGAGAAGCTCGAGAAAATGAAACCCATCCAAACGCTGGCTAGGGTCGACGTTGCTTAACTTGCGATATTTAATAAATATATAATAATAAAAATATGTTTATTTTCCAACACTACAAAAGTATTTAACAAAACATTTTTACAGGCGATTAACAGGAGGTGTATTACCTACAAAAGTACCTAGGGTGGACTGGAGCGTCTGGAGCCTAAGCTAGGAGAAATCCTGAATTTCAGGACTCCAGGGCATCCGCGGTTTAATACTGTTTCAGTCAGTACTTATAATAATAGTATAATAATACTAGACTATAGAACTTTATAAAATAAGAGTAACAAAACAACAATTATGAAACATCAACAAGGTTCTAAACTTTTTCTTAAAACGTTTGTTGTTTGGTTATGTTAATCGATAACAAGTTGTTTTTAAGTGAGGTTGACTAATGACATTTTATACAGTCGAGTAAATTCAAAATTCAAAACTTTTATTCAGAGAATAGGTTTTCACAAACACGTTCTCTTGTCAGAGTATACAGTAATAAATGATTTGTATAAATTAATCTACTCTATAAACTACTACCATTTCGGAAACAAAAGCAAAATGACCACTGGTAAAAAGAAATGGCGAAAGAAAACCAGTTACGGCCTTTTTTGTCATTTAAAAATATATAGTACTTTTCTTTTTTCTTTTCTTTTTCAACATAGAATTTAAAACATACATACCTACAACATTACGTACGCGGAATGTCAATAAATAGTGCCATGAATTTGTCTTAACTTAAAATTAAAAGTAAAAGTAAAAGAGGGTGTCCAAAAGAAACCCAGCTCCGTCCTCAAATCTCGCTTACCCGTGGGAATTTTGAAAAATCCTTTCTTAGTACACCCTTAGACATCGTAAGGAACCTACATTCCAAATTTGGAATCTCTAGACCCAGCGGTTTGGGCTGTGCGTTGATTATAGTTAAGTCAACCAGTCAGTCAGTCGGGACGTTGAATTTTATATATAAAGATTAATTCTATTATGACAAAATTTGTTTATCTGATTCAGACCTTGCTAACCCTTCTATCAATACTTCGTTATCCTAAGGTTGCTTTGAAAAGATTTCTTTTAGCAGTAAGGCCGCCTTGTTACTGATACATCATCAGACCGTATGCTTGTTTGCCAACTTTGAAGTATAAAAATAGGACGGGCTGCACTCCGGGAGTGCCGGTAGAAGTGAAAACTTAAACATCAACGTTGTGCATTTTTGATTATTTTGATATGGTTAGGGAATCTTACGCTTTTTCGATCAGACTACGGATCTGACTATAGTTTAACATTTTTTACCCATTTAAAAAAAGTGCCATGCGCCGCTTAAGAAGTTTTCACTTCAAAAAAACACTAGTACCTATACGTAAGGTACC
This sequence comes from Endotricha flammealis, assembly GCA_905163395.2. Classification (NCBI taxonomy): domain Eukaryota; kingdom Metazoa; phylum Arthropoda; class Insecta; order Lepidoptera; family Pyralidae; genus Endotricha; species Endotricha flammealis. The sequence goes on from LR990852.1 coordinate 21,715,094, forward strand.
TATCAATGTAATTTATTGTTTCTTTCTTCTGTTCATAAGTGTATTGCAAATATAGCAAATTCTATATATCTGTAGAGACGGATGGCGTGGACAAAAGGATGATTATATACCCAGCAGTGGGTCGATGAGTGCTGATGGTAATGATAATTATTGTATTTTGCTTTTCCTTCCGAAATGGTTTTAGTTTCTAGAGTAGATTACACAAAAAAATATTATTGAAATGTAAATCTTAATTAATGAAAGTGTCTGTGAAGATCTAAGTACTAATAAAGATAAGTTTTGAATTTTTGAATTGACTGCTACGCGCGATTGCTGACGCTGCATAATCGGTACCTTATGTAAGCCGTTTAGTTTAAAATAATAGTACATTGTTCACCGACCGTGACCGTTTCCCGACGAGGTAGCCGTTTGGGGCTCAACGCGTAGGACCGCAATACTCCCGAGTGGAAATCGCACTTGTTCCCGAGGTAGGTACCTCTTTAATGCCTACTACACCTGCAAGGAGAGGACGAAGAGGAATTCAACGCGATATTCACTTGTTTCTGTAATTGATGACGTCATCGTCGACCACCAGACGAACACCCGGGAGGAAAAAATATATGAAAATCCATTATCTACTGCCCTATTTTTGAGAATAGTAAGGGATTTTTTTCGTCCCGTCTCATCATCATCATCTCACCACCAGTCCACTGCTGAACATAGGCCTTCCTCAAACGTCTACAGTGCGACCTGCTGGCAACGTCCTTCGTCATGGGTCATCATCCTCCGGCCTATTCAAGGGAAAGGATTGCGTACTTTCTCGCAACTTTTTGGTATTATGTATCAGTGACCTCTCGCCGCACAGGGTGGTCCCCCCGGTGCTCTCCACAATTTTGTTATTCCTAACTATTTGTACAGCGCCAAAAGTATTATAATATTTGTTCTGTAATACTTGGACTATGAATTTTTTCCACCCCCTGTTACATAGAGTTAAGTTGATAATAGATTGGACAGTCGAATAAAATACATTGTGTTTTTTTTTCTATAAATAAATCAACTCTGAAGAGCTTACAAAAAAAAATCTACGCGCCACCTGGTCCCATAGACTCAAAGTAACCTTAACCCTTTGGTGTTATGGATATATTATTACCAGACAACTGAGATATTATTGTAAATATAGGACTTATAATATATAGAGAACCCCCAGACTCGAGAATAAAAAAAAGATAAAAGTTTTCCTGAGCAGAAATGAAACCAAACCCGAGTCCTCTGGTGATGAAAAACCGGGTGCAGTGTAGGGTTAGCTATTCCGTATTAGCTATGCTTGCAGATTAGTGTAATGTCATATTCTATTACATTTTTGTATGTTTTTTATCTCATAAGTTCGTAAGCTATTTAAAGCGTTATTTAATAAAAATAAAGAAATAAATATTCTTTGACGAATCACACAACGCCATCTAGTCACAAATTAAGCAACTAAGCTTGTACTATGCGTACTAGATTATATTATATATAACTGAATATTAAATCTACAAATGTTAGAAATTAGTTTCTGTGCTTCATCTATTTCACTTGCTAATTTAATTTACAACACCGCTTGAACAGATCAGTTTCAGACGGTTCTATTTGAACGGTACTGTCCAACTGGTTACATTGTAAATAGCCTTAACTCAGCTATATAATATTATACCTTTCAGTAAATCAATAGACTGAAAGTTCAGTTATAACTGAGCTTTCAGTGAAGTTGAAATCGTTTATTTCAAATACGTATTTACAATGAGTTCGTCTCCTGTAAATATCATGAACGCTGCTTTAGTAGGTCATGCAAAGCAGACCACTATTGGATTTTTGAATTAGGATAGCTGATAACTTCATCACAAAATATATTTTGCTGTTATTAATCTATATAAAATGCTTTGTAAATCATAAATAATCATCATCATCTCAGCCCGCTTCTACCCAATGTTGCGCATAGTCCTCTCTTTTTGTACGCCTACCAACTCGGTCCTGTGCCATTCTCATCCAGGTACGACCTGCGACTTTAGCTATATCGTCCACCCATCTCGCTACTGGACGTCCTACACCTCTTTCCCCAGTTTTGGGCCACCATTCGGTCAAGGGCTTACTCCATCTGCCATCTGCCATCACTCCGACGGGCCATGTGTCCTGCCCAACTGGGCAGGAAACATGGCCCGGCAGTGGAACTCCACTTCAAGCTTTTGACCGCGTTTCCGACATCTCGCACTTTAGTACGTTGTCGTATCACGGTGTTTGGAACGCGATCTTGTAACCTATGCCGAGCATGGCTCGCTTCATGGCCCTCTGTGTGACTCTTAATTTGTACACAGTCTCCTTCGTAAGCCTTCATGTCTCGGCACCATAGTTTATAGTGGGCGACATTGATTATATAAGCAGGTCTTCAGGCATTGTGGGGTATCGGTCGATTTCAATATGTCATCCAGTTTGTTAAATGCGACCCATCCCAGCTGTATGCTTCTATCGATCTCCTTGTCAGCCTCTCTTTTATTTGCGTTCTTTTTTCCTTTCTTCTTTAGCTTACTTAGTGATAGCACATGTCCAAGGTAGACGTATTGGTCAACCATCTACAATCTCTCGTCTCCAAATTGTAAGATGTAACTTTGGAAGATTGGAGACATTCGTGATTGCTTACGTCTTGGACTTGTTCATCCTTAAACCAGATTGTAAAGATGCGTAGTGAAGGTTTGTTAGCATTTCCTGGAAATCGGGAGATTTATCTGCAAATAGCACGAGGTCGTCTGCGAATCTTAGGGGAGACAGGTAGACACCATTGATGTTTATTCCCATAATATTATTATCCCATTCGAGCGTTTTATGACGTCTTCCAACACAGCCGTAAAAAGCTTAGGTGAGATGGTATCCCCCTGCCACACACCTCTTTTGATGAGCATGGGGTCAGTTAGTTCATGCAGGCGTACTGGCCTTGTTGCCGAGATGTAGAGCACCCGCAGTAAATCCACATATCGTTTCTCAATATGGCAACGATGGAGAGAGTCAAACACGGCCAAGTGTTCAACACTGTCGAATGCTTTTTCGTAATCTACGAAAGCCATGCATAGGGGTTTGTTGTACTCTTGACTCTTTTCCATCAACTGCTTGACCGTGTATATGGTCAATAGTAGAATATCCACTCCGGAAACAGGCTTGCTCTGGAGGTTGGCACTCGTCTAATTGTCATGTCAGTCTATTACATTAAAAAAAATGTGAATAACTTATAAATACAAGCCACCAAACGAATTAGTTCAACCGTTATTCCATCCCCACCCGGGGCTTTATCAGGTTTCATCTGAGATAGTGCCTTTGCAAGTATACTATCCATATCCAGATAGGAAGCAGGTGGAGCTCTAGTATCTCCTTCGGGTGTCTCAGGAACTGTCGACCTAGAACCGTGAGCTCTCCCTGTAAAACGCCTCAACTGTTGTCATAATCTGTTTTCTATCTGTTATTATGTTTCCGGATTCGTTTTTGAGTTTAAATACCTGTTTAGACAATATAACACGTCTTTATTTTCTTCTAAATACTTTTGGGCCTATTTAACCGTGATAATAATCCATGACGGTTCACTATATGGGCATACTATGGAGTATTATCTAAGATCTACTAATTGTAATGAGGTAAGATTTATATTTAGATTATGTCTTTGCTTGCATTGAATAGGCTCCGAAACTACTGTCTAAACTACCGATAACTACCGATCTAAAAATTCATTGACCGTTAGGATAAATAATAATTTGGTTTGCAGCCCTGCGCTGCGTCGTGTGCCCTGTCTAAATATTGTTAGGTCTATCGCCATCTGCGTCACTATTTGTTTGCCGGCGCGGAGGGTCCACTTTGTATATTTCATGGTGCTGACAAAACACGTACAACTGGCTTCGTGGAACTGCGTTACGTATATCTTTAAAAAACTATTTATACCAAAACCCCCTTTGTCTTTAAATGTACTTTACATTTAAACACCCGTTAGGATTAGCTGGAAGAGGTGTCTTTTAGAGATTTTTTTTATGCCACAAAGGTGGCAAACAAGCATACGGCCCGCCTGTTGGTAAGCATCACCGTAGCCTATACACGCTTGCAATACCGGGGTATCACTCACGTGTCGCCAACCCTCCCGACCCCTCCAAGTGGAACTCTAGAGACTCACCGTAGGAACACAACATGGCCGAGACCAATGCTATTTGGCTACGATCTTCTGTAAGTAGAGGTCCTTCCCCAGACGGGCAGCTCCGATTTGAGCGGATTATCCGCTGTACCCTACCTCTCTTAGATATGAGATAAGCTCAATTTTGTACACTATGATCTAAACTGTTTTATTTTGTTTACATGAAAAAAAGAATAAGAACTTTTGGGCTTGTTAGTAGGCTTCGGAGGGTTAAGTAGGGTAAATGTTTAAAAATGCCTAGTCGAGGTAGATGTTTAGTGGAGGGACATTTTTTATCGGATGTTAAAAGTACTAGCGACTTTGTGATTAATAATAATTTTACATAATATCCAAATTGAAATTGTTAATAGCTGTCACTGTCACCAGCTAACAATTTCAAATTCATTGTATCCAACCACTCAACTGTCCCACGACTATTAGAACACACGATATTTAGTTTTTTTTTCCTAAATAAAATTATACGCATAAAAAAAAATAACTAAAACTTAATACTTAGATCCACTTTCTATACTTTGGTATATTCACTGGGCCTCTCCTCTAGTGTTAACATGTACTTATGTACAGAAGTAGACAATATATTTGAAAAAAAATAATTGTGCCACGACTGGAAATTTACCCTGCATAAACTTTTAAGACGAAGTGAGAGAGAGCGTGAGAGAGCGATGCCAATATTTTTAACACTACAAAATCCACACTAAATGTTTGCCTCGAGCGGAAATCGAAGCCGCGCCCTCAGGTGCCGATCACTATTAACACATTATCTGTCATGTCAATGTCCACAATATTTAGAAAAAACTGGACAAGTACGTGTCGGGCCACGCACAATGTAGGGTTCCGAATTTGCTACATTTGTACGTTTTCGTCAAATAAATTTTACTTCATAAGTTCGTCGGCTACTACTCGGTAACTAGTAGAGCCTACTTAACCGTTATAGTTTTCCTTGTAGGTTCACTATATGGACTACTTCCATGATTTTTTTCGAATTTCCAAACACAAGACTTTCGGAGTTAGAGGGGGGGGGGACCACCGTACAGAACGAAAATATTCGCAAACGGATCATTGTATATGAAAATGATCTTTCCACACCCTCGATGTTTTTAAGAGACCTATCTAACGATACACACAAAAAAACATGGGATCAGAGCGACAAAAAAATTCATTCCCACTTTACATGTAGGGCAAGCACGCCATAATAAAATATTTTTCAAAATATTGTTCCAGCTCTTTGTTAGCATTGTTAATATGTGTATACATACCAAATTACAGCTTTCTAGCATTAAGATTTTAGGCGCTAGAGCGCAGACGGACGGACGGACGGACATGGCGATTGGAACCTTAAAAAAATTGGGATAATTTCCAAAATTGTCCTGGGAAAGACAATGGTGCACTGCGAGCGAATTCGAACCCCAATAGCCTACAAGACAAGACATTCACAACACCTGTAGGAAAACAAGTATAATGTGAAGTCAGGAAAACAACATTGTTGTGCGTTCATCAGATAATGGCATTGCAATCTTGGCGACCTTGGGGAATCCAGTTAATCCCGAACGTTTTTTTTATAATACACATTGCAAACCGGTCTTCGAACACCACTTGAGGGACGATGTCGTCGCTGTGTGTCGCACTCTAAAGCAAAGTTGAGCATCGTCGACCATATACCTATTATTTGTATGGTTTTCGTTATTTAAAGCTTCTTCGCGCTTCGGAGGGATAAGACGGGCTCGGCTGTTGTTGATGGATGACAGTCGTTAAGACAAGGTAGCCTTCAGGCGGCTTAAAGACACCAGCCTCTGATAACCCACATTGGAGCAGCGTGGCAGAGTACGCTCTAGTCCACTCCTTTTGCATCCGTCTACCCCATGAGGATTGCCATTGTAAGTTAATTACAACATTGCACACTCATCCTGATAAATATGTTGACATGTTCAGTAGTTTTTGATAAACATGACAAGGTGACAACATATTTATGCCGCCGACTGTACATCTCAAAACACGAACGTTACAATAATAAAACTGTTTACAACCATCATTAATTAAAAAAACATTACGTTGCCGTTGACATGATAATGCCAACTCCATAAAAACCAACATCAGATAATCAAAATGTTACACGAAATACCTACAAGATTATAAAAACTAATAATATGTGTATTTGTGAAGTGTGTATGTATATTTTTACACACATGTTTTAGTGTGTAAAAATTTATATGGCTAAAAATGTTAAAAACTATTTAAGTACTATGTATTTTTTAGATAAATGACATAAACTCACATATACAGGTGCTGATAGACTTGAGCATTCTTGCGAATGTTACATCACAGAAAAATTACGAGAACATTTTAGCGAGCATTCTATCGAGCTTTCTGGCGAGCATTCTAGATTCACATTAGTTCGCCACCATCTTCTGTTCGCTAGAATGCTCACGATGTTCGTAGCAATATTTAGCTCTATGCTCGGCTCGGCTCGTAGCTCGGCTCGTTGTTCAGTTCGACAAATATAAAAACGGCGAATGCTCGATGTTCTGTTACAAGTGAATGCTTGAGTCTATCAGCACCTTTAGAGTTCTAGCAGAGAATTAACGAAATGGGCTGGATAGGCTACCCTCTTACAGAATATCGGCGAGTATATTGCCTGTGATATGATATGATATAAAAAAACGGACAAGTACATGTTGGGCCACGATGTAGTGTTCCGTATTGGCTACGCATTTCTTGCTTGCAGATGAGTACAATGCTATATTCTATGACATTTGAACGTTTTCGTCAAAGATATTTTACTTCATAAGTTCGTCGGCTATTACTCGGTAACAAGTAGAGCCTTTCATTGAAGGTTCAGCATATGGACTACTACCATGTTTTTTTTTTCAAATTTCTAAACACAAGACTTTCGGAGATAGTGGGGGGGGGGGACCACCGTGCATAACAAAAATTGACATGATAAATGTAAATAATTCCGAAACGGATCATTGTATCGAAAAATGACAAAGACTATCCCACACCCTCACTGTTTTAAAGAGACCTATCTAACGATACCACAAAACAAGGGGTCGGCGCGAAAAAAAAATTTATTTCGTTACATGTAGGCACACACCCAAATATTTTTATTTTTATTTTGTTTCAGCACTTTGTCATTATAGTATCTAATAAGTAGCATTGATACTATGTGTAAACCAAATTACAGCTTTCTAGCATTAAGCGTCTAGGCGCTAGACCGCGAACAGACGGACAGAAAAACGGACATGGCGAAACTATAAGGGTTCCTTGTGGTTTACTACGGAACCCTAAAAAAGGACGGGTTGCATTGCACTCCGGGAGTGGCGGCAGAAGTGAAAACTTAAACGTCCTCTCCATGCGCCTTACGCTTTTTCGATCAGGCTACGGATCTGACGCGAGTCTAACATTAGTTAACTAATCTGTGAATGTGTAACTCTTGCATTACATATACCTTATTTCATACATATACCTACATAGGTACCTTATTTCACTCACAACGAATTTAAACAGAAATAAACTAGACATACTAGGAACTCTAGGAAGTATTAAAAGGACTTCCCTTCCCTCCTTAACAACTATATAAGAGACAGCAATTTGAAACAAACGGCAAAGCCTAAAGAGATGGTAAATCAAGTAAAGCTCGATTGCCGAGCAGAGCACCACGTTCTATTGTTACATTACTATTGGGACCCAATGCTGTGTGTGAGCTGTTGTTTACTATTTTTATTCCAATATTATAGATTGCTAATAAATAAAAGTTAAAGTGCAAATTGCCAAGCCTTACTCAAATACCTTATAAGTTTGTATGAAACAACATGGCTGTGCTCAATTTATGTTATTTTTTGTTATGATTGAAAATTCTATTGGAACATGATATCATATTACTTACGATCAGATCAAAATAATAAAATACAAAGGAAATTTATAATCAATACCAAGAAAAATATATCGAAATGTTGCTTTTTTTGATATTATAAATTGATATTTTAAATAATTGTACCTATTGTTTTATGATTTACTAGTGAAACCCGCCCAACTTCGTTTGCGTGTATTTATTTATGCACAGTGGCGCCATCTACATCAGACTTTTGATGAAATCCCACGGGAATCGCGTACTTTTCGGGATAAAAAGTACCCTATGTGTTAATCCGGTACCTTGGATCCGGTATCAGCTACGTAATACCAAATATCATAAATATTGGCGCAGCCATTTGAGCGTGAAGAAGTAACAAACATACACATTACTTTCGCCTTTATAATATTAGTTGGATTAACAAAATAACAAACAATAAAATATGAAGACCTCCGTGGCGTAATGGTTACCATGCCGGACCGCCACCCAGGAGGTCCCATGTTCGAATCCCGGTCGGGTCATGATGAAAAACTAACTTTTTCTGATTGGCCTGGGTCTTGGATGTTTATCTATATTATGTATTTGTTATAAAAATATATTAGCGTTGACTTAGTATCCCATAACACAAGTCTCGAACTTACTTTGGAGCTAGCTTAATCTGTGTGAATTGTCCCTGTATATTTGTTTTATTTTCATTTCATTTTATTTTATTTGTGAAAACTTAAACATCAACGTTGACCCTCCCCATCTGACACGAGATCTGACGCGAGTTTAACATTTTTTACCCATCTAAAAAGTGCCAAGCGCCGCTTCAGAAGTTTTCACTTCAAAAATCGTTTATGTATATACGTTTGCCAACAGCAGGTTTGACTTTAACCCTGCAGGTCTCAGTACTGAGAAATAGCCGAGGCTAGACTCTACCTTTTTTATAGTTAGGAAAATGCATTACTGCATGTCCCGCCACTTGGGGGAAGCGACGGGGGTCTGTCGGGCTCACTCGCCAATGAGGGAAACCGACTAAAAACCTGACTGTCTGCCACCTTCTCCGCCTTCACAGTGGCAGGGTCGCGGGATCTGGTGATACTTCCGCAACCCCACCGGCGGGTGTCCGTGGACCCATCCCAGACTAGACCCTACCAAGACCATATTCCTTATAATCTGCTTAGCAGAATAAAACAGTAGACTCCGATATGTCTGTACTTTGAACATATTAGGCAAAAATGGAGAGGGAACAGTTAGAGAAAGGTAATAAAAGCGAAATTTTTTTTGTTGAATTTTTTGTCAGTCTGTCTGTCTGTCTGTTTGAACGCGCACATCTCCTAAGTTACTGAACGGATTTTAATGCTGTTTTCACAGGAAGAGAGAGCTCGGCTTGGAGCAGAATATAGACTTTGTTTCATTTTAATCGTATATGTCCGGAAAAGGAGTTATCCTTATGTGAACATTTCACGCGGACGAAGTCGCGGATAACAGCTCGTTATCAATAAAATTCAATTGTGTTTGAATTAGTTTTTTTTATACCACTAATGTAGCAAACAAGCATACGGCCTGCCTGATGGTAAGCCGTCACCGTAGCCTATAGACGCTTGCAATACCGGGGGTATCACTCGCGCGTTGCCGAGCCTGTAAAAAGTGGAGCTCTGGAGACCTTACTCACTGACTGACTGACTCACGGAACACAACATGGCCGAGACCAATGCTATTTGGCTACAATCTTCTGTAAGGTGGAGGTCGTTCCTGAGAGGGGCAGGCGCTGTATGAAGTTGCCATGGCGACCTAAAGGGATTAATTGTGTAAAAAACTAATGTGTGTAACTCGTCAATCATAAAATGGCTAACTAATAGGAATTCAAACTGCGTCATCACGGTTACGCGCTGCTGTAAATATCGCATAAAAGATTTTTAATCCGGTAGTTGAGCCTTGAATATTCATTTTTACTAAAAGGAATATTGAGCATGGAACATAGCGGAGGGTTAGTTCAATATTACTTCGTTTTTTACCTTTTTGTGGTACATAATGTTTTGCTTTATCGCAATAAAATGATTTGTATACATGTTTATTTCACATCAATTTTCACCAAAAATCAAATGATATACTTTCGAGCTTTTGTGCCAAGTATAAATTGAATATAGACTAGGCCTAGATAATAGGCGAAAAATATAAAGTATACCTCCTTATATTCTCATGGGTGGTCGTCAGCAGGAAGAATAATTCCCGCTGCTCCACATAGGTATAAGGCCGAAAGGTCGTCAAGATTTTTAGTTGCTCGCTCACTAGGCCCATTGCGAGACGTTGTTTATAGCGTGTGCGACTACTGGACAGTGGGCCTATTCTCCTATTAATCCGAGAAAATTAATAAAATCAAAGGAAATAATTCGTGTAGTTTTGAAAATTGAAAATTCGAGTCTAGATCAACATACCAAAAGTACTCGAGGGTATGTTGATGGTGTATCGAGGGTCAAAGGTTCCTTTTTTTCAGGTTAACAAAAATTTACAAAATCAATTTCGATTTCAAGCCCCATCTCGCTCATACGAAATGTAATTGAACGAGATAGTAAGTGACTTGAGTGAAATTAATTTTTAACTTTTCGTACCTTCTAAGCGGTAAAAGCCACCCGCTCCCCTAACCAGCGTAGTAGCACAAGACCACAATGGTCTAGCGGAGAAGGTGGGAACACTGGCTGGGGTCGATGTTGCTTAACTTGCGTTTTCGTTTTAGACTAGATGGGCTGTGCAACATGGTACTTATCCATAAAGACAAAATTTCAAAACAAGTAAAAGTTGGACGCCTAAAATGTGTTAATAAATGGCAAAATAATTTGTTCGTTCATTATCGGCCCATCAGCCATAAACACGGTCCTAAATCACATACGATGTAAAAGCGTGGTATTTTTCATCTCATAAAAGTACGTGGTGACAAGCGGGTGGTCACGCGACGCCGCGGCACAATTTAATTGTTCCAACTATATAATGGAAATCACAATCTTCATTTAGTGGACGACATACCTAAAAATACATAGATCACTTACAAATAGACTGGTAGTGCAGTTGAATTATACTCCATTCCAAATAATTCCAATCATTGACGCAAACGCTCCGACCAGACAAACGTTTTAAAAGGCTCGCAAAGGGCATAGACAGAGAACTAAACCACCTTTCCGCTTATAATGTGGGGCAGCGGGAATTATCATTTTTCCCACTGGCGACCACACGTGAGAGCCTATTTCTTTATATTTCCCCTGATCTATCTAGGTTAGTACTAAAGAATCATTTGATTTATAGTATAAATCGAATGAAATAAACATGAATCGATTATAAATCACTTAACTGCGATAAAGCACACGACATTATGTTACCACAATAAGGTATGACAAGCTAATTCAAACACAATCGTGGAATTTCACTGGGAAATCTTGTGCGAAGTATCTTGGAATGGAATTATAAGGAACATGAGTTTTTTCCAACTGCAAAACTATACATACACACAAGTCCTTTTTTATCCCAGTCCATAAAACAACAGGTTTTATGTCTATGCCCGCTATACGTTATTAATTAAGTTATAAAAAAGTCACGGCCAAATTAACATATTTATGGATCAATAAAGCGTTAGCCACTGTTTACACTAATGACGACAGTGGCGCCACCTCTGTTTGTAAAATGGAAATTATCTAAACTGGTTTTTAATCAGGATCATAGATGGCGGTAGTGATTATACTAATATTATAAATGCGAAAGGTTGTGAGGTTTTATGAATGTTCGTTACTCTTTCTCATCATTTCTTATCAGTCTGGGCACGGCAACAACGGGATTTCGTGTGTAAAACTAGTTTATAATATTAGTATGGATTTAGTATTTGTTTTCGGGACATTCCCAGTCTCGTGTGTAGCCAGGATCAACAACGGCGACCTCAAATTGACAATAAGCAATGAAGCTTATTGACGTCCCGGGGGAGACACTACAGCTGTCTTGGGACTCATTAACGAATTTAGTCAGAAAGAAAATGGTCGGAGTAGGAAAGAATTGAAAGTACTTTATATGGATTTAGTATAACAACACTAAATTAAAGTTTTCTCACTAAGAATATAAAATTTAGAAACTTTCCACATTAAACAAACAAACAGTATTTAAGGAATGCCAATATTTACCTACTGTGTATTTAAAAAGACGCTTAATTACACCGTGTTTAATTTTAAATTTCTGAGAAACGCTCATACCGACAGAGATACTTTGCATCTTGTAAACAGAAAATCTTCATAAATGTTGTAAGTATATTAGAAACATGGTTTGTTATTAACTTTTTTTTGAGGATTCCCAAGAAAATATAAAAAATTGGGCAAGTGTGTGTAGGGCCACGCATAATGTAGGGTTCCGTACTTGCCACGCTTTGCTTGCTTGTAGTGCAAAGGCCATTATTTTATAATATTTCTACGTTTTCATCGAAGAAATAAGTTCGTCGGATATTACTCGGTAACTGCCTACGGAACCGTTATAGTTTTTCTTGCAGGTTCACTATATGAACTACTATCATCTACTATCATTATTTTATTTCTCATATTTCTGAACACAACATCTTCAGAGATAGAAGGTGGGAGATATGGGGAAAAGGTAATCCGTTTGAATCAATTTTACACTAGAAACTAAAATTAAATTAGTCAAGTCAGTGACCGTTAGGTGACTTTAAAACACTGACACCAGCTACCTGACTTGACACTACTTGAGGGAAACACACGAGAAGAAGAAGAAGACAGTAGAAACATTACAGACACTATCGAACTGTAACATTATTATTTTAAATTCAATATAAAGATTGTGGTTGTCTAAAGTAGGAAATTACGAATTGGTCTTTATTTTGTTTTGAACATAGTTTTCCGATCAGAGAACCTACCTACCTACGTTACGGTCACCGGGCGGACACCTGTTGAATCCGGTACTATTACGTTCAACAAAAATACATATATTTCTACTATATCTACTAGTGTACTGAACAAAACCGCGGCTAATGTGTTTGCCAGTATGTAACATTCGAACATTCGATAATATATACAGCAGTTACGTATGCGCCAAAATTTTTACAATTTAGTACCTAACTAAACAATTGCAAATCGATTGTCGTTATGCACTGAGTAATAAGTATGAGTTTCGAACTTCGTTTTACGTCTGCGCGAGCCAGCACCGTTGGCGACTAGTAGATATAATAACTACTTTCTTCTTGAAAATATGTTGTGTAAAATGTCACCTCCCCCAGGTGGGAATTTGAACCCACGTCCTGTCGATATCCGGCCGAGTGCTTATTCCAACTGAGCTACCGGGAGTCAGTAATGGTGGCGAAATTTTTCATTAATTTAAACTGCGTTAATTGTTTTTAAAATTGTTTCTAATCTTCTAATCATTCGTCATCATTATCATTACATAGTCATCCCAGTGTATGGACACGGATCACCCTTCAATCGAAGTGCTCCAGATACCACTGTTTTCTAGCCGCCTGAAATCCACAGACTTGGCTTAACAACTGTCATCCGTCGACAATATACGGAACCGTAGGCTGAACGTGCCTTGCGAAACACGGAAAATTTCGAGATAACAATACCAGGTGATGTCAGGTAGATGGCACCACTTCCCGGTAGCTCTGTTGGAATGCTCGGCCGGATTTCGAGAGGACGTCGGTTTGAAATTTGAATCCTACCGAGCGGGGAGGTGAAATTTTCTTGTCCGAAACTGATCAATCAATCAGAAATATTAAAAACAATTTACAGTAATAAATACAATGTACAATCAAGAGCAGGTCGACCTTAACATATTGGACTTTGTACCATACGTAGGTTCTATGTCTTAGGAGCCAAAATTTTTTTATTTTATTTTTTATGTAAGAGGTTGGCAGACGAGCATGCGGGTCACCTGATGTTAAGTGATCACCGCCACCCATGGAGCACAGGGACACCGGGGGAGTCCCTGAGCCGCTGCCGGCCTTTTAAGTGCATGTATGCTCGTTTCTTGAAGGTACCCAGGTCATAGTCATTTGGAAATACTGCTGGCGGGAGTTGGTTCCAGATCTTTACTGTGCGTGGAAGGAAGTGTCGCAGGAATCGAACAGTGGTAGAGGTCCATTCATCCAGATGATGTTGATGGAATTGGAGTCTGTGGCGGATGGTACGATAGTAGAACCGAGCAGCTGGAATAAGACCGAACAACTCCTCGGAACACTCCCCGTTGTAAAGTCTGTAGAGCACGCATAGAGATGAAATATCTCTTCGCACAGACAGCGGATCCAACCGATCAGAGATAGCTGGGTCACCGACTATTCGGGCTGCTCTACGCTGGATGCGGTCAAAAGGAAGAAGCTGATAATCAGGTGCTCCAGCCCACAGATGCGAGCAGTACTCCATGTGTGGTCTAACCTGCGCCTTATATAATTGAAGGCAATGGCTTGCCGTGAAATACCGCTTCGCTCTGTTGAGCACACCGAGTTTTTTGGAGGCAAGTTTAGCCTTGTTTTCCAATTGACCACGAAATTGAACATCAGCCGATATGTCAACACCCAGAATCCCAATGCTAGATGCCACAACTAAGGGAGTGTTATCAAAGATAGGTCCAATTAAAAAGGAGTCTTTTTTGGTAGTAAACGCGCAAACTTCTGTCTTCGAAGGATTAAATTCGACTAGGTTCAGCTTTCCCCAATCAGCAGCCAGTCCAAGGGATGTCTCGATCTCAGACACAAGCTTGGTTCGGCACCACTCGACGTTGTCCCGAGAAGAATTCGCACGGCCAGCGTAATAGGCATCTCCCGTACTGTCGTCCGCATAACAATGAATGTTGCTAATTTGCAACATGTCATTGATATGCAGCAAAAACAGCGTGGGAGATAGCACGCATCCCTGCGGAACACCAGCATTCACGGGCATGGAGTCTGAGCATTCACCGTCTACTACGACTTTTATGCACCGCCCTGCAAGAAAGCTGGTGATCCAAGTGCAAAGACCTTCGGGAAGTCCATATGAAGGCAGTTTGGAAAGAAGCGCCCTGTGCCACACTCGATCAAATGCCTTTGCAATATCCAGACTAACGGCCAATGCCTCCCCCTTGCTCTCCACAGCCTCAGCCCATCGATGGGTGAGGAAAACTAGAAGATCACCAGCTGAACGGCCTCTACGAAATCCGTATTGGCGGTCACTTATCAGCTGATGATCCTCCAGGTACCCAAGCAGTTGGTGGTTTATAATACTTTCCATTATTTTGGAAAATATTGAGGTTATGGCAATGGGCCGATAGTTGGACGGATCTGATGTGGCACCTTTCTTGGGGATCGGATGGACCAGGGCTAATTTCCATGCTTTGGGCACGATGCCAGCAGAATAAGAGTGCCGAAACAAGCGCGTCAGAATTGGAGCCAGTTCAGGAGCACACATCCTCAGTACAATCGGTGAAATACCATCTGGCCCACTCGACTTGTGGATGTCCAAGGAAAGGAGTGCTCTACGGACAGCGCCTTGGGTAAACCGTATTTCTGGCATGGATCCATCACACCGCGAGACCGAAGGCGGTGGTGCTCCCCGATCATCCAGCGTCGAGTTACCCGCAAAGAGAGACCCCAAGAGATCGGCTTTCTCCCTAGCAGTATGGGCCAACGAATCATCCGCCCTGCGCAATGGTGGAAAGGACGACTGACAAAAGTTGTTTTGAATAGCTTTGGCAAGAGACCAGAACGCACGACTCCCAGAGGGTAGGCGCACAAGCCTCTCACCAATTTTACCAATATACTCCGATTTTGCAATAGCAATTTGCCTCTTAAAGGATCTGGAGGCAGAGTTGTATGCCTTTTTAAGTTCACTCGCGTTAGTGTTTCCAGCAGTGTGCGCTGAGGCCCAGGCTCGATAGACCCTCTTCTTCTGGCGGGACGCCGACTTGCAAGATCCATCAAACCATGGCCGAGACTTGCCGGCAACAGGGACTACAGAGCATGGAATAAACATTTCCACCCCCTGCAATACCACGTCAGCGACCGCTTCTGCACAGGCGCTAGGGTCTTTCAGCGAAAAACAAATCTGCCTCCATGGGTAGGATGCAATGAAGTGTCGCAAACCGTCCCAATCTGCCGACCGATAGTGCCAAACACGGCGACAACCCGCAATTTTCGGGCGTATAGGGCATGTGAGGGGCACCGCACTCCGAATCAGGCAATGATCTGACGAACCGATAGGCGCGTAGACACAAACCCGATAATTATCGGGATGAGAGGTCAGCAGAAGATCTAATAACGATGGCAAGTGGTCCGCCACATCCGGTATTCGCGTGGGCGATTTAACCAATTGTGTAAGACCGTTGGCCAAGGCAAAATCATGGACAAGTCTTCCCGCATGGTCAGTTTTGGTAGAACCAAGCCATTCGGCATGGTGAGCGTTAAAGTCTCCCATGACCACGATCTCCGCGGAAGGGACTTGTTGGAGTATAGTGTCAGCCGTCGACTGGACGTGTTCAATGAGCCGCTCCGCCTCCAAATTGCCACTGTGAGACCTGTACAGGCACGCATACACTCGTATTTGGTCTTCAGAGTCTACGCGTAACCAAATAAGGGACAGGTCTTTACCTTCAAGATTGCCAAAGCGTCGACTACAGATATCCTCCCGAATGTACACGCATACACCCGCTTTGGGTATGAAGTTATGTTCTAATGTGTAGCCCGGGTAGCGCAGATAAGAAACATCTGCAGGGGAGGATATCTGCGTCTCTGTCAGAAAGAGCAAGGCGGGCTTTTCTGTTTCTAGGTGGTGATGGACAGAATTAAGGTTAGTGTGGATACCCCTTATATTGCAAAAATCAACAGTGTGCATGGGCGGCGGTGCCTTGGTGGTAAGTTTGCTTCGTTTGACCCTGGTAGAACGTTTAGAACCGAGCGGAATATTGCCCACCCCAGAATACGAAGGGCAGCCTGATAAAGAATCAGGGAGGGATTCCCCGGTACAAGTGCCGGTACCCTCCTGGGGTAATGTCTTTTTTATTGCCGCTTTCATTATTGGGGGGGGGGGGGGGTTTGGGCCTCCGGATCTCTCACTCACCGAACGAAACGCAGTCCAAAGACTACTTTACGTCAATATTCTGTGAGAGCGTGGTACTACCCCGATCGAGCCGGCCCATTTCGAAATATAGTAAGACTACAGTTTGGCTCTACCACTTTGAAATTGTAGGTACTGCGAGTGTAGCTCGACGTGCCCTGACTGTACAAAGGTGAGCTTATCTCTTTAAAAGATTTCTTCCAGCCAACCCTACTGGATGTCATACATGTTGTACAAGGGCGGTAAACAATATATATGTGCCAAGGGTCAAGTGTTCGTTTTAAATAAAACTCAATTCGATCGATGTATAATTCAATTTAAATAAAAAGTTTTTTAAGAAAGGCAGGGCACAGCGGATATTTCGCTCAAATCGGAGCAGCCCCCCTTACAGGAGATCGTAGCCAAAGAGCATTGGTCTCGGCCATGCTGTGTTCCTATCGTGAGTGACCTCCAGAGCTCCACTTGGGTGGTTGGGAGGGTTGGCAACGCATGAGTGATACCCCCGGTATTGCAAGCGTCTATACTATAGGCTACGGTGACGGCTTACCATCAGGCCGGCCGTATGCATGTTTGCCACCTTTGTGGTATAAAATAAAAAAAATACGTTAACACTTATTAAATAAGTCGGAAACGTCACTTGACAAATTATATACTAGAAGTTATATGCTACTTTTAGAAGAAACAAGATAACCAGCTCAATAGTAACTTTAGTGCTTATAAAATATTATACTAATTTTATGTAATCCACGATTCAGGTCTCTCTCTACAGTCAGTTCAGTCATTCTGAACAGAGCATTCTAGTAACATGTTTGGACTCTTATTAGAAATTTAAAATTTAAAAGTTAAAATATAAATCTATCATACCTACTAATATTAAAAATGAGAAAGTGAGTTTGTTTGTATGTTTGTTTGTTATTCCTTCATGGCTTGACTAAGCAGCCGATCATTATTGTATTATTGTCAGGGGTACAGACAGAGCCTAACGTTGGCAAATTTTTACGCGGGCGAAGCCGCGGGTAACAGCTAGTTGAATATGTTTTTAAAATCAAAGCAAAGTAAACTCTGGTTCTGTTTGCTTTTAATGTTTTTCTATCTGTGAAAAAACATGTTTTTATAACAAAAAAATAAATAAAAAAAGTATTTTTGTACACAATAAGCAGCGAAGCAGCGTGGCAGAGTCAATCAGAGGAGATTAGAGCGTACTCTCATTCCCTTCGGTTGAAGGGAGATCCGTCTCCCTGCATGATGTTCTTTTTATTCTGACATCTGATTCTTGACACGGAATTATAGGCTTCCACAGTAGCTTATAACGTAGACTGCTCCAATGGAAGCCTATTTATCTCTAAGAAGTTATATTTCAACAAAATATAAACAAAAAGTCCATAAAAATGTCTCATTTTCCACTGCCCCGTCTCAATATACGGCGATAATAACGGCACAAGTAAACACCCCAGCCGACTTTTCATTCCATAAAACATTTTAATGGAAAATCGATGATATAATTCAATTATTGGACGGAGGAGCAACTCCACAAATCCATTTTTTTTTATTCCCTCCAAAGAAAACAATGCAGTCTACAGATCTACAGTGGAAATAGGTAATCTGATTTCAACGAGTCATTTGCTAAATGGGTTATGTAATTATGACTCGAAGACTTGCTAGGAGACTTAAATCTTTCTACCTTTTTTATTAACTACGATTAGCTTATGTACTTTGTATTTATTTTACCATCGTTATTTAAAAATATTTATTTTTAATGTTAATTTCAAGTTATGATATTTTAAAGTCCGTAATCTAATAGTCTGGCTGAAAGTTTACGTACACGAACTTAAATATAAAACTAAGTTCGTATATACACAAACTTTCAGCCGGGTCATCGACTTGAAAATATCATAACCTGAATTTAAAGTACTGTGTATTGTTTGTAACCTATGATAACACTAACTTTTAAACATACGCAAGCTGTTTTCAAAAAACCATGCGGATAAAATTCCTTATTCACACGTCACATCAACTCGTAATCATCTCATTACAGGAGTACTTCAATCGGGGGGGGGGGGGGGGGGGGGGAGATTCAAGCATACTCTGCCACACTGCTGCAATGCGGATTGGCTCAAGCCTGTGTTTCGAAGGCCACCGACTTGGCCTTAACCGATTGTCATTCATCGACAAAAGTCGAGTACGTACTTAACGCGCCCTCCGAAGAAAGCAAGGTCGAGATAGCGAAACCCATCCAACACACAGCGACGCCAACAAGCTCTTCACGAAGAGCAAATAGCGAGGGGTAGAAAGAAGGGAAGACAATTTTGAATTCTCAGCTAGCGCAAGGCAGGCCTGACTCGGCGCCAAACCAGTCGTTACATCCAATGTTATGATTATTTCTTCATTGCACGAGCACTATAATTTTACAATTAATACATTGTTTTAATTAAACATAAAATTAGGTATTTATTATAAAAGCAATCAAATCTTTACTCTTACAGCCCGCTGAGATGCGTGAAATTAGAATTTTAATGAATAACATTTTCTTTTTATTAGTACTTATAAGTAAATTGAAGCCAAGGCCTAGGAAATTGTGTTTTTAAGAGTAATAAAATATAAGGCTGATGGATCCAGATACAGACTTCAAATAGGCTTTATTAGACGCGCCATGAAATACATACAATTAGTTCGTTTTTAACGAAGTCTTTTTATATAATTTAGCATTTTAGATAAATTATCGTTTTATCTATATTGCATTCCACTATACTTCCTTCAGGGTTTCGAGTGTTTTGTAACACAGTAGGTACATAACAGTCCTCGAGGGCTGTCCTGTGTATATTGTTCTTCACAAGCTGTAATTGTGCCAATTTTCAAAACTTCACCAATTACTCATTTCCTCTGATTTTATTCATTGTATGTCAATCAAAAAGCACACAATATCCTTCGCTTATAATTTATATCGGATATAGAGGTAGCTTAAAACTAGGAGAAGGACAGATATATTTTTATCCCGTACGGTGGGGTAGGGCTACCCTCTAAGTCTAAGTGCCTATAAGGTGGAACAAAGTTCGCCTGGTCAGCCTCAGCGCTAGTCATAGATAAAAAGAGCACAGTATTTCTTTTGATGACCTCCGTGACGTGACTTAATGGTTACCATCCCAGGTTCGATTCCCGATATGATGAAAAACGAACTTTTTCTGTTTGGCCTGGGTCTTGGATGTATGTCTATAATATAATGTATTTGTTATAAGATATACTAGGTATCGTTTCGAACTTACTTTGAGGTTGAGCTAGCCCATATATATATAATATTATATTTAACAAAATTTAATTGAAATTAATAAAATTTATATAAACAATAGACAGATATTTTGAAAGTTCGGAAATAATCGCAAAAAAGCGCTGCGCTATGGAATGTACTGTGAGGAGTCTGTTGGATTTTGAACCCTATTGTAATAGTTATAAGGGTGTGTAGGGTACAGGCGGAGATGGCTATGAGAACAAATGTTAATAACGCGGCCGCGGCCCGCTCCACTGGGACTTCGAACTCCGCTGAAGTAAGAATACACTAAATTTCTATTGATATGGCATCTTTACATAGTTTTATTTTTATTATTTTTATACCTCTAAAGTGGCAAAACAGCACACGGCCGGGCTGATGGTAAACAGTCACAATACCATGGACGCTTTCAATACCGGGGGATCACACGCGCGTTGCCGACGTTTTGAAATATTAGGTCCTAATTTAATAATGAACTTCCTTTTAACACATGACTTTATAGATTACATATGAACGTTTAAGCAAGAAAATAATGGTCTATGTAGTATTCAGTATTACTTAGTTTATTCTACCACTTTGTTAGCTTTGTTAATATGAGTATAAGTACATACCAAATTACAGCTTTCTAGCATCAAGCGTCTAGGCGCTAGACCGCGGACGGACAGACGGACAGGACAGACGGACATGGTGAAACTATAAGGGTTCCTTGTAGTTTACTACGGAACCCTAAAGACAGTGAAAAACTATTACATATAACAAACAATTTATATGACATAAAAGCTTGTCGCGAGATTTACCTGTATTAGAAATCATAATTATCAAACTAACATTTACTCGTACTACGAGTAAATGTTAGTAATTAAATCTCGCGACAAGCTTTTATGTCATACAAATTGTGTAATGACGTTATAAGTTGATAGTTAAAGTTTTAAAAGAAAAGTTTATTTTATTCTTTTTAGCGCAATTCAATAAAAGCTTGTTTGTTATTCAATTCATTATTTTTTGACTCGCATATTATTATTCAATATTACACCTGTGTCTGTATATAAAATGCAATATAATAAATAATTTCAATCATTTCATCATTTAAAGGAGAGTGTGTTTAAATATTCATGGTAAATATTAACTGTAGTACCTAGTTTACTTTACTAACAGTCCTATTAGTGTAAAAGCGCAGTTGAAATCACTAATTTTCCTGCACATTTCCTCGTAATATTTGAATCAAACCAGTGCTAATAGTTTCAATTATCAACTTACTACCTATAATTCTGCATCATAATGAAAGTGGCCGAAAATATGGTTCCGTTATTAATTTTGCTATAAACAAGTTAATTAGAACTACTATTTGTTATAAACGCATACAGAAGGTCCTGTAAAAACTTAGTTTAACATTCTTACAATATACAGCATTGAAGAACTAGCTGATGACCGTGGTTTTACCCGTAAAAAAATAATAAATAAAATTCATTTATTTCGGACAACTTTGATCCGTAGGTAGGTACATTTTTCAAATCATATTAAAATAAAAATATTAATAAAATAAAATAATAATAAAATCAAATCAAATTACAATGAATATAAATAGAATGTCAATACCTAATACTTAATCAATACCTTCTCTCTGGCAAAGCAACTGTAACATGCCTGTCACAGCATCTCCTGAGGTAAGGGCAGTCCAATCTTTCGGCAATCATTTTCAGGACAACATTGGGGCTGGATCGCACTCGGCGCACCAGAGACGCACTCCGATTGCGGATGGTCGCGTGGAAGCATGCAGTACTCGCCTCGGCAAACATGCCAGAGGCACTGCAGAATCGAGGCAGCCCCAATATTATCCTAAATGCGTTATTATATAGGATACGGAGGTTGTTGTAACTACGTTCAGTATAATTCTTCCACAGGCTAGAGGTATACAAAGCAGTATAATTTTTACCTCGCGAGAGCACCCTGCAAATCTGCGGGCTATCATGTTGGCTCTTACTGACAACGCCCTCCGCTCCCTCTCAATGTCGGCATTGACCTTTAGATCAGTCGTGAGTATGTGTCCCAGGTATTTAAATTCGTTGACTATATCCAGCGCAATATCATTAATCTTATAGGTGGTATGTTCTGAGAACACATTGTTCCAGGTCCAAAGACCAAGCCTTTGCTCTTTTTTACATTATATATTAAACCGTGACTATCCGCGTAGCTCTCACATATCCGTATCAGACTGTATGCATCACATATCCGTATCAGATGGTAAGCATCACTATTATACATTCCGTATGCACTATAATATCGGGACATGCCCACCGCTGCTCCTGTATAACCAGGATCAACAACGGCGATATCTGATTGACAATAAGTGATGAAGCTTATTGACGTCACGGGGGAGAAACAGCTGTCTTGGAACTCACAATGAATTTAATCAAAAAGAAAGTGGCAGTATGAGGTATTGAAAGGACTTCCCATCAGTATGCACTATGTATGTGCCTAACCCGTCGCGCGCGTAGGTACGTGAGGTGGGGCCAGTTACGAACAAATTCGTTCTACGGTGCCTAATAAAGAAGTGTGCTCAAAATGTGCTCAAAATTGCCGTATCAATTTACAATATCGTCTTCGTGCGTTCACGCTCTCGCGCGCCGTTCCATAGTCGACTTTTGTTCTCTTTGTGACGTTTCACGTTATTATTAAAAACAATAAATCGCTGAGGGCGCCACCTACCACTATTGCTCCGCTTACACTACGCAATACAGCCCTGGGTTCACCCACCCCGTATAATTACTGGAGTGAAACGCTACTAGTGCCTGTTTCGATATAATAATGATTTCTAATTAACTTATCTATATAAACAAGATTAAACATACAAAAAAATATATATTTGCCTGTCAATATACTTGAACCCATAGTTTTAATGAAAATTATTCATCGTTTAAATGTAAATAAATACATACTTAATATTTAATTTATAAATGCGAAAGTTTGTTTGTTTGCGTACTTCTTTATAGTCGAAAGTAACCATGTTTTTTTTATTGGGGATAGGTTAAGGTCTGGAGAGTGACACAGGCTAATTTTATATCGGAAAAACATATTATTCCCGCAAGAAAAAATAAAGGACCGAAGGCAAAGCCGCGGGTAATTGCTAGTAATAAGTAAAATTATGGCCATATAATAAATTAAGAAAAGTAATGGTTTTTTAAGATCACGGCCCGTTACTGCCGATTTTGTTCACGAAAAACTATTTTGTGTAATTAAATCACGGAATAAAATTTTAAATCTATCAAGCTCGCTGCTCGCTCAGCCATATTGCTAATAAAAAAGGCAAAGCGAGCTGTAATTAATGTTTTTCACGATCACTTTTCCGATGCAGTTGCAAGTTTTCAATTATGGATATTAATATCAAGGGATTGGCGGCCATCATGAGACCTGCTTCGTTTAATAAGTTAATACCTAATTGAATAAATGAGTGGTGCGCGTTACCGATTTCTCTCTCTTCAATGGTTCGACATAGCTAGGGTTGTCGACAATACGATTTTACAACACGGTGGTTCAGTTGTGTAAAGTTATAGCCTGAGCCCGGTGGTGTGTTGGTAGTGATGCTTCAGTGGCCTTCAGTGAAGTAGGCGAGTTAGGACGACGCGTAAATCGGCCGTGAGACGTAAATTTTGCATCATGAAGGGTACTTGCAGGAACGTGACAGTTCCCAAGTGTGCTGGCAGCTCGGAAAACATTTGTGTGATGGTATTTGCGTGAATTGATCGCTGTTCGTGACAACACGTTTCATAGAATTCGAGTATTGGTGTTATCTTTGTATTAATAAACCAGCTGCTGTCCGCGCCGCGGTTTTACCCGCGTTTAGTTTTATTCACAGCAGCGCCATCTATTTTATTAAGCACCATTGACTATCAGACTTCTGACCAAATCCTATGGGAATCGCGGATTAAAAGTACCCTATGTGTCAATCCAAGGCATCAGCTACCTACATACCAGATATCATAAATATTGGCCCAGCCATTTGAGTGTGAAGAAGTAACAAACATGTCATGAACTTACGCCTTTATAATATAAGGGGGATGGATATTTACAATAATATACGTTGTCCCCCGCGCTGGCCCTCACAGCGTAGGGGAGTGTCCCCAAGATGGCGGATAGGGGAATGGTCGGTAGTACAGCCTAGCTACACTAACCGGCTAAGTCCGATGGACTCACTGACCAACGACGGGTGTGGTCCTCCAGCATTTCGGGGGTTGTGCGGCGGGTTGACACCTCGCCCACGTAAAACCTATGTTGCTGGTGAAGCGTATCCCGTTAGCGCTTCACTAGCTTGCACAACATTGTCAAAAAAAAAAAAAACGTCTTGTATTTATAACACAAGCAGCTTGTCTACCTGATGCCCTGAGTTTTACTCGCAAAATTAAACCGTGTTGGTTCCGTTCCTGGACTGATGTGTCCGGGATAAAAGCTATCCTATAAGATGTGTTCTTTTACCTTTACAATGAGTTGATATCGAAAATTCCTGTATTGTGACATCGTAAAAATGTCCATGAAAGTACAGACAATGCCTCTAAAGGGTCGCTTCAAAAACTACACTTTTATAACTTTTTTATTAAACGTGACACCCCTAGCGCCAACATTAGTCAGAGGGCCATATTAAATTTTAACCCGTTTATTAATAAAAAAGGTAACCCAAAGATTAACTAAAATCGGTTTTGTCACTGTAAAGGTGCTTCCACACCGGTGTTACGCTACTATTTATTATACTGTGCCGGTGTGATATAACATTATTGAACAAAAAGTAACATTCAGTGTGGGAGCAGAAAATAAAACAGATTTATTATTGTTACTGAATGTTTTTTTTATTTTTAATACCACACAGGTGGCAATCAAGCACACGGTCGGCCTGATGGTAAGCCGTCACCGTAGCCTATAGACGTAAGCAACACCGGGGATATCACTCACGCGTTGCCAACCCTCCCAACCCCCCCAAGTGGAGCTCTGGAGACCTTACTCACCGTAGGAACACAACATGGCCGAGACCAATGCTATTTGGCTACGATCTTCTGTAAGGTGGAGGTCCTTCCCCAGACGGGCTGCTCCGATTTGAGCGGATTATCCGCTGTGCCCTACCTCTCTGAAAATGTTACTATTTGTTAAATAACGTTTTTTAATTTTTTATATGTTTTAAAAATCTCCGTGGCGTAATGGTTAGCATGCCGGTCCGCCACCCAGGAGGTTCCGGGTTCAAATCCCGGTCGGGTCATGATGAAAAACGATCATTCCGGGTTAAATGTAGGTATATATACCAGTAGGTATATTAATACGCTTTTTTTTCTCTTCATTTATAGTGTTATTAATCTTTAATTATTTGTATAATTTTTTTTTCGACATCAGAAATTGCAGTTATTTTGTGTTAATTTTATATTTTCTGTCATCGTAATTTGTATCTTATTAATACCAGTTTAAAAGAGCAAGTGCCAAGTTTCTTGCCAGTTTCTTCTTAGCACAAATCTGCCGTCTGAACTGGTGGTAGGAAAAAATTGTGACGATTTGAAAGAGCTTATATTAGGCCTATTTGAATAAAAATATTTTAAATTTGTATTAAAATTTGATCTTTTTCTGATTGGCCAGGTCCTTGGATGTTTAACTATATTATGTATTTGATCATCTATAGTATTGTTGAGTTAGTATCCCATAACACAAGTTTCGAATTTACTTCGGGGCTAGCTCAATCGGTGTGATTTGTTCCTATTTATTTATTAATAAAACCGGTGTGGGAACAGCTTTACAATTACTACCTTTACATAAATAGAGTGCGAAAGTGTCAAAAAAGTTATAATTAAACTTCATCGTATAAATTAAACAAGGCTTTATTGCTTTTAGCTTTTAGCATTTTGCTTTTAGCAATAAGGCCGCCTTGTTGCTAATACACTAGTATGTATCATATCAATGTAATACATATAATATTTTATCTATCTATGTTCTTCTGTTTTATGTTCATAAATGAGGGTGATTATGTGAAGGAAGGTTCTGGAATGGCGCCCTCGCGCCGCGCCTCGTACCGGAAAGCGCAGCGTAGGACGGCCGACTGCAAGGTGGTCAGACGACCGAAGGAAAGGCGCATGAAGCAGATGGATGCACATGCAGGACAGACAGAGGTCCAGCAGTGGACTTCTCTTGGCTATTGATGTGAAGGAACTGTATGATACCCACCCTTTGTATGTAAAATTTGTATGTCACACTCTGGCGAAATATGCTGAACAATTTAATGTAACATAATAATAATATCTTGCATTTTATCATATTTGATGTAAATAAATGTTCTGATTGTAGAAACTGTCATCAACAATCATGCCCTAATCTGTGGTTTCTTTCTTTAAGGTCTAGATTTAACCTAACGCGAAGTTATATAAAACTTAGATTTGCATTTGTCGAAGTAGTGAACCCAAGGCTACTCTAAAAGTATTATTTACAACAAAACTAACTAATTATCATGCAATTAATTAGTAGAACAATTAACTATGCTTGAAAAGAATGGCTAATTCTATTGACAACGTTACCAACTACGTACTTGCACAAAAAATTATAGCTTACTAACTATATATACTTATTATGGTTTGTATAATTGTAGGTATATCGCTAATTATACTTGGATGTCTAACTGTTGCGATGACGTATAGACGTGTAGAAAAGAACTTGTAGGGTGCGGGCACGAACTATAGGGGGCAGCAGTAAGTGTCGTTATTAGTTTAAATGCGCTTCGGAAAACGCATTTCCCCGAAGCGCGTTTAATAATAATGATTAATAACTTTAATGACACAGGTCTAGCACTAGAGAACATTGAAAATGTGCCAAGACGTCATGGGTGACAGTAGGTTTACCGTGTGACCCCACACTTCCACAAATAGAAGCTCGCCCAGGGGCTCCGTCGAACGAGTGTAATAAAATTTAGAATGCTCGAAACGCGTATTTCCTAGTTAGTAATAATCTTGATAAGTTCTAACTAGGTAAAACGTGTAATAACTGAAAACGTTTTAACTGTAAGATAATAAATCACAAAACTACTATATTAATTTATTGTATACCTCAATTTACACGAATTCAGTACATTACAGGATCGTTGTTTTAAACCTTTCAAAGGCTAATATGTGCTCATCAGTACATATTCGCATTAAACATTACTTACTGATAATGGACGCAGTAATTAAACTAGGCACTAAGTTACGACGCGTAGATAATTTCTCTTTAGTTGAACCGAGTTTAGTGTCTTAGTGCTGATAACATTATGACACTGTCTGATTAGCGGATAAATCTATTAACCAATTGACAGCTAGGACGCGACATGGACTATGCCCTAAAGACCTAATATTATCTACTAGCTGTTACCCGCGGGCTGTTAATATCTTAGGAGTTATCGTAAAAATAACCCGCGAAGATAAATTCAAGCGCAATTCTCACATACGGAGTTCGCTTCCTTCCTGATTTAGATTTATGAAATTTTGCTCAGCGGATCCATTCAGGACTTGGAATAATATGGATATTTAAAATTCCCATAGAAACAGGAGTAAATGGGACCGCAGTGCACTCAAAACCCTGCTATTTAGACAGCTGAAATTTTTCACAGAGATTCCCTGTAACATTAATACGACTTGTCTAACAAAATTCCCACAAAATACACAACTTATTGATGCTTGTTCTTTTTCTTTTTTTTAATGCCACGAAGGTGGCAAACAGGCATACGCCCCACCTGAGGGTAAGCATCACTCTAGCCTATAGACGCTTGCAATATAGGGGGTATCAGTCACGCGTTGCCCCCAAGCTTTGGAGACCTTGCTCAGCGTAGGAACACAGCATGGCCGAGACCAATGCCATTTGGCTACGATCTTCTGTAAGGCGTAGGTCCTTCCCGAGACGGGCTGCTCCGATTTAAGAGGATTATCCCGTGTGCCCTACCTCTCTTCGTTGTTTCCCTTGTCCACGCAGTCGAACCCGTGGGCAACAATTTTCAATATATTACTCAACAGATTACGCTTTTAAGTAATTAGAGCTAACAAGCAAATTAAGGCCCCAATCACATTAGCACAGCGGAATTGCTCAGGAGGGACCTAGTAGTGACACTTCGTTAATTATAAATCGCAGCGAAACGCAGTGGCACTCGTGCAATGCATTAATATCCAATGTGAATGCACCGTTTTAGACGCTGCACGTGCCCGTTCCCATGCCCCTATCCTTTAGACGTGTTTAGGCAAGACTGATTTACATAGTGGATAACCTTACAGATACTACCTACTTAATAATATAAATAAACTAGCCGAACCCTCGCGTGTAAAAACTACCCGTGTACCGAATTAAAAGCAAATCTGTCCAGTATTTGTGTGATAGAGTAACAAAAACCCATAACATCCCCACTTTTGACGTTTCTAATATTAGTAAGGATATTTCGGTCCCGTGGGGTCCGAGTGCATTGTCATTTTTAAGGACTTCGACAAACCACGGGTGACCTAAAGGCTGCTTCGCTTAACGTATTTCTATTGCCATCATCGAGTACATATCCCTTCATTGCCATTAAGCGATGTAACGTTGCGTTTGGGTATCCTGTCTTTTTAATTTTTAATATTAGTTTCACAGACTCACAGACGACCTATGTGGCGTAAAACCACACCGCCGGTCCGCCACCCAGGAAGTCCCGGGATCGAATCATGATGAAAAACGAACTGTTTTCTGATTAGCCTGGGTCTTAGATGTTTATTTATGTATGTGTTTGTTATAAAATATAGTATCGTTGAGTTAGTATCCCGTAACACAAGGTTCGAACTTACTTTGGGCACAGAATAATAAATAAGCTCAATCTGTGTGAATTTTCCCTATTTATTTATTTTTATTTTGCTAGTATATATTTATTATTTTAACATAGATAGAATGCTTTCTTTGTAATACACAACTTTATATGATACAATAGACGGAAAACTTACAGACTAGTGTATATGCCGCAGGCGTTTTGCGTAATTCGCCGTTATACAAAACAACTAGCCGTTTTCAAAAGCAGGGCCGTTTTGTATTTCGGCGTGCTACGAAAAGCCGGATTGTCATTACTATACGTTCTACAATATGTCGGTAGACGTTTAGCCGCATTGTATTGAATTCGAATTGTTCAGAGACCATACCAAAATAAAGCAGTGCAAAATAAAAAATGTATTTTGACAAAATAGATCTTGTACATATAATAAGACACAGTAAGAATGTATTTGTAATAGTTTGTATTTTTTTGAAAGTTTATCAAATGCGTTCGCACAGAAGTAATTTAGTTGCACATTAAATTGTTGTCCTTAATGTCACTACCAATTTTTAAACACATTTGACACGTTTTCTTTATTGTAATCATTAATCATTGAACTTTTTTGTAGCACAAGTTCTATATAATCAACGCCATTGTTGTTGTATGGCAGGTAGCGCCGCGAGTGTTGAAAATTAGTACTAAAAACCAAAGAGACGGCTATCGTGCCGCCGTAATACATTACGGCTAGCCGTATTGAAGAACACGAAACGCGGCGGATTATAATTCAGCCCTAATGCAATCTGGCTTATCATTGCATTCCGTAATACAAAACGGCCCTGCTTTTTAAAACGGCTAGCTGTTTCGTATTACGGCGAATTACGGCGGTCTTATTGCTAAAAGAAATTTTTTCAAGGCAACCTTAGGGTAACAAATTTCTGAAATGATTTGGTAATGTCAGCTAGACACAATGCCACAATATAAGTTAAGAATGGTAAGTTTAACAGAACAATCATAAGCTAAGTTTCTTGCCAGTCTGCCGTTTGAACTGATGGTAAGAAAAAATATGACAATTCGAAATAGCTTGTAATAGGACTACATATTTGAATAAAGATATTTTCATAAAGTGATTATTCAGCAAACCAGCCCTGATAACGGTGTATTTTGTTATCTATCTATCTGTAAAGGACCTAATTTTTATTAGACATCAAATCAGTTCAATTTGGAGCAATAGTTTTAAGAGTTTCGTCTAGACTAGACGGCCGGGCAAACGTCTGAGTATCTTGGTATAAATGGTGTTGCGAAATACGGACGTGCTCGTACAAACAAAAGACATTTTGAATTAGTCGATCGTCCCAGCTTAGTTTCTCATACCAATGGCCGTTCAAGTATTTAAGCACTGAAGATAGGGGTGGTGAAAGTATAATCTAGATACAGTCCATGTTTGTTTTTAATATAGTTGTCTGTCCTATGTCCAGCAGTGGACTTCTTGTGGCTGAGATGATGATGATAGTTGTCTGGGTTATTATTTTTTGGTTACTTGTCTCACTCTGACTAATGGGGATGCTTTTCTAACTTTTCATGGCATCGGGTTGAGGTTTTCTAAATATTGCGTGAAGGGATTTACTCGAATTTTTATAGTTCCCCGGTGTAGCTGGCCCATTACATAAATGTTTCACAACTCAACTGTACTAAAATCAGTTTGGCAAACACTTGGCACAAGATTTCAAGCGAAATTCAATGATGGCATCTGAACTAGCTGGTTATACCTAATTGTGGTAACATAATGTTGCGTGTTTGATTTGTGATCGATTCATGTTTATTTCAAACGATTATTTAGAGCTTTTGTGCCAAGTTTACGTGAACGGAATATATGTATATGGTGATACAAAGTATTACAAACGGTATGAAAAACAAGGTTGGTGCAACGTACTAAATACCGTTCTATTTAAAGGTTCATATTATTATGTTTTCTATTCAATTTGTCCACATAAATCGCTGTATATCTTTTTTTATAGTATACTGCAGACAAACAAACAAGTTTGTCACCTGGTGGAAAGGATCACCGCTACCAATGACCATCAGAACACCACCTATGACCATCAGAGGTGAAGGTGGGAATAGGGTTACAATAGGTGACAATGGACAGGAAAGAAGTTGAACTTCAGCATCTCTCATTCACCAAACGAAACGTATTACTTCAAGCCAATATTGCGTAAGAGGGTGGTAATTCTAATTTGTTTTTCTAATATCTTTTTTTTTAGAGTTTTCTATTACAAAACTAAATTAAGTATGAAAAGGTAAAACCCACTTGTACAAAGATGGTAGCCAAGGTAGTGGCTCGATGACGGAGGCGGGAGCCGTGGCTACGACGGTGACGACACGGTGTTAGTATTCGTTGTCCGGTGTTGTGGCTGCTCCGTAGACCGCCGCTCCGTTGATCACCGCTACGTAGACCGCTGCTCCGTCGATCACCGCACCGTAGACCGCTGCTCCGTCGGTCACCGCACAGTAGACCGCCGCTCCGTAGACTGCCACTCCGTAGACCGCTGCTCCGCTCTACGATGCCTCCGTCACCAGATTTGTATGAGTACTTGTATGCTTGCCCTTTGTTCGATGCTCGATCTATAAAAACGAAATCGGTGAAATAAACATAATATAGTTGTTTTCTGCGACCCGCCCGCATGGTTAGGTATTAACATGAAGTGCCAATGAATAATATAATGTTTTAATTCCCGAGAAACTTTTTATCTCGGGTTAAAAACCTAGCAACTCCAAACCCTAAATTATATTAGGAGAAAGGCCCCAAGTGCTAGCAGTGTTTCATCTTATCAGCAGCGTGATGAAAAATTAAAAAAATAAAGTTAATGTTTGCTACAGACATTTTCATGTGAATATATCTGGTAAAAAATCATGCCATTCTATAAGTTAGTTTCGACGTGAAAGAAGGACTTTTACAAATTAATATTAATGTTTAATATGAAATCAAACAAACAAAACCTATTTATTTCTCTACAATCTTGACAGTACCGAGTATTAAAATAAAAATATGAAGGTAAAATGTAAAAAAAAAAAAACAATTTGTCTCTTCTTATTTACCTTGACAGTGACAGCCATAATTTAGTGAGTTTAAACTTTGTGCAACTCATCGATAATTAAAAAAGTTAAAGAGCAATTTCTCTATCTCACGTATTGTTGACTTTATCAGTTATACCAAAAATATTATTTTATTTTTACTTTGCTTTAAGGTGGCCTTTTAACTATGAAAATAGATACAATGTCGTATGTACAGTCAGGAGCACGTTTAGCTTAACAGTTGCTGTACAATTTTGGCTCTTATGACATAGACCTTAAGAATGCTACAAAGTTACATGTACGTACAGTCAGCGGCACAAATATGTTGTCATTAGTACTTATTTTGTCACAAAACGTCGTTGACATGTATGAATTAAAAGTCTTCAGTAATTAAAACGATGTACAAATGTGACAAGGTATAACAGTGACAAGATATTTATGGTAAAAGTAAAAATCGAATGGCACCAAGTGGCACGATCGTGTGAGATTACAAATAAATCTAATTTTAAACTGATATCATACAAAATTGAAATTGAAAATCGCTATTTTATTCAATAGTAAGCCAACATCTTTTGTTTTTGTTGCAAACTTTTATGTACAGCCGGATTCAACAATAAAAATACACTGATTTGTTTTTCAATGAAGATAATAATAGGCAGTACAGTAGTGTGTGTCAAAACGAATGTAATTAACACGCAACGGAACCGTCCAATGCGAAACTATGTTATAATTGGCCGATAATACTATCACCTTTTTTGCAATAAGTTCTTAAACAGGTTGATCGTATATTTTGTGGACCGTCTTTATTTAATTTAGCTTGCCAACAATTGTTTACACTTTTAAAAAATAAATTATTTTATTTCTTTATTTTGCAAGAAGATTATATTTTTTTATTAGTTTTATTTTTTTAAATGTTAGTTTAGTTAGTAGTTTAATGTTTTGTTGTCCAAATAAATTTATTCCAATAGATTCACAGGAAATACATTTGCACTTCAATAAAAAAAATCATATTACCCCAGCAACTTGGACTTCTTCGAGAATACATGTTCTCGTTTACATTTAAAATGTGTAACAATTTTATAGTTCTTTATATAAAATTATTATTGTAACGAGTGGAAACAATAAAAAAATGTTAAATGCCAAAAATGGTCGTGTAATTGTAACTGGTTTTCTTTCGCCATTTATAATACAGGTGGCCATTTTGCTTGTCTCCGAAATGGTGGTTGTTTATACAGTGTTTCATAATTATTTATTAGGTTAGAGAACGTGCCTGTGAAGGCCTAGTCTCTGAATTAAAGATCTGAATTTCAGTTTGATGTCCCACCTAATGTTAGTCGCAGGATTGTGCGACTTGGGGCCATGCGATTTTTACAAAAAATAATGTCGTCGACTCGCACGGCTATGAAAATCTTAGGCAACTGTGTACAGTCGTGTGAGTTTTTTCATGCGAGATGACGAATAACTCCGAATGCCGAATGACTGACGAACAACGATTAAGCAATAATAAAATTCACATGCACAGTAATTTACCATCGTCAGTAATGTATCAATTCTAAACAGTATTTCGCATGAAATCAATAATTACTGGTTTTAATCGTAATATAAACATAATTGGCACGGCAACACGTCCCAGCAACACCCTGTATATTCGGTTTGATAAATATTTAACGGTTATCATTTTATAACATCGTAAATTAGTATTTTGTATGTAATTTTTATTAATAAATAATTGCAGTTTTTTTGTTTCATTTCATTTCTTCAAGTATATTTTATGTTTAACGTTACTTAATACTTTTATGTATTTTTTTTTCTAAATGAAAATCATGTCGGTTGCGCTCGAATAGTTGACGTTAGAAAAACCTTAAAAGTTCTATGATCATATACTACAGATTAATATTGATAGGACCCCTGTGGGCTTATTCTCGCTCGTAACAGTTAAACTCTTGTCTCAATATCAAGATTGATAGATAGATAAAATATGCTTTATTTGCAACACACAAGACAACAAACATAAGTTGAACACAAAATAGCTTACAGACTAGTGTATTAGCGGCGGTAACAAGGCGGCCTTATTGCTCAAAGCAATCTTTTCAAGGCAAAAACAGAGTTACAAATGGAGTGGGCAGGGCTAGAAATTAAAAAAAAAAACTTAAAAATATAAACAAGAATGATGAAGCGTTTTGATGCTCATACAAATATAAAATGCGAGATTGATAGCAAAAAGGTTAGTCGATATCACAGGAGACCGAAGAGCTGGCAGCTACCAAAGAATTAGTCTATTCAAAGGGGGAAGGCTGCCAGTATCTTCGGAACCTTGCCTAAAGGGACTCCTTAATAATATATTTTAGTTATTCTATTATATTTTTTAAGGTTATTAGTTTTAGGTTCATTATTTTTAGGTTAAATACTGGCACAGAAAGCAGATTATCTGCGACCGTTCCCCAAGCCGCCATTGGACTGTTCGTCGACGGACAGGATGATTCTTTTAGTACCGTTTCGCCAGCAGACTTCACATATGGACGTGTCTTATTTTAAATCTTGTTAAAATTACTAGTAATTAATTATTTAGAATTAACGATTTGGAAAACCTAAGTCAAGTGGAAAGCAATTAGGTGGATGTGGTCATAAATTTGTAATAATTATTACAAAAAAAAAATATGAATTACACAGTGCGTGACGAGTGTTGTTTTTGCGATTTAATTAATTATACATATATGTACAAACTTGTTCAATGTCGGCCCCGATATAAAAGGTGGCAAACAGGATTTGTAATTAATAACTTCATAATAATTAATATATAAAACGATGTCGGGTTTGTTTGAACATAAGACGGCTGAACCGATTTTCATGGTTCTTGATTTGTTGTATTTGACTCCGTCCCAATTACGAATAAATAAGGAAGAGGGAGCTTATCTGTAAACACGAAATTCATTGAGGCGGTACGAAGTTTGCCTGGTTAGCTAGTAAAATTATAAATATAAATAAATAAATATATAGGGACAATTCATACAGATTGAGCTAGCCCCAAAGTAAGTTCGAAACTTGTGTTATGGGATACTAACTCAATGATACTATATTTTATAACAAATACATATATAGATAAACATCCAAGACCCGAGGCCAATAAGAAAAAGTTCGTTTTTCATCATGACCCGACTGGGGATCGAACCCGGGACCTCCTGGGTGGCGGTCTGGCGTGGTAACCATTATGCCACGGAGGTCGCTGTTACCCGCGGCTTGGCCCGCGTAGTCAAGGGAAAATGACAATATTTTTTCCCATGGGAATCTCTTTATCCCGTGGAAAAAAAGTAGCCTATGCCACTCTCCAAACCTTAAACTATCCCCAATAAAAAATTCATATCAATCCATTCATTACTTTCGAAATGTAGGAAGGACAAAAAAACATTCACATTTATAATATTAGTATGGATTGGATTGTTTGTTTTTTGAAGAAACCCTAGGGTAACTATAAATTTAGTCATCTGTGCCCTAGAACCGCGGGGAGCTCAGTGCATTGTCATTTTTAATGACATCGCCAAACGCCACGGGTGACCCAAAGGCTAGCAATTTCCTCGACGCATTGTTGTAGTAAGATTAGTAAAGAATTAATTAGGATTCTCCTGTCATTATTTTTAATTTTATTGAAATGAATATGATCTAAAAGTATATTTTCTTTTCTAAATTCCTATGGGAAAAGTAATAATGGGATTGGGTGTAGGTGCGAAATCTAGTATATCTATAAAACAATTCCATTATTGTAGTATCTACCCAATCGTTGTGCCATTTCAGATAGTACCAATTCGATTTGAAGGGGGTGTGGGTCTGACTATAATGTGTTTCAAAAATAGTGTACCTACCTAGTATTTTACAAAAGAAAGATACCAGCCACTAGATTTTTTGGTTTTGCGATTCTGTTAATATATAATTAAGTAGGTATTTGTAGTTATTAAGGATCTAAATAAAAGAGACAGGACTAGAGAGTCCAGAGAGCTCAAAGTACAATAGAAAATATCCCACTACTCCACTAATATTATTAAGGCGAAAGTTTGTATGTTTTTTACTTCTTCACGCTCAAATGGCTGGGTAATTTTTTATATTTGGTAAATAGGTAGCTGATACCTTGGATTAACTTATAGAGTACTTTTAATCCCGAACAGTACGCGATTCTCGTAGAATTTGGTCAAAAGTCTGATAGTCAATGGCGGTTTATAATGTAGATGGCGCTCCTCTGTGGATAAAATTAAACGCGGGTAACACTACGACTAGTAATAAAATAAGCGATACAGACCAAAAGAAATCGATAGAAAAGAAACTGTGGAACAACCAAGACCACACGAGACACCAAGACAAAAAAGTAGTCTAACAATTAACTTTAAAAAAAAAAAAAAACGACTTCAAATATTATTAAATTTAAATGGGACCACCCTTGAGGTATTACTTAAAAGCCGAAAAAAGATTTGTTCAAATCGGTTCATAATTGGCGGAGTTATCGCGTAACGCGACGTGGCGAATTGAGAACCTCCTCCTTTTTTTGAAGTCGGTTGAAAAGGATTTACTTTCAGCCTGATAGCTAGTTCGTAACATTTTTGTGAATATTTTAAGAATTGCTAATCGGCTATTAGACGAATATGGGCCTTCACAGTTCACAGTACGTAGGATAGCCTGCTGAAGTCATGCATACATTACGTACGATATAGAAAGATAGAACTTAATAATGTCGATCAATATTTTTGCATATTGTATCCCGCATTTAGATGCTGTTTGCAGCATCTGATGAATGGATTTTTTTATATATTTTTTTACGTCATACAGTAGACAAACAAGCGCGCGGGCCACCTGATGAAAAGCGGTCACCGCCGCCTATGGACATCAGTAACACCAGGGGCGCTACCAATGCGTTGTCCACCAAGGAGGTCGGAGGAAAGGAAGGAGGAGGAAAGAGGGGATAGGGAAGGAGTTGGGCTTCCGGATCTCTCACTCACCGAACGAAACACATTGCCGCTTCACGTCGATATACGTAAGAGGGTGGTACTTCCCCGGTCGAGCAAGCCCATTTCATAATAATTGCTCTACCATTCCAAAAAAGGTATCTAAATGCGAGATCAAAATTCCAATCCTAACACCGGTGTTAACAAAAAGTAAAATTGGTCTTTCGTATGCACAACGAACGTCTCAGAACCGTCCACTACATTACTCACACACTATATTTGCTCGCTTGGGACACGAATTGGCTACAGTAGCGGACACTGGGGGCGGCCAATTATACAGGCTAATCGAATTCCCTTGTCGGCTCCAAGACGCCTGACAGACAACTACGACATCGCCCTGAAGTGTACGATTGTTCTTAAGGTCACATAAATAAAATATAACATTACTAGATGATAGTTATACCCGCGAAATCTCGTTATTCCCGGACTGAAATCCATGTTATATATAAACTCCCTTTCAAGAATATCTATTAAGCCGTTTTTGCGTGAGAGTGTAAAGTTTAAACATCCTTAGAAAGGAGACAATATCTATAGGTACCATAGATATTATAATACTTACCCTATATAGTCATCCTGTATCCAATCGCAGGAACACCACAATACAACAAAAAAAAGTAATTCTAAATTCACTCGTATATAGTCAATAAAAATAACTAAAACAACAATATATAAAAAAAAAAACCTTATATAGTCCTATACCATTAGTTTTCTATCGCCATTTATTTTATACGGTGGTCATTTTGCTTTGTTTCCGATACGGTAGTCTACACCCTACACTTCTACACTATATTATAAAGAGGAAATATTTATATCATTGTGTGAGTGTGTGTATGTTTGTAATGAATAAATACAAAAACTACTAGATCGTTTTCAAAAGTTCTTTCACCTTTGGAAGATACATTACCTCCGCCCCGAGTAACATCCTAACTAATATTATAAATGAGAAAGTGAGTTTGTTTGTTATTCCTTCACGGCTTGATTAAGCAGCCGATATTTATGAAAATTTGTACACATTTTGTCAGGGGTACAGAGCCCAACATAGGCTACTTTTTATTCCGTGAAAGTATGTCATTTCATCCTAACTAATATTATAAATGAGAAAGTGAGTTTGTTTGTTTGTTATTCCTTCACGGCTTGACTAAGCAGCCGATATTTATGAAAATTTGTACACATATTGTCAGGGGTACAGAGCCCAACATAGGCTACTTTTTATTCCGTGAAAGTATGTCATTTCATCCTAACTAATATTATAAATGAGAAAGTGAGTTTGTTTGTTATTCCTTCACGGCTTGATTAAGCAGCCGATATTTATGAAAATTTGTACACATTTTGTCAGGGGTACAGAGCCCAACATAGGCTACTTTTTATTCCGTGAAAGTATGTCATTTCATCCTAACTAATATTATAAATGAGAAAGTGAGTTTGTTTGTTTGTTATTCCTTCACGGCTTGACTAAGCAGCCGATATTTATGAAAATTTGTACACATATTGTCAGGGGTACAGAGCCCAACATAGGCTACTTTTTATTCCGTGAAAGTATGTCATTTCATCCTAACTAATATTATAAATGAGAAAGTGAGTTTGTTTGTTTGTTATTCCTACACGGCTTGACTAAGACTAAGCAGCCGATATTTATGAAAATTTGTACACATATTGTCAGGGGTACAGAGCCCAACATAGGCTACTTTTTATTTCGTGAAAGTATGTCATTTCATCCTAACTAATATTATAAATGAGAAAGTGAGTTTGTTTGTTTGTTTGTTTGTTTGTTATTCCTTCACGGCTTGACTAAGCAGCCGATATTTATGAAAATTTGTACACTTATTGTCAGGGGTACAGAGCCCAACATAGGCTACTTTTTATCCCGTGAAAGTATGTCATTTCAATGGGAAAATGTTTTTACTACTATAGATGGCGCTGCAATTCGCAATTGCCGGCCAATAGATGGCGCCACAAGTCGCGCTATGGGTTGTTTTGTTGTCATCATAAAATTAAACGCGAGCGAAGCCGCGGGGAAAAGCTAGTAGGCTATATTATGTTCTCTTTAGAGATCCTTTGTAAAACCCGTGCGAAGCTGGGGTGGTTCGCTAGTAGTTTATAAAGTAATTGATTTGGTTAATATAATGTACTTTCTATTAGAATCATTTATTTAATCCTAGAGCTGTATATTACCAGAGAATGTGCCTGTGAAGGCTTTAGTCAGTAAATAAAATACTTGATTTGATATACAAATTGAAACTTCTCACCTCGTACAGTCAAGAGCAGGTCGACCTTTACATATACTTTGTACTATTTTTAAGTTCTATGACTCTATGTTATAAGAACCAACATTGTACTGCTAGTGTCAAGTTCGACGTGCACCTGACTGTACTATACAATCATATTATATGTATATTAATATGTGTGTACTGAAGTATGTTCATAAACGATTTGTCTGTCTAATTTAGAAAAGAAATAATACAGAGGTTATCTATATTATACCGAATATGATTGATTGTTTGTTTGTCTGTTTGCATTGAAGTTGGAAAACTACACTACACTATCCCCGGGTGACATTGGCTTTATTGAACCTCGCTAGTATATTATAAAAAAAATATTACTACATGTTTTTACAGGCCATTTTTTGCATTTTCATACTATTTTATGAACTACTTTCTAAGCTCTCAGTTATAACTTAATACGTAGGTATTGTGGACTACATAAAGGGGAGCCACGAGGGCCCTACATGAGTTACCGGTAACAATGCTGCGGTGCTTTGGGTTTGTCAGGTGTATTACGGAATGACTAGAAAATTTGCTAAACATTTTTAAAAAAATATTAAGAAACAGGATAAGTGTGAATCGGACTTGCGCACAAGGGATTCCGTACCATTGTCTATACAACTAATGTACCATACTCTCTAACTGTCACGCTCACGGTTCAAGACAGACAGATTGACGGATAGCGGAGGCTTAGTTTAGTACTTACCTAAAATTTGATTTGTATGAAATATTGGGTACGGAACCCTAAAATTTGATTTGAATGAAATATGAAGTCGTTTATTTAGACATTAGGCATCAAGCTCGTATTGCATGAATTAATTAATTATTGTGTTATTGGTTATGACTTCATAAATTTATTAATAAAAAAAATATATTTTATTTAATGCTAAATTATTATTATAATTTATTAATATTTTTATAACGACGGTTGATCTTTACGCTCACGCAATAGCACAACAAAAGTAGCCTTTCGGACCGTTAGGGCTACTTCCCCGTATGACCACTTCCTAATATAGCCATTTCCCGATACGATCACTCCAATTATGACCATTTCCCAATATGACCACTTCCCAATTGACCATTTCCCAATATGACCACTGTTTTTTCCATTGAAAAATAACAGAACCCCACGAAAATCCCCTTTTAAAACAGTGCCTACGACTTGCAGAGAAATAAAACGCATTCTAGTTTATTACGAGTGGTCTCCTTATGCAAATATTGGCTCGTGCTCGGAGAAGAAAATAGTATTGGGAAAATAGACTGCATTTTATTTTGATTGTATTACTTTACAATACTGACAAACAGCCTAGATGGCTCTAACAGTAGACAATTCTCTGTCTCCTATGCATAAATATAAATAAATAAATATATATAGGGACAATTCACACAGATTGAGCTAGCCCCAAAGTAAGTTCGAAACTTGTGTTATGGGATACTAATCCAACGATATTATATTTTATAACAAATACATATATAGATAAACATCCAAGACCCGAGGCCAATCAGAAAAAGTTCGTTTTTCATCATGACCCGACCGGGATTCGAACCCGGGACCTCCTGCGTGGCGGTCTGGCGTGGTAACCATTACGCCATGGAGGTCGTCAAATACATATGTTTATTACATAGTATAAAATGAAGTCGCTCAGTCTGTCTGTCTGTCCCTATACTCCATAAGTATGCTTATGCTTTAAAACTACGCAACTGATTATGAGACGCGATTTTTTATTTAGACTGATTCAAGAGGAAGGTTTTTAGGGTTCCGTAGTAAAATACAAGGAACCCTTGTAGTTTTGCCATGTCCGTCTGTCCGTCTGTCCGTCCGCGGTCTAGCGCCTAGACGCTTGGTGCTAGAAAGCTGTAATTTGGTATCTATATTCATATTAACAATCTGCAAAGTGGTAGAACAAAATTTTGAAAAATATTAGTTTTTTGGGTGCCTTCCTACAAGTAAATTGGAAATGTTTTTTTTTCCCCACCGACCCCATCTTGTTGGGTATCGTTAGATAGGTCTCTTAAAAACATTGAGGGTGTGG
Organism: Endotricha flammealis; assembly: GCA_905163395.2. Classification (NCBI taxonomy): domain Eukaryota; kingdom Metazoa; phylum Arthropoda; class Insecta; order Lepidoptera; family Pyralidae; genus Endotricha; species Endotricha flammealis. Next base: position 21,756,536 of record LR990852.1, read on the forward strand.
GAAGATTTCACCCATTTTCCGATACAATGATCCGTTTGCGAATTATTTACATTTAACGTGTCAATGTTCGTTTTGCACGGTGACCCCCATCTATCTCCGAAAGTCTTGCGTTTATAAATTTGAAAAAATTCATGGTAGTAGTCCATATAGTGAACCTACAAGGAAAACTATAACGGTTAAGTAGGCACTACTAGTTACCGAGTAATAGCCGACGAACTTATGAAGTAAAATTTCTTTGACGAAAACGTACAAGTGTTATAGAATATAGCATTGTACTCATCTGCAAGCAAGAAATGCGTAGCCAATAGGGAACCCTACATTGTGCGTGGTCCGACACGTACTTGCCCGGTTTTTATGTATAGTATTTCCCGAAATTCTTATGGGAGATTTTATAATACACTAGGAGCCTTATTTCTGGGTGTGGGTGGGTCGTAAGAGAAACCTAACGATGCTACTGTCACACACTCCGTCTTGGCGTAGGGTCCATATTAAATCAATCAAAAAAACACTGGCCTTCGCCAATTCGCATTGGAGCAGCGTGGCAGAGTACGCTCTAATCCTCCTTTGATAGAAGAATCCCTGCAGTGGGATGATTATGGGTTAATAATGTTATGATCTAATACGACTTGGCGAAACTAGGTACCTATAAGAAATATTCCTTGATTTCCAGCATGATACTTCTGATAAAACCGACTTAAGACAGGAACTGTACACAAAGGTACATAGTATTATTATTGATTCTGTTACAAAGGCAAGGAAGTGACCGATTACCTACGAGGATACAGTACGAGGCCTCACGAGTTGCGGTCTAACACAACCTAGTTTAAGAGAAGAGTAATCCGGAAAAGGTTAAACATGAGATGTCAAAAAAACGGGCAAGTGCGAGTCGGACTCACGCTCGAAGGGTTCCGTACCATTATCTATAAAAACATAATAAAAAATACGTTTGTTTTATGAGGGATTTTATTCTTTTTTTTTGTTATAGCGGCAACAGAAATACATCGTACAGTAAAATTTGTGAACTGTCTGCCTGGTGGGTGACAGACAGGCAGTGGAGATTTAGTAATAGGGTTAAGTTTGCACCGTTTGTTACGGTACCCTAAAAAGAATAGTCACGTTCAGAATAGGTAAGATATCTTTTGTGCCCATAGAACGGACAGAAGACAAAACCCTTTGGCTCTATTATTGTAACAAAAACCAGTAACATCTAGTTTCAAACTACTCTCACTATATCAATTTATGAATATCAAAATGAATAGTACTCCTACATTTTTTATTCTGTGTTAATACGTTCGAATGAAATTTCAATTGGTAGCTTATGCTGTGTAGGTAACCCTATGTACTGCAAAGGAATTTCTATGTACCCAGGAATAATGCCGCTTGTGTACGGAACCCTAAAAAAGAGCTTAGGAAGGTACTTTCCAAGCAGGTTTAGTATAAAGTACTATTAGTAATTGTAGGTATCTTTGGAAATTGTCGTAGGACACATATTAAAAGGTACTTTCAAAAGACCAGTGATCATATAAAATCGAGTAAAAGACACGAAATACAATCGAGAATCGATTTGACACATCACTATGTCAAGTAATAACGTCCATAACGATTCCATTGTATCGATAAGGACTCGCTATCGAGTCAGGTTAATAACGAGTCATCAAATCGTGAAGACTGGTCGCCTATTGTAATTCCCATCGCGCGACGATCGTGCATCGTCCCCCTTGAGTATGCAGGAATGGAGATGAAAACATCCTAAACCAACTGAAACAATCCTAGAAATAATCCTAAATCATACCAAAAAAAAACATTACATCACATTATTTATTATTATTATTTATTGAATTAGTTATGAAAGTGGAAAGAAAATTCTTCTTTCATCACTGGTTTCGAAATAGCGAAAAAAAGTTCTTCCTCCGTTACGGTTACGAGATTTTGATTACGAAAGACATTTTAACGGTTCTGAAGGGGGGAAGGTAATTCACTGGGGGATCGAGCTGCGGATCCAAGTGTATTTCTTGCACATTCCAAATCTATTCACAATAAATAAGATTCACAATAAGCAGTGCCGGCCGGTAGATGCTAAAGACAGCGAGTGCACGTCGTAGTCTCACCGTCAAAATTTTTATAATTTGCATGAACTAGTCATAGGAAGCAACTGGCGTCTAAGTTACAGGCTGTGCCTAGTTTGGATGCCAGTAACTATTTCACTCTGTAGGTACATTATTTAATAATCAAAAGCATACATTGGTGGTGGGTTTGGTTTACAATAGTTTTAAGTTTTTGGCTAATAGTAAAGTTAAAATGTAATAGTGAAGTAAGAAAACTTTGTTGAGAAATGAAATAACGATTATTATTATTATCAATCCTATCCCTTACTTCTTCCGATACCGTTAACTTGATAAAGGAACTAGGATACTTTTTGTCTCAGTACCTAGTTCCCTCAAAGGAACTCTATTGACATTTGAGATAAAAAAGTTTCAGTAGTTCCTTCATTGGAACTAATAAACGGACTTCTGGAATAAAGGGTAACGTTACTGGTTTTCTTTCACCATTTCTTTTACCGTTTTTTTATACCACACAGGTGGCAAACAAGCATACGGTCGGCCTGATGGTAAGCCGTCACCCTAGCCTATTCTTCTCAGTCGTATGCTCTTTACAGAGCAGTTGTGGCCACGCGCGTCTCCCGGTAACGTCTTACTACTGTTCTCCATCTGTCTCTGGTGGAAGCTTGTCTTGCGCATTCATTGAGAGGCTCCTGAGTCAGAGACTTGATCTGGTCGGTCCAGCGCAGAGGAGATCGTCCTCTGGATCTGCAGCCATTGGCTCGGCCCTGCACTACCAAGCGCTCCACGGCATCACTTACTCTTCGCGTCACATACCCGAAGAACTGCAGTATACGGGATCGAACAAGGGTGAACAGCCGTTCTTTGATGTGGAGTTCTTTTAGAATAGACTCATTGGTGCGATGTTGTGTCCAAGATATACGTAAGAGCCTTCTCCAGCACCACATCTCTAATGCGTCAATACGCTGTCTCTCCCTTTCCCTCACACCCCATGTCTCAGCTCCGTACAAGAAAATGGGGAACACCAATGATCTCACGAGGCGAGTTTTTGTAACGTTCGCACCGTAGCCTATAGACGCTTGCAATACCGGGGTATCCCCCAAGTGGAGTTCTGGAGACCTTACTCACCGTAGGACACAACATGGCCGTGACCAATGCTATTTCACTACGACCTTCTTTAAGGTGGAGATCCTTCCCCAGACGGGCTGCTCCGATTTGAGCGGATTATCCGCTGCGCCCTACCTCTCTTAATTGTTTCCGAAATGGTAGTTTATAGAGTATATTTTATTTATACAAATCAGTATTATTTCTACACTTAGACAAGAGAAAGTGCAGAGAGAGAGCCTGCCACTCAATTCTCGTTAAAAAACAGTTTCAGTCTCATCTCAAACTCACGCAATATCAGACTCATTCCCTTTTCATATGAGTGAGTCAGCGCTTGAAAATAACATGAGATTGTAACAGTTTTGTGTTACGAAAAAAGGGGTCTGATCTCAGAATAAATGATTTTATCTTATCTCGTTATCTTGAACACTGCCAGTAAATGTGTGTCACATGAAATAAGCGATTTTTCTATTTTATATAAGTCAAAATAATAAATATTATATAAGATGAATATAATGATATTTGCCCTTACACAAAAATTGGCTATTAAAAAGTAAATTTTATAATGTCTGGATGTAGATTTTGACCCCGATTGTTGCGTAAAGAGCACTACTCGACCCCTTTCTCTTTGTGAACACGTGGTCGATACTGGAATATGGAAATTCCACCTTGTTTTTCATAAATTGAATAGGTGTGATGTAAAATCTTAAAATTTACCTATTATACTCTTGTCAATATATTTTTCACACACATACACACTAGTGATGCAAGGATTAGGGTTCGATTAATCCTACTCCCGTTTATTCGGTATATTTCCGAATAATCCGAATCGCCGATTATTCATAGGATTCTTCACGATTTTTAATTTTAAGTAAAATAGTTTTTTTTTAAAGAAAATGTTGCCGTTCCGCATTTAAACCATCTGGCACAAACATATTTCTCACTGAAGGCACAGTTGCATCAGAACGTCTATTTTCAACTGCGGGATTGCTGCAAACAAAAATAAGGAATAGGCTATGCCCGAGTAACTTGCAAATGTTCTTAAATAAAAACGTATCTGCAGTAAATTTTGAGTACTAATCAATTACAAGATGTTTTATTAATATTATCTGGTGGTTTTAGTCGATCAATATTTCCTTCTATCAATGATCCTAATACTAATGTTAATCGGCGATTATCGGTGCAGATATACCTAATCCGAATCCTAATCGTAAAACCAGCAACAACAACATCACTGACACACACACGCACAATGTAATACTTGCTTAATTGAAAACATTAGGCACTTGTGTTGTTACACGCATCATGTCATCTCGATTGATAAGGTGATGTCTGAAAATCAAATCAGTGATTTGCTCCCCGAGCAAATAATGCACTTACTTAGCCTCTTTGTATCACTGAGGCACGCATTCCTACTACTATATTGTCAACTTTTCAATATTAAGTTTTTTTAATGTCACAAAGGTGGCAGTGGCAAACAAGCATACGGCCTGATGGTAAGCATCGCCGTAGCCTATAGAGATAGATGCTTGCAATACCGAAGGTATCACTCACGCGCTGCCTACCCTCCCAACTCACCCAAGTGGAGCACTGGACCTTACTCATCGTAGGAAAGGAGCACAACATGGCCAAGGCCAATGCTATTTGGCTACGATCTTCTGTAAGGTGGAGGTCCTTCTCCAGACAGGCTGCTCCGATTTGAGCGGTAAATCCGCTGTGCCATACCTCTCTTAATTCTATTATTTAATATTATTTTCTATATGCAATATACCTAATACAAATGTGCACATACAAATAGAATCTCCATATTTTTATACTCAAATTTTCTGTAGTCTGCAATAGTCGTGACGTATGGAACAGAATCGAACGTGTGCGGGCCCTAAAGCCTGAGGTGACTGTCATTTTAACCACTCAACTAAAGCATCTACATCACTTCTTATCACCAAACCCTAAGGTTTATTTCAGTGTAAATCAACTAAAAACTGCTATATATGTCGTTTTGTCGCAAAATTAATAATGCTGGTCAATTTAACCTTAAATCGTAGCAACAAGGTTGATTTTTCGAGTAGTTTTGAGAAAATTAGATGCAGTTTTGTCATGTTGCAAGGAACGAAATCGGGGACTACTATAGTAGCGTTGAATGTCGTGAAGTAAAGCTTATGGACAAGTATTTGCGATACCCAAAATAAGTACATAGATTCCATGGGTTCTTTATATTTAAGGATATGAAGGCCTCTAACACTATTAATGAGAAGTTAACTTAAATGGGTTTTGTTATATTATCGAGCTTCGCAGGGCACGTTAGGCGTCAGTCTGACTGTTGTCGATGTATGACAGCCGTTAAGCCAAGTCAGTGGCCACCAGGTGACTTGAAAACTGCCTCTGCCAATCGACACTAGAGCAGCGTGACTTGCGTGACAGAGCACTCTCTTATCCTCTTCGATTGAAGGAAGACCCGTATCCCTGCAGTGGGATGATTGTGGGTTGATTCGATTTCTACTGCAATTCTGTTATGTCAACATTCTGTTTACTTACGTGGGTTTTAAGACATGAAATGATTTATCTATCTATATGATGATGATGATGATGTCAACGTTTAATAATTAAGGTGTCGAGAGCCTTGGTCCGTGAGGTAATAGCGCTACAAGGCTTTTTAAGGAAATAGCAAAAAGTTAGTTAGGTTAGTTGCCATCACAGGAGACCGAAGAGCTGGCAGCTACCTCGGCCAAAGAATTAGTCTAGCTATTCAAAGGGGGAACGCTGCCAGTATCTTCGGAACCTTGCCTAAAGGGACTCCAGTCCTTTTAATAATATATCATTATATTTTTTAAGGTTAGACATAGAAATGAAAGTGAGAGAGAGAGAGAAAGAGAGAACCAAACTGCCATCAGACTAGAAGCCGCACCAGCTTTTTACATGGCCGGCGAAGAGTCCGCCGTGGAGACAACAGCGACTCTGACAATATTGTCAGAACCAGGAAAAACCCTAGTACACGGCCCCGTGGCCAAGTACCACGGGGCATGTTGCCATCTGCGACAAAAACTAGATCTCCAACGGCAAGAGAGGCACCGTCCCCGCCGCTCGAACCGCGCCGCGGAAGTAGGGTTGGCAGGTATTCTCGCACCCAACGCTGCCAAAAAATATCGGATAGCCTCAGGGCCTTCCTGCAAGCAACCCTACCGAAAAGGTCTTGAGGCTGAGATGCAACAAAAGAGTTGCATATCGAGGTTGTGCCGATCAAGAAATGGAAAGAAGTCAGCGCCTCAGGATCCACTGGGTCCACAGGAACGTGCGTCAGCTGTCTTGAGTTGACAATGGCTTCAGCCTCCGCCAATAGTGTGACTAGTACTGGTTCCCTCGGAAATCTTTCTGTCAAAGTTGCGCTTAAAGCGGTCTTAACGGAACGTACTAAACGCTCCCAGGCTCCGCCCATCAATGGCGCTGCTGGAGGTATAAAACGCCATTCTACGTTGTTCGATGCCGCAAATTCCTCGATTTCGGGACCATACAGTTCCCGCAAAAATCTGGAAGCTCCAACGAAGGCAGTTCCGTTGTTTGACCAAATCTGTTGAGGACTTCCACGACGAGCTGTAAATCTTCGTAATGACATTATTGCTGCGTCCGTAGATAGGTCATGCACTACTTCCAGGTGAACTGCTCGCGTTGTGAGGCACGTGTACCGAGCGACATATCGTTTCTCGTGCCTCCTCCCAACCGTGACTTGAATAATCCAAACCGACGAACGAGAACGGCCGATTGTGATGAGCAAGACGTGCAGGGGGCAGATCACCAACTGAAGGATCCTGTGGAACAGCTCTTCTGATACAACAAAATTGACACGCGTGCGCAACAGATCTGACGGAACTCCTCAATCTCAAAATCCAAAACTGCTGGCGGAGCTCATTCACGGCCGTTTCGTTTTTTCCGTGGGCAAGGCGTCGATGAAAATACTCGGCTCGAAGGACCAAAATGTAAAGGGTAGGGGAGAGAAGTGGAAAACGAGAGCTTAAAATGAGATAAAATATAATAAAATAAAATATTACAAAGCAAAAACGAACTAAAAACCAAGGCCGACAGAGGCGCAATGACAGCTGTCAAAGGCCAACAAAAAAGTATAAAAAATAAAAAGTAATTAAAAAAGTATTTCCACCTCCAGCCTGACGGCTAGTCCGCAACGGTTACAGTAACGTTATACCAACTTGACACTCACGGCACTCTGCAAAATTAACTTCCCAGTCTGGTCTGGATAGTCTTAATACTTAATGACTAGACTAAATCTAGATCGGTCTGTTCAAGTTTAGTGACGGGTTATTCCATAATGTACAGGACTTGCGGGTATTTCAGTGTACCCATTTATAAAGCAATCCGCACTGAGAAACTTCACCGCGTGTTGTTTTTTTCGCAATTCTGTAACACATTACGTCTTGTGGAAGTATCCACACAGGCGGAATAAAATTCGCGCGGTGAAATTTCGGAGTCTCCTCTCCGCTACGGCGTGGCGGACTCAAAATATAACGTCATTTGAAAATCGCAAAATTAGAAATGAATAGTGGTCGACGACAATACCTTAGGCTGCTTTTAGAGTTGCGCTGACCGCACAGGCTAAGGGTCCAATTCCAAGACAGACAGCACGCTGCAGACTGCAGCTGCAAGTCTGCAGGTGCGTTCATGCGGTCTGTTCCGGAATTGTAACTTTCGAAGGAATTACTCCAAACAAAGCCGCGAACACACTGGTAAATAAATAAAGGGAATATTCAAAAGGTGTAAGTTAAGGGCCACGTCACACGGTATGCAAATATCATAAAACAGGCAAAGTTTATACGTACGATGTCTAAGGGCGGCGGTAGGTACAATAATGTAAATTTATTGTGTTTGTCGTTGCTTGCGTCATTAGCCGCACCCTACTTTTGACGTTTTAATTTGATGATTTTTCTATTATTGTGCAATTCATTACTATAATGGATACTAATTGTGCTTTAAAGTACCTAAAAAGCATTTCTTCGTCCAATCGTTCTAATATCAACAATGCTTTCTACTTTCGTTTAAAATATTAGAAAAATAGACAAAATCCTTACGTATATTTTAAACGCGAAGTTTGTAAGGTTGTTTGGATGTTTGTTACTCTCTCACGCAAAAACGGCTGGACAGATTTCCTTCAAAGGTACACGTGACCTTAGCCTGGGAACGGGAATAACGGGATTTCGCGAGTAAAGCCGCGGGCATCAGCTAGTATAACAATAATATTGTATGCAGATTATATTACATCTTACCAGTATATAATCATGAATACACCACTGTCCTTGTCTCTCTTAATAATATAAGAAAGAGATGAAATGATAGACGAGTCCTGCCGGGATAACATGACAAACGCGTCAAAATTTTCTCGCTCCGCTCTGCCAATAGCGTATCTCGGTTATGTCTACAGTAGACAAAACAGGCATTGCTATTGGCGAAGAAGCTTTGTCGCGTGCCAGAAACTATCTCGAGTGTAAGCATGTTAGGCCCGCTGGAGATTGCAGGAAACTGTACCGACAAAGCAATATTATAAGACGGCTCTGGAGGAAATGGAAACCCCGTCTGCAGTCGGAACCTCGACCGGTAGGCATTTTAAAGAATTTTACTTACAAAACCTGTAGATTTTCTTTCTGTAGTTAGATAGATATATAAACTTTATTTACATCCAAGAATACAATACATATCAACAGAAAACAGAGCAATAGAAAAAGTAAAAACGTCAACAAAAAGCCAACTGCTCGCGGACCACGGTTGGCATAATTTCACTTGTCATAATAACATTTAAGTTATTACCATCTTTTACACGAAATGTTGAATGCCCATTTTCAGCAACAATTCCTAAAATTTTATAGTCCCAACAACTTTCTCTATGTCCAAATCCTAGTTTTTGGTACTTTTAAATTTTACGATTTTTTGGTGAAAACCTTTTGAGATTTCCAGCCCCTTGTAGCTGATAAAGAGGCGAAGGCGCAGCCAAAAATCTTAAATTTCCCTCTATTTATCATAAAAGATGTGATACAATTTCACTCGATAGAGAGATGTGCCGAAAAAAACTCGGTCAACATATAGGTGTTTTTATGGATGAAAATAAAGGACAGAAGAGGAAACTAGGAAGTTAAATAGAAAATATTATAATAAAATAAAGTAGGTACTTATTACAGACTAACGATAGCAAAGAAAACAACAAATAATGACAAGAGAAGATAAATCACAAAGATATCAAAAACATTTAAAAAAACCGGGCAAGTACGTGTCAGGCCACGCAATGTAGGGTTCCGTATTGGCTACGCATTTCTTGCTTGCAGATGAGTACAATGCCATATTCTATTACATTTGTACGTTTTCGTCAAAGAAATTTTACTTTATAAGTTCGTCGGCTATTACTCGGTAACTAGTATTGCCTACTTAACCATTATAGTTTTCCTTGTAGGTTCACTATATGGACTACTACCATGAATTTTTTCAAATTTCTAAACGCAAGACTTTCGGAGATAGAGGGGGGGACCACCGTGCAAAACGAAAATTGACACGTTAAATGTAAATAATTCGCAAACGGATTATTGTATCGTAAAATGATCTCCCCACACCCTCAATGTTTTTAAGAGACCTATCTAACGGTACCCCACAACATGGGGTCGGTGCGAAAAAAAATTTACTTGTAGGAAGCACCACTAAAAAAAATTTTTTCACAACTTTACATACCAAATTACAGCTTTCTAGCATTAAGCGTCTAGGCGCTAGACCGCGGACGGACAGACGGACATGGCGAAACTATACGGGTTCCTTGTAGTTTACTACGGAACTCTAAAGACTATTAAAAAGAATTACTCCTCAGCCGGTTAGGTCGTAACGGTTTTTTTCACCTGTCATACAAAGCCAGCTAAACGCCATCAAAGCTCTAATTTGAGTACCTAAGTTAATTTCTGAGTTGTATGCGTACAGGTACAGTGTGACAACCATAATTCCTAAGACGCGACGCTTGACGCGCAGTCTACCCTTCAAAGTCTCCCTAATATTACGAGGCAGGCGGAAAAAGCGATGTAATTTTGGAAAATTTAGTCTAAGCGCCACCATTGGCTGAATGTTAGCATGCCGATTCCATCCTCTTCCCCCATTCGTGGATTATAACCCGATATAACTTAAATATTGTCACCTTCCAACGATGTCTTCTAAGTCAATTTATTACACTGCCTGTTATTTAATTTTCTCACCCTGTCACTCTCCGGTAGGCTTTCATATTGATCTATCATATACATATTTGCTACTATGGTATAATAGGAGAAAAACGCAATAAACGGTACCTATATGAATTAGTTGTAATTATCATGCATACTGGCCACCATCGAGTTGATAAATCAGAAAAAAAAAATGTATTTGGCCAGTACCTTCGCACGGGTATATAGGAACTAAAAAAATGTTTTTTTATTTATTTTTCATGCAGCCAGTACCTGTCCTTAATCAACATGAAGATACTTTTTTCGAGAAATTAATTATAACAATTCTCTAAAGATGATCACGTAATATTTTTCAAACCGGTAGTTAATTTAATTAATTTTATGATAGTGGAGCATTTTAATTAGATCATACAATTTTATAAAAGATTCTGATTTAGAGTATAAAATGTATAAGTATATTATAATACCTAGCCAGTGAAATTTTGAACAAAGTTTTCAAGCCACCTAAAAATAAGAAGGAGTTTGAGATTTTTTGAACCCATCCAAGTATTGATTGTAGTTCTCATTGAATAGAATTCTTAACTTTGCTTAATTCTCAACGCTTTGGCTCTTCACGATGCTACATCATCATCGTCATCATCATCTCAGCCACAAGAAGTCCACTGCTGGACATCGGCTTCCCTCAAACGTTTCCAAACATTTCCTAACTAGCCAATTCTGAACTATTTCTATGGCGTTTCTGCCTTAAAATTCCTACACGGAATTCGGGTGGTGTGCTGAGCACCAGACATGCATTGGGAACAATAACCAGCGGTCCCAATTATTCGTGGACGGACGCAAATATCGGCTGAAAGCGAATAATCCAAACTCCAAGCCTTCAACGTGCACATTGTTTAATATCTGCCGAATGCTGTACGTAAAATACATAACGCCAAGTAACTAAATTTTTGATTTGCCTTCATCATCATCATCATATCAACCTATAATCATCCCACTGCAGGGATACGGGTCTCCCTAAAGGGATTCGAGAGTACTCTGCCACGCTGCTTCAATGCGGATTGGCAGAGGCCGGTGTTTTCAAACCGCCCGAACTTAACGTGCACTCCAAAGCACGGAGAAGCTCGAGATAACGAACCCCATTCAAACAATGGCGACTCGCCTGGTCGCTTAACTTTAATTTAATCTGCCTTTTCTTTAATTATTGTTATACTAGCTGTACCCGCGGCTTCGCCCGCGTGGATACTGCCTTTCCCGTGGGAATTCTATAAATTGCCGTCTTTATCCTTGTCAACATCTTAAAAGGAAACCATAAACAAAAATCCAGCTTTCTAGGTTGAGCGCCTGCGATAATACTCTTACAGTCCTATTACTCCCTTTCCCGTGGGAATTCTATAAATTGCCGTCTTTATCTTTGTCAACATCATAAAGGGAACCTCTATACAAAATTCTAACTTTCTAGGTTGAGCGCCTGCAATAATACACTTACAGTCCTATTACTCCCTTTCCCGTGGGAATTCTACAAATTGCCGTCTTTATCTTTGTCAACATCATAAAAGGAACCTCTATACAAATATTTAGCTTTCTAGGTTGAGCGCCTGCGATAATACACTTACAGTCCTATTACTCCCTTTCCCGTGGGAATTCTACAAATTGCCGTCTTTATCTTTGTCAACATCATAAAGGGAACCTCTATACAAAATTCCAGCTTTCTAGGTTGAGCGCCTGCGATAATACACTTATAGTCCTATTACTCCCTTTCCCGTGGGAATTCTATAAAACCCCATCTTTGTCCTTGTCAACATCATAAAGGGAACCTCTATACAAAATTTTCAGCTTTCTAGGTTGAGCGCCCGCGATAATACACTTACAGCCCTATTTCATGAGGAAGGTTTATGTATAAAATTTGTCAGGATTTTATGTAAATTGGCTGAAATATAAAGATTATAGTTGGGAGTATCGGAAAAAAACAACCCGCTTGGAAGCTGTCGACAAAAACGCGGGCTAAACCCTTTGATTGAGATATAACAAAACAAAAATTATAGGATATTTCTCTTATTTAGGTCTCCAAAAAAGTCCGCAATAACATAATATATTTATCGTTTACGGATAACTTATTATAAAATAAGAAGCGATTTCCGAGTAATAAAGCGGAAATTGGAAACCGATTTTGACGTATACAGTATTAATCCTTATCCAGTTAACGACGTTAGTTACCTTAAGTATTTCATGTACATTATTATAATCTTTAGACCATATAATTTAAATAGATACTTTAGAAGTTATAGCAAAAAATTTACGCGCTTGCCAAAATTAATTGAAGTTCTTTCTATTCTACGCTAGATGGCGCTATTTCCGCATTATTACTCGGAAATCGCTTTTTATTTTATAGTAAGTTATCCGTAAACGATAAATATATGCTATCGCGGACTTTTTTGGAGGCCTAAATGAGAGGAATATCCTATAATTTTTGTTTTGTTATATCTCAAAGGGTTTAGCCAGCGTTTTCGTCGACAGCTCCCAAGCGGGTTGATTTTTTCCGACACTCCCAACAATAATCTTTATATTTCAGCCAATTTACATAAAATCCTGACAAATTTTAGACATAAACCTTCCTCATGAACCAGGCTATCCGTTGGTGCAAACCGCAAGAAAATCCGTTGGGTAGTTTTTGAGTTTATCGCGAACAGACAGACAGACAGACGCACGGGAGGACTTTGTTTTATAATATGTAAGGATTATTATTTAATTAGCTTAAGCAGCATGAATGTCGAGCGATAAATTTCGACTTATGAACCTTTATAGTTTTACTTGTGAATCCTTACAATATTATAACCGCGAAAGCTTGTGTGGATGTATGGATGATTGTAACTCTTTCACGCGAAAACGGCTGGACAGATTTGCTTGAAATTTAGTACACGGGTAGTTTATAACTTGGTTTAACAACGGATATCAGTCCGGGAACGAAAGAAACGGTATGTCGCGAGCATCGGCCAGTGAATTATATTTTTTGTAATATTATGTAAATAAATAAAAAAACTAAAGTAGAACTGTATGATTTCATCGGATATTTCTGTTGAAACCTTATACACGGGTGGGGTGGAGTCAACTTATCTTGGCTAAATCCTACTAATATTATAAAGGCGAAAGTTATGTGTTGTTTGTAAATTCTTCACGCTCAAATGGCTGCGCCAATATCTATGATATTTGGTATGCAGGTAGGTGATAACTTGGATTAACACATAGGGTACTTTTTATCCCGAAAAGTACGCGATTCCCGTAGGATTTCATCAAAAGTCTGATATAAATGGCGCTACTGTTCATAAAATAAATAAATACACGCTTACGAAGTTGCGCGGCTTTCACTAGTTTAAAATTTTAATAGTAAGTGTAACGTTAGCACAAAGGCATCGACTTCGTTTTATACTATGTAAATATTACAATGCATAGTATATATAGACTGTGAAAATATGAAAAATGAATCAATTTTTTTATTTTTTATTTGTATACTGTTACCATATATTTGTCGAACCGACGCACCTCCGACTAATCACTCTAACAACGCAACTATCGCGCCACCCTTCCCTTGTACTAACATTGAAATCATCCAAATAGACACGAGATCAAATGCATTTCTCGTTGTAAACCATTGCAATAGTTTTAGAGAAGCCGCGATCAATCCTGGCCCATTCCATTTGCGGTTTAGGAGTGATATCCTATTTAACGAAGAGCGTTCGCCCATGAATGCTTTAACTTACACATGAATATTGTTTCATTGCGTGAATTATTTTACGAGCGTTTTCGAGTTTAAGCACAATAAGGCAATGTGCTTGTTAACATGGAATATCTGTAAGATCGTCCCTTATTCAAGCGAGACCAGCTTAACTGTTAGCCATTGATCAACATACACGAACTCCTGCAGTCATAGTCAACAGCTTGAAGCTGTGACCCTTCAGGTTCATAATGTCCCTCGGTTTCAAAACGTCCCTTTCCTGCACGATCGCCCGAAGCTGTTGCAACTGCTCGAGCCGTTATACCCGCGAAACCCCGTCGTTTCCATTCCCGGGCTGATACCCAGAATAAAAACTATCCATATGTTAATTCAGGTTATGAACACTGTGTACCATGTCAATCAAATCTATATCTCAATCTTGTCATTGGTCTCGGCCATGCTGTGTTCCTACGGTGAGTAAAGTCTCCAGAGCTCCACTTGGGGGGGTTGTGAAGGTTGGCAACGCGCAAGCGTCTATAGGCTACGGTGATGCTTACCATCAGGCGGGCCGTGTGCTTGTTTGCCAACTTTGTGGTATAAAAAAAGCCGTTTTTGCGTAAAACATGACATACAATCTTTCGCAATATTAGTAAGAATATAGCTAAAAGACCATAGCTGGTTAATGTACAAACTAATATACAGAATTGATGATATTACTGAACAATTATTAAAAATTAACCAATCGGGTGGTGCGAGGGGGTTAAGATAGGGGAGTCTGTGGCACTTCCGCGCGGATATTACGCGGTCTACCGCCTTCAGACTGATAGGACGACGTACCACCTGGGTACCTATCAATATTAAAATTACAGCAATATACCTATGTGATTCTAGAGCCTTAAGGCTATACATATAGGTACTCTAAATTATCAGTACTTATTGAGAATGGTGAATGGTGAGTATTTGGAAGGAAAAGAAAGGAAGAAAACAAGATAAAATACACTGGGCGTCAAAAATAAGAAGTAAAGTTTTAAAATTGCAATATCTCCTAAACTAAGCTTTGAAATAAAAAAAAAGTTAAGACAATTTTATTTCATTAAATAAAAACTTCATGCATAATATCGTCTTTTAAAGATTGATTTTTATTTCAAAGCTCTAACTTCTATAGTTTTAAGAGTAATTGCAATTTTAAAACTACTTACTACTTATTTTTAACGTCCAATGTATAATAAAGTGAATGAAAGTGACAATGAAAAATAAAGCAAAGACAAAAAATATAAAGATTTATTTCGCATCGCATTTTGAAATATTCGGGATGTGCTTTGACGAAGAGACAGACCTCCTTTATAATCTTATAATAAACACGGTAGGGGCAAAATTTTGCATCCCTTATATAAAGGTCTGCTGTCCAAAAATCATGCCCTGTTTAATACCCGAATACAGCGTTTCTGGATTTTGCCTATGTCCACAGAGTTACCGCTTATGATGAGACCATACCAGACCCTGGTAAGCTGTTTTTGCTGCTTCAAATGATACTGTCTACCTTATCCTTTTCAAAGCAAAAACATATCTGACATAATCCATCAACGTGCATTTTCCAACTTAGATGTATGTCCAATATAATACCCATTTGGGTATTATATTGGACAGACATCAAGGCTGTCTACCTCCTCCGCTGATTCATTGTTACAAGAAATGACAAGATTTACCCGATTGGTGTCGTACGAGTTGAAATTCATCAATTTAGTTTTACTAATTTTAATTTTTAGGTCATTATTATTCATCCAGTAAATTACGTCCTCAAGAGCTTTTCTGGCAGATGATTTTAAGCTGATGAATGTCATCGGCAAACAGAGTGCAGGCATGTGAAATAGCATCCGGGAGGTCGATGATGTACAACAAGAGTATTTACTTAGTTTAAAATATCTAAGCAAACAGAATTTACAAAAAAAAACATATAAGGTCGTTACACACTTCATCGCTCACAATTTTGGATGTGAAGGGGGAGGATCCCCTAAAAACCACCGAAATAATTTTTTATAACGCCCATTTACACGGAACCCCGCGGCGATTTGTATTACATTGAGCACCAGTTACTGGAAGAACCCTCAGAGACCGCAGGGCGTTCTCTGCGGGCCTCTAATATGTTATTTAAATATTTTTAATCGTAACAATTTTTGCCACCTGCCGTGATCTTAATTGACATGTGTCGTTTGGTTGGTAATACTGCATTTTTAATCGGTGACGAGACACAGCATGACAGAGCCAAAAATATATAATAAAAAAATACATTTTGCTTGTTGTGAATAATAAGATAAATACTCCTTTAAAAAAAGTTAAATTAATTCGAGTTTAGAGAATATTAAAGTTTCGAAAAATATTATGGAATCTTCAAAACAGTCACGATCTGACTCATGAGACTACGCTCAGAATCAGCCAGCAGATAGTGAGCGAGTGAGCCGCTAACCGGTGTATAATCATTCAACTTTTAAGAAATAAATCAGCCCATTCCTTTGTTGACTGTACCAGCTCCTTCACCTCTCTATAAGATACTTCATTTTATACATATTTAACACTATTTTAATACATAACGGAAATGCTGCTGGCATTTTGGGTACTGCCTTTTTATTTTTAATATTAGTTGGTTTTTAATATTAGTAGGTAGTTTTAATCTATGTAGTATATTTTTTTTATGTTAGTTTAGTTTTTAGTGTTTTTACAAAAAAAAATTAAGTCAGTATAATGTAATTTTGTTTTAATCATTGTAATTTTACCCAATAAATATTCGCCTATGTACATACTAAGTTATGTAAAGATGAAGATAATCCATTAATATTATAAAGGCGAAAGTTATGTTTACTTCTTCACGCTCAAATGGCTGGGTCAATTTTAATGATATTTGGTATGTTTAGATAGGGTACTTTTTATCCCGAAAATTAAGCGATTCCCGTGGGATTTGGTCAAAAATCTGATATGGATGGCGGTGGCTGTGCATAAAATAAAGCACGAGACCACCGCGGGCAGCAATTAGTACTAAATAAACAGACAGCCCAGTGGCGCGTTAGTAGATAGTGACCATATCTTCGGCACCAGAGAATAGGGGAATTATACTAAATATACAGCCCACAAACCTACACAGTTTACCTTAAAAGTTATACCTCATATCCCTTACCAACACGCAATGAGCGAATCATGAGAAAAAAAAATAGCAATAAAATTTTCTCTCCGACTGTACAATGAATACGAATGGATACTTAATTTTTATTTGATAAAATAATATGTTTAATTTAATAGGTGCATAAAATTGGCATTCCCAACCATGGGGTTACAACGAAACACGAGTGAGAATCGTGCTCGCTCCAAGGGACCGCGCTTGATCATTAGGAATTATAAAAGTAATATAATAAACACCACTTATGGATGTTGTTCTACGGTAGTCGGTACACTGTAGATACAAATTAATGTGCAGCGGGCGGGGTGCGCGTGCGGGCGGACGCACGAGCGGAGCGATTCCGATTTTAGTGAATCCACATTCCGCAGGTATTCCCACTTGTTTTCATATCAATCTTTAATAATTCCATACGGATCTCCCTTCAATCGAATGGGATTAGAACGTACTTTGCGACGCTGCTACAGTGCGGATTGGCAGAGGTCGCGTTTTTGATCTGCTAGCTAGTGATGTGTAATACCTCAACTCAATAACAGTTTCTTCATCTAAATTAAGTTAACAACAAGCTTCTAAGCAAAAATAACAGTTTTTGAGTTTTCCTGCGATTGACAATACTTCAGAATATAACGGCCTGTTCGCACTGCGAAACACCGCAAGTGCGTTGCAAATTATTTCCGCACGACTGTTTTTGTAGTAGGTATCAAATTAGTATGGCTTTGTCCGCAAAATATGTCGCAGTGCACCTACTTCTATAACTAAATACACTTATACGAACTTTCGCCCCAGGCGGCACCCGTTCACGAATTGATGCGAGAACCATCACTGCACTGTGCTCATCTATATTAGGGAGAACTTAACGACTCGACCCGATAATAGCATAAAGAAATAAACGCTCCTCTAGCATTGGGACCCCAACTTTCCGCGAATGTTGCTACCGTGCAGGATTATTACTCTTTTTATCAAAAGCAATCTACATTTAATATTTTTAATCTTAAAATGTTGCATACCTACTTAGTACAGTCACGTGCACGTCAATCTTCACACATTTTGATTTTATTATTGTTCTGAGTCAGTCTTATTATGTTATACTGAGATGTAAACTTACATAATTTTTCGAATTTTACAAATTCACTAATCCAAACAAGTAGGTAGGTATAATAAATTTAAAAAAAGCTCCCGACTCTAAAACCTTTAAAAAGTAAACAAAATATATTGCAGGCTCTGATAATACTACAGCATATGATCAAGGTGGCCATGTTGTCGCAATGTCATTAAAGAAACAAAATACCAAATTCCAAATGGATCGGACGTGTTGTGTTGTTAATTTCCCATCAAAAAATAGAAAACAGCTGATTATTACAAACGGCTGTACAGGGGCCGTACCATGACCGCTTAAAACAAAACAAGAACGGCTGCGTAAGTGAGACAGCGCAATACATGATGAAAGGCGACGTCTCGTTTACACAATCGTTTAAGGATAGTTATAAACGGTCGTGGTACGGCCCGAGATTTTTGAATTGGTCCCTGTTCGTGCGTCGACAGTAGGTACCTACGTAGACGACTCTTATTTTTCCTTCTATTTTAATTTTTTGGTTTTATTTTTAACTAGGTATTCCCCGCGGCTTCGCTCGCGTTAATTTTATGACTGTATAGATCTCGTTTGACAACAAAACAACCCATAGCGCGACTTGTGGCGCCATCTGTTGGCCGATACAGCGCCCTCTATGGTAGAAAATTTATTTTCCCATTGGAACGACAT
This sequence comes from Endotricha flammealis, assembly GCA_905163395.2. Lineage (NCBI taxonomy): Eukaryota > Metazoa > Arthropoda > Insecta > Lepidoptera > Pyralidae > Endotricha > Endotricha flammealis. The sequence goes on from LR990852.1 coordinate 21,775,524, forward strand.
ACTTTCACGGGATAAAAAGTTATGTTGGGCTCTGTATCCCTGACAATATATTTACAAATTTTCATAATGATCGGCTGATTAGTTAAACCGTGAAGGAATAACAAACAAACAAACTCACTTTCCCATTTATAATATAGTATGCAATACACAACAATATAATGAAATGAACAAATATTAAAATTTATAATCTCTATTTAATTTAAATCGCCTTCCTCTCTCCTAATTGCTATGCCCGACAAGGGCCCATAATGTGTACTTTTAAATCATTTCTGTAACAACTTACATACTGGTATGGAACGCAATAAATATTGAAATTGAAATTGAAATATTAGTAAGGAAGTAAGGATAAGGAAGTAAGGATATTAGTTTTGTTTTGTAGTTTAATTATTAAAGAATTCGATGACGTCCCTATATGTCGCACTCTAAAACGAACATGCACGTTAAGCAACGTCGACCCTAACCGTCGCGTCGGTCCCGGCTGTTGTCGATAGATGAAGTTGGTGGCCTTTCAGGCGGTTGAAAACACTGGACTCTACCCATACTCTAGTAATCCCCATTGGAGCACCGTGGCAGGGTACGCTCTAATCTCCTTCGGTTGAGAGATCCGTATCCCTGCAGGAAAGGGTTGATATGATAATATTGTATTATGAATAATCTGAATAAAACCAATATATAAAGTAAAAAAAAAAACAATAGGGCATCAATATAAAACATCTAATTCGAGAGCTAACTCTTAATTTTAAAGCAGGGAGCTACCGAGTTGGAGTCCCTTATTACGTACACAATCAAATTGTGAGTAATTTCAATAAATATGGTCGTGCGCCCGCCCGGCCGCAGTTAGCCGAGCCCTTGTATCGGCTTCTAATGTACAGGTCTGCGTCACGAGAAAGCGATCGATATCAAATTGATAAGTATCTTTATTATTACTTTCTCACGATCCGAGATAGCGAATTTTTATAATCCACCCATCAGAAGTTTGCATAGATGGGTACCAAGTGGAACAAATCCTTTAATAGCCACTCACGTCAGGAGCGTAAAGTTTGCAGAAGAAAACTGCAATAGCCTGAGGCCATTAAATACCATACAATCCAATGCTGCTTATTGCATTATTTTTTGGACACATTCGAACGTGTTTACAGGCGTAAAGTTTGACAAGAAAGCTCCAATGAGCAGCGTGGCAGAGTAAGTTCTAATCTCCTTCGATTGAAGGAGAGTACCTATCGCTGCGTTCGGTAGATTTATAGGTTGATACGATGACAATACTATTAAAGAAAATTTAATTTTTATATTACCTACTGCAAAAAAAATATAAAAAAAAGAAGTACGATATGTTTTTAAGTGACAAAAAAGGACATAACTTGTTTTCTTTAGCCATTTCCAGTGATCATTATGCTTTTTTTTCCGAACTTCGTTTCGGAAATGGTATAGAGACAAATCATTTTCTTACTGTATGTACCTACTCTCTGACAAGTGAAAGTGAAGATAGCTGAATAAACGTGTGTTTTAAATTAAATTATCGTCATTTTATCGGCTTGAACTATTCTACTATCAATATATACAGTCGTTCGTTAACTTAAGGTTGCCTTGAAAAGATTTCTTGCAGCAATAAGGCCGCCTTGAAAAGATTTCTTGCAGCAATAAGGCCGCCTTGTTGCATTACACTAATAGTCTGTAACTTTTACTTGTTGTGTATTGCAAATCAAGAATAATCTATCCAAAAAATAAAGCATATTCTATCAATTTAAAAAAAAAACAACAGAATTCATAGATTAGGGCTATTTCCACGGGTTACGTTTTGTCGCAGTCGCGGTCGGGAGTCGCGGGTCACGCCGCTCTCTAAACAATAATTGCTTGGAAATAATAATGGCAGCGTAGCGCGGCCCGTATCCGCTTGCAATAAAAATGTAAAGCGAGCCGATAAGCGACAGCGCGAAAGGCTCCTATGTGAAGTGCTAGTGACGTGCCACGATTATTATTATCGATGTCGACACTTTTATGGTAGGATAAAGTTGTGACGATTCGAAAGGGCTTATAATAAATAGGCCTATTTGAATAAAGATGTGAGATGAGTGAGATTTTAACTGGTTTTTGTTACGAGAATATGTCTCGTAACAAAAACCAGTTAAAATCTCGTCTCACTGAAGGAGAAGATCATTGCAGGTATGTAGTTAAAGGAAGGTTAAATAATATTAGAAAGGTGATTGACAAAGTTAAGGTGCTCCCACGCCGAAGTTTATAACTGCAAAAATGTTACATAAAGTTTTGTGGAATTTTTTTAATTAGCTGAAGTTAGTTTTAAAACATTTTATTTTCTGCTCCCTCACTGACTACATTTTTTTAATGGCCATTCATGTCAAGCTGCTTGGCAAAAGCCTCCCCTTCCTCCCTCCACAAGTCAGAGTGACTGTCACTATTTGTTAAATAGTTTTACAACACCGGTAAGGGGAGCACCTTTAATAAACAAGATCATAGTATAAAATTAACATTTTTTATCGATAAACTAAATTGTTTAATATGAAAAGTGTCGCATCACCGCCGCGCGGGCCGTTTGAGTTTTTACGTCCGCATCAAACGGTCGGGTATTTTGTCATACAAAATATAAATGCGGCTGCTTCCTTCCTTCATTGGCGGAGTTTATCTCAGTGATTCATTGCCTCTGTAGCGCACCTTTCCGCGGCAATTATATTATGTTCCATATTAACCGTGTTCCGACTGAATATTTGCGCCATAGATTAAACTAGTTATCGTTATTTGTGGCTCTATGTTACTTACAGCTAGTTTCTGAAAGGCAGTTAAATTTTAATTAGACTTTAAGTCTCGAGCTTTCTTTCTTTGTCTTCTTTATTTTGACAGTCATAGTTATAATTTAAGGTTTAAGAATTTTATTTGGCATGTAAGAATTTACTTACTATGAAACTAATCCATACTAATATTATAAATGGGAAAGTGTGTGTGTCTGTTTGTTTGTCCGTCTTTCACGGCAAAACGGAACGATGAATTATCGTGGTTTTTAAGTAGAAATAGTTGCAGGGATGGAGAGTGACATAGGCTACTTTTTGTCTCTTTCTAACCACCCACTTCCCTAAAATGGGGGGTGGAAGTTTGAATGGAACATTCCGCAATTTTTAAGGTAGAAAGCTAAACATTGGTATTTGTGACTAACAAAAAAATCGTGCATTTTTTTTTAAATCTGCCCCTTAAAAGAGGGTGTGAAATTTTGTATGGAACTTTTCGCAGTTTTCAAGGTATGAAGCAAGGGTAACCGTGTTATTTAACGCGAGCGAAGCCGCGGGCAAAAGCTTGTCTACTATATTATAAACTATTACAAACTAGGACTGCTCGTACGGATTTATAATATTTAAAACTAACACAAAAATATCTTAGATACATAAAGTACCCGATGATTACGTTGAATTTTTAACGAAAGTAGTAACGTTTTACGACTTATTGGGCGAATTGAATGTGTCTTTTTAGAACTGGTTAGAACCCGTGAAATGGACTGACGGTATTTGGACAGTTCTTTAACCGAAATATCGTGGACGGCGCGGCGGCGGCAGTCTGGAAGTCAGTTTGTCAGCCAACGAAATTGATAAGCAGAGCTGTTTTAAAATGATTAAGTTTTCTAAATATTGCGTGAAGAGATTGAATTTTTATGTATTAATAGTATTCAAAATAATACTACGTATTTACAAAGTTTCATAACAAATGCTCCTTTTTACCAACCACTCATATTTAAACGGTCATTAGTTCTCCATTCGGTCGCAAGCACGAATCTACTTCGTGCTGTGGTCGCAAGTGGGCCGCAGTAGGTAGGTACAAGAAAATGGGGCTTCATAGGAGAATCATCCGACATTGGCTGCGACTTGTGCAATACTGGTGCTCCGCAGACGATGGGTCATCTCCCATCTTGCCCCGGTTGCCCTACTGACTGTGCCTTAACAGATTTGTGGAAGGCCACGGATAATGCCATCATAACATTATTTTATTTGTGTCATTGACAGGAAAAGAAGAAGTTCTCTATCCTGATTACCTCTTTCACTGGTTGGCTGGCAGTGTTTGCTTACCATCAGATACATACAGACATCAATCCCCTTGTCTACCAAAAAAAATATATCAATATTGCAAAATATCCGATTACATTTTCAGCGAAAGAAATAATATTATTTTGTAAAGTTAAACGATTTTATAACATACAAATGTATTTTATGATTCGCGTCGGGCGAGGCGTGTGGGGTTCGATTCCGTACCATGTAATTCTATCTCATAAATTTCACAAATAATACATATTCGAGTGGGGAACGAGTTTGATTGATGTCAAACGATTACAAATTGCGTGTAGTCTGTTGCACTGTGCCTTTCCTCTTGCATGTGCATTGTGGATGCAGATTATTATAATTCAAATATACCTACATAATATCTAAATATATAAAAATCAAAGTCCTGCTAGGTTACTCTGCAAAGCAATCGCGATTTTAATTTCAATTCTGTAAATTTCAAATGCAAAATTAACAGCAAATCCTAATTCGTACCCTTGAAATTTTATACTTTACTTAACCTGAATACTATTTGGGTAGCACACAATCCGATTTCATTTAGTTTAGTATTTAGTTAGCGCTAGTCTAGCTGTAAAGAGTACATAAAAGTATCCAATGGCGATCGAGCGGAATTATCTTCAAGAGTAATGGGGCTGATCAACGCAGAGCCCAAACCGCTGGGTCTAGAGATTCCAAATTTAGAATGTAGTTCCTTACGACGACGACTAAGGGTGTACTAAGAAAGGATTCTTCAAAATTCCCACGGGAAAGCGAGATATACACAAACGAAGTAGCGAGTATTTTACTAGTCTATTTTAATACTAGTCTAAACAATGGCCACAACTTATAAGTGTCTTAAAAGAGTACCATAAAATAATATTTGGTGAATCCTTTTGAATCAATTTTACACAAGAAACATTACAGACACATCAATATTATTGTTGTAACTGTTTATAGTAGGTACGAAATTCAGTGTCCATGTTTTATAGATCACCAAACGTTTGGAGGGAGACCTATGTCTAGCACTGGATGACATAATGATGACGAAGGTTGTAATATTCGGATATTCGGAGGTAGGGCACAGCGGATAATCCGCTCAAATCGGAGCAGCTCGTCTGGGGGAGGACTTCCACCATACAGAAGATAGACAAATAGCATTGGTCTCGGCCATGTTGTGTTTCATACGGTGAGTAAGGTTTCCAGAGCTCCACTTGGGGGGGTTGGGAGGGTTGGAAACGCGTGAGTGATACCTACCCCCGGTGTTGCAAGCGTCTATAGGCTACGGTGATGTCAGGCGGGCCGTTTGCTTGTTTGCCACCTTTGTGGCATAAAAAAAGGGTGAAGAAAGTGTAGAAAGAATGGAGACTTTTCTGCCTTTACCGAAAGACAGTACAGCGGCTATATTCTCGTTACAAAAATGGTTCAAATCTTTTGTCCATCTCATTGGCTATCCCGCTCAATTTCTATTTTGTAAGTGAGACGGCTATTGAGTTGACACGAGATTTGAACGTTTTTTTTTTACGAGAATATGGCTACTGATTTGGAAATGTTTGTGTTAGGCCTATTTGAATAAAAAATATTTGACTTTTGACTTTGATTTGAGTACTGAGATAAATAAACCATTGTTCTTACTTACGATTGTGTTGGATTCAGGTTAAGTAAAAAATTGTTGGCGAATTTTATTTATTTTAATCGTAACAATGATTTATACTGTTCGGAGTTATTCTCAGTTCCCAGACCCGTCATTATATTTAGTATTTATAAACATAAAATATAATTTTGATGTCAGTCCGAACTTATTTATTGAAGGAACGCAACGCACGGACGGCCAACGTGTATAATCTTTATCGTATTAACTTGGTTAGGGTGGCCGAGGACTCGCGATTATTCCCGTTTTGTTGCATCATGTCTGTGTCGTATTCATAGATAAAAGAAACTAATGGGCTATGTGGGCATGATCATCACCCTCATAACATTGACGAATCTGTACGTCTCATTTGGGAACTCATTTTGACTTCGCGAATTTGTACTTTTTTTAAGAAAACACTGCTAATATTCAGTATCCATTGAGGGTGTGGTTTTTAACGTTTACCTGAAGTTTTTCTTAGAGAAATGGTTCGAATACAATTCTACTGGGGAGTACATCTCCAAGTGTGGTTGTATCAATATTTACTATGTTAAATATAATATACCCGGCCAGACTAGCTGCTTTCAGTCGCGTCAATCGACGTTTTTGAGCGAGTCTTGACCGCGCGGTGGTGCTTTGACTTGGTGTACTACATTTAGCTTTTTCCTGTTCTTTCTTGAGTCTAAAACAATCCCTATCCTAGTCAACTCAAACTGTCCAGTATTTTTTTCGTTATTCCATGCAAACATACAAAACATATAATATTTGTATAGATAGATACCTATAAAATTCAATAAAAGTGTCTGGCAACAGACAATCCGCGAGTAAACGCAAAAATTCTGTAGCGTGCAGACAACCTTAACATTAAAATATATTGTTCCCGACGAATGCTTCAAGACGGTAACTTGCGATTTATAATATTAATCTTGAGCCAATTAACTTAAAGTTTATTATAGTTACTAAAGGTTTTGTTATAAAATAAAAATATATAAAATTGTCGATTAAAATTTAATATAATAAATATCGGGACAAGAAAGCTGGGTAGCCTTAATTGAATTTTCTCGGAGAGAAGTTTTGTTTGTATGGATGTTTGTTAGACTTTTGCGTAAAAACGGCTTGATAGATTTTCTTGAAATTTGGTACACGGGTCACTACAGAGATGCTAGTCGACGTGGATTAGAGCGTCCTCTGCCACGCTACTCCAATGCAGATTGGTGGAGGTCCAATCCAAACCCATGCCAACACTGGCCAGGGTCGACATTGAAACTCTTAAACACTTTCAAATTATTATAATAATATTGTATTTAAATTGTATTGGTAATAAATTATTACATTTAATTTCGATTTTGATAATACGTAATCGTGGTGTTTTTCGGAAAGTATTGTGATTTAAATAGGAAATATGGAGCCTTGAAAACAACACGTATTATAAAGTAAAATATCTACTATATTGACCTGAGGTCCTCAAAATGTTTGCGATTCGTTTTGCCTAGATTTCAATGCTCATTCGCAACACCCACCCCATTTCATTGTAGTCAATAAGTTTTTATTGTTTGGCAATGGAAAAAAGACCTTTATTGACAGAGTTTCTTTCGGAAATTTATATAACACTAGTAAAATACTCGCAACTTCGTTGGCGTATATCTCGCATTCCCGTGGGAATTTTAAAAAATCCTTTCTAAGTACACCCCTAGACGTCCGACGAACCTACGACCTACGACGAGGAACCTACAACTTGGAATCTCTAGACCCAGCGATTTGGGCTGTGCGTTGATTTAATTAGTTGGACTTTGAATTGAATATCCATACTAATATACTAACTACACTAATATTATGAATGGGAAAGTGTGTGTGTCTGTTTGTTTGTCCGTCTTTCACGGCAAAACGGAGCTACGAAGGATGGAGAGTGACATAGGCTACTGTTTGTCTCTTTCTAACCCCCCACCTCCCTAAAATGGGGGGTGGAAGTTTGTATATATATATTTAAATACTGATGATTTATAAACTATTATTAATTTCGCGAATTATCAAACAAATGCTCACGCACGCACTCTCTTTTTAAAAATAAAATTATTGTGGGTATCTTTTATGGGTTCAGGCAGCGCATTCCAGAGTCGTGAAGCTTGGAGAGTGAAGGAGTTGGACATAAATCCTGAATGAAAAAGAGGAGTAAAAAGTTTAAGAGTGTTGCCTGAGCGAAGTTGAGAATGACAGGTGCTGAAATTTACATTTGAGGTATTCTGGAGAATGAGGATTGAAAAGAATAGAGAAGAGTGTGCACAACAATCTCTGTTGCCTACGCTGGCGAATTGGTAGCCATCCAAGTTTCGTACGAAATGAAGAAACATGATCAAATTTCCGCAGGCAGAAAATAAACCGGATGGCATTGTTTATAAGCCGGTCAAGCTTATTGAGGAGATCTTCGTTGAGAAACAGGATAACACACATCACAGTAATCAATGAGTGGAAGAATAAGAGACTGGACTAAAGTAATTTTGGTGGTAGTGGGGAGAAAATGTCTGTATCGATTAAGGAAACGCAATGCTGATATGACAGAGCGGCTAACCTCAGAAATTTGCTAAAATCAAAAAATTGCAAAAATGTGCTGTCAATGTGTAACCCAAGATTTTTAATACTAGACCCAAACGGGATAATTTTAGAATCAAGCGTGAGAGGCACAAGAGAAGTATTGTCTATTTCAGCGATCTGCTTAGAGCTCCCAACAATAATTGCCTGACACTTATTAGCATTAACCGGTATTCGTTTAAAAATTCGTTGAAAAAACTATTTGTAAAAATTGCTACGAATTTTAACTATTATTAGTTAGGTATATACTTAACTACTGATCAAACAATCGGCCCTAAGGTGGTCTGTGGCCGCGAGTCACAGGATAAAGTATTAGGTATTGAATTTTTGTAGCTAAAAGCATTATGTCAATTTGTCAGAGTAAAAAAAAAACAATAAAATTTTCACAACTTAAATCTAAGGTTTAAATTTGATCCCTACAGGCCTTTAGCCACATAAACAAGAACAAACAAAGATTAAATTTATTACAGACATGATACTTCTCTGACAGAGCCTCGCAACAGGCGCAACAGGCTATTCAAGTCGGAAGTGCTAGCAAGATAAAAAATATTGACGTGCAAAAAGTATTTGCTGTTAATCTAAAAAAAAAATTGCAACATAAATTATTTTAATATTTTTTTAAAAGAGAAAAATGGAGGTCGCTACACTGACTAGAGAACTCATAAAGGGGAGATGACACTTATCATTAACTACCATAAGTACATAAGTAGGCATTAAAATATTCTTATATTTTATGGTTCCCTTTACGTTTATGGTACTCCCATTCCGAAGTTAACAACTGTTCCAAACAATTTTGTTAAATTTTGTGCAAAAATGCTACTTAAAGATTCGTTGAAGAATGTTAAGATACATTATAGAACAATATATAGGTACAAGGTGTTGATTTAGTCAGTTGCAATATTTGACTTTAAATAAGTATAATAATTCGTCCGTTCTATTTTAGAAGGCTTAGACAGATTTCTGAATTTTTTGACTTATAAAGATTTGAGAGGTTTTTGAATAATCCTCTATCAGTGCACAGAATGGACCTCGACAATATTTGTGTAATTGAGTTTGTTATAAGTCGCTGGCCACTTTTATGAAACTCTTTGACGGCTTGCGAATCTGCTGTCAGTAGTATCAGTTAATAAATTGAATTTGGACCTATGTTGTGTTTTTATGGAAAATTATAATTTACCGTGTGCCTGGTCGAAGAATTTTCCTAATTTTTCTGCGATGTTTCTTTGGAGCTTCAATGACCGCCGCATACTGACAAGCGGTTGTCCGTGCCCTTCCAGTCGGGGTGATTTCATAACATAAAATGTATTGTGTGCCACAAAGTTGGGTTATGATTTTCGTCAAAAATATGAAATTAAAATGTAAGTTTATCATAATGTTTTTTTTTCACATATTCGTGTTCAGTATCTACTATCAACAGTAGATTCGCCTCCAAAAATATTTCAACTGTACAAAACAACACAATGTATTTCAATGTCATTATTTGTACATTGAATGTTACCTAACGTTTTAAAACTAAAATTTTCTGAACCGGTGATTAAAATACATAAACAAGAATTATGCTACGCCAAATATATAGGGATTTTAACTTATATGTTTTAACGAGGTTACCAATCTAGTCCAGTTGCGATTGCATAACCTGCTGAACAGTCTGTCTGCACACAAGTTGCTCTTTGCGGCGACGATCAGACGGTGCCTACCTGGACGACGACGCGGCGCGGCGGCGCGCGCGTCTGCGTCCCTTTCTCTCAAGGCTACCCTCCCACCCGCCCGACAAGCAGCCTTCCCAGAACGAAATACGGCCCAATCTCGCCTACTCACAAGCAACTTTTTTTAACACACACCGGACAATCAACTAAAAGAAATCTAAATAACTTTTAGAATACTATACTATAAAGAATGAATAAAACTCGCAACATAAAACAACATTAATGACATTCGCACTGCAAAACATTGTGAAAAAAACAACAACATTCGAAATTCGAAAATAAACAAAACACCACCGGTCTGTCACTGTCAAACGAAGGTAGTCAAAGACTCGCGCGCATGCGCTGCGAATGGTCGCGGAGTCGCGGAGCCTGATATGAAGTTTACAAAATAAAATTGTTATACACTTACCAATAGTATTTCGTTGGCGATGGATTAATGCTTTTTTATCACTTCACTGGTATATTGTAAATAATATTTGCGTGCGCAAAGGATTTCACTGTGTGGCAGGCGTCGGCGCAGGCTGGAATAACGGCACCGGGCGTCGCAATGGAGCGACGGTGGCGCCGCGGGGCGCCACGGCGACCCTTCGCAACAGCGGGCGCGCAGGATGCCTCCCCCCGCAGCTCGTCTTCTGCGCCACTGCGCCACTCACTGTTGACTTGCAGAATTTAACTTACTGGATTATAATTGTAGAGAATGATACATTTAAATAAGTTATTATGGATAAGTTACATAACTGTTCGAAATTAAACTACATTTAAAATACTGATAGTACACTGGAAACTAGGTATCTACTTTAATGGGAGAATAGTAGCTCCTGTGTGCGTGTGATATGGCTGACCGGCACGCACACATTCACACCATAGTAAGCCGGCCGGTTCGTTCGTATACGCGAGGTGGCTTACTATGGGTGATTCACTTTTTAGTTTCAGTGATGGTGTCCACCTTTTTTTCTAGGTCCATGAGTAGCTCGATGTTAATCTATTAATTGAACTAGCTAGTTAAGCAACGATGACTACAGCCAATATTTATATAAATTTACTATCTCGAGCATGACTGAAAGAACGAAAAAACGTTTCTTTGAGAAGTTGCATAAATAAACACTTTTCCTTTTTTTCTAAATAAATTATTTACAATTAATTACCATTATTTTTTCATGGACATGAGGCACGGGCGGGACGGGGCTGTGAAAATATTTTTTTTATAAAAATTCGAGTAATGCGCACACGTCGCGTCGTACATAAATAAAAGAATTATTCATATACGTAATTCACACACCGCTAAGGTCCCAAAGTAAGCTACGTGTTTCCTTAATATTTACCTGACAATGACAAGTCTGACAACGGATATTATTGTAATTAAATAAGTACTTATAATAGGCATAATACATAGAAAACACCCAACCCAACACAAAATGCCATCGCATATGTTTGCCCCGAGCGGTAGTCGAACCCGCGCCATCTAGTGCTGAAGGTCACTACCAAGCCAACGCACCACCGGCACCGGGCTGTCAAGTCAAGATGGACAGCGCAGTTTTCTTCGCGCATCCTTATTTTTAATGCGAGATAATTTGCACCTTTTCTTACGATACCTATATCTAAAGTTTCATTTAAAAATTTTGTGGCTAAAGAATGTTCAATTTTATCCTCGAGGAAAAAAATAGTCTACTAATCAGAAGCGATAGACGACGTCGCGTGCGAAATAGCGGTGTCGCCCGATTTTAGGGCCGTCGCACATGCCCACACGCGCATTGGCCGTCACGAGCCGCATTTGCTCTCACGTGTCTATGTAGTACGTGCCTGCGTCGACCGACACGTGAGAGCAAGTGCGGAGTTTGTTTTTTTTAATTGTTATTATCAGCTTCGGGTGTACTGGCACCCTCTGCTGAGACACCGGACAGTTGCGGGAGCATAGGGCTCTCACCACCAAGTAGAGTTTGGTACTGCGCCATAGGTTTTAAATACTGCTGCGGCTCGTGACGGCCAATGCGAGTATGGGCGGCGGGGCTAACGGGTATAATATCGGTGCCGTCAGTCATGTGAAGTTATGTGGTGTTCTCACCCGGCGTGCTCGGTGCGACAAAGCTCATCCAACGTCCACGCTGGATAAACGCCAGTGTGAATGGGCTCTAGACCCTAAGCTATTCAGAATTTTGACATAAAATGTCTGTGAATCGTGTTCCAAGGTATCCGTCGAGCGAGATTATTGTTTTTGTATAGGTACCTTTTTTATACCAGTAAGGTGGCAATCAAATCAAGCTTACGCCCCGCCTGATGGTAAGCGGTCACCGAAGCCTATGGACGCTTGCAACACCGGGAGTATCACTCGCGCGTTGCCGACTGTAAAAATCTTTTAATGCCCCTTTTGAAGAACCCCAAATTATAGTCTAAAGAAAAGACCTCGGCGGGGATCTCATTCCACAGCTTCAGCGTTCGCGGGAGGAAACTCCTCTGAAACCGCGCAGTACGCGACCATTTTGGTTCTAGCGTGTGACGTTGGTTTCCCCGTCGGTGACGAGTGACGAGCTGATCGATGGTAGAAAGTGGCCGTAGACATCAAGTCAAACAATAGTAAATAAATAATGCAGGAATCGACTCGTGCAGTTTTTTTCCGAGCTTTTCCAGAAAATAGACCCCCTATTTTTTAAAGGTTTAATTACAAATATATAGTTTTTAGTTTTTTTTTCTTGTACCTAATGGTGATTTTCTTTTGATGTCATGATGAGATGTTCATGTAATCGAATATAAATAAACAAGTACATATATGTATTGTACGCATTACGGACAATTACGTAGTTTCGTTGTTCTCTAGGGTTAGGTTAGTTGAAATGTACTTCGGAGAAACGCGTTTCCCTAGTTAAAACTAGAATTAACAAGCTGCGCCAAAACGGAATGAGTAACAGTAGGTTAGTTAGGTTTACCTTGAGACTCCACACCCAATAATAAATATCCATGATATTATTATGATAGTCACAAAGGTAATACAATAATGTAACATAACGAGTGCTTAGCGACGACGTTGCTAAACTTCGATCATTGCTAAATAGAAAAAGATGCACTTATTATGACATTTATACTATCATAATTAGACACGTCAAACGTCACGTCATTGAAATGTAAAAATAGGCGGGGGCTACTATGAAAGTGTCCATCCGAAACAACGAAACACATACTCCTTTCAAAAAAGACATTACTAGTTATAATAAGGTTCAAAACTGGCTAGAATTCAACGAAACGTCAGTCCGTATGTTCGGAATTTCATTTCATAGTAGACCCGTTTTGATTTCCTTGAAAATGTTAAAATTTGTTTTTTTTTTTGCTGAATAAACCGCTGTATCTTTTTTTACGTAAACTTAGAAATTTGATTTTTTCACAACCTCATGGGACCGCAGACCTAAGTATACGGTTAAAATTTCAACTTAATACATCCACATATTCCTGAGAAAACTGGTCTTGACAGACAGTCAGACGGACAACAGTGATCTTATAAGGGTTCCGTTTTTTCCTTTTGAGGCACGGAACCCTAAAAATGTTGCAAAAACGGGAAAAATCATAAATTTATTATAACTTACTTAGTATTATACTAAATATATGGGAAAAATTATTTATTTAGGTTAGGTTACTTATCCCTTTATGATGTTGACAAGGACAAAAACTGGATGTTATAGAATTCCCACGGGAACGGAAGTCATAGGACGGATAAAGACGGCAATTTATAGAATTCTCACGGGAAAGGGAGTATACACGCGGGCGAAGCCCCGGGTACAGCTAGTATTGTATACTGGAAACGAACATCAGCAACTGGTCCAAAACGTTCGGCATACCGGTAAACCCGACCAAGTGTCAAGCAATCATTGTCGGTAATTCAAAACAAATCATCGATTTATTTGTATGTATTATGTATATTTATATGGATGTATTTATGTATGTCTATTATATTATTTCTATATTAATTTCAGTAATGTTAGTATTCATAATAAATAAACCGCATTCGCGAATTTCTGCATTTCCCAATGATTTGACTGGTAGAAAATGCAATTTAGCATTAAGTTCGCCTAATGTATCAGTACCTAGGTAGTCTAGGTACTTATGTATTGTGGTCAGTGGTCAATAAAGTCAGTGTATCCCAGTAGTCCCCTCTGGCGTTTGTCCCTTTGGGGGACAACTGGGATTTTCTTATAAAAATCTCCCAGTTGTCACCGGTGGAGGGGACAATTGGGACTTACATTTTTAAATATCCCAGTCTCCCAGTTAGTTAAATAAAGTTTTTTTCTTTAATTTCCAATCTTAAATTAAAATGTTATAGTTTTAGCTATTAGGTAAATATTAATAATGTTATTTTAAGATTATATTACCCATGTATGTAATTAATGTAATAATTGAAAATAAATATTATTGTATGTCCTAAAATATGGCTATGAGACTATGGAACATTTACCTGTAGCCATCAGAACTGCAAAATCCATTGAGGTATTCAAAGGACAAGTGAAAAATTACTTCTTAGATTAAAGTCTTTGATTCCTTTCTTTTCTTTTAAGTACAACGACGTTTTTATTATTAAGTATATATGTATTGTGTATAATTTAGTATTATTGTGCATTTATGGTAGGATGAATATGAATATTTGTATAATATACTAGAGAAACCCGCGCAACTTCGTTTGTGTTTATCCCGCTTTCCCGAGGGAATTAAAAAAAAAACCTTTCTTATCGGTTGCCTACATCATACACCACACTTTTCAGAACACACCCAGGTTTCAGGCTTCAGGTCTCTGCGATCAAGACAAAACATTTTCATATGTATAGATGACTATTTTTCTATTTAGATAGGTACTTCTCATTACAGTCTTTGGAGTTTATGAAATAGGCTAGCCCGACCGGTGAAGTGCCACCCTTTTACAGAATATTGACGTGAAGCAGCAATGCGTTTCGTTCGGGGAGTGAAATATCCGAAATTCTTGTTTGCCACCTTTGTGACATAAAAACAATCTAGCTCCGTCCTTATACTATTTCTCGCTATATCCTGTTTTTTCCTGTTATAGGTCGGCAACGGGTCAGGGACCCTAGAATCTATGTGCTCCATAGTCGACGGTAATCACCTAACATCAAATGATCCATATTCCTGAGCTTGTTTTCCAACCACTTCCGTAAAAAAAATTTAAAGTATATCGGTATTTCAATACATACAACCTCGGCCTACAACCATCCCTACAATAACACTACGAAATATTAGAGCGAGTCGACGTAATGAGATTTCCAATAAGTGAGAAAGAGACAATATCAATATGCCATTTAACCATTAACCAATTTAACTAGAACCCTGTCAAATATTATAAAATTTAATACTGTTTATTATCGATGAATATGATTCAGTCCGCTAGGATGTAGTTAGAATTTTAGCTGTTTTTCCGAGATCACGAACAGAATAAATAGTACGACGACATTATAAAATCATTTTGTTTGAATATTCACAATTTACAAAAATATTACATGACAGATGACACACTTCACTTCACGGATATGTCAAAATGAAATGTAAATTGAAATCACTAAAGCACTAAGGAGTATGAGTATTGATATCAACTCTAAGAAAATTACCCACAAAATGCATTTTTTTCAAGAATTTCAATAAAATAAGAATCACGTCTTCCATCAATTCTCTTAAACAATTTTTATGCAAAATTTGAAGTAGATTGGACCAAGGAATCAAGTTGTCCCATAGTAACTTTACCCCCCATTTTTACCCCCTTAGAGTTTGAATTTCGAAAAATCCTTTCTTATCGGACGCCTACGTCTTATAATAGTTCTACCTGCCAAATTTCAGATTTTTACGATGAGCAGTTTAGGCTGTGCGTTGATTCTCAGTCAGTCAGTCAGTCAGGACAAAGCTTTTTATAAATATAGATTATAGTAATATATGCGTACAGTCAGCGGCATAGTCACTTTAGTACCTTGTCACTTTTTTATGTCATTTTAATTACTGAAGATTTTGTTTGAGTGAACATGTCAACAATAGTGACAAGCTGCTAAAATTACAATATATTTATGCCGCTGACTGTGCCGTTTAGATTTAAATGAATGAAAACAACAGAAAATTGGAAAAATATTTATTACAAATAAGACTACTCGAAAAAGGATTACATGGCTTAAGGACAAATTTGTAGCATAAACGTTAACGCTAAACCTACAATTATTTTTGAAAAAACATTTAGAAAACTAATCGTTTACAGATTACAATCGAAACTTATCATTACAATTGTTACTTTTTTTGTTAATTGGTAACAAATAATTCGTTACATCTTTATCGCGAGCACGAGTGCTCACAACCGAGCGGCCCCGCGGCCCAGTGGCTGCGAGCTAACTCGAAAACGGCTTCGGCTGTCGCCACTCATGCCGCCTAATCAAACTCAAAAGTTCAACATTTACGTCAATAATCATTTACGACAATAATTCAATAATTCTTTCTACTGCAAGATAATTATACAGTGAGTCTAATCAGTCAATTAACAAATTGCTGGTAATGCCACTTGGCAATTGTCTCGAGTGGCGCGCCACCTATAAAATGCAGCTTAGAGGGCGCGCCACCGCGTCGACACATTGCGCCAACAGCAACTGCACCACGGCACGCCTAACCAGGCAAGCGTGATTTGCCTTCACGTAACGCGTAGGTACGATATCATTTAGCAAAGTTGCAATAGAAACGGCACTTACGTACACAGAGACCTTACACTAATTAAAATATCCAAGTGAACATGTATTAAATATTAAATCAGAAATAATTAAGACCTTGACCACAAAGGCGGATTTCGCAATGCTTGTCAATGAAATGGTGCTTAGTTGCGCCCTTTCTAGTCAAAGTCGTTAATCATTTAGTATCCGAACGCCCTTTACACGAGACATGTCAGTAAGCTAACAATAAATATAATTAAATGTTATTATATTGCATTGAACTAATGAGATCTGCTAAATATAATTATGTTGAAGAATAAATACTATACTCGTATGCAATGAAATAGTATAATTAAATTCTAGTCTTCGCAATATAAATACGAACATACATTATTTATTTAGTGTGATTGAGATGCCACATCGACTAGAATCGAATTAATTACTCTATATTTGAAAGATTGCACAAGCCAATTCTTTCCAATGTGATATTTCAATAGTAATACTAAGAGTTCGTCACTTTTTATGCGTTCACTGTGCGTGCGCGCAACGTCATTCGAGTGAGATGCGTTCCGTGAACTCGATATACTCCATGTATTTACAGCCAAAAATTGAGGGTTCCCACCCCATTTGTGATTGGCTTATAAAAGTAAATTATGGTCATATAAGTTACTTCAGCGCATAGTCGTCATAGAAGATTACTATAGTCTCGCATTTGGGATGCCGGATTTTAGTCGTAAGCCGAGTTCAATGGATCACGTTGAAACTGCGTTAAATACTTCCTATCGTATGGTAATATCTATTTACATTTTACATAAAAGTTACTTCTAATTATTTAAGTTTATTGAACAACTTTTAAAGACAACTTAGCGGTTTTTTAAACTAATGAGATACCCCGAGAGAATAGTGATTCGTTGGTGTTTTTTTTTTACTTGGATGTGTTTATGCGTTCCCACTCAACAACCAAAATAGGGCAAGAATAAAAAAACGGAGCCCGTAAAAGCCACGACCGTACGCTTGAGCTGTTTGTGTTATGTTGCATTGAACTTAGTATAAACGTATCAAGTTAAATCTGGATAAAGTCAAGACTACACAAATCTGCGGGTTCATTCTCGTTATAAAAACAGTTCAAGAGCCGAAAGTGCGTCACGCGGGTCCCGTCGCGGGTTTAGAGCGGCAGGCACCGCGTGACGCAATTTCGGCCCCCAATCTCAAACGCTATCTTGCTCATACAAAACTAGATAGATCTTAGATTGATACTAGATTTAAACCGTATTTATTACTGGATTAGATCCGCCGATCTGAGGTGTTTAGATATATTTTTAGGGTTTAACAATCATCATAGCTTCAAGGTTTACATTTTGCTAGAACAAAAGTAAATATGAAGTTTAATTCTTAAAAATATCCATAAATACACTCAGACCTATGCAATCTCGACCAATAAAGTAATAAATGAATTTTTGTTTGAATCTATCTTATCATTATAATATAAACAATACCTAATAATTATAGTTACAATATAGATGGAAAATTTACCCGTAAATGCAGTAAAATTACATATGATAAATGCCTGGTCGTGGGACATGTCCAGTGGTGGGACACTTCCCCACCACCAAAGAAAATGAAGTGTCCACACTAGGCATGTCCCACGACTAGGCATTTACCTATATTTTATATATTATAATCCTGCACCGGAAAGCGCTACTTTCGTCACTATTCTCCTATTGATTAACAATTAACACGGACGATGTATTTGAAATGTATTTACAAGTTACATGTGCGAAGAATCCACACCACTTTCAGCTTACGCATTATATTATTATAGGTAACTATTTACACCAATATAACATTACGTCCATACGGATATTACAATGGCAGTTTCAACGTCATTCATTTTTTTACAATCACCGTGTCCGGATTATTAAAAAATCTGTGGAAATCTCATTTCACTACGGAAAACAACACGTAGGGCTATATATAAAACGTCAAATTTGACAGTTGTACATTTATCGTAGGGACGCGCATCTAGCGTGTCACACGCTTAAGGAACCTAGTGTTTGTTTTCCGCGGAAATTTATTATGTCTTACACATTATATATAATTACATTCGAGAGAATTGTCCGCAGGTGTGAAACATGTTAAAAATACAAAACTTTGCACACGTACATATTAGTTTGTTTTTTGTTATGTGTCTAATTGCACTTTTGCTGTTCGCACCACTAAGCTGATCCACTTTACATGAAGAGCTGGTTCCACGCCTTGGGCTTGGGGCGCGGGGCTGGCGGGGCGAACACGGGTTGCTGCTCTGGCCGTCTGTAATGCTCAGGGAATAGCGTCAGGCCAGTTTGGAAGCCTGCAAGGAGACACATCACAATGTACATAAATAATTTATTACTGTATTTACTATCTGACCAGAGAAAGTATCTATGAAAACCTAGACTCTGAATAAACGTTTTAATTCACACATAATAAACACATCACCCACTTGCCACAATTAGTTTCATCATAACCACAGTACAATGAAATGGAATTTTATTCTACAGTAGAAATGTGATTGGCTACAAATATTATGCGAACCATGTTTCTAAGTTAAACGTCAGGTGATTTCGCTGGCATAACCGCGGGCAACAATTAATTTAGTTTTCTCATGCTGTACATCCAGGATCAACAACGGCATTCTTAGACTGACAATAAGCAATGAAGCTTAACGACGTCCCTGAGAAGAAACTACAGCTGTCTTGGAGCTCAAAAATAATTTAATCAGAAATTAGACTGAGTAGGAAGTACTGAAATGTCTAATTTTGTAGGCTAATCTAATTTCCATAGTAAAAAAGTAAAAGAAAAATGTTACTCCTCTTTGCCACGTTTTTAACAACTAGTTTTTAATATAATAAAATGTTATTTAGTATTTTTACTTACCTCCATTGACATAGCTGTAAAAAACATGCGTATGTCTTGAAGGCTCCCAAGTGGCGCGACGCTACTCGGTTATTTCCCGCCCTCCCCCCTCCACACCCGTCTTTTCAACAATACAAGAACGCGCTACAGACTCGAACAACCTATAAATGTAAATGTAAAGGTCATTTCAATAACAAGTTAAGGTAGGTATATCAATAACACTCGCATGCACTTGCTTGGCACAGAGCCACGAGTGACGTCAAAACACCAACCACTCGTGTCGTGCTTATCTAACGGTGAATTGCACAAATAAATTTTAATATTAATGACATCTTTAGTCTCTTTAAGACCAATTTCGCATTTGCAATATTAGTATTAGGAAAATTGCCTAAGATAAATGAATTGAATTATCGTGAATCAGGGCGATTGTAAACAGGGGTGATTGGAAATTAGCTTCATAAATCCTATAATACTGATATTAGATAGTTCTGAATAGAACGGAACGTAAATTTTGTCTATGGTTGATGGCCTGCCATTTTTGTGACGACTGTCAGTAGTACATTTTATGTGATAAAATTGATAAATTGCAAGTTTTGTTTTATTTACCCTTAGAAGACTTCCTCCTGAAAATAGTCATAATCATTTATTTAGTTCATAAAACATGGGTTAGTAACAATATGATCTTATGAATTAGTGTTAGGTTAGTAACAATATGATCTTATGAATTAGTGTTAGTAGGTACAGCCATGTTTCGCCTGTTGGCATATGAAATTATATTTTTTTAAATTAAGATTTAAATTGATGAAAATATAATATAATTGAGTCGTATAGTTTAATAACTTTGAGAAAATTAGAATTTAAGATAAAATTTGATTTAAGAAATCCCTAATGTCATAAAACGCCTTTTCAGTAAGATAAATATTAAGCATACATTTGAATCTAATGTGTGAAGGGATTTTATTGTAAACAATTGGTGCCATCTAGTCAACGCTCATCCTACTAAGCAGAGTTTTGCGTACATGTACTCTTTTTAAGAGTCCCTTAACGGCGGCTACCAACGGGGTTCAAATTAATATAATCTGCGACTTCGCTTATGTAGATGGACGGCAGCGTCAGAATTTTATATTTGCGGAAGTAGGGTATGCATGACTCGTCCTGTTTGTGTGTAGTAAGAAGGTGCAAAGAACACATTTTTCGTATTTACCCCAGATTTGAAAAATGAAACAATATTTTATGGGAAATTGTAAACAGTCATTAATAATAGAAAATAATATTACACAGCCCAAATGTATGATTTGCACAACATTTGCCATATATTCAACCATAACTTGGTGCAGCCAAACAGTCACAATTAATATTTGTTAAACTTTCTATGGCCATTGGAAATAGTCTAGTAAGTTTTTTTCAACATTGTTTACAATTACCCGGCTTGACCCTAAATTTGAATAAAAATAAATAAAATATTTTTTGAAAATTTAGTATAATACACGTACAGAAGAATTATAAAGAAATTAAGTTATTTTTCAGTGTTTGTAATTAATATATCAAAGCAAAATGGGAATACAATTATGAAATGATGTTAAATTAAAACGTATTTTTTTTAACAATTATAATCTTTGTTTTAACGGCGAGTTGCACAATATTATTTTACAGTTACGTACGACTCAAAATCATAGCTATCACTGTCAAACTAAATAAGAAAAAAAATATTTTGCACACACAATGCCCTGATAACCATTTTCTTCAAACTCCGGTCAGGCTGTATGATGAAAAAAAAAAGAATTATTAAATAAAAAAGATTATCAGTAAAAAAAAAAGGTTTTAGTTCTTATTGTTATTTTGACAAGTATTTTATTATTATGACAGAGCCGGTGGTCAAGTGGAAAGAAATAGTTAATTTATTACAAGGGCAGCGTGTTCTAATACCGCGCAAGGCAAACATGTGTCTTAGTTTAGATATTTCTATGTACATCCGATAATATTATAAATGAGACAGTGAGTTTGTTTGTTATTCCTTCACGGCTTGACTAATCAGCAGATCATTATGAATTTTGTTATATATATTGTCAGGGGTACAGAGCCCAACATAGGCTATTTTATCCCGTGAAAGTATGTCATTCCAGTGGGAAAATATTTTTTCTACTATAGAGGGAGCTGTATGGGATACTATCGGACAACAGATGGCGCCACAAATCGCGCTATGGGTTGTTTTCTTGTCAAACGAGATCTATGTCATAATATTAACGCGAGCGAAGCCGCGGGGAAAAGCTAGTACTAATATTAATTTAAAAAAAAACAACAATCTAATACTCATACCACTGCTTTGCTTAGATGTCTACTGGCGTTGTGTTCCGTCCTAAATAGGTTTGTCATTAACATTAAATTTTTCTATGCAACTTGCCAATTTTGATGTATTTTTTATAACAAATGGGGTTCGAGCAATTGAAAATAAAATCTAAAGCGGGTTGGACAAACATTTAACATGAAAAATGGACGTTCGAATAAGTTTGTCGACGAGGTAACATGGACTGAGGAACGATGGAACAGCGAAAGGAGGCTTGGAAGGAACGAGATTTGGCTGTCGATGGGCCTACGTCCTAGACGAGCTGAATACGACAAATAACCATAAAGCTGCCAATAACGTAACCTGCTCTCTATAGGGAAAAATCACAAATCAAATAAATTTTGATAAAATCATATTCAGCTCGTCCCTAAAATAAAAAAATAAAAACATACAGAATCTATGAATATTACGCACCAAATTAAGCTCGGGGGTCCTAAGTTGCCCCTCCCTATTCTGTAACCAGTGCAAGTATAGTCAACCAATGAATAGTGGGCAGGGCACACAACTAAGAACAAACATTTTTATGTAAGCATCATTATAAAAGTAATTACAAAGAACAATATTTGAATTATTTGAACGGTTGAGGTACTTTGAATCTTGTCAATAAATTCGTGAGGTACATTGGACGAACTATGCATTGCCACCAGTTTTTTAAGTCTAGCACGAGGGGTCGCGCTAGATCGAAACACATATCATTGCACGCAACATACAAAACTTAATACAAAATTACAGTCTTGCTCACCTTATTAATTAGCTGACTGTATAATGAGTGACTGACACCCAAAATTGTTGGCAGTCATCGTTGATCGCAAGGCCCAATACTTGAAAAATGAATCTAGGATTTTATAGCGTAAACTGTAAAAATCGTGTATAATGATTTAATAACACGAGTTTATAGTGAATCAGTGAGCCCCATAGTATATGATATAGTAATAATAATACACCATGTAAGCTAATGCTTTACAGGTTTAAACTACATATATCTATAAAATCATATTGCAATATATGTATAACTTTACTAGAAGTCTAAAAGGGGGAGGGACAACGAGTGAAAATACGTAGAAAAGATTACTAACAAATAAAACAATAGTAACATAATTTGATTTCGCGAGAGGGTGTGGAGGTGGGGGCTAGATAATATGACAAATAGAAATAACCTAAATTTGAGAACCTTCAAACATACTGTAAATTATTTTCCCCAAGATTGGAAATATACATATATTATACATGTTTTTTTTACAAATGTTGCATTCCCATCGAAGACCGTCGTTCCATGACTTTCCAGCGGCACCTGTGGCGAAACCTTTGTACAAAAGAGCATGAAGAGCGTCCTTGAACATGACAATCATCACTTCAAGCCGTAAAAAAGGTCTGGTTAAGGAGTTGGTACTTTCTAAAAAGAAAAGCACATTGTCATTTTACTTCATATCGAAAATTATAAAATTTCTGTCCTATTACAACAATTTTATATCTACACAGGGTGACAGAATTTTGGTCCAATGCCTTAGAAGTGGTTAAACTAGAGGTCATATGCAACAAATTAGCCTCCATCAATAGGGGGTCGAAAGTGATCGGTTTCCGAGGTATTGGTGTTTTTAGGTTTTTTCGTAATTTTCCGACTTGCCATCGAAAATCCCCTTTAACTGAATAGTATTTGTTTTTCCACACTCAAGTGACACATTTTTGGAAGCTGATGAACTAGCAACTATTTTGATTTCAGAATTCGGGTTTTCAATGTTTAATATCCCCGAAATAATAAGGTCGTAAGTGACAAAACTTGTTCTAATGCTTGCTAATTCATCAGCTTCCAAAAAAGTGTCACTTGTGTGCGGAGAAACAAATAATGTTTCAGTCGGAAAATTTCGAAAAAACCTAAAAACACCAATATCTCGGAAACCGGTCACTCTGGACTCCATATTGATAAGGGGCTAATTTGTTGCAAATGACCTCTAATTTAACCACTTTTATGGAATTGGATCAAAAACCTATCACCATGTAATTGTGTTACATATTATATAGTACACACATGGCATAAACATTAGTGCATTATAAATACATTAAAAACACTATTGTTATGATCGTGTGTCTACAAATTACACAGTTTATTCAAACTGCGTTATTTTGCTCATAACATTCACCATTCACCCTTCGGAGAGAAAACTGCCCTGCTGTACAACTTGAGAACTCCACACTACCTTGCAAAGACAGTGGACCGCCGCTGGACATGGCACCAACATATAAAAAGCAAACGGGAACAACTCAAAATACGACATAGGAAACTATTGGATGCTGGGTCGAAATAGTAAGTTATCTATAGATAACAAACTATTAATTTATAAGTCCATATTAAAACCAGGGCATTCAGCTCTGGGGCAGTGCAAGTGACTCGAAACATCTCAATATTGCAAAGAATACAAAATACTATACTGAGAACAAAGTCCAATGCCCATGGTTTATTACGAACTCCGAGATCCATGCACACCTAAATATGACCACCGTGAAGGAGGAGATTAAGGCCTCGAGCGTTATAAAAAGCGGGTGGAAAAACACCCAAATATACTTGGATATTCTGTAGCTGTCCTCAATGAGGACGAGACAGACAGAGACATAGAACATCATCTCACAAAATATCTGCTTATAGTAGAATACGAACTGCAGATCAAAACGAAGAAAAAAAAATAGCTCATAATATTGTGCTCCTCCGCTCCAAACATCTCGCTCCATCATACTCAAATCGACCAACCGCCCGAGTCCTGTCCTAATGATACCAATACAATGACGCCGCACTGTGGAACGACGCCATATAAAAAGTTGGACTGGAGGATTCATCAGTCTTAAAACATAAATAAAAGATTTATATACTGAAACTACAATAGCATGTTCATTTCATATTTATAGTTTTTTATTGTGCTTGGTTTTTTTTTATATTTGATTTTGAATAGCCATTAAAAACAAAAAACATGGGTTGTATTATCGAGATTATAAATCCGCTTCTATTCCATATTTGGATGTTTTTTTTTTGAAGCTACAATAATACTCTTTGTAATATGTTTCATTAAATATTGTCGCGAACGTGCTCGAATGTTTTCGACGTCTCGCGTCGCCACTGGAATCACTTGTTTACAACAATTCGTGGATCGAGAAAAAGTGATCATTCAAAACCGGCGTGACAGGCAAGTCAGGTAAAAATCAGAGGTACAGGCGACATTAATCTTTAATGCTTGTACTATATGGTACAAAATGGCTTACACATTAGAAGTTGTGTTAACCTTGAAGTTGTTTTGATCAAAACAAGTAACAAAAAAAAGGGCCATAAAAAATGGGAACATTCGAGGCGTATAAGGAGGCATATAAATACCGCGACGGTGGCCGACACGGTCAGTTCATTCTGAGCTTTCGGTGCGATAACTGCGAAGACTAATCAAGACTGAGTTAACCTGCGACCTTTGCGATACCAACGGACTACGGACGACTCTGCGACTTGGAAGATTACTGTGATTGGACCAACGACTTCAGCGCGCTACGGACTTCGATTCTTCGTGTGATTTGGCTACGTTGAGTGTATCTGTGACCTGTTCATCGCTCAATAAATTCTTCTAACAAGTCAACGGTGTTTTATCCAAATCCCGAACCCCACGCTCGTAACATTTGGTGTCAGAAGTGGGATTTGGAGATGCCAGTGACTCCGAGGGAAGAAACTACCGGCGTCAGAACGAGGGCACAGGAAGCTGCGGAAGCCATGGCTACTGCCCGGCAGGACCCATCAGTGGACCATCGGGACACGCCTACCGGCTCCATCGACGAAGCCACACCCATCGACCAGGACCAGGCGACATTAACCACGCATGCCCCATCCACTACCTCCACTCACCGGACCTCGACACCAGCTCAAGAGGCTAGATCATCTGCCATTGACTTCAGTAGATTGATGCAGATGATGGAAGCAATGCGCCAGGAAATAAGCCAGAAACAGGAGGAATCGCAAGAGAAATTACTGCATGCCGTAGGATCGGTGGGTGAAAAGGTGGAAAACCTACAAAAGAATGTGGACCAAGTGGAAGAAAGGGTTACCAACCTGGAGGACAACATGGACACCCTAAAAAAGGATGTCGATGGGCTGCGGAAGGAGCTTCTGCGTGTGGAGACTACGGGACCTGCCATGTCGAGTAGTTTTGTTGCATGCAACCGGGCGCCTCGAGTGGAAGTACCATCGTACGACGGAACTACATCCTGGACCGCCTACCGGCAGCAGTTCCAGACGGTTGCCAACGCTAACGGATGGACGGAGGAACAGAGCTTGACAGCTCTCACAGTGGCACTTCGGGGGTCGGCTCTTTCGGTTCTGGAAGCACTACCATCATCAGGAAGCACATTCAAGGAACTGATGGAGGCACTTGAAGCAAGGTACGGCGAACAACATCTGGAGCACGTCTTCCGTGCTCAATTACGGGACAGAACTCAGCGTCCGGGAGAAGGGCTACAGCAGTGGGCCTTAGAAATTAAGAAGCTTGTCCGCAAGGCCTACACATCTACGGACACGAAGATGGTGGAATCGAACACACTCCAGTATTTCGTCGATGGAATTAGAGACTTGGAGATTAGGGCTGCAGTGAGGCTTCGCCATCATGCCTCATTGAAGGAAGCCCTAGCGCACGCCCTGGAAGTGGATGCCGTGCGACGCGATGTGCGACCAGTCCATGAAGAACAGGAAGTAATTGAAGAGGTGCGGGAGATAAAGACGTCATGTTCGCCGAAGAAGAAGACATTTAGACCTAAGTGCTATAGATGTGGAGGGACGGGCCATTTACAATCTACCTGTCCCAAGAACGAGCCTCAACCAGCTAAGCTTGTTTGGAGAAACACTATGGAGAAAGGTTTTGAGGTACCTCAAACAGCTAAGCTTGATGAGAGGTTGAGCAAGTTGGAGAAACGCCTTGAAGAAATGTCAAAGCAGCTGGGACAAGTAGCTAGATGGATTGGACAACTGCAAGAACACGACTTCCTCACTGAACATCGTAAGGGAAAGGCACATGGGAACGCTGATGCTCTCTCAAGAAGACCAGAAGAGTGCAAGCACTGCGTCAAGCAGGAGTCAAAGAAGGAAATTGTACGAATGATAAGGACAACCCCGCAGAGATCCTGGGAAGATGAGATGTCAATGAGAGAAGCACAGGAGGATGACGAAGATATACGACTCATTGTGGCATGGAAGAAACGTGGTAGTGAAAAGCCGCGATGGTGTGAAGTTGGGCATACGAGTGCTACCAAAGCATACTGGGCTCAGTGGGACAGTTTCATCGTGCAGGACGGAATACTTTACCGAAAATGGGAGAAACCTAATGGTAGAGAGTTTCATCTGCAGCTGGTAGTCCCAAGGAAAAGGATCAAGCACGTTCTCCGTGAAGTACACGATGGCCTATCTGGAAGTCATCTGGGCATCAAAAGGACCTTGGCAAAGCTACGGGAGAAGTTCTACTGGCTTAAATATCGAGCAGACGTGCAAGATTGGTGTCGGAAATGTACAACATGTGCTGCACTGAAAGGATCATCCACCAGTAGAGGACATCTTCAACTTCGTGCACCTTGGAGAGAAAATACCAGTGTCTTTGAAGAAGGAACATTAGTTTGGCTACATAACCCGATACGAAGAAAAGGAAAGTCACCTAAACTACAGACTAGATGGGAAGGCCCGTACAAAGTGGTAACACGGATAAACGACGTCACCTACCGGATTCAACGACATCCGAGAGGAGCTCTAAAGGTGGTTCACATCGACCGCTTGGCACGTTACCACGGGAATAACGATGATGCTCGGGACGAGCATCTCTAAGAGGAGGGCAATGTCGCGAACGTGCTCGAATGTTTTCGACGTCTCGCGTCGCCACTGGAATCACTTGTTTACAACAATTCGTGGATCGAGAAAAAGTGATCATTCAAAACCGGCGTGACAGGCAAGTCAGGTAAAAATCAGAGGTACAGGCGACATTAATCTTTAATGCTTGTACTATATGGTACAAAATGGCTTACACATTAGAAGTTGTGTTAACCTTGAAGTTGTTTTGATCAAAACAAGTAACAAAAAAAAGGGCCATAAAAAATGGGAACATTCGAGGCGTATAAGGAGGCATATAAATACCGCGACGGTGGCCGACACGGTCAGTTCATTCTGAGCTTTCGGTGCGATAACTGCGAAGACTAATCAAGACTGAGTTAACCTGCGACCTTTGCGATACCAACGGACTACGGACGACTCTGCGACTTGGAAGATTACTGTGATTGGACCAACGACTTCAGCGCGCTACGGACTTCGATTCTTCGTGTGATTTGGCTACGTTGAGTGTATCTGTGACCTGTTCATCGCTCAATAAATTCTTCTAACAAGTCAACGGTGTTTTATCCAAATCCCGAACCCCACGCTCGTAACAATATCATGCCATAAAAATTAAAACTTACTGAAATAAATTTATTTATAAGTATTGATAAAAGAAATAAATATTATTTGACCTACAAAAAAATGCCCAGGTTTGCGCAGGCTAAGATATATATTAATTTGTAGCCCCAATATACCTTAACAAATGTTATGAAAATAATGAGTCACTTTTAGAGAAATCCTAAAATTAAGTTGAAACATTTTAACATAAAACGGAACCAAGCACCCTATTATTAGACGCTAAACACCTCATCTTCGATGAAGAACATGAAAATATTACATTTGTGACTGAAATAACAGACGCGGTAACAGATCTAGATAATACGATCGTGTGATTTCGCTAAATAAAGAAAAATATATTTTTTTATATTAAATTTGGTAGCATTTGTGAAAAATAAACAATTTGTATACTTGAAATAAGAGTAAAAATATCATTATTAAAAAAAACTCTACAATTTAAAGTTTTTACAAGGAAAATTAAAGTTCGTGCGTCGTTCCACAGTGCGCCGGTGGTTAGCTCCACTCATACGACGTAGCTAGGAGCGTACAACTCGATGGCTTAGGATGATCGAACTAATTCTTTTTTAAATGCCCGAACCCCTTGAAGGATGATAAAGCGAAAAATGAAGCCTCTAATAATGAACAAACACTTCCACAAAAGAAATATCGGTGAGTGGGTGTTTAGTTCGAACGGGCCAAATTCAACGGGCCATGGGACGTTCGACCGTAAAGCCAAAATCGTCTGCGTCCCAACAACTGCGACGCAGACGATTTTGGCTCCACTGATTGGTCTGATTTGACTGATTTGGTCCACTGATTAAATTACTTTTTTAAAATACTGTCAGTACAGTCGCATAAAGCGTTCATTAACAACAATAATACATAATAATATAAATATTTTTTATAAAGTAATTATTATTTCATACTTAAATATTTACTTAGCCAAAAGGAAATACCTAAAAAACACAAAATACATAATAATCAACTTAGACTTCAGTTAGCAACTATCCTATTTTACGATTCTTTTCATTAGCCAATCAGAAACAAGCTACTTATATGTGACGTCAACGTCCTCTGTCGACACAGATAAGTAACTTCTTTCTGATTGGCTAAAATGAAAAGGGATGGTGTATGACGCGCACTTTAAGGTCACTTTAGTTTTTGCAATTGCTTGCTATTGTGCCGTGTTAGTGGTGAAAAAAATTGTGGTGAGTATTTTTATCACAATGATTATAAACCAAATTCCATTTCCCTTATTAATTCTCACATTTCAAATAATTTTTTTTACAACATGCATATTTATTTTCAGCAAAAAACATATTTTATAATTAGAGATTTACCGACTAGATGGGAAAGCAGACTATCCGGCCACATTTGTCATAGTCGGCCCATCTCTATTTATAATGTTTGGATTCCAAATAGAAAGTTCCTCTATCTTCTAATTCATAAAGTTAAATATTTATCTAGTCTACTATTATTTTTTAATTCATTGTTTAAAAAATTAATTAAGTGGAAAACATAATAAATAATATTAAAAAAAACGTGTTTTAATTTTCACATTTTGCAAGTACTTAAAATTTTTATTACATTCAAATTGTTTACAAAATTTAATCAGTGGCCCGTTGGGACGCAGACGGTTTTGGCTATACGGTAGAACGGCCCATGGCCCGTTCAATTTGGCCCGTTCGAACTAATATGACACAGTGAACGAAAAAAACATAGAAGAGTAACTTCAAACAAAATATTTTTGATAGACGGCCCCACGAAGTTTGTTTTCTTTGAACAGTGAGTTTGTTTTCTATTAACATCACTAAGTAATGATTGGGTAGGTTGTCGCTAATTGGCTAAGCAACGCATAGTAACAATGACATCATTGGCGCTGGAAATAAACGCATGTGACCATAGATTTAGTATATACTAGCGTACCTATTAGTGGTGATGAATATAACCATTAAAATTAACGAATAAAAAAAAAACAACCATTAACTTCAATAAATAAAAATATCTATCAGTAGCCGACAGAGACAGACATGGACGCGGGAGGCCGGCGAGCGAGCGAGCGATAGCCAACCGGCCGCCATCGCCCGCGCCCGCCAGGCGGGCGTTGTTGCTAAACCGTTCACGGAGAGACAGGGAGACGAGTTGTAAGATTCAACTGCATTCAAATTTGAACTTTAATGTCTTCAAGCAAGGATCAAGTTTAAAGAGACGTAATTTTTCTTCCTATTTTCATTGTGTTAAAATCTGTGACGTTCAATTGTAAACTCTTTAGCGCTTGAAATAAGACACATTAGTAATTAGTTATCATAATGATATTTTCAACTTATCATCTGAGTGGTTGTTTTTAATTTTAACCATTTTTAACTGAACGGTGGAACGTGAAAAACGTGATCGTGAATGGTTAATGATAATTTCAACCTTTCATCCGCGTTGTTGTTTTTAATTTTAACTTTTAACTGAACGGTGGAACGTGATCGTGAATGGTTGATTTGATTACCTATTCATTATCATCAAACTCGGTCATTTCAGTTACAACGTCACAACATAAGCAAGTGTAATATTTTATTTTATAGTTTGTGTTGTTGTTAGTTTTAAATTAAAAAGTAAACGTGATAATTTTGAAAACATTTTCACATAAACTGTGAAGGCAGGTTACGTTACTTATAGTACCTATGAAGGAAAGTTCATTGAATATTTTAGACGTATTTATAGTTAAATTTAACTCTCAAAATATTTCTGATAAAAATATTAGCGAATAAAAATATCGACACGCAAAAAAATATCAACTAATATTTTACCAATAATTAAAATTAATTGATAAAAAAAATTACGATTAACTTTCAACCAATAATTAAATTCAACCATTAACGCCACCTCTAACTACTTAATTTGTAAAAATAAGTAGGATTTGTTTTTAACACAACTGATGTCAGGCCGATACAGTCCGATAGCGTGTATAGGCAAAATGGTCTCGCCTATCTATCTCGCTCTAACCAACGTGTATGCTATGATCTATCTCTTTTGCATTGTCAATCTTACGCTAGTTTATAATAAATCTATGCATGTGACATTTTTAAAGGGCGGCAAAAATTGTCAAAGTGGACGAGTAATGTAAAATATAGCAATGAAAGATTTGAATATTTTATGTCTTTTTTTAATAATTAATTAAAAACATAATAAATATATAATCCCCAAAAGTAAGTTCGAAACTTGTGTTATGGGATACTAACTCAACGTTACTATATTTTATAACAAATACATATTATATAGATAAACATCCAAGACCCGAGGCCAATAAGAAAAAAGTTCGTTTTCCATCATGACCCGACCGGGATTCGAACCCGGGACCTCCTAGGCTCCTGGGTGGTGTGTCACCAGCACCGTTTACCACGGTTTACTATAATTAATTTCTACCAATTGAGATAAATTTGCACTGAATATATTCAACAATTAAGTACTTAGGTACTTTTGTTTTAAAAATAATAATTCGTTTTAGACCAAGCTAAAATGTTTCAAATTTTAGTTTTGGTGATTTTCCTGTCTTTCCAAGCGAACTGCTCTCGTCCACAGTTTTTTCTTACTCGGATCTTATGGAAATTTAGTGTTTTTAATCTAGCAAAATATAAATATAAATAAATATAAATATATAGGGACAATTCATACAGATTGTGTTAGCCCCAAAGTAAGTTCGAAACTTGTGTTATGGGATACTAACTCAACGATATTATATTTTATAACAAATACATACATAGATAAACATTCACGACCCGAGGCCAATCAGAAAAAGTTCGTTTTTCATCATGACCCGACCGGGGATCGAACCCGGGACCTCCTGGGTGGCGGTCTGGCGTGGTAACCATTACGCCACGGAGGTCGGCAAAAAGAAAACACAAACATATTTTACTTCAAACTGTAAACGTTCAATATTAATTTTACTTAGTCCATCGGGCATAACACTAGCCCCATAGAAAAAAATTGATCCATGTTTTTAATTAATATAAAAATAACGTAGTAGTTTACGAGGCTATTTACACGTGATAACTAATTCCTGTATTTTTATTATGAAGATGAGATCGATTTATGGACGATTTTACCGCGCAAGAAGGCATGATTTACACTTTTAAACTAGACAAAAATACGAACAACGACTTGTGCCGTCACCGCCGAACTAAACTACTTCGCGACACAATTTATAAGCCCCGCCTACCGCGACACAATCCGCGTTGGGTTATTTTCGGGCGCTAGGAATGCTTCTATGTTTTTTTCGCTGACAGATAGAGGTGGTCCGATCGGTGAGTAAAACAGCTAGAGTCCACCCTAGCTACGCCGATGTTTTGTTACTTATCGTACTTACTTCTTGATCTCAGGGGCGCAATGAACAAATTCGTGGGTCCAGAATTTATATAC
Source organism: Endotricha flammealis (assembly GCA_905163395.2). Lineage (NCBI taxonomy): Eukaryota > Metazoa > Arthropoda > Insecta > Lepidoptera > Pyralidae > Endotricha > Endotricha flammealis. Next base: position 21,808,221 of record LR990852.1, read on the forward strand.
TGGGTTCTTGATAAGTTCAATGAAAGTAATAAGCAAACCCCATGGATGTGGGCGGTTCACAATGAGCCGCTCCAGTAACATCCTCGTAATTTGTTCCTGTATTGCCTCCGAGTTTGCTTCCGCGAAGAGATACAGCAGACAGCAGGAGAAGTAGTGCGTGTGGCTGTTGGGATAGCGGAGCTGGTTCGCGATCGCGTTCAGAAACAGGTATCTGTAACATTCAAGTTTGCAAATGCCATATTTTGGTGCAACAGATCATCGCACTACTTTATAGCTCGCTAATACATCTAAGTGTAGTTACGTAAAAATATACTAGAAAGCCATAAATATGTAATGACGTACAGATCGGAAAAAATGTAATAAAGGTACAATATAAGGTCTTAGTTAATTAATGAACTTCCTTTTAACACATGACTATATAGATTACATATGATCGTTTAAGCAAGGAAATAAAGGTCAAGTATTCAGTAAAAAAAAATTTGATTGTATTGTAAGTAGTTAAAATTTGCTTACTACATAAATTCATCCAATATTCAACCATTTTGATATGTGAGACGCGTTGACGCGCCCTTCGCACCGCACCCCTTAACCTTTTTTTTCTACTGACGGATGGCTGCTACAAGAGAGGCGCATTTTACCCAATATTTCTAAATTTAATGCCTTTTTTTTTACTGAATACTAGACCATTATTTCCTTGCTTAAACGATCATATCGCCACACCAAACGAATAAAGCCGTTATTGCAAAAAGTAAATTTTACAGGAACGCCAAAAAACACTAAAATTGTCTTTACGCCTCTTGTAGTTGAGCAATTATAAATTAAATGGTATCGTTGGGTAGGGAAAAAATTGTGCTTTAATATGTCATATAATACTGAAAAATATACAATAATAATTTCAATAAACACGAAAAACTAAAATACTTTTATATTCGTCTAAATTTATAAATATATTTTTTTTGTGTCTTCACTTACGGCTTTATTCGTCTGAAATGTTAGCAAGGTGCTGTTTGTAATAAATTCTAATCGACGTTTTAAAAAATATTTTTAAACCTAATGACACCGTGTAATAAACTTATGCGCTGATATTCGTGTACAAATATGATATCACAATTTGTTATAATAAATGTTTATCCTCCTTTTTACTTTCTCAAAGTTTGTCAGTAGAACAATGCAAAAAGTCGGATAACCTTTAGCTTTTTTTAATTAACTAAGTAAAACAAGATATAAGTGACAGATTACTCATAAATTACTTATTTTTCAGGAAAACATAATTTTTTCACACTTTAATAGATGAAAAGCCTTATTAACTTTTATTGAAAAGCTTATATTTTAAGTAGGATAAGTTTAATCAACAACTCTTCTGGTCCCTAATTTGTCAATTGAATTAAAGCTCAACTTTATTGCTTACATAGTTTTTGGCTAAAAATATGATTACACAATATTATAACTTATACTATAGGGTCTTTCAAAAGATGTTTACGACCTATTAGGGGATGATTCCATTGCTCAAATACAACAACTTTTCTTATTTGACCAACCATCAAAATCTGACAAAACTTCTTTCCCCATACAAGGACCCGAGTGACCCGACCAGCTCATTACGATTTTGTATGAGGAAGCCAAACTTTTTTAGCTATAGTGCAGGGACATGTTTTTGCCCACGATCGACTATATATCTAACTAACTAAACTAGCTTCATTAGCTGCATTAGCTTCTTTTTGGTGTTGCGACTGTTAGGGTGACAAATCTACATCGAGCTATGCTGCGCTGTACTGCGCTGTGCTGTGCTGTGCTGTGTTTCTTAAGCTACGTTTTCTTAACAATCAACATCAAGCTGTGCTGCGCTGTGCTGTGCTGTATTTCTTAAGCTATGTTTTGTTAACACGTTTTGACAGCGCTTCGTGGTTGAGTTTTTCTTTTTAATAGACATTATTTTGACAGACAGTTGTATTGTGACAGTAGACCTAGCACAGCTCGACACAGCGCAGCATGGCAGAGCTCCATAAAAAACAGCAAATAGCCTCGTACGCGTATGCCTCCTTCCCAGTTGTCTTTATGCTCCCTTCTCATTATGTGTTCACCGATTAAATTGAACAGTTGCGGTGACAAAATGAAACAATGACGTGACTCCTCTCTCAGGATGAAAAGGGTGTGACGAGTCGTCCTCTAGCCTGACTTTCGACTTGCTGGTCAAATACAGGTTTTGCACGAGAAAGGTGAGATGATCCGGAATACCCATTTCATTCATAACACCGAACAATTTGCCCCAGTTGATGCAATCGAATGCTTTAGCGTAGTCAATAAAGCAGAGGGCATCGCTGATATTATGTTCTCTGCACTTCTCAATCAAACTGTCTGATATTCAATATTGTTCTTTTGTGCCCCTGCCTCTGATAAATCCTGCTTGCTCCTTGGATACCTGCTGAGTTGTATATGCTTCTAGTCTCCTATTCAGGATTCTCAAGGGGACTTTACTGGCGTGGGAAATAAGTGAATTGGTGCGATAGTTTTCACATTTGCGTGTCGATCCCTTCATGTGTAGAGGAACCACAATCAACTCAGTCCAGTCTTCTGGCTATTGTCCTGTTCGCCAGACTTTTTGGCATATTGAATGCATAACTGTGATTCTTGTTTCCCCCATAAGATTCAGCATTTGAGCTGTTATCCCGTCACCACCGCAAGCCTTAGGTCTCAGTTTGCTTCTTCTATCTCCTGTCTAAGAATGTCAGAATCCTTAACGGCATAATCCCACAAGTTCCTCTCCGCGTTGTTCTCACAAAATAGATTTTGACAATATATTCTCCACCTGTCACCTGCCATGTTATCGGACAACAGTTATCCCAGCTTCACTTTCAATAGACCAGTGTTTCGGCTTGAAGTCTTTTGCAAGGTCCGTAGATTTTAAATAAGCAAAAAAAATTTTTCTTGGTAACGCGCTATTACTGCTTTATTCGTTTGGTGTGACGATATGTAACCTATAGTCATGTGTTAAAAGGAAGTTCATTAATAAATTAGAACCTTATATATCTCTTAGATTATAACTTTTACTCAAAAGTCCCTCACGATCACGACTCACATTTAGGGCCGAATTTTCAATGCTCAGATAAACCATCAAATAAGGTTTATTCGATGAATAGCGTAAAAATGAATTTTTCAATCGTCAGATAGGCCTTATTCGGCTAATAAACGGCTTATCTGAGGAATCAATTTATCTGCCCATTCGATGGCCGGATATTAGCTTATTCGACAGTTAATTTGACGTTTGAGTCGTTGACATTTACCGTTTACCAATTGTGCGTGCTGTTTTCAATATTTTTTGTATTTATCAATCAAACTTACAAGTAATTGAATCTCAGCAGTAATAAAATTAGAGGAACGCTCCCTTTTCTTCGCTTCCAGTGCGATCAAAATATAACCAACAAATAAAAATCAGCACGGCACGCAACAATTTGTGTTTTGTTAAAATCGCGTACGCGAAATGAATGTCACTGTCAAACAAGAATGACATTTGATTGTGACAAAAATTTGTCCTGTTCTAACATTCGCGTGATCAATATATTTGTTTCACCTCAATGAAGTTAATGACGCTCGATTTGATCTACTCTCCAGATAGCTTATCCGTGGAGTAAATATGAATTGAAAAATTGATATCCATATATTCGGCCGTTTAACTGTCTGGTAAATTTATTCATCGAATAGTTATTAGCCGTTTTATCTGAGCATTGAAAAATCGGTCCTTAAAGTTATATGCTAATGATATTAGAATGAATTTAGTTAAAGCTGTGAGTTATGATCAAATGTTTTAAAAGACAATCTTTTTCGCCGATTTCTCGTAATTTTTTTCTTTTTGCGTAACTACATTCAACACGTTTGACAACTAAGTCATGCTGATATAAAAAGCATGTTCTAAAGCAAGGCCAATATAATAGATCACAGACACATCATCAAAATTCATCAAAGTAGCTTTTTAACTTAGAAATAAAAATAAATTAATTCTACCTAGGCACCGGCTCGCCAAGACCTCAAAATCTTTTGTTGCAAATGGTATTCGGTTCTATAATAAACTGCCTGAAAACGTGCTGAATTCGCCGGAAAAAAGGTTTAAATCCTTCATTAATCATTCACTCAGCAAAAAGGCTTATTATAGAATTGAAGATTATTTAAATGATAAGAATAGCTGGAATCATCAATTCGGCACAGACACCAAACACAAGTCTACCTACTGCTAGGTACTTAATATATTGCGCATATACACTGTTTACTTTTTTTTTACACCTTAAAATGTATATATAGGACTGGTCTGCTCGCTTTATTAACATCTACATATTCGACATATTTCCCGCACAGACTTCCCGCGTTTAGTGCTTGATTTCTGTATGTACCTGGATCTGTATTTTATTTATTCTTATAAATGTACTCATACATTGTAACAAACGAGTGAAAGAAAAAAATTGCTAAATGACAACAAAGGCCGTAACCGGGTTTATTTCGCCATTTCTTTTACCGGTGGCCATTTTGCTTGTGTCCGAAATGGTGGTAGTATATAACGTAGTTTATTTTCTTTAAACATATATTATATACAAATTGTAAATGACAAGAAAAAGTGCCTGTGAAGGTCTAATTTCTGAAATAAACGATTTCATTTCATTATATGTATACCAGTATATTGATACACCTTTTATATTATTAATATTTGCTATTATTTTTAAAATTGCAGGTTTTTTTAATTTTTATAATGTTACAATGTTTACTTTTAAAAAAATCATAATAGGAAAAAAATGTGACGATTCGAAAGTGCTTGTAATATGCCTTATTTGAATAAAAATGATTTAATTTGATTTGTGGGCTCAAAAATTATTATATTTTTCAACGTTAGAAGTGAAAATTAGTTAACTTTTTACTTAATGATGAACAAAAAAGGTTGACATTGACGCTATGAAGTAAGTTAAAAGCCTTGCTTACGTATTCATTTGTTTTAACATGCATCGAATAAAAGCTCGAGTAGTACAAACAGCCAAACGTACCTAAGCGTTTACGGTTTAATTACGATGCTAACTCAGCAAAAAACTTTATCTAAGTTAATGCTTAGATAGCATATAATAGCCCTCCCTCTCTCCCTCGGAGGGCAATTATTAATTAAGCCATCGGTCCCGGCTGTTGTCGATGGGTAACAGTCGTGGCCTTCAGGCGGCTTTAAAAAACACTGGCCTCTACCAATCGCATTGGAGCAGCGTGGCAGAGTACGCACCAATCTCCTTCGATTGATTCGGGATGATTATGGGTTGATGTGATATGATGATATGATATAATTATGTGTTTGTGTAATATTTTTTTCTATAGTTATCATTTCAATTCTTAAAACGGACAAGAGCGAAACTAATTGGTGACCCCTGATCTAATCAATAGACAAGTACTCCTGACCCCTGATCTAGAAAATAGTAATGTACTCCTAGTACAAATACTAATTACTTTTTTCTAAATGTGACAAACAAGATGCACATGCACAAAACAATGAAAACATGTCCTGAATAAGGATGTAGTGTGTCCTAGAAAATAAGAACAAAAATAATTAAACAACATATCATAATACATTTGAATTATTAACAAAATTATGTAAAATTTAGCATAATGGATGTTTTAATTTTGTTACCCTAAGGTTGCCTTGAAAAGATTGCTTTCAGCAATAAGGCCACCTTGTAATTGCACATGTTTGTATATTTGTCTATGTTCATTGTACTCTCCTTTGTCTGTGTATTGCAAATAAAGCATATTCTATCTAACTGGATGATAATTTATTTATGGGTCGTAAATTTAAATGACAGGTTTTTTCCGTCTTGACAACTGTCTCTACCCCTTCACATATGGCGTAGGCGTCGCGTAGGCATTCGCGTAAGCGTTCGATGTGCGTAGACGCAGCGCAGACGCCGCGGTAACGCGACGCACGCCTAGCGTTGTCTTACAGTGAAGATAAGTTCATCGAATACTACTAATTAAAACACATATTAAAAAAAAATGTTATATGCGATTAATTTTAATACATTAAAACTACCTCTCTAAAATTTGCAGTGCCTTTACAAAAATAAATTAATTGAATAAAGTTTTTTTTATACCACAAGGTGACAAACAAGCATACGGCCTGTCTGATAGTAAGCAATCACCGTAATTTGCTATAACAGTGTTATAGTATAGTATAACAGTAAAGTATACACACCTGCCCTCATAGTCGAAGTCTACGGTGAAGTTCTGGAAGATGTCCATATGGGCCGAGTGTGCGATGGTCGCCATGCTTGGCGTCTGGCCCTTGGACCTAATGTGCGCGATGGCCTGAGTGCCGACGTACAGCACCACCGCATTCATGAGCTGACTGTTGTACCGACGTCCGGAATCGTTCAGCATCGTACCCTGTACGGGAGAGACCAACTGTTTTCTATTAGTAATGTAGGGCAAAAGTAGCATAGAACCACAGAACTGGGAAATACGGCTGGCTACAAAATGAGTAGGCCCTAAAGTAATGTCGTTCAAACAACCAAATGTTAATTGTACACTTTCGCGAAGTGATGGAAGTGAGGTGAAGCTAGGCATCAAGACAAAAGACAAGGCCATCGTATTCGCACAACTTCGCGAGAGGGTAGAAGCTAGTATTAGAGAGAGATAGACACTATTCACACAGTACCACAAAAAAGTAAATATCCATCTATATCCTACTAATATTATAAAGGCGAAAGTTATGTTATGTTTGTTACTTCTTCACGCTCAAACGGCTGCGCCAATTTTTATGATATTTGGGATGTAGGTAGCTGATACCTTGGATTAACACATAGGGTACTTTTTATTCCGAAAAGTACGCGGTTCTCGTAGGATTTGGTCCAACGTCTGATATAGATGGCGCTGCTGTGCATAACTAAATACACGCAAACGAAGTTGCACGGGTTTCACTAGTACATATAAAACATTGAAAACACTCAGATGTAAGACAAACACAAATGTTTACACCGTGCGGGGATCGAACCCGAAGGCAAAATGACCAACAGCTTCACCATGCTATCGATAATTCCCTGTGATATTTTAAAGAATAAGCAATTGGTTTATATATTATTTAAATCTTAGATATTTACCTGCATATTCCCTCTCAGCTCCGATAGGAAGGTGACAGGTGCACGTGCCTTCAGATAGGCGTTGAGGTCCTTCTTGAACTGGGAGCAGGGCAGGATCGTCGCGTAATTGATCACAGCACGCGGCGGCAGGGAGATCTCCGCCAACAAATCCACTTTCAAATTCGGCGTGAACGGATCAGGCAACCTCATATTACGAGGGAACGCCGACAGAATCAAATTCCTCATCTGTATACAGTTTGGTGGTATCTCATCGCAGAAACCGTAGTGATAATCACACAGGAACTCTGGGAAATCGTGTAGGAGTACCAGCAGAACCTTCAGTGTTCCCTTGTATAGCATCATGACAGGCGGCGCCAGTTCTGTGTTGCGTAGGAACGGATCGAGGTACTTGAACAGGTCTATGAGGAGTGTGGAGTACATCCCCCAGCCCTGGATGAAAACCTGATATTACATTCACTAAGAATTTTCCTCCAGACACACTTAAGACTAGACCCTTTCAACGCCAGATATTTGTGAAAAATCAATTTCGTCACTGTTTTATTTATGAGACAAATAATTCAGTTTAGGCACTTGTCCCACCGCCGACGAGAAAACGATGAACTATCGGCTATTTTCTCGCTCAAGAAACGTACAATAGATATACATTCCGTGTAAACAAAAGAGATGCATATACAAACTGTTCACAATGCCGGCGAGCACTCGCTTCAATAGTTTGTCGCTGAGCGACAAGACCTATTGAAAGATAACACTCGCTCAGCGATACTCGCAGCGATTAGAACTCACGCCGAGAGAGCAACTACATCAGGACTGTACGCTTGGCTGCCGCGAGAGAGTGATGCGAGTAATCGCTCGCCTCACTCGCACACTCGCTTATAGCCGAGCCACACAACTATCGGAACTACGCACTCGCTCCCCGCGGCTCGCCAACTCGGTTCTAATTCTAGCTCTACTCGTTGCCGGTGAGACAAGTGCCTAAAATAATTTATTAGTATTAGATTTTGAGGGCGTGATTGTCAGTGAGCATTTTTATATAAGAATTCGTGGCGTGGAAAGGGTACAAAAAAAAAAGAAAAAAATTCATTTATTCTCACTTGTTCGACTCATCTGTTCGATCGTCGGACAAGTGAGATTTTTTTTTTCTTATTTGTTTGACTTTGTCGGATTTATTTTATGGAGAAACAACTGGTCGACTGAGCTATATTTTCGAGTCGAACAAATTAGAAAAAAAATCTCACTTGTTCGACTATCGAACTGACGAGTCGCACAAGTGAGAATAAATAAAATAAAATAAATGCACATTTAAGGCTGATTCACGTTACACCGTGCCGTGCCCGGGCCGGGCCCTATCCGGGGCACGGTCCATACTTTTTGTATGAATTGAAACAATTGAATCATGCATGACCGAGTCCCGGCCGTGTGCCGCCGGTGCACGGCGTCGATATGTCGGTGGGTACTGTTTAGAATGATTCACGTAACACCGTGTCGCGTCCGGCCCGGGCACGGCACGGTGTAACGTGAATCAGCCTTTACACTACATTTTATTTAGACAAACCGGAGAATAATTAAGCCCGCGCCTAAGTACTCTCTGCTGCTGAATAAATTTCAGAAATGTGTTTCTCAGCTTAGTTCAGGCTCCAGTCTCTAAGGGACCATCTCCACGAGCGAGAGAATCGCGACGATCGTCGTGCCACCTATTATAATTCTGTACATTGTCTTAGTTCGCGTCTCTGTACATTGTCTTAGAACGTGTCTCCACACGGCGATTTCATTCTCTTGCTCGTGGAGACGGTCCTTATGTTATTGTATTTTTATAATGTTACATGTCATCTTACCAGCCTAGGATTGTAGACAAAAAATAAAGTTTTTATTAAAAGATAAAATCAATTTTTTCAGGGATAGATACATACAGAGTAATTGACAGACACTCTCCCTTGTCGAAGTGTACAAATTATATTGATTTGTATAAATAAATCTACTCTATAAATTACCACCATTTCGAAAACAAAAGCAAAATGGCCACTGGTAAAAGAAACGGCGAAAGAAACCCAGTTAAGGCCTTTTTTGTTATTTAACATCATTTCTTTTTAACTCTTATTATCATTGTCTGAGTCATTGTCTGAACAAGACAGATGGGGCACAGCGGATAATCCGCTCAAATCGGAGCAGCCCGTCTGGGGAAGGACCTCCACCTTACAGAAGATCGTAGCCAAATAGCATTGGTCTCGGCCATGTTGTGTTCCTACGGTGAGTAAGGTCTCCAGAGCTCCACTTGGGGGGTTGGGAGCATTGGCAACGTGCTAGTGATCTATAGGCTACAGTGTTGCTTAAAATCGGGCGGGCCGTATGCTCGTTTCAAAAATATCAATCGATTTCCCCATCAAATACAAGACTATACCTTTTGCTGCGGTGTGACCGCCAGCACGCGGTTTATGAAGGCCCTGTGGGCTACGAGTTCCAGCCAGGAGTAGCAGAAACCGGAGGCGTTGCTCGGCCTGATGATGCGCAGTGTATGACAGAACGCTGTCAGGACCTATACAAACAAAATAAATTACAAATCTACACTAATATAATATATCATTGTATTGTATTATTTTATAATAATTATTATATTTATATAGAACTAATCTAACTATGCCGCAATTGTGAATTTCTGCACTCCCAATGGTTGACTGGTAGAGAATGCAATTAGCATTAAGTCCGCCTACTGTATCAGTACTTTGGATGTTGTGGTCAATAAAGTTATATAAATAAATATTATAACGAGGAAAGATTTGTGTGTGTGTGTGTTTGTAATAAATAAACTCAAAAACTACTGGACCAATTTAAAAAATTCTTTCACCGTTGTGAACTTGCATTACCCTCGGGGTAACATAGGCTATTTTTTTTTTTTAAATAGGGATCCTTAGGAATTCCCTTGCGAAGCCACCGGTCTTCTAGTCAATAAATAAATTAAAATAAAATTCTAGACAATTTCACACAGCGCCAGCCGCTACGCTACTCTGCAACGAAATCGCAATTTGATTTTCAGTTCTGTATAATTTCAATTTAAGATTAAAAGCAATTCCTTAATAGTACTCATGAAACTTTATACTTTACTAACTAATTTCTTAGTGTACGACTCGATTTCATTTAGTTTAGTATGTAATCGCTCAGGTGTGCCTAAACGAACAACCCAATACTGATCCGATAACAAAATCCGATTCTATTTCGATTCAAACACACTCACTGTCCCGTTCAATTCCTATTTTGTATGAGTGAGACAGCGATTGATTTCAAGAGGTCCCAAACTTCCCAAAGTAAACAAGGTTTAACCTGCATTCATCAGAATGCTAAAGTAATAAAACAAATTGGGCAGGCAAATAAAAAAAATATTTCAATTGAATTCCTGAGATTAGCGACGCCAGCTCATCGGCCAAAAAGCACATACCTGATAGTTCATAGATTCCAGGACGGGTTCAGCCATGTTCATGTCCAGGAACAGGACTAGCAACAGCCTGTGGTATGGCAGTTGCTGGAAGTTGGTGCCTTGGTCCTCGTGGTCAGTCAGCAGCCAGCCGGCTATGATGCCGAGGATCTGTAAACCATATCAAAGTGAGAAAACGATTTTGATACTGTCTGGTAAATAAGTTTTATAATTACATCTAATACAAAGATTGTTGTTTGAAAAATCATTAAAAAATCAGAAAAGGAAGATAGAAAAATAGTTTACTTGACATAGACACCACAAGTTTACAAAATCGTTTACCATCTTATGAATACATCAAAAAGGCATCCAGTCAGCATAATGTTGTGATAAGAATCACAACGCTGGTCTATGGGCCCTAGGTACAATCATTGTAGCTCAGCAAGTAGCCTCACCTATCTATCATTATTGTATGATCAACCCTGTATATTATGACACACGCACACCTACATTTAAGAAGCATAAAATACTTTGATTTTAGATAGAGCGCAAAAACGTAAGTTCTACAGAAAGATATTAGAATCACACATATATTTTGATAGAAAGAAATACGACAACTCACCTTATTCAAGAGATTCAATTTAGGGGTGGGGTTTCCGCTCTCAGCTGTGTTTTTGATCAACAACGAAACGAGTTTCACGAACGAATCACACATGGTGTAATACTTCTCCTTCTTAGGCGGTATAGCAGGCGGATTCAGCCTGTCCTCGTTCAGTAGTTGGTATACATTCTCGATGCATTTCTGTGTGGCAATTCTGAAGAACCGTGTGATCATGTCATCAGATTTGAGGATGCCGTTCATATTCATACGATGTACATAGATGTTGAAGTTCTGGGCAAGTTCAATCTCTGTCAGGGGACTGAGGAGTACGTTCCTCCACTCGCGGAGGAGATTGTCAGTCTTCTCTTGCAGGCCGGGCGGGTCATCATAGTCGCGTGTCTGTTGAAAATAATTAAATGAAAACGTTTATTCAAAGGAAACGTTTGGGGGATCAGGTCCTTTGTCCAGCAGTGGAATTCTTGTGGCTGATGATGATAATGTTTATTCAAAGAGTGTCTCTATAGTCATATGTAATTCGTATCGACATTTCTTCAAGTCAATGTTCAATACAAATAATTACATTAAATGATTTAACATTTCAAAGCGAATGTTTGAAAAAAGACTTTATATTAAAAAAAAATGAAGAAATATAAAATCTTAACCATGATAAAATCACTTGAATTTCTGGATATTTCTAATTTTTTGAATTTATTGTTAAATCGCTAAATCCAAAAAATGTTTTTAACTAAGTTATTTAACGATGTTTGTAATTGGTCATTAATTTTTGCTAATTAGGTTTATCAATATTTTAATAAATTTTTAGCCTCGAAACAAGCGCTGTGGGAATCAAGAAAACATTTTAAATTATCTTGATAGAATGAATGAGTACTCTATTAATCACAATATTTTCTCTAAGTATTTAGACGGCAAAATTATCTATAGTTATTATATTAGTAACTAACGTATTTGTAATATGACTGGTTGATAATATTAAGAAGTTCGAAATTACTGTTTTTGCGCATGGACAAGAGTACATGCTCTTAAATGGCAAATAAAATTTAAAAATTCAAACCATAAAAAAGTATAGAATATGACAATGTCTTTACAGACACTTTATAAACTACTATCATTTCGGAAACAAAAGACCACTGGTAAAATAAATGGCGAAAGAGAACCGTACCGAATATCGTTAATTCTTTTTTACAACATAAAACTAAGTACATACATACAACACTTAAGTACTTACGCGAACAGACATGATTCCAGAATGGATGTGTGCCGTGGGTCCTAGAGGTGATCTCTCGCCAAGATAGGCACTAGGATCTTGATTGACTCTAAGCATTTCGATTAGTGTTCCCAGACCCTCTGGTGGCGGCTGCCTTGAGTGGGTCATAATGCGTACAAGCATCTCAGTAGTGTGGTATAAGTCGGATTCGCCGACATACATATTATTGCGGTCATCGACGAGATACAATTGCACGAGCTGCATCGCATACGCTACAGCCATGTAATTGTTGCCGTTCTCCATCATGTGTGCGAGGGCGATGTCATACTGTAAAAACGAGTCGTTTTCATTTTCGGTATACACTGGTTTAGTTCAGAAACAATTTTGTAGTAATCTAGAAAAAAAGTCGCCGAAAAAATATATTCCTGGACGAATCATACAACGCCATTAAGGCAAAAATAAATACCTATTATACAAAACAAATATACATGTTCATGAACACAAAATTGGTATTTGCTAGACGGCTAGTTTATGACCTGGATTAACACAAAGGATAGCTTTTATCCCAGATATCAGTACGGAAACGGATATCGGCTGGTATAGCATAAAAACAAACAATTAGTTGCTGTTTGCCTGCGGAGTTTCGTCGAGTGGCAATAGGATATTTTGAAAATAATCTAAGTCTATTTTTTATGTCCTTGCAAGTGCATTGGTATCATTCACTGTAATGTAAATACTTGTAGAAGTTGAAAATAAAATACCTGGTGTAAATTGACCAAATGGTTTCTGATGAGGCAGTCCACAGCCTCGAGGTTGTATCGCAGGTCATCTCTGCATTCAGTGAGGCAGCATGTGATCTGTTTGGTTGTCCACAGGTGGCCATACACCCTGGCGTCTTCCAGGAGTTTGAGAACACGGAGGTGGATGTCGCGGTATCTCGTCATCATCTCTACGTGGTCTGAGCCAGAGCTGGAGTGCACCATGTGTCCGTCCAATAGCCCTTCCACTGCCTGTGAGAGTAATAAATACAGAATAATAAATATTCTTAGACGAATCACACAACGCCATCTAATCCCAAACTAAGCAACTAAGCTTGTACTATGGGTACTAGATTGCTGATAAATATACTTATTATACATATTAAATACCCAGACCAAGGCGAACAGACATGTTCATGCACATAACTGTTTGCCTTGCGCAGATTCGAAACCGCGGCCCTCGGGATCAAGTGACCATTGCTAGCCACTCGACCACGGGCATGTCAAGTAAATAATGAAATGAAATCATTTATTCAGACAGTAGGCCTTCACAGGTACGTTCTCTTGTCATGTTGTACATATTATTATTCTGTATAAAATAAATAAGCTATCTCTATAAACTATTGCCATTTCAGGAAAAGAAAGAGCGTTTTTTTTATTAAAATTTCTGGACAAATTACACAACTGTGATAAAATTCTTGGGTGGATCACACAACGCTATTTAGTCCCAAGCTGAGAAGGGCCCACTAGAATGCTGATAAAAATATACATACTTTTTTTTATTAAATAAATTAAATAATGTTCAGACCAAGACTAATTAAGATACGCTATTGGCAGAGCGGAGCGAGAAAATTTTGTCGCGTTTGTCATGTTAGCCCGGCAGGTAGGTCTACTAAAATTGTGATAAATAAATGTAATAAAAATTACCTTTTGCAGTAGAGTGCATCCCGAGACGATGTCTCTGTTACGTCTGGCGAGGAAGAGGCATTCGAGCAGTGAATGCATGTTGCCAGCTTGCACAGTCAGTGTACCAACCCCCACTGAATTAGCAAGGAACATCTCCGCGGCGTTGATGAGGGCGGTCATCTCATCGGCTCCATATACCTGGTATTAATATTAGGAAAATAATTATCGTCATAAAAGTACATGTACGGTGAGTGACACATAAAATCTGACGCATTTTCAGCCAGTTCCTGAAACGGATTTTATATTATATAAATTTTTATTCTAATTACTTATTTCATAAACTTAAAACAATAGGTAGTAAACACAAAAATATTAGGAATACAATATATAGGCGCTTGGATGCAATTCATTTTAATTCCACATTGTCTCAAGCTATCCCTTTTTTCTCAAGTCTGACAGAGACAGCTATATTTTTGTCATTTTATATTTTTAATGTCATTAATTTCAAAAATGCCTTTGAGAAACTGGCTGTTTGGATAGATTGTAGTTGGAAGATTCTTTTTCGAAACTTAAAAATAATATGTAGTAAATTAAATGTCTGCATAGTCAACTGTTAAGAACCATGGAATATAAGCCATGGTCTCGATATATTGTCTTTCTATGACGCGTTAATTGCGCATCATATACAATAAAATTATAAATAGCTAAACGAAGTTTTTTTTACTATATTGTCGCATTACGAACATAATAAAAGGCTAGAGAATGTCAATTATTGCAAAGCTTACCTGAGTGGGATTCATTACTTGACTGAATGTGAGCTGCGGCATTTGCTCTTGCACCGATGGCTTAGGGATGAACATCCCAGCATCGCGGACCGGCATGAACCCCGGGATATTGAAGGCGAACTCCTCGTACACCGATATCTGCAAGTCAGCTGGTCCGCTGACCCTCAAACGAACCCTCTCTGGTATTCTCTCAGTTTGGTAAGTAAGGACAATGGGATCGTAATATCGACGGCCCTCTTGGCGCGCAAGTTTCCTCAGTTCGTAGTCGTTCATTAGTCGCTTGTCAAGTTCGGGTAAGGCCTTCTCGACGGCAGTCTTCTGAATGAAAGCGCACGCTAGCTCCATGTTCTCAGTGGCGAGGACTGCTGCGGCACTTTCCAAGATTTCCTGAAATTGTTTTATAACTATAAAAATGGTAACTCGCGAGATGGAGTAAATTTTACCAATGCAGTATAAAAAAACGCATATATGTTCTCCGTTCCGTCATGGGTAAAAAACATAATTTATAATAAAATATAAAATTCTCTCACCTGTTGTGGAGTAGCAGGCATTAGGGCTGTGATGAATGCTGTCTTCAAGTTTGTGCTGATGGTGCTAATAATCTGTTCCCGACAGGTGATCATGGCCATGCCAGCAGTGAGGTTCCGCATCATGTGGTGGGCGCAGGTGCGCATCCTACCTTCATCAGGATCCAAAGCGAAGTCTTTTCTAATTATCTGCTCGCAGGTGGTCAAAGCATATTTTATGGATCGGTCCACAACTGGGTGAATCCACTCTTGGATCGATCTCTCGATGGCGGGCTTCACAAATTGTTTCAGATGTGGATAATTCTGGAATAGTATGATGTGGGGATTGAAGCATATCTTTTGACCGAAGGCCGAGGTGGAAGATACGTTGACGTCTAGGTAGCTGAATCTTGGCTCGGGCAGTCCGAGCACTCCCATAAGGCCTGGGTCGTTGGGCACCAGCCCACCAGTAGGTGTAGGCACAGCAGTCAGCTCCTCCACTGGGATCATAGGTGGCTGCGGCGGCATCATCTGTATTTGCGGCGTAGGAACTATAACCTGGTTGACAGGTGGCATCGTGTTCACCACTTCCTTATTCGGTTTCGGCTGTGACAGTTGGAACTCGATCGTTCGCAACTTTTCGGGGTCTTTCAGGTATATAGAAGGCTTCACGTCCGTGATGTCGAGGCTGAGGTTCTTGCACAAGACTTCAATTTCAAACTTCAAGTTCAGTTTCAAATCAGGCTCTTGATGTAATTCAGCTAGTGCATTCATAAGAGCCATCGTCCAAGGGTTGGGCGGCTTGAATACTACGCTCTTAGCGCAAGACTCAAGAACCTTTGCGACAAAAGGCACCACATAGAGCAGCTCCTGCTGCCCTTTGTGGTAGGCTTCTAACAATAATGATTTGAGATCAATATCCAAGTGAAGGATTGGCTGATTGCGAGCTAGCGTAAGCATCCCAAGCCAGTGACCAAGATTTTTCAATAGTGAACGATCTGAAAAATTTGCAATACCCTTGTCCGAACGCAACAATACTCTGATGTTCCGATATGTTTCTTTGGTCACCATCTTGTTTACATCACGAATTTTAAGAACGTCAAGAAAATTAGAATATAGCGCATGAAAGTTTAGTTCTATCGAGGCTCTCTTCATCACCAGGTATTGCGATAGCCAGGGGTAATATTCATCAGTTATTATTTCCTTGAGTTCTTCGCACTTCGTTTGAAGATTTAGCTGACTGAGGTTATTGAAAATGAAGGCTGTTTTATCTTGAATGGCTTCTGGGGGAGAGTTGATTTTCTCTTCCCTGTCTGTCGCAGTGAGCAACGTGTCGATATTGGTAGCGTTGGCGATGGAGGGCCGGCTGCCGATGCCACCGGCATTTGTGATCTTCGATATTGCTGAGATCGACGAGTGAGCGCATACAACCGCTCTGAAAAATAAAAGTACATTATTAATAAAGTTTAGTCCATATACCACACGACACAAACGAAAATAAATATATATAAAAAATACAAACCTGTATGGAGCTGAAACTGTCACAATTGCACTTTGGTTAAGAACGGCCGTCAGGCTGGCCGGTAGTACTGGTCCCTGTGGTTTAGAGGGTGGTTCTTGACTCTGCAGGCCATATTCAACATACTCGATCAAATGTGGAGGAAACTCGGTAAAGTGCGGAATTGCTCTCACGTGCTCACAGTATTTGTGATAGTCCTTCAGTCGTGATTTGAACCTGTCCAGAGCGGCTATCCCGAAATAATACATTTTGGATCCCTCCGGTTTCCTCAATGCGTCCAATACGAATCTCAGCGCTAAACCCAGAGAAACGTAGCTAGGAACTAACCCCTTCTCAATTATGCCCCCGAACAACTGCGCTGTTATATGCAGTTCCTTGTCTGGGTATTGCGGGAAGAACTTGTACTCCTCAAATAGATTTCGTAACATACATGAAAACACTTCACGTTCTCGTTTATTGGGCGAATCGTGGAACTTCTTGAGCATTTCCAGCACTTCGTCAATAGATAGCGTAGGATGCGGTGGATGATTGTAGATTCTCTGAAAATATCCATTTGCCTCATCTTCAATTTCCTTTGTGACATTATGCATTATTTCTGGGAAATGTATAGGATCTGGCAAGCGAGGTTTTTCCATCACCGGTACTGGCGCCATCCTGGCCAGTGCTCCCATGTTTGCAACGTTAGGGTTGTGTGGTAAAGGCATCATCGCGAAGGGACTGTTAGGGCCTCCCATCATTCGTGACGGCGAACCAGGCGTGGTAACGAGAGGTCCCAAAGTTCCAGGCATCGCAAATGCTGTGTTAGGCGCTCCTAGGTTCATATTAGCAACATTAGTAGTAAGGTTGGTTATGGATTCGACGTGCGGAGTGAACAACTGCCCGCCTAAAGCGGCGGGATTGAACGGCGTCTCAATCACCCTCGTGTGAGGGCGCGCAATGCCAGCAATACTCTGTCTCTTGCTTAGCATTAGCGTCTGGCAGTTGGCAATAACATTGTAAATAGCCTCTTGTAGCTCCGGCTGAACGTTTTGTATGCAAAGCTGCAGGCACGCTAGCATCGTAGATATGGTCTCGTTGGGCAGCTGCGCCGCTTTGGGCAACTGTTCCTCGGGGCCTTTACCCAAGATTTGCGGGCATCTGCGTTGTAAAAACTTCACCATTGCTGAAACGAAGGTCTCTCCATGATCCCTGATCTTGTCTGTAAGCCACTTGTCGAGCTTGAGATACTCTCTCCGAGAAGCCAGACAGGCCAGATCAATGACGAATGGAAACGATTGCACGTTCAGTAACAGCGACAGGGCTTTCAGATCTTGTGCAACATCTAATATCCGGGATAATTTTGATTGATCGCTTTCACCGCGTATATACCACTCAGCCATCGCATGCATAATGATAGGCTTTATGTTAGGATTCTGAGTGTGCCATGCGTGATGGAGAACTATTCCTGAATTGGGGTGATTCCCTAGGAAAATAGGAATGAGCATTGTAATGATCTCTTGTCTAAAGACTGTCAAAGGCGGTGGAATCTGTAGAAAGGCGAGCAGCAAGATGTCGGGGCACTGCTGCAGAGGGATCTTGAACAATTCGTGCACTTGCATGTAATAGCCGCGCTCCGCCACGTAAAGCAGCAGCTCGACCAGGTACAGGCATCGCCATGTCGATATTTCCTTGTTGTCTGTTTCGGGAGGAGACTTCAGTAAGTCTATGGACACTGGATGGAAAGGGTGATCGGCAAAGCAGAATATATCAGGATACTTGATGATATTGGTGATCAAGCTTAATTGTCCGTCTACATTGGTCCATCGTCGACAAAGGTAGTCTACGGGGAAAATATTTGCCGGGTATCCAGCGCTCTGTAAGCCCAGGCGTAGGATGGTAAAGAGTAAGCTCAAACCTTGACGGTCCGGCACTATGAACTCCGGGTGGTCGAGCTGTAATATAACTTCTTTCCAATTTAAATTAGAAGCAAGATCCTTCAGCGTCTGTACAAACACTTCGGCATTCCATTCGGCATGACCGTGCGCCATGGGATCTTTTTTGTTTTCATGACTCATCCAGAAGTTTCCGGGCGTCTGTATTTGCGGCGCATCCTGGATCGTAGCGTGATACCGAACCATCATGGATATCATTCTGGCAACGTCCAAAGCCGTGGGCTCCCGGGCACCGAAATTCAGCATGTTGTTTTTGCATTCTTCAACAGATGATGTGAAAGAGTAACCGATTTCTCGGATAATTTCCGCTAGTGTGTTGTCCATCATGGATGCTGTCATGTCGTCAGCTGTGGTCATTTCCACGAGGGGCGTCCGTGTATCGTCAGGATACAGAAGAGGCGCTAGCACGATAGGCACTACTTCACGCTTAAAGTCGCTTCGCAACCGCGACAAAAACAAGTCTTTGGTCACAGCCGCTAACGTCTGATTAGCGAGATTAGTGAGCAGAGTTTGCAAAACTTCAGGGCTGCATTCCTGAAGACCTGCACGCCCCGCGTGATGTCCACGTTCTGAAAGATTTCATATCAGGATTAGGGCTCGGTGCATAAACGATTATTTTAATCTACTTGGCATTCAAACATAATAAACTCGGAATACTGTGAGTTGCCAATGGTGGATCATTGGCAGTTATTGGCAAGATTCCGTTAAATAAATAATAATTGCAAATTAATAAAACTGTAGGAATACCTGCGTCAAGGTAACACTGAACGAGATCGAGAAACCTCTTCTTGAGATGTTGTTTGGCTAATGATACGATCTCAGGCTTCGAAGAGTTCTTCTTCAGAACCAGTGACAAGGCAACATCTTCGGCAGTGGTTAGTTTTAATAGTCTTGATAGGCGATTCAGTAATGTATTTGAGGGTTTCAATATCTGAAAGAATGTATATATCTATACTAATATTATAAAGAGGAAAGCTTTTTTTGAATTTTTTTGTTTGAATTGAATAGGCTCAGGAGGGCTACTACGAACCGTAAATCCGATACTTCGGCCGAAGTATCGGAAGAATTTTAAACTTCGAATACAAGGTATTTCATGGTTATAATTCAACGAACTACTAAAATAATCATAAAGTACAAGGTATTTCATGCATACAATTCAAGAAATTAATAAAATAACCATGAAAAAACCTTGTAATTCATAGTTAAAATTCTTCCGATACTTAAATATAGAGATAAATTCTTTCACCAGTAGAAAGCTACATTATCAGGGAATGACAAAGGCTATAGCTTTTCCCGAAATTCAATGTCGTTCCCACGGAGACGGGTCCGGAACTTCACGCGAAGTCGCGGCAGAAAAGCTAGTATTTATATAATATGAATAAAAGATAACCACAAACACTTTTATCTTTACTAATATTATAAAGTAAAGGTTTTTTGGAACTAATAATCTTAAAAACTACTGGAACGATTTCAAAAATTCTTTCATCGTTGGGAAGGTACATAAACCCCGGGTAACATAGGCTATAGGGTAGGGTAGGGGTGGGCGTAGGGCAGGGATTGGATATGGGTAGGGTAAGGGTAGGGTAGTGCCTCAGGCGGAACAAAGTTCGCCGGGTCAGCTAATATAATTATAAATAAATTTTGAAAGTTCATCTTTCAAAATTTTTTTTCTATAAATTCCGACTGCAGTTGTGGCAGCTCATACATAGGCCCGACAAAACACTACTGCTGAGAGGGTGAAGGAACACATCGCTGAATATGCACCACCAAATCGGCAATAGCAGAACATCTGCTTGAAGCTGGCACACACCACTGGTTAGAATTTCACCAGACGCAGGTACTCAGGGCGAATTGTTCGGGAAGAGATAGAAATTAAAAAATATCCAAACAATTTCAATAGAGAGAATGGTGATTGACCTAGCAAAGAATAAATTAATGTGGGAGCAATATATTGAGTCCATTTCGCAGACGATCGCCGACTCCTAACTAGACCAATTCGCCAAATTGATGGAAATTTTATCCTGAAGGAAGAAGTTCTCAAAGCATTACGTCGACCGAAAGCAGGGAAATCTGTAGGACCAGACGACGCTTATGTAGAAATCCTCAAGCACATAGACGAAGAACACATAGATAAAGTCTACTTTTGTCACGCTACCAAAAAAGAAAAACGCTAAAAGATATAAGGAGTATCGCACAATCAGCCTCATGAGTCAAGTCCTGAAACTCTTTCTCTTTATCATACACGAGCGTATGAGAACTAGATGTGATGAACAGCTTAGCGACAGTCAAGGGTTCCGTGCAGGAGTGGGCACAAGAGAGGCTCTGTTTGCAGTGCAGGTTCTTGTCCAAAAATGTCGAGACATGCGATAAGACGTCTTTCTATGTTTTGTGGACTACGAGAAGGCGTTTCATCGAGTACACCATGATTGTCTTGTGACAAACTTACACGATATCGGCTTGGACGAGAGTGAAATCCGCATTATTCAGAATTTGTACTAGAATCAACAAGCTACTGTTAGAGTCGAAGGGGAGGAATACAAAGAGATTGAAATAAAAAAAGGACCACAAGGTTGCATACTCTCACCAATACTTTTTAATTTGTACTCGGAGGCGATTATGGTAGGAGCGCTGGAGGGATTAGACTGCGGAATTAAAGTAAACGGGCGGCTTATAAACAACTTGAAGTACGCCGACGATACAGTCCTCATAGCGTCTACAGAGACTGAGCTCCATAAGATTGTTGATAGAATCAATGCATGTAGTCTCACAGAAGGGCTTAAAATGAACATCAAAAAGACGAAGTTTATGATTATTTCCGATATCGACAATCTCAGGCCAGCAATTACTATATCAGGACAAGACCTTGTAAGCGTAAACAAATACATATATCTCGGTACATGGTTAACTCAAGAATAGGAGAGCAATGTTGAAATTAAAACACGCATCGAAATAGCCCGTTCTTTTGGAAACATGCAAAAGGTACTCTGTAACCGCAATCTTAAAATCTCATTGCGTGTTCGCCTCCTTCAATGCTATGTTTGGCCCATAGTTCTATACGGATGTGAGGCTTGGACTATTAAGGAGCATCTTAAAAAACGTATAGAAGCATTCGAAATGTGGGCCTATAGAAGCGTGCTGGCAATATCTTGGACTCAGAGAGTTACCAATGAGGACGTACTACGACGAGTGGGTAACTTTTGCAAACCATCAAACAACGAAGTGGCATATCTGGGACATGTGCTCAGACAGGACAGATATGAGTTGCTCCAGCTGATAATGTTGGGAAAAGTTGCTGGTAAACGGGAAGTCGGTTGTAGGAAGAAATCGTGGTTGCGCAACATCAGGGAGTGGACCGGGATAGCGAGCGCCGCCGAACTGTTTCGCCTAGCTAAGGATAAAGCGAAATATGCTAAGCTGACAGCCGACCTTCACTTGAAGAAGAATAAGGAAGAAGATTTCGCCTCGGATATGGAGACATGACGTGTGCAGTTGCCAGTTCGCCTGTGACCACGGCCGGTGCCACCTGGTCGAAACGTCATGCAAGGTATGATCGCGTTAATTCCCGATTTATTAGTAATTTATAGTTCATCTTTCCTCTGTGTAGAAATAAAAATATTCAAGGCCAAAGGTGAAAACTTGGGAAGTGGTCTATGAACCAATAGCAATGTGAGTATGCAATTTATCATAGGGTACCTCTCCTAGACACTCATGGGGAGGGGCATCAAAATCTGTCCCGGCAGTTCCGAGATAAATGGCAGTTTATTAATATCCTTTCTGCTATGATTTGTTGACAGTGAGTGTATCAATAGCGATGAAAGTATGCAATTTATGACGGTATACCTCCACTAGACACTCATGGTAAGTGGCATCAAAATCTGTCCCGGCCCCGGCGGCAGTTCCGAGACAAATGGCAGTTTATGAATAACCTTACTGCTACGGTTTTTTTTCACATTGAGAGTATCAATAGCGATACGAGTATAGAATTTATGACTGGATATCTCTCCTAGACACTCATAGGGAGGAGCATCAAAATCTGTCCCGGCAGTTCCGAGATAAATGGCAGTTTATTAATATCCTTTCTGCTATGATTTTTTGACAGTGAGTGTATCAATAACCATGTGGGTAAACCATTTATGACTGTATACCTCCACTAGACATTTATGGTAAGAGGTACCAAAATCTGTCTCGGCCAGTTCCGAGATAAATGGCAGTTTATGAATACGGTTACTAATACGGTTTTTTTTCACATTAAAAGTATCAATAGCGATACGAGTATAGAATTTGTGATGGTATACCTCCATTAGACTCATGGTTAGTGTATTTTTATGATAAAACTTACCGTTTTTCTGAAAATCGCGAAAACTAACTTTTTAAACTTTGGTCTTGAATAAAAAAAAACATACAGGGGAAAGATGAGGAACTTTCAAATATTCATAATTCTATTTTGAACGATTTTATAGATTTTCAGCTTGTTGTGAATTAATCTAGCTTCATCCTTATTTTTTTGTCTAATTTGACAGGATTATGTTGTGTATAGCAAATAAAGCATAACCTTAAGGTTATGCTTTATTAATCAAAGTTTAACAAAAACCGGTTTCTAGATAGCTTACTCTTGAATGTATCATCAGTTAAAAATTGGTTCCATTCCATTCCGTTCATACTCCACTGACACTCTATAGTCAATACATTGAGATACTAGTTAACTTTTAGCAGAATACCAATTTAGGCACTATGGAAATATAATGGCAATAGGGTGGCGATGGTATGGCAATAGTTAGTCGCCTACTTTAAAATAGCAGACTTGGGCCCCTGGTCGCTTTAATTTATTAACACTTTACGTCACTATATTCCACATAAAATTTTTTTGTTCTTTAGTTCTATCCATAGTGCCTTTGCCCCGCAGTGGGACAGTTCAGGCCAGTAATAATAACTTCAATTATAAAATAAAAAATTGAACCTATGTATTATGATAACAATATGGGTTATGAGGACAAAGCCGAGAATTTCTTTTGTAGTCATAACTGCGAATAACTCCACTCCATTGTGTCCAGAATGACAGCTAAGCGCAGTCAATAGCTGGTTCGAAATGAAAAGAGCAAGATCCCAAGGCTAGATACAGCTTGTTTTTGATAAAGGTTTAAAGACTGTGGTCCATTGTACTATTAAAATATTCTAAAAATTCGACCATTAATGAAATCTTAAAAGTTCGCTAAAACATTCATTAATATACTAACCGATATTAAACTAGCGAAAATTACAACTTTGGCGGCCTATATATCACCCCTAGAACGGAAATGATGTGGTGCGTGGCACGTCCATTAATCTGTACTAATATTATAAAGAGGAAAGATTTGTTTGCATCGAATAGGCTCTGAAACTTCTGTTAGTTGGGAAATTACACTATCAACGGGTGACATGATAAATAAATATATAGGGACAATTCATACAGATTGAGCTAGCCCCAAAGTAAGTACGAAACTTGTGTTATGGGATACTAACACAACGATATTATATTTTATAACAAATACATATATAGATAAACATCCAAGACCCGAGGCCAATCAGAAAAAGTTCGTTTTTCCTCATGACCCGACCGGGGATCGAACCCGGGATCTCCTGGGTGGCGGTCTGGCGTGGTAACCATTACGCCACGGAGGTCATCAACATGGGCCATATAATATTATTTTTTAATTAGTCTACTGATGAATTAAAAATCAACCTTACCTTCTGCAAAGCACGATTAGGGTTATCGATTGCCCTGCAAAGTACTGTAGACTTCGCTGGGTGGTTTAGCAGCGACGTAAGATGCTGGGACAAGAGTGAAGCATGGATGCTATTGTTCGCACTTGAGCCCGAACGGTCGTTGTCCCACGAATTCTTCGCTGCTTCGGTGAACAAACACCTCAGGAGATGGTTTTCTGCTTCCAGCCCATATAGACTGACCAGCTGACAATAAAAAGAAAGTGTTATTTTTTTTAATTTCGCGAAATGACAGATAAAATGATAATGTTGTGTTTACAAGTAATTTGTTGCTACATTCAGTAACAATGTAAACAAACGTTGGTGATCCTAAATAAATAAAATAAAAGATAATATTACTTAACCTAATAAATTTTTATAATTGTAACTATGTATTATAGGAAAATCTTACAGTATAACAGATTTACGAGGTAAGTTCTAAAGTCGCCTTAGCAAGTACAGATTACAAAAAGCTTGGCATTTTATCGATATCACAACACGTTCGCAGGTCATAGGGTAAATAATTATTAAGGTACATTCGCATGCCTTTAATCAACAACAAAATTAACATATTTGCTTGATAAAAATCAGATTACAGACTAAACTTAATCAAAATAGACTTGAACAATTCAATATGTGTATTACACATTCAAAATTACTTGTCCTAATAACGCACTTGCATGCGTTATTGGGACAAGCCCACCAAACATTCCCACCGCCTGTGGCTCCTGTATAGCCAGGATCAATAACGGCTATCTCAGATTGACAATAAGCATGCTTATTGACGTCCCGGGGAAGAACCTATGGCTGTTTTGGAACTCACAACCAAATTAAACAGATTAGGAAATATTCTATGTGTTAAGGGTAAATGAATACTTATTTATTTAAACGGCACATGTAATAGCATCTTAAATCAAAGTACTACGCTAAAAGCCTGGACAAGGCATTGCAATTTCGGCAGGCCACCTTATTGCTAATATTATTTATATCTTAATTCTATATGTTTATCTTTTATACTATAAAGAATCTAATAAAATACATACATACAATAATGTATCAGGAATACCCATACCCAAGTCAAACAATCCTACAAATGTATTTATGGTGTGGAATGTCAACTGTGTCCTTCGACATGTCAAAAAGGCCTATTACAAGCTCGCTCATAATTATTTCCTACCACCAGATCATTTCTTAAATAATAATTTTAGAATTTCTTTCTTCTTAGTAATCAGATTAATTAATTAGTCTGTCACTATTCGTGTATTGATTCCATAATATACTTCTAACGATGTTTCTAACAGACCACATTGGGACACATGGAACATTGTACTGTTTCATACACATTAAAGTGATGCGTGACTTTATTACAGAACAGTATGAAAAAATAAATAAAAGATCCATTTATAATATGCACATACCTCAATAGTAACATCATACACATGTCAGTACATTTCACCATAGTTCGACGAATCCACAGTTATTATTATGATATACAATACATAATCCTGAGATAGCACTATTCATTTATAAACAAACACCTGCATAATATTTAAAAGATAAAAACATTCGCATTGTCACTTTTGCGGAGCACAAAAATTAATTAAATCAAAAACATAAATGGCAGTCGGACAATCGCAATCATTATAATGATTAGCAATAATCAATACGTGCTCGACCACTGAGCGACGCTTACTAACTGAACGGTGCGGTGCGACGGGAGGGGTGGGGAGTGCACGGGTCGCACGGAACTCTGGCTGGGTATGTTTGACGACGCGATCCGATGCGTCTACCTACATGAGTGCAATAACATCTAGCCATATAGGTATACCTATGGTAAAAAAATTCTAAGTAGAAAAGATGATAGATTTTTTTGAAAGTTTGTAATTACATAGTACAATACGAATACTTTTAGATAAATAAAAAATCGAGTAAATCCCTTCATGCAATATTTAAAACTTGAATCATGTTTTATAACCCTGACACCTCTTTCATTTGCTGACTGTACAATTTCAAATTGGATAGAATGTAGTTTATTAACAAATTCACGAGACAAGAAATTGGTAAAAAAAAAGGTATTTCATAACCTCAACCAGTCAAACACGATCAATAAAACATAGAACAAATTTTATTGTCTCTCTTAATTTACTTTTTTGTGACTAATTAGGTCATTTTAGGTCCTACAGCTGGGTAAAAGCTTAATTTACTTACAAGTGTATTATATAAAAATATGGACCTAACGTTGGAACTAATTCATATACCAAAATTATTTATATTTTTTTTTATCATTGTTTATATTTATTTATTTCATTCTTAAGAAGAAATATATTATTTTGTAAACCATTAAAATAGAGACAAAAAAATGGGAACGTTACAAAACAAGTTTTAGTTAAACCTAGGCTGATCTTTCCTATGAATAAGGAGGAAGGATAAGAGTCGAATATCATTAAAAATAAAACCGGGCAAGTACGTGTCGGGCCACGCATAATGTAGGGTTCCGTATTGGCTACGCATTTCTTGCTTGCAAATGAGTGCCATATTCTATGACATTGTACGTTTTCGTCAAAGAAATTTTACTTCATAAGTTCGTCGGCTATTACTCGGTAACTAGTAGTGCCTACTTAACCGTTATAGTGTTCCTTGTAGGTTCACTATTTGGACTACTTCCATGAATTTTTTCAAATTTTTTATTTTTCATTTATTTTTTATTTTTATACAACACAGGTGGCAAACAAGCATACGGTCGACCTGATGGTAAGCCGTCACCGTAGCCTATAGACGTTTGCAATACCGGGGGTATCACTCACGCGTTGCCAACCCTCCCGACCCCCCCAAGTGGAGCTCTGGAGACCTTACTCACCGTAGGAACACAACATGGCCGAGACCAATGCTATTTGGCTACGATCTTCTGTAAGGTGGAGGTCCTTCCCCAGACGGGCTGCTCCGATTTGAGCGGATTATCCGCTGTGCCCTACCTCTCTTTACAACAAATTTCTCAACTCAAGACTTTCGGAGATAGAGGGGGGGGGGGGGCCCGCCGTGCAAAACGAAAATTGACACGTTAAATGTAGATAATTCGCAAACGGATCATTGTATCGGAAAATGATCTTCCCATACCCTCCATGTATTTAAGAGACCTATCTAACGATACCCCACAAGATGGGGTCGGTGCGAGGCAAATAAAAATAAAATATTTTTCGAATTTTATTCTACCACTGTTAGCATTGTTAATATGAGTATACATACCAAATTACAGCTTTCTAGCATCAAGCGTCTAGGCGCTAGACCGCGGACGGACAGACGGACATGGCGAAACTATAAGGGTTCCTTGTAGTTTACTACGGAACCCTAAAAAAAGTAAAAACAGGTGACTTTAAGAAATGATGCTAACGTCTAATTATGAAAGTGAATGAAACTAATTTAGATATAGCAAAATATCGTAATGCTTCATTCTGGAAACTTGCCACATAGACGTAGAAAACACCACACTTTTTAGAGAAGACAATCCACACGATTTTGAAGCCAAAAACAAGCCAGAGTACGTTTGTTTGCCAAAAGTTTTTTATTTACGATATTAATACTAGCAAAACTTCGTTTGTGTGTACTTATGCAATGCATCTACTTTATAAAGTGGTATTGACTACCAGACTTTTGACCAAATCCTACGGGAATCGCGTACTTTTCGGGATAAAAAGTACCCTATGTGATATCAGCTACCTACATACCAAATAGCATAAAAATTGGAGCAGCCATTTGAGCGTGAAGAAGATACTAGGGGAAAGTAATGGCGACATTATTTCGGCATTTCTTTCCCCCGGTAGTCATTTTGCTTTGTTTCCGAAATGGTGGCAGTTTATAGAGTAGCTTATTTATTTTTTATTTATCACTGAAGGACAATATATATATTGTAAATGACGTGTCTAAGGGCCCGCAAGATAAAGTATTTTTGATTTGATTTTGAACATACAAACTTTCGCCTTTATAATAATAGTGGGAAGTGGGATTATATTGCCTAGAAACTTTTATCGCATAAAATATTCAGTTGTGATTTGCTTGCCTAAATGACAACCTATTTTTATACAAGGTGGACCAAAAGATGATTTTTTTTTAGATTGCTTACATCTGGGTGTTCCCATAAATACAACATGAAGTTCTGCAATTGTTTGTTGGTGTAAACGTTGCCTTTATAATGGTCTACCGTTCAGCTGTTTTGGCGTGAAAGTTTGGTATTAATTTGACAGACTGTTGTCACGAAACATCTTGTAAAACATATTCGCGAGCAAAGCTGCGGGCGAAAGCTAGTAGATTTATATAAAAAAATATTAATGGATTTTAAGTAAATACTAGGTAATTTTTCAAGGGGTGATTTTTGGAATTATTCGAGTGCGTCAGACTAAGATATAGGGGATATCTGATACCCTGTTAAGTATTAACACCATATTTTCAACTCTTCAAGTACCATAGTTCAAAGAAATCGATATCTTGAAATACTCAAGCGCGTCAGCTTAAGGTGGTACGTACGCAACTTACTTATAGCTTAAGGTGGTACGATTCGGTCCGCGCTTACTTATAGCTTAATTTCCCGCGCGGACCGAAACGTACCACCTTAAGCTTTAGGTAAGTTACTAACAAAATGTGTAGTGTAAAAATTTTACAATTTTAATGCGACGTAAAGGAGTGGGGAATTTATGAATTTAAACATCTTGGCATTCTAGACAATTTTATTTTTTATTTTCACATAAATAGTTCAAGGATAACGGGAACTATATAATCTGCAAATTATAATAATAATAATAATAATCTCTTTATTTCAGATATTTATACATTTTCTTAGTAACATTTGCACACTTAAAAACTATGTTAGTATTATAGCATTAGACAATAATAAAATTAAAATAATTCAAAACATTCATTCATTCATTATTATAAATAAATAATATATGAATGAGACACTCGTTATGTAATAAATGTTTAATTCATATATCTACCGGCCTGCCCGTTACCTGTTGCACTAGGAACACAACTATGAATGCGGTCCCAGTGCCCCAGGAACGGACAGTCCGGCTTGTCACCCAGTATTTTCAGAATGCCGTTGGTGCTCCCCCGGATCCTGCGCATCAGATTGTTGTTGTGTTATGACCTTGTATTATGACGAGGAGAAGTAAGCAGTTTTTTGTCACTGGTTTTTTTAAATGTTTGAAAGCCTGTCGACGCTCTCCTCATCGATGAACGAGTAAACATTATATAACATGTTTTGCTCTCCTTCACCTAATCTTCGAAACTATATATGTTTCCAGAGCGCTCGAGAAACTACAAATGTACCATCGTCGGCTCCTCTACTACCCTAGTTTTTTTTAATACACAGATTGAGCTAGCCCCAAAGTATGATCGAAACTTGTGTTATGGGATACTAACTCAACTCAACGATTGGACGAATCACACAACGCTATCTAGTCCCTAACTAAGCAACTAAGCTTGTATTAAATATATGTAATGAATTGTGACGATTCGAAAGAGCTTATATTAGGCCTATTTGAACAAAAATATTTTGAATTTGAATTATGGGTACTAGATTGCTGATAAATATACTTAAATACTTTTATTTTAAAATAAATACTTTTTATACGTAGAAATGAAATGAAATCGTTTATTTCATATATACAATAAAGAAAAGAAACTACGTTATAAACTACCACCATTTCGGACACAAGCAAAATGGCCACCAGTAAAAGAAATGGCAAAAGAAAACCGGTTTCGGCCTTTTTGTCATTTAGAAAACATCCATCCAAGGCAAACAGATATGTTCATGCATACAAATGTTTGCCTATAGATAAACATCCAAGACCAGGCCAATCAGAAAGTTCGTGTTTCATCATAACCCGAACGGGATTCGAACCCGGAACCTCCTGGGTGGCGGTCTGGCATGGTAACATTATTTCTTATTATAAGGTTAAGTTTCAATAGTATATTCTAAGGTAAACCACTTTTTTCAGATTTCAAAGTTTTAGAAAAAAGATTTACATCTACTTTTATTTTAGAATTTACAAAAATCTACAAAGCTAACACACATCTTCGTTCTAAGTGCAATGTAGTGCAAGGACATAAAACTCCGCTACAAATGACCCTAAGGCCAGACATGTATTCACTTTAATTAACTGAGGGTGATTCAGCCTCGATTATCAAACTGAATTTAACCTTAACCTAATCAAACCTGGCATTATTTTTGTACACAGATACACACACAAAGCTGTCACTAACTATGATCCACTTAAAAACACAGCAAAGTGTTGTACGGTTACATTTGGTTTTATACACAATCATTACCCGACTCAGAGACACTATAGACTCTGCAGCCGAATGGTGACTGCAAAGAAATACAACCTTTCCTTGCTTTAAATACTGGTCTTGTGGGATCAAAATAGGCCACAGAAGCCAGTAGAATTAAACAAACAAGAAAATTTCAACATGGACAAAGTTTCTATTCAATTTGTTCAATATTATTTCAAAGCAGAAAACCGTGACTGATTTTTCTTTTATATACCTTTATGGAACAAAAGCACCCCACAGAAGCCATTAGAACTACTACGAACAGGAAAATTGCAACATGGACAAACTTTCTATTCAATTTGTTTAATATTATTTTATAAAAGCTAAGAACTTGACATACATTAATACTTCAATTACTTTGATTTCCTCATGGACAGACTTTACATTTTCATAATAAAGTACTTAATGTTGTAAAAAATAAAGCACAAGACTCAAGGTTTTGTTTCGGGAATAGGTACTAAAAAAACCGGGCTTTGCTTGCCTTCAGTTGAGTCATTCTTCAGTTGAGTCATATCTTGTTTGTAAGTTTTCATAAAAGAAATTTTATTTTATAAGTTCGTCGGCTATTACTCGGTAACTAAGTGCCTACTTAACCGTTATAGTTTTCCTTGTAGGTTCACTATAAATGGACTACTACCACGATTTTTTTCAAATTTCTAAACACGGAGATAGGGGGGGGGGGGGGGGGACCACCGTGCAGATACGAAAATTGACACGTTAAATGTAAATAATTCGCAGACGGGTCATTGTATCGGAAAACTATCTTCCCACACCCTCAATGTTCCTCCTCAACGTTGAAGAGACCTACCTAACGATACCCCACAACATGGGGTGGGCGCGAAAAAAAAATCATTTCCACTGTCCCGTCTGTCCGCGGTCGCGGGACGGACAGACAGACGGACATGGCGAAACTAAAAGGGTTCCTTGTGTTTACTACGGAACCCTAAAAAGTGTTACAACGCGTCCAAAATGCTTGTGCTCGATTCTGTTTTTCAGTGGCAGGCGATACTTCGCCAAAGAAATGTTGGAACAATATTTCCCCCTCCCTTGAGAAACTGCCGCAACATTGAAGCATTTCAAGATTTACCTTCTAGAATTACAATGTTGCAATGCATAATCATCCAAAACACATATTTTTATACAGAGCTGTTTCAAGTATGATTTATACTAATGAAAAGCGTGCAACTTGCTCTACTTGGGATGGGTCGGCAATGCACGAGTGATACCCTCAGTATTGCAAGCGTCTATAGGCTATGGTGATGCTTACCATCAGGTAGCCTGTATGCTTGTTTGCCCCTTTTGTGGGATAAAAAAAAACTTAGTTTGTAGTATGTATCCTACTTTTCTATTCATGGGAATTTCGAAAAGTTATGGGTCACATGATAGTAAACAATCACCACTGCCCACGGACATCTACAACTATAAGTCATTGATATGTTGCCCACTATGTAAATATGAAAAAGTAAAGAAGACACAAGAAGTAACCAAGATAATATGTATTAGCCTATGGGCTCTTGCAATGATTGTACGAAACACAGCAGCATATCACAACTATTTCAATAATGTGTGAGTACTGCCCCAGTCAAGCCAGCCCATAGAAGGGCTATTGCCAGCATATAGTGATAGCTAATCTCTGCCATTCAAATAAATACTTTGGTTCTTGCCAAATATTGTGATTCTATTCTATACCAATATAAATTATCTGAACGAGGTGAGTGGTGATTTAGATGGTGGGTTTATGTTCATCAGTGGACAAGACAGTATAGGCCGAAATGATGATGATCATTGATTGAAAAGCATTGACTTTAAACTCCTAAAGTATAATAATCCTCCTATAATATAATAAATCAATTTTATTCTATGTGTGTTTATTTAATACATATACAATATTATGTACATATATATTATATTGTTACAGACGGAACGTGGAACGAGCCAGTGATTTCAACACCGAGCTTATATAAGACGCAGTCCCAATGAGATTATGTCACTTCTTACTTTTATTTCACACGCCACTCTTTACTTTACTGTTGTACACGCCATTACGCTGTCCAGATCTTTTTATATTTGCTCTTGTTTCTATATTGGTTTATTATTACTGTTTTTCTAAATTGATTTGTTTCTGTAAAATTGTATTTTGGTCTATAGTTTGTTATTGAAACTAAACTGATTCTGATTTCTAAAATTTATCATAATTTATCATAGAAGTCATTGTTTGCTAGATGTCGGGCACCCCTGGACAACACTTATGCTGAGTGGAGACCCATTTGGGACTTCAATAAGTAATTTTAAGTTGAAAATGTAGTTGTTTCGTTTTTTCTTTCCTTCTTAAGAATATAGTATAGAACTTTTGATTGAAATAATCTTAGAAATTATAACCATACCAAAATTGTACGACTTTCAAAATGATTTCAATGTTGGAAGCAGTTTTTTTTTTTTTTTTTTTCTGAGCTACCCAGCTAGTAGCTAGGTTGCATGGTGAGTTAATAAAAATAGGTACCGCAATCATTCGCCGTAGGCATACAATTTATAAATTTTCGCCAATAAGCTACTGCGAAAATGACAAGGCTTGGTGGCAAGATGGCAAAACTCAACGTACGCGACGCCTAATAACCTATTACCTTCCAAATATTAAAACTAAATAAATACATCATCAACAATCATAATAATTATGAAATAATATCATTATAGACAGTTTCAGAACGCCTGAAGCATCACACTGATGCCCGATCCACACAAGCTCGTGGTCATTGGCACTCCACAATATGGCGACAGACAAGAAACAAAGACAAGCTGGTTAATGGTATATTTCTCACCTGAGACAGCTCCTGATTTGTCTGCTTGAAGTTTTTCTTACTTAAATTTCTAACGAGATAATTGATTTGCGACAAGCTAAACGTTAGAGAGTCCAGGTTCATAGTTCCATTAATGCGAAAACGAAAGCTTCAAACACGTTTGAAGCTTTCTGACGGATTACTATAGTAAATGTGTGTTTTACAGTCTTTTTGCGAAATAACGATAAGCCTAAGGCCAACATCACCAAAAATATTGTTCACTACATTAAAATCAACATAATTTTAACACCTCACTGCAATTTGTAAAATCTGCACAAGAAAGAAAGATGACGAAGGCAATCACTCGCTTACTCGCTCGCACTAGGTTCTGCCGTCTTTTTCTTTCGCTTCGCCCGATATTCCAATCATTCAGGTACACCAACATTAAGAAAATAAAAATTGTTGCCATAATTAAAAATATTATTCTACTTCTATAACCATAAATAAAATGGATAAATAAAGCCTTTATTTCCCAAAAATAATATAGGTATGATACATTCAATGCATTCACCTATAAAATAAAATAAAATAAATTAGTTTATCTATTTATCTAATCATTTCAATTATTAATTAATCTGAATTGTATATAATTTATTTTATGTAATTTGTAGTTTTTTCTCATTGGGTTATTGTACGCATTTCAATAATGTAGGTAGCCATCGAAATCGTATGTTTTCTACATCGAAATAATATTACTACGTATAGAACGGACACCGCGAACAAAATTTTTGTCCCCATACGTTGAGGCCAATAGACATCAACTCGTTTAGAAACTTGCCGACGCTCATCGTGATTGGTCCTTGGATTTATGTCAAAAAAAATATTGGAAAATGCCGTCATGTTCAATAAAAACTTGTAAAAACCGTTCAACAGTAAGGAAGAAAGATAGCGGCGTAACTTATCATCGCTAAGTATACAAAAAATTAAGTAAAACCAACCAAAACAAATTTTTTTCATTATTTTCTAATGCATCATGATTGCATCCGCCATTTCTATGTGAAAATCATAGATTATCAAAAATTAATCGTACAGATGGGATACGTAGGTACTAAGCGTCAGTCAATTTTATAATATAATTTAGGTATTTCTGAATTTTTTGTAGCTTTTTTTTACCGACTTCAAAAAAGGAGGAGGTTCTATGTTTTTTTTGGAGGTCCGCCGATTACTCCTTCAATTTTGGACCGATTTTAATCATTCTTTTTTAAAAATAATATGTAATTTAAATATTTATTTTTTAAACTATACTTCCAAAATATTTTTATATACTAGGTAAAATACGTAAATGTGAATAAAGTTACTAACTAAGTAAAAAAAATAAGTTTCTAGAAAACAAAAAGATGGAACGAAACAGCATTTTAAATTTCGACCAACCATTTTCGAACAAATGAAATACGGGCAAACAAGTTTCGGAGTAAAGGTACGTTACCATTCTTGAAATTCAACAACACTACAATATATAAATAGCTTCACTATAAAGTTAGTTTTGATTTAATCTCAGTTTATTTTTTACTAATATTAAGTTAAGAACAAAAATGTAATGTAGCTTCCTACCTATAAAGCTAATATTATACCTATTTTCTATTAAATTTATCTATTATGTAAAATAAAATATTGTAATAAAATAAAATATTGTAATAAAATAAAATAATCAGTTGGATGTCCAATAGGCAGAATATAAACAAAGTGTCGCCCCTGCGTAGTAATGTCATATTCTATGACTCGGTTGGGGGCGGGGCCAGGGAGGGGCGCGCCCCTCACGGCCGAACACGGCGCCAAAATTTGAAGGCGCTGTCATTTCTATACGTAGTAATATTATTTCGATGGTTTTTTAAATAGATTGCGTTAGCAGCATTTGAATCGGCTTCTATTCACTTGTCAGTTCTCACTTCTCACTTGTTACATCTCAAAATGTAAACCGGGCTTACGGGTGCTTCAATGCCAAAGCTGCTCGCGCCTCGCGATCGTACGTCGCTGTTTCCTAAGGATGTCGGTGAACGAACACGTGTCGGTTCAGTCGCACCAGGTGAAGCTCAGTTCTCAGTTGCCAAATCGTGTGAAGCCGCAACGGAAATGGCGCGAAACTCGAAAGTGACACAGACGAACCAATCACGAGCCAGATCACATCGCAGCTCGCGTTATACTGCGATGTAAAATTGTAAAAACAAAATATTTTGTTTTGACGTCGGACGGACATGATGTATCGCAGTGATCCTTACATGGTTGGATTTTATGGACTGATCAAGATCAAAAAGGATTTTAGAGGATAGTAATATTATAATGAGTAATATTGGTAGGAATGTTAGGTGAGTGGCAACTCCGGGGTGAAATCGGCATAGTTTATGAAAGGTGCTGCAAGTGCAGTGCCGGGTGGATGACCTAAAATTTCAACTAATAAGCAGATATACATAGTCATAGTTATGTATGTTTAACCGTCCCTACCCTTTATTTTCTGATAATATTTCTTTGTTTGCGCCGCAAAGAAGTCCCCCATCAATATATCCCCCCCAATACATAAAATTTTGAGAATTTAAGTAAGTATCCAATTTGTATTTTATTTACATTTTATGTAATAACTAAAATAAATCAATATCTAATAAAAATAAATAACGTCAATGCTATCGAATGGTCCGTCCATGGATGTAGTATGGGTCCCTCAGACGTTATGTATTGTGATTTGTGAAGTACATACAATATGGCCACCGTCTTTTTTAGGGTTCCGTAGTAAAACTACATGGAACCCTGATAGTTTCGCCATGTCCGTCTGTCTGTCCGTCTTTCCGCGGTCTAGCGCCTAGACGCTTAATGCTTAAACGCTGTAATTTCGTATGTATACCTACAGATTTTATTAATGTTAACAAAGTGCTAAAACAAAATTTTGAAAATAAATTTTGTTTTTGGATGCCTCTCCTACATGTAAATTAGTTTTTTTTTGCGCTTACCACATGTTGTGTGCTATCGTTAGATAGGTTAGATAGGTCTCTTCAAAACATTGAGGGTGTGGGAAGATCATTTTTCGATGTAATGATCCGTTTCGGAATTATTTACATTTATCATGTCAATTTTCTTTATGCACGGTGGTCCCCCCCCCCACTCACCCCCTCTATCTCCGAAATTCTTGTATTTAGAAATTTGAAAAAAATCACGGTAGTAGTCCATATGCTGAACCTTCAATGAAAACTATTACGGTTAAGTAGGCTCTACTAATTTCCTAATAATAGCCGACGAACTTGTAAAGTAATTTTTCTTTTATGAAATCGATTTTTTTTTTTAGTATGTGGCATTCTACTCATCTGCAAGCAAACAATGCGTAGCCAATACGGAACCCTACATTGTGCGTGGCCCGACACGTAGTTAATGGGGAAGGAAACTGCCAAGTTTAGCCGCTAGTAGCGCTGATATCGCTTGACTCATAACAACGTTCAAGTTACGTCAAATATCATACAAAATTTTACGTCGAATGTGGAAAATATTTTTTATTACAAAAATGCCTCGTTGTGCTGTAATTGGGTGCAATAATAATGTTAACCATTCTTTTCCTAAGAATTTGCGAATGAAAAGACTTTGGGAGAAGGCTGCTACGATCAATTTGAGGTTATGTTCAGAACATTTTCTTGCATCTGATTATAAAGGCGACAGTTCTGCTATGAATAGATCATGTTGAATACATAGTTATCTTTGATCAAGAAAAGAAATATTATAAACGCGGTAATGTGGTAATTTATGCGAAGAACTAAACAAACTGACAGGTGACAGATGTTTACTTTGAGTCAAGCGAGCGCAGCGACATCTGCTATTAGCTTTGCGTTTTCTTCCCCATTCGTCCAAGCCCGACACGTACATTGCCCGCTTTTTTATTTTATTTTAGTTCATCCACCAGGCACGAAATGTCGCTGTTGCCAATGAATATTGAAGGTAGGTACTAAGTGTGCTCCTCTTCGAACTGACTGATGTCTGTATGGACATAAAATAAGTCGCTCCGGCTCGTTTTTTTGCTTACAGTAAGAACTCAGTCCTGTTTATTATATTAAATCCATGATGGGCCCGGAGACGGTCAAGTCACTACATGATTGACTTTAGAGAAAGGATGAATAGAGGCGACACGGTAGGAGTGAGCGAGAATAGTAAATTAATACAATATTCCCAAGGCCAAAAAGAGCTAGAGAAACATTTTTTGTCCTTATCGACGTTTACTATTTTTTTGCTGGGCACAGTCGCTAACTGTGCCCAACAAACGAAAGCGTTTTTCTTTATTTCTCAAAATCTGAATTTTCAGGGTGAAAACAAGGCGAAAACTGTGTTCTGTGGTTGAGTTAATGTGTTTTTGCGTTCATAGACTATGGTGCACTGTAGTGTTTTAGGCTGCAATAGCCGCAGTGAACGTAAAATCGACAACATAACCTTTCATTCGTAAGTATACTATTTAGACTTTATTTCGGCCCTATTTGATAAAAATGAATACAGATTATATTTATTAGGACTCAAATGACGGCTTCAATGTACAGAAATAACGAAATAAAACGTAAATGGTCAAGAAAATAATCGTATTTTGTAGTATTATGCACCCAAATTAAGTAGGTAAGTAAAATGAAGCCAGGCGGCCACTTTCCTGTGTCTCCTGAATTTAGTCGGGTACCACGCGTATTGGGGATACCAGCAATTTACTTGAATTTACCCATGCAATATTACCCACAATTGAGGTAAAATAGTGACAACCTAAATTAAAAATAATATTTATTTAATACAAGCTAAGAGATCTCTATTCACACCAACCTTCCCATACTACTTTATGAGACAATAGGAGTTAGCGGAGATACAGACAAACGGGCGCGGACAGCTACTTCGATTTATTTATACAAGTATAAATCGAAGTCTCAATATATTGATGATTATAAGAAAAAATACATCGCAAATAATCAATAGTCCTATTAGTTTATCGTACCTATATAAAAATATAAAAAAACTACCCCATGTTTTTTTAATATTTTTATATATAATCATGGGGTAATATTCTCTTTTCTGGTAACACTGCGTAATCAATGTACTTTGTTTCTCTCCCTTACGGGTATACGCCAAATGACAACTCTATTCATCCTTTCTTTATGTGATTTCTTGACACTTGAACTTGATGTGAATTCATACTTGAGTCAAGTTCAAGCGTACACGCAGTGTTGCCAACTCTGATTTTGAAAAAGGCATCGGCCTGATGAGAAAATTATCCAGAATTAGTAAAATTTGCTTATTAAAAATTCGTAAATCTATTGTATTTTAATAGTAACCTATTGTAGTGATGAAACGATTACGATTTCTATTAATCGTAAGCGACGATTATTGTTATTCACGATTAATCGTAATCGTCCAATCTATCGATTACTTCTGACATAATATTTAGGTGATTATTTCTCGTTAGTTCGCTCTTACACTCTACCAAAGTTACCTATCTCTTGATTCCTATCTCCGATCACCTAATCTGCCACCAGATGCTGATAGTATTTCAGTTTTGGAAAGAAACTACACAATGTAGTTTCTTGTTTTCTAAAACAGTTAGCAAAAAAATTTCTTTCAATTAAGCCATCGTCTATTGCGTCGTCGGAGAGATTATTCTCTACAGCTGGATTAATTCAAACCGAGAAACAGAACAGATTGACGCCTGTAAAACTGGAAATGTTATGTTTTTTGAATAAAAATTTAAAGAGCAAACTGTACTTCGATTTTAATTATTGATTTTCTAATTCTCTTTGATTTTTGCTTATGGTAATAAATCTTATGTTGATTTATAATATAATTTGTTTTATTTATTACTAAATACAAATAATTGTAATCGTCGATTATTAGGCGCAATAATCGTAATCGTGATCGTAATCGCCAAATGATAATCGTTTCATCGTTACAATACGTACGTATACAAATTCTTTGTAAATTCATTGAATTTTGGTAGTTCCGTCGATCGCTTGTAACAATATATTTTTTTGTATAAAGCCGGCTTTTCACTGTGGGATGTAATATATATTACATCTTGAGCTATATCTGTTCACACTGTTTTAACGGTCTCGTACAAAATGTATGACGAGCGATAAAACATTATATCTCAAGATGTAATATATATTATACTAGCTGTTGACCCGCGACTCCGCCCGCGTGGTCAAGCAAAAATGTCAATAAGTTCGTTCCCGTGGGAATTTAAAAATAAATAACTTTATCTTTAGTTGTCAACATCATAAAGGGTACCTCTATACATAATTTCAGCTTTCTATGTTGAGCGCCTGCGATAATACACTTACAGTTCTATTACTCCCTTTCCCGTGAGAGTTCTATAAAACCCCATCTTTATCCTTGTCAACATCATAAAGAGAACCTCTATACATAATTTCAGCTTTCTAGGTTAAGCGCCTGCGATAATACACTTACAGTCCTATTACTCCCTTTCCCGTGGGAATTTCATAAAATCCCATCTTTATCCTTGTCAACATCATTAAAGGGATCCTCAATACAAAATCTCAGCTTTCTAGATTGAGCGCTCCCGATAATACACATGTAGTCTTATTTATTATTCCTGATCCTGTGGGAATTTTAAAAAATCCCGTCTTTGTCCTTCTCTACTTTATAAACGGATCACCTTAAGCAGTGTTCTTGCATTTTTAAATGGCTTTGTAGTTCTATAAATAAATCCAAGCAGTTTATTAGCTCTTGCAATAATGGAGTCATAATGATCGCGAAATGTCAGCTTGCTATCAAAGAGGACACCCAGATCCCTTACAACTTCATCTCTCTTCAGCGCGTGACCGTCAACATTATAGTTAAAGCGGATTATCTTTTTGTTTTTTGTAAAGGATATGATTGCACACTTGCCAACATTCAACATTTGGTTAGTATCACACCACGCGTTCAATGTGTCCAGATCCTCCTGCAGCTCCAAACAATCCCTGACAGAAGAAATTTTCTTATATATTTTAACATCGTCAGCATAGGCCAAGCAATCACACTTTAGGCTGTCCAATAAGTCGTTGACAAATGCAAGGAACAGTAAAGGTCCCAAGTTCGAGCCCTGCGGCGACGTCCTGCATCGATCATGTGTTTGTACGAACTGGCGGCGGCGCAGGTACGATCAAAACTTATACCGTTACACATAGTATAGCGGATCATTACATCATAGGTTTATCATTAGAAATTAGCAACACGGTGTCCTCGGCCAGTACGAGAACCTATCTAAATAATAAATTAATATGTAAAAAATTAAACGACATAGACTGGTCTGATTTATTGAGTTGTGATGATCCAGTTAGTATTTATTCTAATATTGTGAGTATTTTTCAAGAGATTTATAAATCATGTACTTTTCAATGCGTTAGGGAGGACAAAAGAAAGACACAGGTATGGATAGATAAGGATTTACAGAGTTTGATAGAGAAAAATTAAAAGTGTGTGTACGCTAGATGGCATATAATACCATGAGTACAGATCAACATACAGTTCTGCTGTCTCCTTGCAATACTGTCGGAAGTTATCGATGTTGACATTTTCTCCTGAGGATATTACTTGCAAGATTACTGCAAATCTTCTTATGAGGGTCACGTCTACTCCAGTAATTTCTGCCAGTATTTTCGTAGTCTATGAAGAATCTCCGAGCTGTATTCCCATCGTTTGTGGTCCCAAAGCCTTGTTTTACTACATCTATCAGTACTTGTTCTACTACATCTACAAGTACAACAAGCCTTGTTTTTTAATATTATCACCTATCCTCTTCCCTATTTCCGTCTATTTTCCAATTACCTTTTTGTCCATATTTCTATCTTGGTCCTTATTACCTCTATTCTCCTTACATTCTTCCCTTTCTCAGTAAATTTTTAAAAGATGGACAATGTGTCTTTCCTCTCTTTCTATTTTCCTGTTACCTTTTTGTCCTTATTACCTGTATTCTCCTTACATTCTTCCCTTTCTCCGTACATTTTCAAAAGATGGACAATGTGTCTTTCTTCCCTTTCTATTTTCCTGTTACGATCTTGTCCATATTTCTATTGACCTTATTAACTCTATTCTCCTTACATTCTTCCCTTTCTCCGTACATTTTCAAAAGCTGGACAATGTGTCTTTCCTCCCTTTCTATATTCCTATTACCTTTTTGTCCATATTTCAATCTTTGTCCTTATTACTTCTTTTCTCCTCACATTCTTTCCTTTCTTGAAATCATTAATAATACAAAGTCTTTATCTTAAAAAACAACTTTATTTGTTATTTTGTGTCAATTAGTTAATTATTATTTGATATAATTGACATCATTTACAATAAAAAGTCATTATAATTAACGACAAACAAAGTTTAATTATTATTAATTTAATGCATAATGTCATTTATTTTATTATTATTTCAGGTAATTGACATCATTAACGATACAAAATCATTATTTTTGAAGACATACCACCTAGGTTACTTCTATATATCCTATTGAAACCTAACCAATAAATTAAGATATTCAAGCGCCTGATACTCCGAAGGCGGCAAGGATATCAAGTAGGTGTCTTCGAACGAAATGTAGAGGAAAGTGCCCCCTATAATACCTATGAAGTTTTATTTTAACATCTCTGCCGGTTTTGATGAGAGACAAAAAAATCATTTTCGCTCCATACAAAAAAAAAGTCATTATTTTTTTTAACACGAATAAAACATTATAATAGAAAACGGGGCTCAAACGTGTTCTTAGAATTGCACAGAGAATTCCTGAAAAAAAAATCAACGATTTATAAGCACTTTTGCCTCAATGTCCGCTATTTTCCGAATCGGGACCAGTGTGCGGCACCCCGCTAGTTGGTAAAACGGGAGTAGACTGAAAGCCATTTATTGAGACTAGTTGCGTGCGATTATTCAAGTAGCTCTCAATCCACCTCAGAAGCTTGCCCTGGACCCCAAGGCAAGAGATTTTCTTCAGTAGCACGCCATGGTTTACACGATCAAATGCCTTAGCAAAATCCGTGTAAACTGAGTCAACTTGATCTCCTGTATCGAAAGCAGCACTGATAAAGCTACTGTATACAAGCAAGTTAGATGCGGTTGAACGATTTCACACAAATCCATGCTGTCTACTGCTGACAACGGCAGAGATTTGACTGTAAATATAGTTGTATATCAGATTTTCAAAAACCTTTGAAAAACAACTCAAAATACTGATAGGCCTATAAATTGCCACATTGCATTTATCACCAGATTTATGTATCGGCACTATGCGTGCAATTTATTTTTAATATCGTACGAATGGTTGTTCAATCGACTATGTACTTAATACCTATAATATCCTATAAATTTTTAGTTGTATAGACACCCTGTGGGAAAAGGACAAACACCTCTGTTCTTGTTGTCTCACGTGGGCCCGTTTTTTGATTCCGAGTACTCAATCCTGTTTGATTACTACATCCATGTTTTAAAGTTTAAGGGCGCTAAGTCTTGTCTAATGATCATCCATGTACGGTCAAGCACGTAGATTGGCATGATGGGAGCATCAAGGGTGCGCGTAAACGATGAAGTGACTTGTCAATGACGTGAGACTTG
Source organism: Endotricha flammealis (assembly GCA_905163395.2). NCBI lineage: Eukaryota > Metazoa > Arthropoda > Insecta > Lepidoptera > Pyralidae > Endotricha > Endotricha flammealis. Next base: position 21,851,404 of record LR990852.1, read on the forward strand.
ATAAAGATACTCGACCAAGCACGTAGATTCACTTGATGGAAGCTTGAAGTGTGCGCGTAAACGATCAAGTGACTTGTCAATCACGTAGACTTGCTTGAGTCGGTCAAGTCACTTGATCGTCTCCGGGACTCATTAAAATAGTGTGTTTTCAAACTTTTCAAAGTCTTGCTCTTATATTAAACTAAATGGAGTGGGGTCATACAAGCGCTCTGTCAAAAGTGAATCGCTAAACGCTCGATGACATGTCGGTGACATGCACTTGACACTTGCGGAATGTTGCCAATGAAGGTGTTTCCAAAAAGCGGAGTTTGTTTAAATTTCTCAACTTTCAAGTAACAAAATTTTAGGTAAATATGATATCGTAAATTCACAAGGACTTCCATTAGAGAACGTGTCACATACCTACGTTAATATCAGTAGCAGCAGCAACTGTTTTAAAATAAATCAGTCGAAGCAGTAAAAATAGTTAAAAGTGGAAACTATTTTCAAAATCGGGCAACACCGAGCATTAAAAATCGTATTATTTATTTTTCTTAATTAACTACAAACTACTATGAAATATTAAATGTAAAACTTTCCTGTGAAAAGTGATATCATTACATTTCTTTTGTTTTTCAGACGTGTTGTGACACGATTTAGGCCCCTAATAGACGTCAGATTTTCCTCTCCGATACCTAGTCTGATATAGGTAGGTATACGCATTAGGTATGTAAGGCGAAGTTTTAAGCCCACCATTCACACGCAGATTGGTCCGGCGGATTGGTCGGCCATCGGACTAATCCGCCTGTGTAAGGCGCCCATTACACGATACGTTTTGCTGTCAGTTTAACCACAGTCACGGCTGTGACTGACGACTAACCTACCGTGTAATGCGGTGACTGATGGTGATTGACGAATATCTGGATATTTTGATTTTTGCTTAATGCAACCATCAGTCATGATTTTTGCATGAACGTGTAATGGCATTTCGTCAATCACGGTCAGTCAGCGCGTGATCAGCGCGCGGAGCGCACGGTGTTCGCAGTTGCTCCTAGTTTTTTTTTCAGAAATTTAATGTTTTTTGGACTTCTTGTAGCTGAGATGATGATGATGAATGTTTTTTAAGTATGGTGTTACCAAAAGGTTGTCAAAAAACGATCTTTCATGCGAACTAACTAACTAACAAGTTTTCACTATTATATAGATAACAATACAGTATATAACTAGTACTCCGTCAATTTTTTTTTTGAAAAATACTATTTCGGTGTAGGTACAGATTTAATTTAATTTTTTTTTTAGAAAAATACTAAATTATTGAGTTGCAACAGTTTTATTTTTTTTATTTTAGTTAATTAATATGTTTTAGTTAATTTCAGTCAATTAATTACATGATATACAAAAGAGAAGTGTACTAAGTTAAAGACTTTAATATGGTTATGGACTAGATAGGTACATAATAAATATCTCGATAAATTCGTTTTCTTCTAAAAAAAAAAGTATATCAGCTAACAAATTTATGGATATCGAAATCCCTTTTTAGCCAGTCTTTTAGCTTTTCATTTATCCGAAAACCCATCATGAACACGTCAATCCTTTGTGATATTTTGGATATGACTGACGATCAGTCGGCATGACCGTGTAATGCCTATTTTATTCCGTGGTATGGTTCATGCATGATCGTCTAATGGGAAGCGACGAATCGGTCCGCCAGACTGTCAAATGGGTTGGCGTCGGGCTCGCGGCGAGCCGCGAGCGCCAACCGAACCCTCGCCCGACCCGACTAATCCGCGCGTGTGTGTGCAAGGCAGATTGGTCGGCCGACTCAGTCAGTGTCGAACTTCGACTGCGCGCTGCGCTCGTATTTATTTGTTTTTTTTTCGTTGTTTATTTTTAATTCAAATATGTCTTTCGACGATAACAAACCGTTTTGGGAAGAATTTATTTATCTTTATAAGGAAAAGCAAAGCCGACGATTAAAGCTACTTTTGCTTTCTTAGATAGTACAGGCGGCATATTAAATAAATACACGTGTAGGGCTCACCAAAGTCACACTTCGAGTGAAGGGTTGGTTGGCGGTGGGTTGGCGGAGGGTTCGTGCAGTGTATGGGCAACGCCGGATTGGTCGCGGTCGGGTCCGGGTTGCGAGTCGGGTCCGGGCTCGTGTAGTGAATGGTGGGCTTTATTTCTTCACACATAATAGTTAGGTAAGTATTAAATAAAAAAATAACAGGTACTTAAACTCGATTTTTAAAACCGTGCACTTGGAGTTGTCAAAAGCTTTAGTTTGGATGGAGGTCTTGAATTCGAATTGAATAGAAACTGCAGCTGAATCTAGTGCAAATGTTTCCCAGGCAAATACAACAAGGGGTGGGGAGTTGGGATACCTCCACGCGGTCCACCCTGGTAACGTCGGCGAGTAATTCCTTAGTTTCTGGACCCAACTCTGGAATTACCTGCCGACGGCCAAATTCCCGACGCGGTGGGTCTGCTCCCCGTGCTCCTACCTTGGATGGAGTACGTGGGATGCGGACAAATCCGCTCCCCCTTGCATCCGTACTGGTGCTGGGGGTGGAGCGACTGAGGAGACAACCTCGTTAAAAAACAAGAGGTGAAGCCGGCCGCGCTTGGCTCGGCCGGCTGTATGATGAGCGGTGGTGGACTCGTTCGCTCGCTGATCTTCCCCAAAAGCGTCTTCGCCCCGACTGGTGTCCGGGCCTACTCCACCCGTTGATACCGGGGGCGACCTCCGTATGGTGGAACGCGGAGGCCCTGCAGACACTGGGTCTCGCCAACCCAGACACTGCGGGGGGCGTTAAGGGTTGGGTCACATGGGCGAATGAGACCACCCTGGAAGAGGGAGTGCGCGGTGGCGCAAAGTGTCACAGAGTCCACTAAGTACGTAGTGGACGCTGTGGCACTTGGAGTGGCGCAGGAGGCGCGGTGGAGGAAGAAAACCTCGTTAAAAAATTGAAGAAGAGGGGCCGGCGGCTCGCAGAGCCCGGCCAGCGGTCGCACGTTGTTGCGACCGCAGAGATGGAGGGGACCCTTGCCCAGCCGAGACGGCGAGCCGGGGAAGGCCCGTCGTCTTGAGGGGGCAATGGTCCTCGGTGTCGGCAGTGCACCTGGATGCGGTGTGCTGCTGACGGGGCGTTCCGGGGAGAGCGGGTCCGGCCAGTTTAACTTTGGCCGGACGGCCCTGGCGGGGTCGCGGATGTATCACAGTACCCGTGGCCCCGTCACTTAGGGGGCGAGTGGCATCCCGTCAGTTTTTTAGTGGTAAATCCCACAGTCCCCACCGCATATTCCCCGGGCGGTGGGGCTGCTGCAAAGCATTTTTCTGACGATAATAAAAAAAAAAAAAAAGGCAAATACAACAAGAATTGGTAAAATTATTTTGTTACTAAAAAAGAGGATAATTATTAGTACTCCATCATCACATGGATTGTTAATTTGTAAGTAATTTACCTTATCATTGATAAAAAATGGATGTATTTGTTTTAGGAACTGTAACCAGATATAGAACAAGGATGTGGCACGTCTATTTCACATCATATTGCTTTATTGTAAAGAAAGAAAGAAAAATGGTTTATTTGACGTAATACACAAATTTTAACAGGGTTTAAATTACATACATTAACCTTACAACTAACATGTTATGTGCGCCTATGTCAAAGAGGCCTCCTCTCAGCATAATGTTGTGGTTGTTGTAACCACAGCGCTGGTCTTCCGAGGTTACCATAAACAAAAACGAACACGAAACATAATAAAAAATAAAAACAAAAACAAAACAAGCAGTCCTTAGTGGCGCTATAAACAACACATTCTGTTACACACAATAATTTTTTACCACTGGGCTGCATATTCACGACCTGGGGCTGCACCTAATTAACTCAGCACATAAAGTTGCTACTTCAAGTAAAGTTGTCCAGACTGGCTGCCATTCGTTCGAATCTTCAATCCAACCCTAGTTAGATGGTTCAGGAATATCTAGAACTTTTGTTAAAGATTGCATCCAAATGGAAGCCTGATAAAAAGCGCGTTTTATATATATATATATATTATTATTGCAGGAGTGCCGCTTTTGTGGGGGGTATGTTCTCTATGGCCCGGGATTTTTGGGTAAAGAGTTTTTTTCTGGCTTCATTTACAGTCAGCATTTCACTAATGCGGTCAGTGAGTTGCAATGAGTCTTTTGATGATGATGAGTCGCTTATTTGTTGTGATATTGCTGTCATTTCTTCAAAGGCGCTTTTACTTCTGGAAAAGATCGCCATGTTTCCCATGCTGTTATTTTCCTCTACCAGCAAAAATGGACACCGTATCACACCCTGTCATCGCACGAAAGACAGGTAGGTACTCAACTCACATTGTGACAAACTCATTGACGCTACCAGGGACAATGTAACCTATATATGATAGGTTATATTGTCTGTGGGTGCAGCTGTAAAAAAGGGAGTACTGGAAGATACAAATGTAACAAAGCTGCACTCAAATGTACAGCACTTTGCTCTTGTACTGGTGACTGCTGATTAAACGTCATTTTACTTTTATTTCTAAGGTTTTATTAGTAACCTTCTATAGGTCAAAATTATTAAATGTTTTTTTCCGTGGAAGCAATAAAAACGCATTTCTTACATTTGTTTACATTAAAACTATGTCGCATAATGGCTAGTAGCATTGCTATAAATATTATTAACAAATGACTATTATTGTACATTACAAAAATTTGTCGCTACGCGTAGTAGGTACGTATACATCTCACCGAATCACCACAAGCATCTTCTGGAATTTGCACGTTCTTCTTTTTTAAAAAATAGTTTTAGTATACTTCAATTATATATATTTGCAAACTATATTAAATAAACTTTATCACAGTATTTTTTAATATCATAATAATTAAGATTTGAAAGTAAAAATAAGGTGATAACAAAAAAAACGTAGCAGCACTTTTTACTTTTTGGCAGTGTTTTTATTTTTTTGTATGGGACCATACATTTTTATTATTAAAAATGAATTCCTTGTATTCGGTTTATATGAAAACGACACCATACAAGCCCTAGTAACATTAACGGATCAGTAAAAAAATAATCATCAAGACGCGGAATTCACCCCCTTTGCCCCCCTCTCCCCCCACTCACAGAGGAAGAATCTGACTTCCCTCCACATCTTAAAACGATCATCGTGGGACACTCTATCCATGGTAGAAATTTCATGCTTCTATACCAAAGTGCACAATCATTGACCTACCGTCCCCTACTAAACAGGTTCATGTCAGAAATGCTGGTAAATAAAATGTCGTAATGTAGCGATTATTGTTTAGGAAGCAAATATGTAGCAATTGTTGCTCAACCAGCGATTCTGAAGGCCCTGATCGACGTATGAGCCTGTACCGCGGTTTTAAGAACAACGGTTTTACTCGCGGCTTGTTAGTGCTGATCGACTAGCGAGCCAACCAAACAGTCGCGCCTGAATGAGAGAGGGAGAGAGGTAACATGTCTTGTTCCGAATCTGAAGCTTTGTGTATCTCGCTATATCTTATCATTGAAGCCCACTGTGACACAGTGGGCTTCAATGTTGCGTGGGCTCAGTCGCTTATTGCAGGTTAAAATATGTCGAGGAAACATTGGGAGACCGGTTTGTGATTGGGATGATGGCAGTTCAGCAGCATCAGAATGACCTGTTGTTTAAGATCGCGCGAAGCCCGTCCGGTAAAAACAGTGCTCGTTCAGTGAAAGAAAAGTGTACAGCGTGCAGCCGTAGCAATCATAAGTCTTCGCAGTGTCAAACTGTCGATACGCTATACGCTAACTACAAAATCCAAAAGTGGAACACAAATACACATTTGCGTAAGATGTGCACGAGCGTCAAATACGTCGACACGGCTAATGTTAGTGAAGACGACGACGGTAAGTGATTTAATTTACGTACTAAGCATGGTGAGACTATGACAGAATTAATATGTATCAATGGAATTCAACTATAATTTGAAATTGCTAGTGGATCCACGGTCACGGTAATTTCTGAAAAACTTATATGTCAACAATTTACTATAGGCTTTCCATTTCTTTATTCAATATTTTACATATGCACACCTATGAAGTTCTATAAATAATAATAGCCAATAGGCAACCACCACCAACCACAGACCAAAAAACTCAACATTTCATAGACGTTTTTATTTTTTTAACTATAGTGAAGGGACATGTTTTTAACAACGATCGACTATACATATATCAAATCCATTTTTCATTTAATACAATGTATAAAAAATTCATTTAATTTACATACTTAATTAATTATGTATTATAAAATAAGTAATTAAAGTTAAATATTTAAAAAAGGTAGAATATGTATATTTAATACAAAAAAATTACACTTAAATGTGTATTTAAATAAATCGAAAATATTGAGGGAAAATAAAATACTTATCAATGTGTGGAATTGATAAAAACTTCTTCATGAACTCAACTGTTTTAGGAAATAGAATCACTAACGGCACATCACTAATGAAGCTGTAATTGAACTGTCAAATGTTATAGTAATGGAATGCCTTTAATGTGTCATTATCGTTAACTACAAAACGACTTCTATCGAACTTTTTTTTTATACCACTTATTTGCTAAAACAAGCATACAGCCCGCCTGTTGGTAAGCATCACCGTAGCCGTGCCGTAGCCTGTAGACGCTTGCGACCCCCCAAGTGGAGCTCTGGAGACTTTACTCACCGTAGAAACACAACATGGTCGAGACCAATGCTATTTGACTACGATCTTCTGTAAGGTGGAGGTCCTTCCCCAGACGGGCTGTCCGATTTGAGCGGATTATCCGCTGTGCCCTACCTTTCGGCTTTCTTACAGATCTGAAAGTCAATGGCGTATTATAAAGTAGATGGCGCTGCTGTGCATAAAATTAAACGAGGGTAACACCGAGGACAGCAGCTAGTAATATCATGTAACATTTGAATCGTATTAGGACATCATTTTTATTGTAAGGCATCAATGCAGAGAGTCGTGTAGGGAAAGAATGCGCTATTACGCACTGTCGACTGGTCGCCGGCGACTCGGTCGACAGCGACTGTGACTTTCATAAAGTTCAATAGGTGTTTATCTTAGAGAATTACACCAGACCGGAGACGACACGCGCAACAATTCCTACACAAAAAGTTCTGCCTCTTTCAGCGGGGTTGATGTAACACACATAGATTTTTCTATCACGTCGCTATAAACGCACACAACATTATTATCGCACACAATCATAAACTACACGCACACAATCAAAAACTAGTTTTATATGTATAACGGGTACTTAGAGCATTAAAACGGGTATGACCACCGCTCCCGTACCTTTGGCAGAGGGGTACGCCTATGAGTGTCGCCTCCGGTCTGGTTTAATGCTCCAAGGTGTTTATGCTCTTGGTCGCCGGTCGCTCGAGCGACTCGACGAGTCGCCGCGCAGTGGCGACGCACAAACATCTGCTGGTCGCCGGCTTCAAGTGGAAGCACACGCACTGCGACGTCGCTCACAAAAATGGCTCAGGTTTTCGATACCGATAAATTTATATTGGAAATACAATCCCGAAAAGATATTTGGGACTTACGGAGTGACGAATATTCTAATCGGGATTACATTACATTCTTGCGTAATAAAAAAATTCTCCGTTCTTGTAACACAGAATGTACCCACATATTACTCTTTTGATTTTCTTTCTCTTTAAAATTAGTAGCGCTACTATTGCAACTACTTCGACGTTCATCCTGCATGAATGTACTTTGAATACTGTCGCGCGGCAAGTCTCCCGGCCCGAGTTGCCTATGTTTTGGTCGCTGAGAGACTGAGTCGCCGGCGACCAGTCGACAAAGCGTAATAGCGCTAAAACTTTGAACCTTTTACAACTAAGTTCAAAAAAAAAAACATCTAACACAAAAAAAAACAAAATAGGGCTATTAATCGCTTCGGGGATGCCTTTTTAGGGTTCCGTAGTTAACTTACAAGGAACCCTTATAGTTCTGTCTGTCCGCGGTCTAACGCCTAGACGCTTAATGCTAGAAAGCTGTAATTTGGTATGTATACACATATTAACAATGCCAACAAAGTGCTGGGACAAAATTTTGAAAAATATTTTTTTTTGAGGTGCAATAAAAATTCATTTCCACTTTACATGTTGGGAACATGTGTAACGTGGAAATGAATTTTTTTTCGCGCCCCATGTTGTCGGTTATCGTTAGTAGGCTCTAACGGTTAAGTAGGCTCTACTAGTTACCGAGTAATAGCCGACGAACTGATAAAATAAAATTTCTTAGATGAAAACTTACAAATGTGATAGAATTTGATATTGGATTCAACTGAAGGCAAGCAAAGCTTAGCAAATACGGAACCCTACATTGTGCGTGGCCCGACACGTACTTTCCCGATTTTTTTTACCATAGATAGCGCATCTACGGATTATCACGCGATAGCGCATCTTGGCTCGTCTTGGCGGGGGACGGAAGCAATCGGAGCGCAAGGGCACTACCTACCTTTAATATATAAATATTATAAGCAACTTACAAAAAAAAATGAAATCCCACCAAAAACATTTTCATGTAAAAATGTTGCCAAGACGAGTCTACATAGCTTACCCTGTGAAAAAGTTATCAGATCTCGTATAAAGCCAAGCTCTAAAGACTACAAGCTCTACACTACACCTTAATCAAAATCTATGAAAAAGTGGTTCAGACTTTTTCATAGATTTTGATGTGGTGTGACCTATGTGGTCATTAAACCCTAACGCTGTACCAAATTTCGGCTCTCGTGAGTTTATGGGAAGTACTCGTTCTATTCTGATGATCATGAGTGAGTGAGTGAGTGTCATTAATGCGAAACTTTGCTTTCGCTTAACTTCGGAACTAAATGACCTACAGACTGGAAATGTTGGATTTTAAGTATGTGATTATAGCTTACTGGATGACGAAAATTTCAGCGTACTGGTCTTATCCAGAGGTCTTCATATACGGGCTTGAAAATGCGGCGAAATAGTTCCAGTGCACTCGACTTGGCGGGGGCACTGCCGTGCTCCCAGATTTCGGGGATATGAAACATTTAAAACCCGCATTCTGATTAAAAATAGTTGCTAGTTTATCAGCTTCCAAAAATGTGTCACTTGAATGGGGTTCTCCGCAGGTTTCTACCTTCGATCATATATTAAAAAATCAAAAAAAAATAATCAAAAAATGTTTATTTTTCTATAGAGTTACATAAGATTGGGGTTTGGATTTGCCTTTTAAGCATATTAAATGCTTGTGTTAGGCCTATCCGCTCCTTCACAAACATGGAAGCTTATAATTACTTATAATACTTAATACCTTAATATTATGTATAAGCAATTCAAACATGCAACGTGTGAGTGCGGTCTAATAGTGACAAAATTTTCAATTAAAAAACCTATATTATTATTTTATTTTTATTTTTACCTAATGTCTTTATTCAAGAAATCAAATACTTTGTATACGGTCACAAATTAGACTTTTTCGAATAATAGTGCAAAATTTATTTATTAATGATTATTATTTTATTTTTATTTATTTATTATAATTATTATTTTTCACTTTATCAGATTTTTGAAAACAATTATCTTTGTTATATTAAATTCGCCAATGTCCATCGGCATTCTATGATTAAGTACAATGATGCGGAACAAATCAATATAATCAAGTGACCACAATCTATTACCAGTACTTTGTAACCTAAGTTAGATACATGAAGTTTTTCATTCGCCATGGTTATACACACAAATTATTAGGCACATAATAAATATAATAGAATACATCTGTCATAATAATATATAAGTTATAAATCAAAAGGTATTTGTAAATATATAAATTATAAAGTATTAGTAAGTATGTCCTAAAGTCTCGAGTAGTGTTATTCATACAACAGCAGTGTCTCCGTGTCATCATAATTTAGTTTTAAAAGTCAAATTATATTATATATACAACAGTGGATACAGCACGTCATACAATATTTAACAAAGCTTAAACTTGGTACATGTATTGAAATTCACCTTATTGTACTTCGACTGGCTCTGTCTATTACATTGCCGCTGACACCTCAGTCCTTTAAATGTCTTCAGTCATTAAGCAGTAATGTAAAACAAATAGATCACGCGTCACTGAATACAAAGTCCGCTACTGGTGCGTTTTAGCCATGGAATGGAAGTAATAAGTACTAGCGTTAGTACTTATTACTTCCATGGTTTTAGCGGAGTTTGAAGTGTGCCACGGACGCTATTGCCATGCATTATCCATGTTGTTTAAGATCGAAAGGAGAAATATTTTGGTTAAGGGGGATTTTCCATGGCAAGTCGGAAAAACCTAAAAACACCAATATCTCGGTAACCGGTAACTTTCGACCCCTTATTGATGGGGCTAATTTGTTGCAAATGACCTCTAGTTTAACCAGTTTTAAGGAATAGGACTTATAACCTGTCACCCTGTATAATAAATCTATGCTTCCAATATTGTATTGAGTGCATTGAGTGTCAAGTCAAAAAGAAAAATAAGACGGATTTTAGGCGCCAACTATACGATAGCGTTCTCTTGGGCTCTGATCAGAAATTTAATTTCAGTGTGTTTCAGCGTTTGATTCATAGTATTGATAATGTAATGTGAAGCAAACATTGGTTAAAGAGCATAGTGATTGAGGTTTATGATCAAGAACTAAGTATTATATTTTTTGGAGTGGCAGAGCAATTATTATGAAATTGGCTAGCTCGACCGGGGAAGTACCAAACTCTAATATCGACGAGAAGCAGCAATGCGTTTCGTTCGGCGAGTGAGCGATCCGGAAGCCCAATTCCTTCCCTATCCCCTCTTTTCCAATCCTTTTCCTTCCCTTCTTCCTTCCTTCCTTTCCTTCAACCTCCTTGGTGGACAACGCATTGGTAGCGCCCCTGGTGTTACTACTGATGTCTATAGGCGGCGGTGACCGCTTTCTATCAGGTGGCCCGCTTGCTTGTTTGTCTACTGTATCACATTAAAAACCAGCTTCAAAACCAGCCTTTACTCAAGAAATTTTGCTATCATCTTTCTTCGGGGCGTCTTGAATCAGACTGTGTATTGAGTCGAGATAGCATGAATGCTTTGACTTGAAGAAGGCACAATGGAATCTTCGTATGAAGTCCGATTGCCAAACAAAAGAAAAAAATAAGACAGGTGTCAAGCGCTTACCCACCAGAGAAAGTTGTAAAGTGAAAACATTAATAGTAATATTTTATTCTTGGTTAATTTAATAATATACAATAAACGAGCGAGCGTCAGAAGAAAATATTTTTAATTATTAATTCAACATACCGTAGAATGGAGGTATTTGGGTAACGAAGTTATTTGGAATGAGTAGAAATTTAGTCATGTTTGTATTTTTATCTGAGAATAGTAAAACTATTTTACTACTAACTAACTAGGTATATTAGTATTAGGTATATTTTTAAACTATTTCTAGGTTTAAAAATCACAACCAATTCTTTTATTCCGAAAATACCAAATAACCCGTGCTTTCCAAATATCCCCATTTTACCAATACTTGAAACCACAGAGATTTTATATTAAATCTCTGTGCTTGAAATGTTTTTGGAGCGAGCAGCGAGACAATCCGCTCAGAGAGTTGTTCTTCAACCTCATGAGAAAGGTTATTTGGAAGGGTTAAGGGGTAGTTTATAAATCATCACTAATCGGCACATTAGGTTAAGTTTATATTACCGCGCGGAGCGGTTGAGGCATTCACATGATGGCATATGTACGGGCCGCGGCTCGGAGCGCACCGCGCGGTAATGTAGATGATAATCATCGTTTACTTTGGTCTTGTACCGCGCGGTTAATTGTTCCGCGCGGTACCGCGCGGTCATATGAACTTAGCTTTATTGTTGTTGAGCGGCGGCAGTGGCGCCACGGAACCCTCGGCTAGCGACCCTAGCACCACACCTTAGCACTGAGACGTAACACGCTACGCACCGCATAGCGCATTACGTGGCCGGCTACGACCTCGCCGCGCCGCGCCGTTTGATTGTTGTAGAACTTGCTACGAATTTCTTGCGTTAGCTTCTACGAAAAAAAATCGTAGCAAGTTCTACAACTATAAATACTAACTACAATTTTTTTTCGGCTATTGTCTCTCTAACCCCTGCTCTACATTCTCAGAAGTTGACAACAGCGAAGTTGCACGAAGTTAGAAGACAGAAAAAGTAAAGACGAAGTTGGTCGAAAAGCCCGCCCACACACGTTTTCATTCAACTTCGCGATAGTGCAGAGCGGGGATAACAGCATTTTGCAGAAGTTGGTGTACGTTGATGAGTGTGTGCTGCAAGTTTTGTGTTTCGACGTCAGTGCGCGCCTCCTACACGCGCCGCGCGAGGACGCCGCGGGAGGTCACCGCGCAGCCGCAGTGGCGCCCGAGCCGCGTCGGCCCCCCCGTCGGAGCCGCTTTTATAGTAAACATAGTCCCGACGTCACCCCGGCACTGCTTTCAGTCGGCGCTGGGTCGTTGCGTGATAGATACTGCCGTATCGAGGCGACAGTCTGCGTAAACACAAAGTTGCACGCGTACAAATTAGTAATTTCTTTCGTGCAATCTGCATCGCTCGTAAGTGACTGCAGTATAGACAATCGTGCCTGACAATTTCAGATGTCACAACAGGGGCGCCAGCGGGACGCGTGACGGCGGCGCGGCCACGCGCTGCTGGCATCGATCGTGCTGCAGCAAGCCCTGACGACGCGGTTACATAAGCAGGACCGGTGAGTGCTCGCGCCGACGGCGAATAGCGCAGCGCCATGTGACGCAGCCGGTGGACAGCGACCGTCGTCGCAGCGGTTAGTCCGAGCTGGCCCTTACAGTATATTGACGCACGAGTCTCGCGGCCAATGGGCGCGGCGCGCGTCCCCGGCCCCCGCGGCGGCGTGGGCTCGGCGGCGCGGGCGCTCGTCACTCCGCTCCCGCCGCTCCGACGCCGTGCACTGCGCAGCACCCTCGCCCGCGCCACTCGCCGCCGACACCGGATTCACAGAGATGGTAATTACCGCATGTGCCCACTGGCTGGCTGAGCTTTGCGCGTCGTCAATTAGTTCACCCGCGTCGTAAACTGTTTTTCAGATTGTTAAGCGATTTACACAATTAGGTCAGTCATGTGTATGTTTCTGCTCGTTTCGGATCTCGGCCCTTTAGCGTTAACTCCTGAAAATAGTTTCTTTCAAAAGGATTGATGGATTATAATGGTATCTACTTAATCAAATACGTATCGCGCAATCCACGTTCCATAACCGTCTTAGCAACAGAGCCGCGTTGTCTGTCGCACTTCCGAATCGGGTCGCATTTCTATCAATATACAGTTTTTCTTTGAAAAAAATCTCATTAGAACGTTACTTTGTGACCGATGTAATATAACAGCGTTAGTAGGCAATGTTAACAAGGTCCCACGGGAGCCAGGCGAAGTCCACCGCTAAGCGAATGCCGTATGTCCCGTCGGCGCTGATGAGCCGCTTCCTGCGGCGCGCCTGCAAGGGCGCCGTGCGTCGCTCACGTGCTGTGCGCTCCGCTGCTGCCCATCTATTTGTTTTCCACACTTGGATTTATGCTCTGACGTATGAATGTTATTTGTTGACACTGGCTTATGCTCCCGCAATACAAATCCTCGTCGGCCAGTGCCGCGTGGCTACGACCACACAATTGGATCTAAATGAAATCTTTTATTATGAGACTTGGTTACCATAATGCCGTTGCCTCGGTCTGCTCGCCCTGCCAAGTGTAATTTAACTGTAGTGAAAGTCCGACTGTGGTCGGGTGTTTTTCTAGATTTTAAGTTATGCCCCATACTTTCCTCAAAAAAACTATTTTTTTATTGTGACAAATGTCGGGATAAATCTAGCTGATTGAATAACAAAGATTTATACCTGAAAACAAACTTTCACATGCCTTAGAAATTACGAATCTGATAAGTTATGTTAGGTACCACTTAGAAAAGTAGTGTGAAATTGGTTAATAGAACAGGATTCCAGTCGGCAATATATAATTGATTGCACAAGACCAATCCTATTCTTAAGGGCCAACGCGGTGTAGTCTTTTTCTAGTCCCGCACAAAAGCGACTCCCGAGCGATAGCAATTAACGTTTGTTATAGGAAATGCACGTGACCGAGGCCCCTTCTCATGGGGAGGGCGTAATTGATGGCAGCTGGTGTTGCAGGGCATGGAGGACCAGCGCGCGGCGGAGACGGTGCGCCTGCAGACGGTGGTGGACGCAGACGGCACCGTGCGCCCCGCGGACAAGTGGGTATCCCCACACCCTCACTGCCACCACTCCCCGACGGCAACTCCGTGAATATTAACATTTGAAGTAACATTGCAGAAACTCCGGAGACTACGATCCACACGCGCACCGGCAGGTGGCGAGCCCTACCAGGTGAGACTTCTTGGCAATACAATGTATAATAATGTCCAAATCGCGTTATTTAGTCATTATATGTCAAATGTATGTGAAGGCATAATCCCTGCAATAAACGATTTGATTCTTCTTTATGTAATATACTTACGTTGTTGTGCGTACCTACACCTCTAAATAATAATATATTATAAGTCTGCCGTTCGATCTGCTCTGTCCCTTTGTTTTGCACGGCGCGTGTCGTGTAATGAAGTGATTGACGCTGCCCATGACTGTCCGCAGCAACTTCGAGACGTTGGTGCACCTGTTGAAATGCAGCCTGGGCACTGGCATCCTAGCGATGCCGCAAGCGTTTGGCAACGCGGGTCTTGTCACCGGCATCATCTTCACAGTCGTAGTCGGCTTCGTCGTTACGCACTGCCTGCAAATCCTGGTGCGTACACATCTACGATGCGCGCTGCGTTGCGCCTAGTGTCGCTCGAGCGAGTTGACGCATTTGAGATCTTTATGCACAGATCACGTCGCAGTATGCAGTGTGTAAGAAGCTGCGTCAGCCGCTGGTGTCGTACCCGGAGGCGGTCCGCGAGGCGGTGCTCATGGGTCCGAAGAAGCTGCACCCTTTCGGTCCGCCCTCCGCCGCCGTCGTCGACACCTTCCTCGTCGTATACCAGCTCGGCATCTGCGTCTGCTACATCGTGTTCATTGCCAACAGCATGAAGAAGGTAGGTACTGCCGCTGAGTACGGCATGTGCACTTCGCTAGTTAATTAGAGCTAGACGCTTCTCAAATAGACGGCAAACAACGAGATGCGAATTCATTACGCGACCTTCTGCCCATAAAGGAATAATAAATTACTTCACAATGTACCATAAAGTGATCTATTCACGGTAGGTACTTTCCGACCAAAGTTCGATCTTTGCGTTGTTTTGTTCTGTTTTCTTCGGACGAGTAGCGAACCTAAAACCAACGCCTGATTTAACTCTCTACTTTAGCAGTAACATTGTTTATTTGATGTCGTAAAAATTTATAGTGGTCACCTGTCTTACTGGTCTAGGGTTCGACTCCCTGTGTTTTGTAACGAGTGGCGCATACGCTGAGGCCAGCGCTATGCCATGCGAGGCGCATTAATATTCATTCGCCGCGTTAAGTGGCTTGGCGGCGCCGTCAATATCAATGATCGCGACTGACGCAACGGGAACTTTGCCCGCCTGTTGCAGTTGATCGACCCGGTGTCCGTGATGGCCCTGGAGGTGCACATGGCCATCATCCTGCTGCCGCTGCTCATCTTCAACCTTATCCCCAACCTCAAATACCTGGCGCCGTTCTCGCTGCTCGCCAACGTGCTGACCTTGGTGGGGTTGGCCATTGTGGTGTACTACCTGATCGTAGGCGAGAAAAGCCAGGAAACGCTGGACCTGTGGGGCTCGGTGGCCACCTTCCCGCTGTTCTTCGGCACCGTGTTGTTCGCGCTCACCGCTGTCGGCGTGGTGCGTATGCACTTATATTGTTATTATTGTAGTAAAGGTAACCGCCCTTGTTCAATAGGAAGATAATCGCGCACTATTATAAATTATTCGTTCATATGTTTTTACAGCCCGGTGGTGCATTGCTATACAATTCGTACAGCGCCATCTGGTGCCAAAGTAAGCTAGGCTTATCTTGCTTGTGTTATGGGAACCGTAAAACGAAATGTTGTAAATAAATACTTCTAAAACATAGAAAACACACAGACTCGAGAACAAACATAAATGCCATCACATATCACATAACTGTTTGTCCCGAACGGGAATAGAATCCGTGCCCTCTGGGTAGGACCACTAACGCACCACCGTGCCGTCAGGTAGACAGATGTGATTGAGAAATGAGTAGGATTGCTGCATACCTTACCTACTGACTAACAAAGTTGATACCTACATAGATAACGCTTATAGTAGTCACAAAGACGATCCCGTGATCCCGTCAATTTATTTTTAAGCGGTTGTATGAAATGGTCGGATTTGATCGCATCCACTACCTACACTAAATTCCGTTCCAATAACCTACTATGCACAAGATGTTTAATGAAAACGATTGTGTTTGAATTTGCTGGTTACCTTTTTGTGTTAACCTAATGTTGTGTGCTTTTCGCAATAAAGTGATTTGTAATCGATTTATGTTTATATAATATCGCTGAGCCTAGTAGAGTTCAATGGATCATCTCATCATACCTTGCTCTGCTTTAAATTGATACTTGTCCCAACCATCATATAAATGTTTGCATCGGACCCGCGCCTTTTGGTGCCGAAGGCAGGATCACCGCTCACAACCGGGCTGTCATTGCACCTGGTCTGCTCAGTCTTATCGGTACCTACTGATTATTATTTTAAAAAGGCCGCAATCGGTTTTCTTTTACTGGCCATTTTGCTTTGTTTCCGAAATGGTGGTATCGTTTATAAAGTAGTTTAAAAAATGTATAGTATCTGAATAAACGATTTGCTTTTTTGAAAATATACCTTCTATCAACCTCTCTTGTCAGGGTTTGTTTTCGTCTAAATCTTACATGCGCAAGAGCGCCTAGAGGGCAGTTAGTGATAAATAATTACAAATTTTGTAATGTTTTTGCTCTCTTTTTATAAGTAGGACGAGAATTATTCAAAATAACTGGTATACGTAAAACGGCAACTGCAAAATCCTAGATTATCTGGATACTGAAACACTTAACAAATATTGCAAGTCCTCACTTAGGTACAGGTTGGGGGGCCAGCCCCCAAACGAAGTAACAATTAAGTTTTCTCATGTAATTTTCAACGAATTTAAACGAAAATTAATATAAATGTACCTACATTTTGATTACTTCTAGTAAACATTGAAAATTCTTTGAAATCTGATTAGAGGTATCTAAAAACTTAATTCTTACATCGTTTGACTACCTACATCGGGAAATGGCTTTATTAGGAAGTGGTTATGCGGGGAAGTAGCCCTAATGGTCCGAAAGGATTTTCCGCCAGCTTCGGTAGTTAGTGGGTATCGCGTTGTCCGCCGAGCAGGAATGCAATGCACAAAGAATATTCAGTCTTGTTGAAATAAAGAAAGAAAAAAATATTATTTGGTAGAATATTATAACAAAAGAAAGAAAGAAATACATTTATTCAATAGCACATGAGACACAAGACAACGATAACGAACATAACAAACACAACACAATTAGCTAAGATAAACAATATACATTACAATTTCTATGAAAAAGGTCTAAGCCACTACGCTGGTATTCTGCGGATACTTCTATACAATATGCTTTCAAATAACTAAAATACACATAAAAACAACAACAAAAGAATAAAAGAGAGGACGCTTCACAGACGACACAGGTAAATAATATGTTGCGGGTTGGCTTGACTCGTGCGATCTCAATCATCTTTTGTGCTAGGACACGCTGACCCTTCCGTCGCCAATGCAAGTGTAGGACAGTACCTGTAGTTTTGTCATTCTTTGGCGTCGAAAGTAATGAACCGTCAACCGATTGGTATGTTCTTTTGTGTAGAATATTTTAAAGATGGTTTTTGAGATGTTTTCCGGGACAAAAAGACACTCCTAGGGAGTCCTAGAGAGTGTATTTTTATCCCGGAAAACATCTCATTTCCGGAAAAAAAAAGCTCTGATGTTTGTCAGAACACAATGTTCTGACAAGAAAAACGCTGATTGTTCTGTCGCGCAGGTGGTCGCGGTGGAAAACAACATGAAGACGCCGCAGGCGTTCGGGTCGCCGTGCGGCGTGCTCAACGTGGCCATGATCATAATCGTGACCATGTACGTCGGCGTGGGCGCTATCGGATACTCGTTTTGCCGCTCCAAATGCAGCGATTCGATTACGCTCGACCTGCCAGAAAACTGGTGCGTGCACACGGCTTTGCCGCCGCCCTCAGCTCCCGCGGGCCGTATCTTATCGAGCGTTTCTGCCGCAGGGCGACGATGGCCATGATCATCATGTACGCGGTGGCGATCTTCATCAGCTACGCGCTGCACTGCTACGTGCCCGTGGAGATCCTGTGGCGCGGCTACCTGATGCCACGACTGCTGCGCGCCGGTTCACAGCGTTTGCGGCTCTGGGAGTACGTGCTGCGCATCGTGTTGTGCCTTATAACCGGTGACTGTCTTTTTTGTTCATATTTATGTAACGTCGCGTCAGGGGTTCGGTTTCATTTTTTTTTTGCAAAATGTAATGTGTTCGGAAGCCTTGTCCGTTTGGTATTGACGCTGTCCTCCTGTCTCGTTGTGCAGCGGCGCTGGCGGCGGCGGTGCCGCGGCTGGGCCTGTTCATCTCGCTGTTCGGCGCTCTGTGCCTGTCGGCGCTGGGCATGTGCTTCCCGGCCATCATGGACCTGTGCGTGCGCTATCCGGACCGACTCGGTCCGGGCCGCGTCCTCTTCTACAAAAACATCCTGCTGTTCGTGGTGGGCGTGGTGGGGCTGGTGGCGGGCACCTACACCTCGTTGCTTAGCATTGTGAAGTCGTTCATGTAACAGGTGTCGGACAAGCCCTAGCCGCTGCCCGCTTGCTGCGCTTGGCAGCTCGTCTTTAGGACCTTCAAGTAGCAGCTCTTGTTGTCGTTTTTGTTTGTACGGATATTTATATCGATGATTTCGTTATTAGAATATATTTTTTATCACTTGCCTGATTTTACTTGTCTTATTTTATTTTCGAACGTAATCCTTCGGGCCAGGGGCTTCTGTCGTTAAGCCCGTTTCACCACCCTATTGTTACGCCACTGATAAAGGGTTACTATGTGTAGCTGACGAACTTATAGGGAAGTTTAAAAACAACAAAGTAAATTGCCCCAAATGTATGAATACAATAGTTTTGGATTTCTTTCAATACTTCCTATCCTACTCGTCTAATTTCTTTCTGATTATTCGTGGCGAGTTCCAAGACCCCTGTAGTTTCTACCCCTGAAAGCCAATAAGCTTCATTGCTTATTGTAAATCTGAGGTCGCCGTTGTTGATCCTGACGAATACATGAGACACCGGTGGGAATGTGTGGTGTGCTTGTCCCGATAGTTTTGAATTGTAAGGGGTTTTATCATATTTATGAAATTAAATGAAATCGTCTATTTCAGAAATTAGATCTTCACAGGCACTTTTTCTTGTCATTTACAACTTGTTTAAATAAAGAAAATAAACTACGTTATATACTACCACCATTTTGGAACCACCCACATTTAATGGCCACCGGTAAAAAGAAATGGGGAAAGAAAACCGGTTACGGCCTTTTTTGTCATTTTATACTTTTTTTCAGTCATTAATTACACTGTAGGTATAAGGTAGGTAGGTATAAGGTAGGTACATTAAAATTTATAAGAAGAATACGCGGAATGTTATACACAATGGTGTGGAATGAACAAGTCTTAAATCTATAACAAAGTAAAAAAAGTCAGGCAGGACCCATTCACGAGTTGACGCAAGAGTCAGCCATCGCTGTGCTCAACCATATTAGAGGGAACTCAGCGACCCGACTCCCGACGCCACCACCAGTTTGGACATTTAAGCGAGCATGACATACTCAACCCTATCAGACTTTGTCACAAATATTTAATCTATGAATTAGTAAAATGTCCATCACCGTTATGGACAACACTTCGACGCGTGTACAATATAGGTATAGTCTGGAACAAAGAAAATTCAATAAAAAATGTAAAAAATAAAATGGACGCACAACAGTTTACAGCGCACTTGACGCCAGGGGACGCTCTTGTCGAGTGTCTTGTTTCGTTTTTAAAAGCTTTTATTTAACTTGACCTGTATGTATGTATGTATGTATGTATGAATGTATGTAAGGGTGGAGTCTTGGAACGAAAATTTGAACCACTTCCCGAAGACCGATTGAGCTGAAATTTTGCTTAAAACTGTAGATCAGATGACAATACAATATTATGATAACAAAATTTCGATACAGCCGTTTGTGTTCCGTTTTTCGTACAAAACAGTTCCGACCAAAAACCTATAGGGTACTTCCGGTTGTCCTAGAATCATGAAATTTGGCAAGAAGCAAGATGATGTAGCACAAGTACAGGAATAAATCTGAAAATCGTAAATTTGTAGTTACTTCTTCTTCTTTAAACAACCAATATAATGTGACCCTACCCTTGGTACATTTTACATTGGTACATGGCTCTTTTTATACCGGTTTTGAATTAAAATGTATTTTATCTATTACTAGCTTTTCCTCGCGGCTTCGCTCGCGTTAATTTTATGACATAGATCTCGTTTGACAACAAAACAACCAATAGCGCGACTTGTGGCGCCATCTGTTGGCCGATAGCATCCCATACAGCGCCTTTATAGTAGAAAAAATATTTTCCTTTTGGATTGACATACTTTCACGGGTAAAAAGGTAGCCTATGTTCGGCTCTGTACCCCTGACATATACAAATTTTCATAATCATCAACTGATTAGTCAAGCCGTGAAGGAATAACAAACAAACAAACTCACTTTCTCATTTATAATATTAGTATGATAGTATGACTAGTATGAGGAGCTCGATGGCGTCGCTGTGTGTCAGAGGAGCTCGATGGCGTCGCTGAGTGTCACACTCTAATATGAACACACAAGTAAAGCGACGGCGACCCTAGCCAGCGTTTGGATGGGTTTCGTTATCTCGAGCTTCTTCTTGCTTCGGAGGGCACGTTAAGTCGTCGGTCCCGGCTGTTGTCGATAGATGACAGTCGTTAAGTCAAGTCGGTGGCCTTAGGGCGGTTTGAAAACACCGACCTCTGCCAATCCGCATTGGAGCAGCGTGGCAGAGTAGGTACGCTCTAATCACCTTCGATTGAAGGGAGACCTGAGACCAGCAGTGTGATGATTATGGGTTGATATGATGATGATGATGATGACTAGTATGATTATGGGAAGGAACCCTCACGCGCGTGTTCTACTTGCCCTTGGTCGGTATTTTATTTTTGATGGGTACATAATCCCGTTTAGTTTGCCGCAGGGTGACTGTAGTAAAATCAGGAAATTATATAGGTATTCAAATGGCTGGTACTAGTTATAACAAATAAATACATTAGACAAGTACCGCCTCTCGACAATAGATGGCACTGCGAAACCTGTCCAGTGATAACTAAAAAGTAAAAAATAAATTAAAAGTAAAAAAATATATTTAAAAACAAGCTTTTATTTAATTGCGCTAAAAAGAATAAAATAAACTTTTCTTTTAAAATTTTAACTATCAACTTATAACGTCATTATACAATTTATATGACATAAAAGCTTGTCGCGAGATTTACCTGTTTAGGAAAACATAATTATCGAACTAACATTTATTCGTACTACGAGTAAATGTTAGTAATTAAATCTCGCGACAAGCTTTTATGTCATATAAATTGTATAATGACGTTATAAGTTGATAGTTAAAATTTTAAAAGAAAAGTTTATTTTATTCTTTTTAGCGCAATTAAATAAAAGCTTGTTTTTAAATATATTTTTTTACTTTTAATTTATACATATTAAAGTCCACGCAGTCTTATCATTGATAAATTCGTTAATGGTATAGTAGCCTTTATGCAATAGTGAATGCTTAATGAATGATTTAAATTGGATCAAAGGCAGGTTTAAAATTTCATTCGCTATTTTGTTATATAACCGTACTCCTTGAGCTACAAAAGATTTGTTAACTTTAGACAATCTGCATTTGAGACCTACTAGCTTATTTTTGTTGCGAGTGTTAAACTGATGGACCTCCTCTAACCTTTTGTATTGGTGTAAGTATTTCCTCACAAACATTATAGTAGTTTAAATGTATTGTGATTGTGAGGCTACAGTAAGAATGTTGATATCCTTCCATAACCTAGATTGTAAATAAATGGAACTACTCTTTTTTGTATTACAAATATAGACTCGATATCAGCTGCCCTACCCCAAAGTAGTATGCCATAGGACATTAAGCTGTGAAAGTAACTAAAATAAACTAATCTGGCAGTTTCCACATCAGTAAGTTGTCTTACTTTTCTAACTGCATATGCAGCAGCGCTAAGCTTGCCTGACAAGGTTTTAATATGTGGATGCCATTGCAGCCTATGGTCTAGCTCGACACCTAAGAAAACAGTCGACTTCACTACCTCAAGACCGATACCGTTAAGCATTATGTCATTAGAATTTACACTAACATTCGGTAAAGTAAATTTGACACGTTTTGTTTTGTTTGAGTTCAGCGCTAGATTATTTGTGCTGAACCAGTTTTGTTTAAGTGATAAAGTGTAATTTATAAGATTCATGTTATCTAGTTTTCTATCAGTTTTGAAAATTAGTGACGTATCGTCGGCAAACGGAACCATGTCACACTTATCCTGGGCTAGATAAGGGAGATCGTTAACGGGGCGGGCCCCAAGTGAGTGTTGCAATTTTCGAGTGCTTTCGTTGCGATACCGGTTCGTGGACTACGTCCTCGTCGTCCGCCCTGGACCCCGACCTGACCACCGTAACGGAGTGGCAGGCGGGTGACCAAACGTCCACGGACTATACTTGGGGTAAATATTGCGATTTGTGTCGAGCGCATTTTGGTGAGTGTAGGATGTCGGATCCCAGGGATTCATTTAAACGGCCACAGGGGCTAGGTCCTGTGGCGGAAACCCCCGGTGGAAACACTGGGGCATCTTTGGAGCTGAGAAGCCTTGTATCGCCATTGGAGTTAGAACGCATAGATTCAACTCCCACAGCTGGTAACAGCGGGACCCTTCGTGAGTCACCGCCATTGTCTTTTGAGCTGAGAAGCCTCGTATCCACACGAAAAGCTGGAAGCAGTCGCTTCTTCCAGGAGGGTGATATGTCCGACTCTGCGGAGAGTACCACCAGTACTATGACGGAAGGGTCCATGGCAATGAGCACCCGCTCAGCCTTTTTAAAACGGAAAGGGTCTGGTTCAGATACTTCCGGAACTGTCGGTAAAGTGGTAAAGAAGGCCAAAGCGATTTCTAAACGCACCACAGGTCACTATGTCGGTCTAGCGGAGGCCCAGCGCCGGCTGAATGCCTCTAAACAAGAAGCGCTTCAAATAGAATTTGAGCAGAGTGTGGCAGAGAGGGAACAGCAGACGCGAATGGCACGTGCCAAGCATGGCTATGGGGCGCCCCTCTTTTCGGGCATGTCGGTGTCCGAATTGCAGGCTTTGATCTCAACGGATGCGGAAGAGAAAATGGAGATCGCGCGAAAATCGTCCCAATTAAAGGGAACATTCCAGAAAGCCCTAAAGAGTCGGGCTCTGTCAATGAGGGAAATAATGGAGGAACTGGCCAAGAGGTCAGTATCCGAGGAGACACAACGGCTGCAGGCCACTAAAGATCGCCTGCAAGCTGAAGTCACACAAATGAAGGCCGAGCTAGCTGAGATGAAAGCGAAACTCGCGATGTTGGAACCAGTACCAACCGGAAGTTCTGTGGTGGCAAACGCTCCTTGCAATGACATGGAGGCAATTATGCGCAAAGTGGTATTAGAAGAGCGAGAATTTGTTCGGGCTTGCTTAGCAGGAATCGAGGACCGACTACTGCCGGCGAAGACGATACGGCCGCCTCTTGCTGCCGACAGGAAAAAGACAGCTGAGAAGACTGTCACGGTTCCGATCTTGGACGAAGCTCCTGCTCCGGTCTCGGTCCCGGCTGAGACTCTTATCTCAGCTGAGGCCCCGACCGCAGCTTCAGCCACATCCTCCAAACCAGAGAAGGGTAAAGGAAGAGGAAAAGGAAAAGGAAAGGGACAGGGAAAAGGAAAATCTCCCGGGGACTCATGCCCCGTCACTTCCGAATTAGTTGTAGGTATCGGGGCTGAAGTATCTGCTTCCGTCTCCAAGACTTTACCAGAATCTTCAGCGGACCAGATGCCAGTCATGGACTCGGAAGACTGCATGCTCCCATCTACTACCGCTGCCAACGGTGGCTGGACGAAAGTAGTCAGGAAGAAAAAGAAGAAGACGAAGGGAGGCCCAGCGGTTTCCCAGACTCCGAAGCCGGCGAACTCCAATTTGGCCAAAAAGAAACTGAGTTCCCCGAAAACGGCAGCGGTGGTGGTAACAATAATGCCAGAAGCCGCCGCGAAAGGGGTTACTTATGAGTCGCTCCTTACAAAGGCGAAAGAATCCGTCAAGCCGACGGAACTAGGTATAGGCTCGGTGACTTGTCGCCAGACGCAAACTGGGGCCCGGATCTTTGAGTTTCCAGGTGCAGAACGCGACAAACACGCAGATCTCTTTGCTGCGAAACTAAAAGAGGCGGTGGCAGAAGTAGCCAAAGTGGCACGGCCTCAGAAACTGACGACGTTGGTTGTGTCTGAATTGGACGACTCAGTAACTAGGGACGAAATAGTCACTGCCGTGGCCTATTCTGGTGGCTGTGCGGTGGAGACCATCAAGGCTGGGTTGGTCCGACGTGGCCGCGGAGGTTTGGGCACCGTTCGCCTTCAATGCCCCGTTCTTGCTGCTAAGGCTGTCTTGGACAAAGGCCGTCTTCCGGTAGGTCTTAGCTCGGGCGTGGTACGAGCGCTAGACGAGCAGCCTCTGCGCTGCTTTAAGTGCTATGGCACAGGTCATGCCCGCGCTCGCTGCCCGTCCACAGTAGACAGGGGAGAGCTATGCTTCCGTTGTGGTCAAAATGGGCACAGAGCCGCTGACTGCAACGATAAGGCCAAATGCGCAGTATGCGCCGCAAGTGGGCTACCAGCAGGTCACGTCATGGGAGGGACAAAATGCAATCCTCCCCCAAAGAAGGGGAAAGCGCAGGCTCTGACCCGTCCTGCCGCTCCTGCTCCCGAGGTTCGCCCGGACTCGGCTGATGGTGCGATGTCTGAATAATGTCAGTAGTAGGACATCACATTATAATTCAGGGCAACCTGAACCACTGTCGGACGGCCCAGGACCTGCTGATGCAAACCATGGCCGAGTGGTCCGCCGACCTGGCTGTCGTAGCCGAACCTTACTCCGTCCCCCCGCACTGGTTGGGCGACAGAGACGGATTGGTGGCCATCGCCCCGCGGCCTTCTACGGCTTCTCCTCCAATTTCCATCGTTGAGAGGGGGCACGGATATGTGGCTGCTTCCTGGGGGGAGATCAGTTTAGTGGGAGTTTACTTTTCCCCTAACCGTACTCTCGCTGAGTTTGACGACTTTCTGCGTGAGCTGTCGGCTGTTGTCGGGCGTCTAACATCCAGACAAGTGACTGTCCTAGGCGACTTTAATGCCAAGTCAGAATATTGGGGCAATCCCGCAACCAACGCCCGCGGGAGGCTTGTGGAACTCTGGGCAACGTCTACCGGCCTGTCCCTTCTTAACAGAGGGACAATCTACACGTGTGTGCGGCAGCAGGGAGGGTCAGTGGTTGACTTGTCTTTCGCCACCCCTGAACTTGCCGCCCTCGTGTCGAAATGGCAAGTAGACATGGCGGAGACCTTTTCCGATCATCGATATATCCGAATCGAAATCTCCACCCAACGCCCCCAGGATGGGCACCATTCGGCGCAGTCACCTTTCCCCCGCTGGGCTCTAACCCACTTGGATCGGACAATGGCTCATGAGGCGGCGTTTGTTCAGGAATGGTTTGGAGCGCCATCTAACTCTGACGTGGACTCAGCTGCACTACAACTGCAGGACGCTATGACTGAGGTGTGCAATGCCAGTATGCCTCGGTCTCGAAGGCCGCCTCCCAAACACGCCGTTTATTGGTGGTCGGCAGCTTTAGCGGAGCTCAGAGCATCATGTCTAGCGGCCAGGAGGGCTTATACTCGAAGCGGTCGTCGTCATGACCAGCCAGACCAAGACCGACTTTATGCGCTTCATCAAGAGGCAAAGCGTGCCCTCAAATCGGCCATTAAGTCGGCGAAGGATGCTGCCAGGGCGGAAATGCTGGGGAGCTTAGACCAGGATCCGTGGGGGAGACCATATAGAGCGGCACGTAAGCAACTGCGTCCCATAGGTCCCCCACTGACGGAAACTCTCCAACCAGATTTGTTGCGCGAAGTGGTTCGAAGTCTATTTCCCGGTCGTAGCCATTTTACCCCGCCGGAAATGCGTCCCCCTTGGTGGAGTGGCCCTTCCCAGACCGTGATAGATCCCGTCACCACCGAGGAGTTTGGCGCAGCGACTTTCTGCCTCCGTGCAAAAAAGACGGCGCCAGGGCCAGATGGCATACCCGGCCGTGTGGTGGACATTGCCACCAAACATATGGAGCCACGGTTTCGGGACCTCTTTGACCGCTCTTTTGCGACAGGGAGGTTCCCAAATCCATGGAAAAAAGGGCAATTGTGTCTTATTCGGAAGGAAGGACGGCCGTTGGAATCTCCCTCGGGGTACCGACCTATAGTGCTCCTTGACGAAGCAGGAAAACTCTTTGAGCGGGTCATCGCTTCTCGCCTGAAAAAGCATCTGGCTGCGACTGGCCCAGACTTGTCCGACGCTCAATTCGGGTTTCGAGAGGGCCGGTCAACAATTGACGCCTTGCAACAACTCAAGAGCCACTGCATTGAAGCAGCAGAGAGAGGAGAGGGAGTGTTGGCTATATCCTTTGATATAGCCAATGCATTTAATTCGATCCCTCATTCCACAATCTTGGAGGCGCTCTAATTTCACGGAGTGCCACCTTATCTACAGGCCGTGTTGACGGACTACTTACTGGGTCGTGAAGTCCTGTTCGTTGACAGAGATGGGGGCTTACAGCGGCGCCAAGTCGAGTCAGGTGTTCCACAGGGATCTGTCCTCGGACCGCTCCTGTGGAACATCGGCTATGATTGGCTGCTCCGTGGTCATCTCTTGGCGGGTATGAGTGTCATCTGTTATGCGGATGACACTCTTGTTACGGCTCGTGGGAAATCCTACGGTGCGGCTGCGCGGCTAGCCTCAGCAGGCGGAACTTTGGTTGCCGAGAGGATTCATCGGCTCGGCCTGAAAGTGGCTCTTGAAAAGACCGAGGCCATTTTCTTTCCAGGACCCCGGCAACGTGCTCCTCCCGATGCCCAAATTATTGTGGGGGATGTGCGAGTTGCAGTAAAGGCTCAAATGAAATATTTGGGCCTCATTCTCGACGACCGTTGGCAGTTTGGTCTACATATTAGTGGGCTTTCGTTACGTCTATTGAAGGCAGCCGACGCCTTTACTTGGTTACTTCCTAATCTAGGGGGGCCGAGCCTGCGGTGCCGGCGCCTATACGCTGGCGTACTGAAAAGCATGGCCCTTTATGGTGCCCCGATCTGGGCGGACTCTCTCCACAGGAAGGAGAATGCGGTCCTCCTTCGCAGGCCACAACGTGCCATTGCGCAACGAGCAGCAAGAAGCTATCGGACCGTGGGACATGCCGCTGCCTGCGCTCTTGCGGGTACTCCCCCTTGGGAATTGGAGGCCGGGGTCTTATCGGCCGTATACCACTGGACGGCGGAGCGGAAAGCGCATGGACAGCGCTCCGCTCCGGTGGAGATAAGCTCCATAAGGTGTGAAGCGCGGGAGTCCATGATAGACATGTGGAAAGCAGATATGGGCCGCGCACGATCCGGGCTGAGAACTCTCGACGCCATCGGCCCGGTGGTCGACGAATGGGTGGAGAGGCCGCACGGATCCCTAACATACCGTTTGGCGCAGATACTATCCGGACACGGTTGCTTCGAATCGTATCTGCACCGAATCGGAAGAGAGGAATCCCCGTCGTGCCACAAATGCGGTGCGGCGGAAGACACGGCGCAGCATACACTCGAGACTTGCACAGGTTGGGAGGAGCAGCGTCGTGTCTTAAGTGCAGTTGTAGGTCGGGATCTTTCGCTCCCAAACTTGGTCAAAGTCATGATTGGGAGCGAAAGGGCCTGGAAAGCCGTTGCCGTCTTCTGCGAAGATGTAATGTTACAGAAGGAGGCGGCAGAACGAGAAAGGGAGAATGATCCCCTAGCGGCCCCGTGCCGCAGACGCAGAAGTGGAGTGAGAAGGCGCATCTATAACCGCTCCTTACTCGCTCCTGACGTTGGCCCGCAGGTCAGAGGTGCGGGGGCACCCCAGCCTGCATCGCACAGGCCACCGTCGCCGATTGGGAATAGTTCGGCGCTCCCAGCTATTCCCATCCGCCTCCCGCAAGGGAGACATGTAGGGCCCATACATTAAGGGTGATTGCCGGAAGTGTCGTGGAAGTTAAGGCTCTGCTGTACCCATGACACTTCCACTCTGGCAAGGAAGGAGCGCCGCGGGGTTTAGTGGGTGCGAGTCCCACACAGGCCCCCCGTCCCCCGGCGGAGGGTAACGTGCATAAGGCATTCCCCGCGTAAAAAAAAAAAAAAAAAAAAAAAAAAAAAAAAAAAAAAAAAAAAAAAGGGAGATCGTTAATGTACATGAAAGATAAACGGACCTAAAATCGATCCTAGCGGCACGCCCATCTTTAGTGTTGCGCCAGATGATAGAGATAGATAGATAGAATATACTTTATTTGCAATACACATCCAACAGCACAAAGAAATATTACATTAAAATCTTACATACTAGTGTATTAGCAACAAGGCGGCCTTATTGCTAAAAGCAATCTTTTCAAGGCAACCTTTGGGTAACGAATTAAAGAAAGAAACGGGCAGGGCAAGCAAAACAAGAATCTGATTAACAAAATTTGCAACGTAATAAGTACATAAATCAATAAAACTGAACTAATTTTGAATAATAATACTTACATAAGAATACACGAATCATACATACATACATACATATATATCTCATATATAATATAAATATAACTTATATACATACATACATACATACATACACACATATACATATGTATATATCATAAACATACGATAAATAAATTAAGTAATGTCGTAGTAGGTCCTAAAGAAAAGGAAGAAAACATTCGCTTATGGTGAAAGGAAATGGTCTTTTACAAGTTTTTTAAAAATTAAAATAGATTTAGAAGTTCTGATAGCTACAGGTAGATTATTCCATAGTCTGATGGCCTGGATAGTAAAAGATAGGTCAAGGAATTTAGAAGAGTGGACAGGAATTAGAAGAGTGAGGGTTTCTGAGGAACGAAGAGATAAAGCATGAGAAGAAGATGTGAAAATAAAGTTTTCTTTGAGATAGGAAGGAGCTTGAGGACTATAAAGAATAGTATATAGGAAGGTCAGAATATGTAAATCCCTACGTTGACGGATAGGCAGCCATTTCAGTTGAGTTCGGTATTCAGATACGTGATCAAATTTACGTAATCCAAAAATGAACCTAATACAAAAATTTTGCAAGCGATCTAATTTACATAGCAACTCATAGTTAAGATCTGAATACGTTATGTCGACATAACGGGAGAAATCTTGCAACATCTTCCCCGTAAAGCCTTGGTCAAACTAACGAACCTTATTAATGCAGCGTTCAGGCTTCAGATAGTTCCTGCTATATGGAAAGTAGCGGAAGTAATTATGATTGCAAAACCGGGCAAACCACCTCACGAAACTACGTCATATAGGCCAATCTCGTTATTGCCAGTGATGTCTAAATTATTTGAAAAACTCTTGCTTAAAAGACTAAAGCCAATACTGGATGAAAAGGATTTAATACCACAGCATCAATTTGGCTTTAGGGAGAAACATTCAACTATAGATCAAGTGCATAGGATCACAAATGTAATAGAAAAAGCATTAGAGGAAAAGAAAGTATGCGCTACCGTATTCTTGGATGTAGCACAAGCTTTTGATAAAGTTTGGCACAAAGGTCTATTATATAAACTTAGGACGATGTTACCGAAACAATTTACTGCAATACTGGAATCATATATCTCTAACAGAATGTTTAGGATCAGACAAGAGGAGGCTTATTCTGACCTAAAGGAAATAAAAGCTGGAGTACCACAGGGAAGTGTATTAGGTCCGGTCCTGTACTTATTATACACTTGTGATATTCCAGAACTAGAAAATAATATCATTGCAACCTTTGCCGATGATACTGCTATAATGGCAACCGGAAACTCACATGCAGAATCAGTAGAGAAAGTACAAGTTGCCATAACAAAAGTACATAATTGGACTAAAAAATGGCGAATTAAACTAAATGAGTCAAAATCAGTTCATATTGACTTCACGAACAAAAATCAGCACTACCATCCAGTGTTTCTAAATAACAAGCCAATCCCGTATTCTAATACAGCTAAGTATCTAGGCATGACCCTAGACGCTAAACTGCGCTGGAAAGCTCATGTCAAGAAAAAACGAGAAGAGTTAGAATTACGTTATAAAAACATGTATTGGCTGCTTGGGAGAAATTCTTACCTATCAATACATAATAAATTGCTTCTGTATAAACAAGTGCTCATGCCTGTGTGGACCTATGGCATACAGTTATGGGGCTGTACCAAACAGAGCAATAGACAGATTATTCAGCGTTTTCAGAATAAAGTACTCAGAGGCATCGCAAATGCACCCTGGTACTTCACAAATTATTGCCTCCATCGGGACCTTAAAGTGGAGTTTGTGGACAATGTTATACAAAAGTATGCAGAAGCTCATGATAATAGACTTCATCATCATGTGAATCTCGAAGCCGTCCAACTGCTCGATTCAACAGATTTAGTGAGAAGACTGAAAAGAATAAAACCTTTTGAGTTAGTGTAGTGATAAGTGAAATGAATAATATTAGTGTATTAACTTAAAACACAAGAACAGAGTGTTTCGCCTTAACAGACACTAAGAAAAGTCAATGGACATTATTCTTAGACTAAAACATTTTAGAAGTTTACGTTAAATTTAAATTACTTATTAGCCCATAAGCTAGATTGTAATATTTAAGTGTGCAAATCACGCTTCTATAAAAAAAAAAATGTCGGCATAGTCAAGGATGGGAAGAAGGAGGGATTGAGCAAGAGCAACTTTGGTGGCAGTGGGTAGGAAGTTTCTTAATTTACGAAGAGACGCAGAAGCGGCAAATATCTTCCTGCTAACCTCGGCCACCTGTGCTTTCCATGACATTGTGGAATCAATAATAATACCAAGGTTTTTAACCGAATTACTAAAAGGGATGCAGATGCCATCAAGCATAACCGGCGGGATACGCTGATAATCAAGCCTTGAGATAAAAAATGGACTGCCTATAATGATAGTCTGCGACTTGGCTGGGTTAACTTTTAATCCATAGTATTTACTCCAGCATGATATTTTATTTAAGTCTTCGTTAGTTTGAGCCACAGCAAATGCAGCAAATGCAAGCTTTATTAATCTGTACTTTCTGTATTCGATCGTTAAGGTAGGACGAGACTAAAGTAAGTGACAAATTATCAACTCCATAAAATTTAAGTTTCTCGAGTAATATTTCGTGATTAACGCAGTCGTATGCCTTGGATAAATCGCAAAAAATGCCTTAAGTATTCATATTCACTTCCCAGGCATCAAAGATAGATCTGACCAAAGTAGCTGCTGAGTCAGTTGTCGAACGTCCTTGAGTGAAACCAAACTGGCGATTATGTATAATTTGTGGTGATTGAAAAATGATACTAGTTGGTCTAGAATTACTTTCTCAAATATCTTACTGAGAGCAGGCAAAATAAAAATAGGCCTGAAGTTATTGGGATCACTTTTACTGCCATTTTTATGCAAAGGAATTAACTTGCTGAATTGTATAAAACCCCATCTTTGTCCTTGTCAACATCATAAAGAGAACCTCTACACAAAATTTCAGCTTTCTAGGTTGAGCGCCAGCGATAAAACACACTCCTATTACTCCCTTTCCCGTGAGAATTTAAAAAAATCCTTTCTTAGTGAGCACCTACGCCCCAAAAGGAAAATGCAAAATTTTAGACTCCTGGCACTTGTAGTTTCGGAGATTTCGTGATGCATCAGTCAGTGATTTTCTCTTTTATGTATTAAATTAAGATATTATAATGTCTTTAGACCATTTAGGAGCATTACATTAAAATACTACCTCCCTGACTGACGAGCATTCGCGCATAATGTAACATTTAGTATACAGTTACAAGTTGTATTAAAATACCTATTACACATTGTATCATTACAAAGTGCGCATTGTAATGCTCGGTTCTCCTCCTTCACTAATGTAATGCTCGAATCTGAAACGACATTACACGGAATGCTCCCGGTGAAGTAGCACCTTTAAAGTAGGCTACGAAAGCATTGTAATTATTGTCCGATAGGAAGGAGCCTGACTCCCATAACACAGGGAAATCTATCGTGGTCGTCAGAGCAACAATTTTGTGAAACACATACTATATTTAATTTAATAATTTTTTTTACTAATGGACATTCATACCAGTGCAGTAGGGATACATGGAATAGGGGTTCAACGATACAGAAATAAACATTTAAATATTTTAATCCCTTGCCATCCCGTCGCGATGTGCGTAGGCCTTAATTCGACGTGGGTACGGTGGGTATAACACCTACGGTAATAACTACGATTTATCTTTACCTACCATTTGTCTTGACATTCCTTGTGTAGTTCGGCCACAAGAACAGGAACACCATCAAGGAGTTCGACTGCTCGAGGTCCACCTGTGTGAAGAATATAATCTACGGAGTAAGTAACTATTGATTTGGAATTGCATGATGTTTTATTTGACGAATTTTTAGGATGGTTCTGGGATCGCTTGACTTCGATTAACGACAATTTTTGTGAGGGTTTTAGGTTGGAAACATAATAATTATTTTGTGAGGGTTTTAGGTTGGAAACATAATAATTATTATGCAAGATCATAAATAACAATTCGTTACAGTCCTAACGTTTAAGACAGTTCATTTTCAAACCACTCTTAACTGAACTTAGCTAATACCTGCGTTTGAAAATATTATTGACATCCCAGAAGTCCCAGAAACATACCGAACGCGTTCTAAATTTGTCCTAAAGATGAACTCCAAACTCCCAACCTAAAAATATCTCTAAAATCTTCTGAAATCATCATCTCAGAATCATATGAATACCCCAAAACCTTTTAAAACGATCCCAAAACCATGTCATAGCCATCTTAAATCCATGCCTATTAAAAATTTCGTCTTATATTTATGAAACTGTGCCATTAACTGAA
Organism: Endotricha flammealis; assembly: GCA_905163395.2. NCBI lineage: Eukaryota > Metazoa > Arthropoda > Insecta > Lepidoptera > Pyralidae > Endotricha > Endotricha flammealis. The sequence goes on from LR990852.1 coordinate 21,884,782, forward strand.
CTGACTGAATGAGTTTAACCACTATACCCCTATACCTATGAGATTGGACCGTTTGCCGTAGTTCCTTAGTTTGGGCGTAGATGGCGTTGTGTGATTCGTCAAAGAATAAATAAATATCCTGCACCAGACCGGAGACGACACGCGCAACAATTCCTACGCAAAAAGTTCTGCCTCTTTCAGCGGGGTTGAGGTAACACACATAGATTTTTCTATCACGTCGCTATAAACGCACACAACATTATTATCGCACACAATCTTAAACTACACGCACACAATCGCATCGCGGCAACTAGTTTTATATAACGGGTATGACGGCCGCTCTCGTACCTTTCGGGACAAGCCCACCACACATTCCCACCAATGTGTCTCCTGTGTAGCCAGGATCAATAGACAATAAGCAATGAAGCTTATTGACGTTCCCGGGTAGAACTTGGAACTCACCACGAATAATCAGAAAGGAATTAGACGAGTAGGATAGGAAGTATTGAAAGAAATCCAAAACTATTGTCCCGGGGGAGAAAACTACAGCTGTCTTGGAACTCACAACGAATTTAAACAGAAAGAAGATAGTCGGAGTTGGAAGTATTGAAAGGACTTCACTCCTTAACAACTACGTGAGAAACAGCAATTTGAAGCAAAAGGCATTATACCTTAGAGAGATGGCAAACCAAGTAAGGCTCGATTGCCGAGCACCACGGTTTATTGTTACATTACTATTGGGGCCTAATGCTATGAGCTGTTGTTTACTATTTTGATTCTAATAATATGTATTGCAAAACCTTCTAAATGCCTGATAATTCTCTCTGCTTGCCACGAGATCAGAATAATAAACTACGCCCGAAGTGACATGTAAAGAATCCAACATGATTACGCGTTTGTCATGCCAAAGATCACACTCCCACAGAGCGTGATGAGCTGTTTGTTCTACTCTGGTATTCGCGGTAGAACACTCACAGAAAGGAGAAGGTACAAACTTGAAATAAAATAACTTGGCCTTAAAGTTTCCGTGTCCCATTAAAAATTGAGATACTTGATGGTCGACCTCTAGCCAGGTTTTCTTTAATCTGTCTCTCACCGAGGGAAAGAACAGATACAGATGACGGTCTTTTACGGAAGTCTCCCACCTTTTCTGCCATCCAGATAGAAGAATCTCTAATAAGTCATCTAACGGGTTAAATAGTCTATTTATTTTGTCACGATCACGTGTCACGTCATTTCTTTTGATCTATATTAAATCGACGCGCGACGCTCGTACCTTTGGCAGAGGGGTACGCCTATGAGTATCGTCTCCGGTCAGGTTTAATGCTCTAAGCCTGCATCTGATAAAATATTCTCTCGTCTAATCCCAAACTAATCAACTAAGCTTGTACTATGGGGTTCTAGATTTCTGATTAATATACATAAATACTTTTATTTTGTAAATAAATACTTATAATACATGGAAAACATCCAAACCAAGGCACACGGATATGTTCAGGCACACAAATTGCCTTGCGCAAGTTCGAACCCGCGACCGTCAGGATATAATTGACTATTGCTAACCACGTAACCACCAGGCCTGTAAATAAAGAATACAATATTGCGCATATTTTAAACTAGCTGTCGCCCATCATGGTTTTTCACCCGACATTCCATTGTTCCCGTTTCCGGATCCGGACCGAAATCCGTGATAACAAAAAAACAAAACTATGATGTATCCTATTTAATCCGAATTATAAACGACCTGTGCGTGTAGGTACCTTTTAAGCAAATTAATGTTATTTTTTTTATACCACTAAGGTGGCAAACAAGCTTACGGCCTGCCTGATGGTAGGCGGTCACCGTAGCCTATGGACGCTTGCAACCCGTAGACATTACTCACGCGTTGCCGACCCTGTAAAAATATTTTAATGCCCCTTTTGAAGAACCCTATATTATAGTCTAAGAAAAGACCTCGGCGGGGATCTCATTCCACAGCTTCAGCGTTCGAAGGAGGAAACTCCTCTGAAAGCCTCGGCACACTGTTTAAGCTCTTTTGAAAACAAAAGTTTTATTAGTTTCTGTAGGTATACAATTGAAAGGTCTTTAGAAAAAGCTAAAATAAACATTTTCCTGTTTTATACTTTTTTGATTTGGTCTTGCGACCCATCCCGCCCGGCTGCAGCGTGCGGCGGGCAGCACGCGTCGTGGCGGGTGGGCAGGGGGCAATGAAACTTCAGGAGTGTGCAAGGTATCAACCACGATTTATTACATAAAACACCGAGCAGAGAAATCGGCGATGCCTGCGGCCGCTACAGCAGCGTAAGTACTACGGCGTAAAGAAAACTAAACATAAATACAACAATTAACGTTTATTTCAATCCATAGAACCATATAAACCAAACAAACTACTCGTAAATCAATATGGTTTTATGTTGTTGCACTGGGACATAATGCCGCCTCGGAGAGGGGCCCATAAATAACTAATAAATAAGGGGCAGAGGAGTGCGAATAGCCGGGGCGAGGTGGGGCAGCCGCGGCGCGGGCGCGGCGCTGCGCCCACGCCCGCGCGCGCGACCCTTCTCTTAACATAGCAGGTATACAATAGCACGTGGCTTACATACGACTCGTTCTTATCACGATTATCTTAATATAACATTACAATATTTATACCATGTCACATATCTCGGAAAACAATGACAGCGTGTATGTATAGGTACGCAGCACGCGAACGCCAACTCGGTGTAAACGGTTAACAAACAAGCCGGCTACCAACGTAACAGAGCGCGCTCGTCGCTTGATATGAACAGTGCATTCCTTCTACCATCCACCCTTGTAGTTCCCTCACATGTAAACCTTTATAGAAAAACGTCTTATTGTTCTCGCTTTGTATCCATAAAATACGTCAAATGCAACAACTTCTTAGTCTTACTTTATAAACATTATTTTTCAATTCAATAAACATTCAATTGACTCATTTATCAACGACAAAAACCTACAAAAATATATTATAACAATAGCACGAGTCAGAGTGCGGCGAGACTCGGGCAGCTCGGCCCGGGCCGCGCCGGCCGCGCCGGGCCGGGCCGCGCCGGCGGCCGCGTCTGTCGGTGTGGCGCATCTATAGCGGGTCCTACCCATATCGACACAATTACGCGATTCTCTTTACAACTAAAAAAAATAATAAACTTTCAAAAACGTTAACAACTACAGCCATAACAAAATAGACTAATAACGACTACACTACGGAATCTACTTACTACTTAAACTATGCACTAAGTAATCTGAAACGAAACTAGTGTTCGCTCTCTACTGAATCGACACAGGGCTGCGGACCGCCCTCGTCCGACCTGCGCGTCTACAAGCGGGCATTACTCTACCTATGTACAGACGCAGCTTCGCTCGCGAGCCACGCGAGCCATTGAGCAAACCGGCGCGCGGCGGGCGCCAGCCGGCGGCCGTCCAAACAACAATTACATAAACTTGGTCCATACGTCGTTGACTAACCCTGTTGAGTGCCGAACGGAGTCCGAGGGAAGGAATTAGAGACGACGATAGATCAGAACTCGAGCGGAGCTTTGGTTAAGATTCACCTATTAATCTAAGTAGATAAACTTACGGTAACTGCAATATATTTAAACCTATCGTAACTGAACAACTTAGAGAAATGAATCACAAGGGAACGCGCCGCGCTGCGCGCCGGCGGTGGCCGCCCCGCACGCGCCGAGCGACGCCAAGCGAGCGCGGCGAGCGAGCGGGGCCGAGTTATCGACGGATACGCAACAGTGAACGACAGTCACAGTCGTAGCTAACAGAATAACATTATTGAACGTCAGTTAAAATACTTAAAACAAAACAACAGTAAACATCTGAGGACATAGTGTGTCCGGAGCCGAGGCGCGGCGCGGCGAGCGTCATCCGCACGCGGCAGTCGCACGCGTCGCGGCGCGTGCGCCGTGTTTGTGCTGTGGCGGGCCGCCTATACGTCCGCGTACTTCGACAACTTTTCGCGGAGGATGTGGTTTTCTTTCTTCAGCAACTCAACTTCCTGTCGTAGGCCCATATTCTGAAATTGGATAAAAACTTTCTTTAAAAAATGTTTGTGGACAACACGTTTATACAGAGCAGCTTTCAATCGTTGGCGTCACATATTTTTCTCATCGGCAACCTGCGATTTTGCAACTGTATGTATGCGCAGCATACTGCGTCGTGCTTTGGCGACTCAAATAAATTCTACACAGCTCACACAGCGCCATCTGCTCCCAAAGTAAGCTAGGCTTAACTTGCTTTCTTTTTTTATGCTACAAAGTTGGCAAACAAGCATACGGCCCGCCTGATGGTAAGCAACACCGTTACCTATAGACGCTTGCAATACCGGGGGTATCACTCACGCGTTGCCAACCCTCTCAACCCCCCAAGTGGAGCTCTGGAGACCTTACTCACCGTAGGAACACAACATGGCCGAGACCAATGCTATTTGGCTACGATCTTCTGTAAGGTGGATGTCCTTCCACAGACGGGCTGCTCCGATTTGAGTGGATTATCCGCTGTGCTCTACCTCTCTTAGGTAAAACCTTGTTTGTTAACTTGCCATTGTAAATATATATCTATCTACTTATACTACATAGAAAACGCCCATGAACTCAAGAACAAACACAAATGTTTGCCTCGAATGGAAGTCGAACCCGCGCCGTTTAGTGGCGAAGATAGGATCACTACCACGCACGTATGTTCTGTTAAATGATGCAGTAAGGCGATGCACTCACCTCCTTCTCGAGGTAGCCAGCGCGTAGCGCGATCTGGTTCTCCTTCATGCGGCGCGCGTCGCGCGAGCGTTTTGCCGCCATGTTGTTCTTCCGCCGGCGCGCCCAGTACTTGTCGTCCTTGAGGTCGTCGGGCACGAACTGCGACGGAGACCCATTAGTAGCGGCGCTCACCCCCCACCCTCCCCATCCACCACCGACACGGGACAGCACCGTGGATTCGATTCCCGCATCACTACACCTGTAGCTCCCGCTGGCTGGATGCCGGTAGTCACCGTTCTATTACGAGTTAGAAGCCATCGACTACCAAGTAACAGTTACTTCATAATATTTTGTGAAAACAGAATGAAGGAAACATTATATAGATTTTTTGGTGTGGTAGAGCATTTATATAATGGGCTAGCTCAACCGGGGAACTACCATCCTTTCATAAAAGGAGCAATGCGATTCGTTCGACAAACGAGAGATCCCACCACCTTTCCTATCCCTTTCTCCCCATTCTCTTCCTCGTAGCGCTACGCATTATTAGCGTCCTGGTCTTACTACGGTTAATAGGCGGCGAAGTCTACTATCTATCAGGTGGCCGTGCATTACAACGATTGCCGGCAATGAGGACATCAACCTACTGCTCCGAGGTGGGCTTTTGGCGGCGCTAAAAAACCTTATAGGTACTTATTTACAACTATGTTAAGCCGTTGGTCTCGGTTGTTTTCGATGGATAACAGTTGGCAAGTCGGTGACCTTCAGGCCATTTGAAAACACTGACCTTCACCTGGAACAGCATAGCAGCAGCACGCTCTAACCCCCTTCGATTAAAGAGAGATCCGTACCCCTGCAGCAGCAGTGGGATGATAATGGGTCAATATGAAGAGAATAAAATGGGTTTTGCTTAAATTTTAATTTAACTACCCTTCTCTTACTACTTTCACAGAACCTGGAACTTAATTTCACATTTTTAACGTAATTAGCTAAAATGGGGATGTTACTGTTCTTTAGAACTTGCCTATACACTCGTGTTCACGACTCGTCGTGGACACCATAATGTCTATAGCATGGGATGCTTTACTGTATGTATAATATCTTCGCGGCGTTCCTTTAACAGTTACGACGTACAATTTTTAACGTAAATAATTGTGTACCTACCTAGTTAAAAAAACTAGTTATTAATTTCCTACAGAACATCCTATAGTCTGTTAAATCAGAAAGGAGAATCGTAATGAAATCTCTTTGTTAAATCTGCGAAAATCCTAACTTCAACCCAAGAACGATTTGCTTGCTGCTTTGAGCGGTGTGACAGTGTAGCTGCAAGGACATCTCTGTGTTCTGCGCTTTGTTAGCCCAAGAAGCAGTCATTCACTCGCTTCTATGACGAGCTACAGGGTGTAAGACGGGAAACGCCCATGGGCGCGAGAGCGTTGAGCCGAAAGCTAGATCGCGAGATCCGGCCTGTTATTTGCGAACAGGCCACTACTGCATTACAGGCCACCAACTTGTTAGTAATTTGGTGAAGCGTTAAAAAAGCATGTGACATGCTGTGGGCATGTATGTGTATAATGATGTGTGTGTGTAGGTTTTATGTTTTGAAGAGATAGAGCAGTCCGATTAGGAATACCCGCCACCTCGACGTAGGTCAGTCAGAGCAATGCATGCCCCTGGCTTTCGGAACTCATCGAAGAGTTGACGCACGATTAGTGATGAAAAAATGGTGACAAAATACAAATATCACTATCAATGCCAAAAAACGTTCTATGACGCTACTTTGAGCCAGACATATTGCACGAAAGCCAGCACATTCTGTTCTTTGGTGCTCGTGTGGTCGGTGTGTACGCGTCATTAGTCAAGGTAGAAAACTTTAAGAAAAGAGTTAAGCCCAATAAACCAAGTGTGTCCTGTAGAGTGTCATGTGTGTGGGTGCGACGCCGCCGCTCCCCGCAGGCAGTTCGGGCATGCCGCTAGGAATGATCAGCGCACTAACTTCATTTACCTGTTTCCGGGACTTCTTAATCATGGGCTGCGGCTTTAGCTCTTCGTCGGAGAAGGCGCGCGTCCGGGGGTCGAAGTCGCGCCCCGACGAGGCCATGGAGAATGCTGGAAACCCAAAGCAACATACGTCATTACAGTTGCAAAACAACCAAGATAATTTGGAAATACTTGCCAGATTTGGATCATGAGAAAGTACTTCTTTTTATTCCGGGGGAATTTGCAAAAATCCCGAGTATCTCTCGGCTACATTTTGAAGGAAACCTTGAATAGGTTTTTTATGTAGGTATGTTTGTATAGTTACATAATTGTGTCGATGCAATCAACATTACATTTGTCGAGCTAATGGTTGATTGTTTATAATGAAATTAAGAAATTTTGAAATACGCACTGGAGTCTGCGGGTGAGAGCGGCGGGTTGATGGTGTCGGGGCTCATGCAGTCGGAGGGCGAAGGCGAGCGCTCGCGCTTGGTGACGGGCGCCTGCAGGCCGAGCGCTAGCCCGGCTCCCGCGCCGAAGGCCGAGCCGCCGAGGTGTGCGCCGCCCAGCGCTTCGCCCGGCATGCCATTTTCCGACAGGAACTCGTCTAGGTCCACGTACTGCAACACAAAGCTCGCGTCAGCCGCGCCACTCCCGCGGCGGCACACCTGGGTGCGGCGCAGCAAACAGAATAGCACATAGCACAGTCGCAATTGCAAACTTCGCTCGCTAAACATGTCAATCAGTAAATAACATCAATATATGTACATTATTAACAGTTAACAATAAGTAATAGTATAGCAGACAGTGGGAGGGGGAGGGGGGACGGGACTACCCTTTGCGGTGTGGTGCAGCGCGAGTCGCGAAGCTGGCAGAACGATCACGACACACAACACGCAGCAGGTAATAAAGTGGCCATTACTGACTTCTTGTACCTTGAGATCGGGGTCGTAGGGCAGCGTCTTCTCCCACAGGTTTGGCCCGAGGAACGCCGCCTGCGCGTCCCATAGTTCGTTGTCATCTTTCTTGTCTTCTAGCGCGTCCTTACTGTTCACCGATTTGCCTGCAACAATAAATGCGGGGCCGGTCACTGGCGAGCCGCGAGCCGCTCGGTGCGCTCGGCACGCTCGGCGCGTGCGTCAACACCGCCGCCTGCTCGCGGCCGCGCTGCGGCGTGTTGAGGCAGGCGTCGAATGTCTCGCCGAGCAGACAGTTATGGTGAGCAAACGCGAGGATATTCAACATCAGTATACTGATGTCACAGTCGCACAGCAATTACAGTATCGTACCGCATTTCGCAATGGCAACATCATAAATAAAAATATTTAATATAAATCATATAAAATGTCGCATAAATTATTTAATGTACATCACTTTCCCGTGGAAGGCAACAGGAGAGAAATGAAAAAATAAAAGAACCATCACGCGAATATGTAGTGCTGCGAGTGTCTCGAAGATGCATTGTGCACAAGACGGCGGTGAACGACGCACATATTGGCAACCGCGATTGGGTTAGTTTTGCAAGAGAGGAATAGCACGTTTTAGCTGATATTAGTAAAAAAGTTGTTGAAGAATATGATTCTGTGTCACATAACGCCGACACCCAAATCCCACGCCCGATTGCATTGGTGCAGGTCGCGGGACGCACGGTCGTTATCGCGGTCACAAGATTTCATTGAATAAGTCGATTGATTGTCGTCAAAGGGCATAAACTGAAATCCTTAGAAATGTGTTGTGATGCGGCCACGTGCCGCCCCGGTATAAACAAATTGGATTAGGTTGAGGCGCAGACATTGACGGGTCCAGCCGACGCGCCACCCACCACCCGGCGGGCACGAGGCGTTGCGCTCATGGGGGCCAACGTGACATATATTTCAAAAATTCACATCTATCGCACTCTCCGCTAGAGTTTTGTTACCGGTACGAAGAATAATAAAACGCATTCGAACTTGAACGTATAAACATAAATCTCTAATACGCAGTTACCTACTTTGAACGAATCGAATCGGTTGTATTCTTCATTTGAGTTACGTTTTGTGCGTTTGCCGCGTGTCGGCGTTACGTGTTTGCAGATAGTTCACTCATCAATAAGGCTGCGAGAGATGCGGCAAACAAAGGCGGCTAATGACACGATAACAGCCGTGAGAAGCGCAAGCGAATAACGGCTTCCTATCGAAAAACTATCAGCGGGGCAACAGGGGCGCGCGGGCGGCCTGCGGGCGGGAGTAGGAAGTGGGAAATAACCCAGTTGTGGTATTACGTGCGCCACCGCCACGCTTTCCTCCGCCGTTCCGCGCGTGCGGCCGCCGCTGCATCGTCGCTGCAGTCCCCGCGCCGCTTGCGCAACGGCAAGCTGGTGCAAGTTGGCGCGGTGTGTCCGCATACAGGAGTACCATTTTAAAAAAGCTATTTGGTATATTCCTTATAACGAGAATAAATAAGGTTAAGCCCTTTTTGGAAATTAATATCACGGGATAATCCTGTCATGGGAAACAATATTACCTATACTATTGGGTGGCAGCGGCGAGGTCGTAGGTCTTGTTCTCTTGTAGGAAACCGGGTTCTACATTTGGCTGAAAATATACCTAGAACAAGCTAGCGTCCATCTGTCTATCATATCGGAGCGATCCGGAGCGCAGCATCGTCGGGCCGCGGCGGTTCCAACTGCCGCAACGATAACAATTCAATAGGTCATTTTCTTATTTACACAGTTGTGATAAAAATTTCATTTATCGAGTCAATATCGCCGTATCCTTGTCAAGATCAAAAATTGTCAATTTTATAGGGTATGCTCATTTGATCGCGGCGCTGCTGGGAGCGGAAACGGCTCCATTACCGCCTGCGATGAAGTAACGTTCCGCGTGGGCTGCAGGCTGCAGCGGAGAAAGTGGGCGAATCGCGCCGCCCGCGCCCGCGCCACCTCCGCACCATTCTCACTTTCTTTTGATAGAAAGTTGCTCGCACCCGAAATAAGCTACGCACTCAGCATGACGCGGCCGCAGCGTGGTGCCCCCGCCGCCAGCGGTGCAATGTGTCGCACTTGCATGGTGTTTGCGTCTTGTGACGTCACGCGCGGAACGGTGGAAAGCTGGTGTTGCGCAACGTTTGCTTCCTACTCAGGAAATATAGGTGAGGAGTGTCGAGCGAGGGCAGGGGGAGGGGAGGGAGCGGGAAGTGGCTGCTGCTCTTGCGCAACGGAGAAAGCGGGCGTTTTCCGGCGACGCGCGATCATTTTCGTAAACGTGTGAAGTGAGCGAAAGTGAGCGAGAAAGTGGTGATGCCGCCGTTGGCGACCGACGCACGCCGGTGTGAATCTGGAGTTCACGAACGCGCTGTCGTCGGCAGAGCCTTACCGTTCGATATAAAGACAAAGACATCCCATGACGATGTCGCGTATCAGCTCTTTCAAAGTTGATCGCATCAGGCGACGGAGCGAGACCGGCCTGTCATCTTGTGCTTTCCTTGATAAAATTGACAAGCACGGCTTTACATTGCCAGAAGCATTGCTTAGTAGCAGATTGCTATGCCATGTTCTCCTTAGAGAACCTTAGTTATCATCAAAAACGGTGGAAAAAATAGAGAACGTGATAAAAATATTCGATTAAGTTTTTTTACTTTTTTTGGTATGCACGTATATTAGAAAAATCGTAATTAGAAGAAGACATATACCTACCTATAGCATTGTTATTTATTTATTTAAATGAAGATCAACAGCTAAACGACACTCAATTTAGTAGAAATAAAAGTAAAACAGAAAGTCTATAGATCGTGTATTAATTTTGATTACACGAAACATTTTGAAATGAATATGCGGAAATAATGGTGCTAGACAAATCAACTAATAGGGAACTGGATCAACCTTTAGCAGGTCCTTACTTCTGTCTGTGGTACATAGTAATTATTAGAGAGGTAAACAAACAAAAAAAAAAATGTGCCGAAATCTCATCAATGGTTTTTTAATACATACCTATCTGTGCAACATACACAACAACACTTTTTTTTCTACGTTGTTGTTCTTGCGTACAACCACAGTTTTAATATAATGGCCTGTTACAGTGCTTTCCTAATCTCCTTATATTGTCTTGATTACAAAAATCATTATTTTTATTTATTTATTTTTTGTTTACTAACATAATATTTACATACCTACATTTTTTTTTGTATAATATTTTGTTCGAATTAATTTATACATTATCATTAAAAATAAATTCTAATAACATGAATTGTTCAGCTAAATGCAATTACAATTTGTAGGTGAAGACAACATTCAACAATGAAGCAATAATAAAATATTTCAGATTGACAGAAGCAATATAGGATTTGTAAAAACTTCAAGGAAAATCATCGAGCACATTGTATAAGCGCCGGAGTGCCGGACATTGTGTCAGCGGGTGGGGGGGAGGGCGGTACACGTCATCGGGAAAGTAAAAGTCGGAAGGGGCCGCGGCGGCAGGCGCGGGGGCGGAAGCGATCGCGGAAGATTACTTTTACTCTCTTCAGCTAGCGGCGCAGCAGCTGCGCGTGCGCCGCACTCTTGCTTGTGGCGCTAACTTCAATTGCATCAACTTCATATAATTTATGCTTAATAACGTGATAAATCTATTTTATTTTACACATCTTTACATTTAAAATGAAGTCCCGCTGTCTATCTGTCTGTCCCTATGTATGCTTACATATTTAAAACTACGCAACGGATTTTGATGCGGTTTTTTTTAATAGAGAGAGTGATTCAAGAGGAAGGTCTCTAAATACATATAATACATTCCGAAATTCCCACGGGAAAGGCGGGATACACGCAAACGAAGTTGCGCGGTAAATAATAACTTGTTAACTTATAATAGGAACAACGAATGCACGCCAAATACCTTTTATCATAAGAAGTAGTACACGTCCGTGGCTTGAGGCGTCATTTTTATTCAACAAAGACTTATTTCGTCAAAATTCTAAAGCAAAGACTAGTTACTATACTATATTTTTTGCGCCCGCGACTTCGTCCGCGTGAAGTTTCGGACCCGTTCCCGTGGGAACCACACTGAATTTCGGGAAAAGCAATAGCCTATGTCACTCCCTGATAATGTAGCTTTCTACTGGTGAAAGAATTTTTGAAATCGGTCCAGTAGTTTCGGAGCATATTCAATGCAAACAAACAAACGATCAAATCTTTCCTCTTTAAATTATTAGTATAGATTGTTTTGTTGCTGTTAAATAACATTACGCCAATCTACTTATACACATAAAATGCTTTGTTCTAAATGACTGATGGATCAACGCACGGCTTAAACCGCTGTTCGTACAGACATGACACTTGGAGGATGTATTTTGCTACGTTTACGATGTATTTGTATGTACGTATTATGACGTAGGCATCCGATAAGAAAGGTCTTACCGAAATTCCTACATGAAAGCGAGATACACTCCCAACAAGTTGCGCGGCTTTTGGTATATATTTTATTTATTTATTTAATTTTATTTAGGAAACAAACAGTCTTTTACAAAGATAAACATGTGTGATTAAACACTAATAGACCTAACCATGAAATATTATTATTATATTACATTAGATCACAACAAAACACTACCATATAAACATTTTTCTTTCTTTCTTATGATACTAATAATCGAATAAAAGGGAAAGGGTTTTACAATGGTTCGACAGAGTGTGACAGAGTTGGGGCAAGCACAATTGACAGTAGGCTCAAAATGGTGGGTTAAAAGAAAATAAAACATCCTTGTTCCATTATAAATTCTCATGGGGCCTATGCAGTGCATATATTATTATGTGCGTCTGTCGCGGATCCGCATCGCACTGCATAGGCCCTTAGTTTTATCAGCACAAGAATCAAAATGACAGTGTCATCGCGTCATAAAAACAAATTAAACCGAATAGGCCGAATGAAACCATGCCTCAAATTGATAAAGCGTAGTTGAAAAGGCCGAAAGTAGAATTAATGATGACAGTAAGGTCCTGATGAGAGAAGATTGCACAGGGCAACACAAACACATTAAAGTATGTAATATTGAGTGAGTAAAAAATTCAGGTAATATTATAAAAAAGTAGAGGTTAATTTATGGGCAACTGTATTTATTATACTTTTCGTTTTTTCCACCTTATATGTCTGTATTCCTTCCTAAAATTCAATAAAAGCTGATTCTTTCTCTATGTCTTTTTTTAAATTTATTTGGCTTTTCGGCAATGAGTACACCATTACATTCAAGAATACAGACAATCACGAAATTAATCCGAGTGCACCATCAATACAATTATGGAAAAGAACTGCGTGCTCTTCGGTTACTTTGGTTCAACTACTGCCTATCAACATCAGGCAGGGCCGACGGCTTAATGAGGAGCTCGAGATTTTTTGAACTCAACCAAGTATTGGCTATTCACGTTGCTTAACTTGGATGATCGTTGCACTTTGACACACAGAACGAGGCCATCGTGCATCACTTAATTTGCACATTACACCAAATTAAGTAAGCACATGCATAGTTTGATGGGTCTGTGTCCAATAGTGGACTTCTTGTGCCTGAGGTGATGATACATAGTTACTGTTTATGCCTAAACTGCTGCAGGCTAGGCTACTCTTGAAACTAATGTTGAGCGATCGGTATTGGATCGTTACGTTTAGGTACTCTTGAGTGACTAAACTAGCTTCAACTAGATACTAAAATAAATGAAATCGGATTGTCCACTAACAAATTAGTTAGTAACGTATAAAGTTTCAAGAGAACCAATTGGGATTTGCTGTTAATTTTAAATTGAAATGATGCAGAATTTAAATTAAAATGTCTCTCTCGATTGCCGGTCACTCAAATAAATAAATTCCACACAACTCACACACCCCATAGTCCCAAAGTAAGGCTTACTGCTTGTGTAATGTGTATCCAGAAAAGAGATATATTATTTCCCGCGTCAAAATTAGCCTATGTTGGGCTCTGTACCCTTGGCAATATGTTTACAAATTTTCATAATGATAGGCTGCTTAGTCAAGCCGTGAAGGAATAACAAACAAACTCACTTTCTCATTTATAATATTAATACATAGGAAACAAGACTCGAGAACAACCATATAAAATGTTTGTCCCGGCGGGAACCGGAGGCGTCCTCAGGTGCTGAAGGTAGGATTAGTGATCTTTCCTTCAGCACTCACCACCGGCCTCTCAAATAAAACTTTAAAGATAAAAACGAAAGGGAATCAAAGTGTCTGTTTGTACATCAACCAATGGAAGAGATGAGCAGGGTGGAGGCGTCCTCAGGTGCTGAAGGTAGGATTAGTGATCTTTCCTTCAGCACTCACCACCGGCCTCTCAAATAAAACTTTAAAGATAAAAACGAAAGGGAATCAAAGTGTCTGTTTGTACATCAACCAATGGAAGAGATGAGCAGGGTGGAGAACTAAGAACAAAGATTTTTATGCTAATAATATAAGCAATCGCTTTGTTATGAAAGTTTGTAATTACAAAGAGAGGTGGGGCACAGCGGATAATCTCCTCGGATCGGAGCACGTCTGGGGAAGGACCTCCACCTTACAGAAGATCGTAGCCAAATAGCATTGGTCTCGGCCATGCTGTGTTCCTACGGTGAGTAAGGTCTCCAGAGCTCCACGGGGGGGTTGGGAGGGTTGGCAACGCTTGAGTGATACCCCCGGTATTGCAAGCGTCTATAGGCTACGGTGACAGCTTACCTACTATCAGGCCGACCGTATGCTTGTTTGCCAACTTTTGTGGTATAAAAATCGAGTAAAACTCTTCACGCAATATTTACAAAACTTGAATTATATTTACGGCATCTCACCTCTTTTATTGGCTGACTGTTTGGTTAATTTTCCGAGGTTTGGTTTCCGAAAAAAAAATTTGGATTTTCCCGGTTGGTGTGACCCTACATTAGGTGGCAAAGGTCACGCACACGACACCCATTTATATGAATATTTTGCATTAGTGTCGAGTCTGAGTGTTATAGTATCAAGCAGGTTCAAGACTAGCTTAACTTGGGACCAGATGGCGGTGCAGAAAACAGCCAGATCAAGGCAAACAGACATGTTCATGCATACAAATGTTTGCCTTGAGCAGGATTCCAAATTCGAGTCCGTGGCACTCGAGATAAACTGACCATTGCTAGCCACTAGACCAATAACTGTCAATATTAAATCGTATGTTTTAAGTATGGTTAATAATTTATAGATTTCTCAGTCGTTTTTCAAAAATGTTAATCAGTAGATACTTATTAATGCTTTCTCCTTAACTTAATCGTGATTTTTTATTGTTATTATTTTTACACATTTTTACTTTTTCTCGTTTTTTCACACTTGTTACTTTGTGATAAATATTGTAGGTTGCATAATAGCTTACTGATCCTTTTTGAGGTCTCGGAAAAGACGGTCGCGGACCGAAATCAGTTCAAGAAATGGCTACACATGATGCTTAAGTGCTATCTACGACTACACGACAAAATAACTGTTCGAAATCTCAACGACTAGGCTTCTCGTAACTTTTGGCTTTTAAGTTTTACTTCTATTATTACCAAAGAGGCTGGTCATAGTAATACTCTATACAAATCTGTCGTCTGAACTTTTTGTAGAAAAAAATGTATCAATTTTATTCGAAAGAGCTACTAATAGGCCTATTCAGATAAAAATATTTTACTTTTTATCACGTTTGTGTGTACCACAACAAATAAACTACATATTGAATTTTGACGACCTCCGTGGCGTTATGGTTACAATGCCGGCCTGTCACCCAGGAGTTCATGATGGAAAAACGAACTTTTTCTGATTGGCCTGGGTCTTGAATGTTTATCTATATATGTATTTGTTATAAAATATAGTATCGTTGATTTAGTATCCCATAACACGAGTTTAGAACTTACTTTGGGGATAGCTCAATCTCTGAGATTTGTCTCTATACATTTATCCGGCGGGCGGAACTGCCTCCTCGGACAGGTGCGGAAGGGCGTCGTAGATGTTTGGCCGAACGCATCGGCGAGTTAAAAAGTAAAAGTGGCCAGCGAACGCGGAAGACAGCACGCGCCGAGAGAGCGCCGCGGGCGGGGGCGGGGGCGCGGGGCAAGGAGAAAGTCGCGAAAAGGTCGTCACTTTTTCCCAAATATTCGAAGTGAAAGTGCGCGGCACGCTCGAATTGATAAAAGAAGGAGTCGATGACGTGCCGCAGCCTCCGGCGCATACAGCCTCGCAACGCTGATGGCAGAAAGAAAGTCGCTATTTTTCAGACCTATCAAATACAAAAAAGGATGTCTGATATCAAAAACACTAAAGGGAAGAAAGTTTGTTTCAAACCTAACAAATGAATGATAAAAGGATGTTTAACATTTGCGATTTATATCTGAGAAGTCCCACGATTCACACATGACATCTGCTATTGGTACAGCAATTGTAATAAGTTGGCAAATGTGAAGGCAATGCAAGTACATAGCATTAAATAAGTTTGTATCTGTAGAGAGAAAAATCCAGGAGACCAGCTGGGAAATTACAGCTGGAACGAAAAAGATGCAGATCATCACGATCTTTGCTAGCCACCAAAGGCATGCGCGCCGCGAGGTTCCATAATCATGCCATCGGATGAAAGCCTTTTCATCTTCATTCAAACTTCGGTTTTTTTAAATTTAAACATATAATTTAGGTATTTTTAAAGCAAAATAATATTCTACTGATTTATTATCGTTATCCTGACTGTCATAATGTCAATATAGTTAACTCGACTACTGACTGCGGGATCTCGGACAGAGATCGCTGTCTGTCAAGCAGCTAGGAGCGGAGTAGACAAAAGAAACAGATGAGATGTTGCAGCCAACCCACAGCTTTTTGTCGTATCTAGAAATATTACTTTGTCGTACAACAAACGTCAGTGTGTGTCTGAAGCAAGAAACAAACGATTTTGTCTATCAATCTAACAATGTCATCACGAATCGAAGTTGCGAATAAACAATACGGACTATTTTTGTTTTAGATTTTCTACATTTCATTTCTAAAATTTCATTTGCTGGTCAAGCTTGATTCTTACTTCCATTATCATGTGTCGCCGAGTCTGATGGATATTACGGCGCGCCAGCGGCCTCTCCCCGCGGCTCCCAAGATGACGAGGCATCATCTCTTCATCTGGACCAAGCTGCATTCTATTTCTTTATTGTGACGAATGATGTCCCACGATGAACATGCTCACGACCAGACATTGTAGACTAACGCCAGGGTCCCGACTTGAGAAGGAACAATGAGTAATTGGTGCACTATGTAAAGGTGACTGTTGCCAATGTGACGAGATATCCAGAAATATTGTGAACCAAAAGTGGGTACTCCCCAATTTCCCATACCTCAGAAGGTTCAAAAGGCGAAGAGCCTCGGTCCACTACTGCTGCAGTGCAACAGGTGGAGGGGTCTAAAGAATCTTAAATGTCGTTTGTGGACCAAGAAGAAAACTAAACTTACAAATACTGTGTAAACAAACCCTAGGTAGCGCGTACTCGAGTGCGCGGCGGGCTCGGGACAAAGACGGATGTGACCGACGATACCAACAAATTAGCTTATTGAAGAACTGGATTCTGCTTGAAATCCTGTTGGGTGATGTAGCACTAAATTCGAGTTTTCAGATTTATACACAATGGAGGTTAGATAAAGCATTGCGGCGTGGGTTCGATTCCCGCAAATTGCAAACACAAAATATTTGCATCATCTGCAAATGTTACCTAGTTTCGACTGGCTACAGCAAAATCATTTCGATCGTCGTGTTTTCACAGCGGATTCTCGGTGCGATTCACCGTCAATATAAGCCCTCTTTTCATTTAGAGACCGAAAAATAGAAGTCATATGGATTTGGTTATTTGCGTGCGAGGCAGTGCTCAGTGCGAGGCAGCAGCGGTTAAAGGGCGAGCCGAGGGCGGCGGCGTACGGCTTCCTCCCGCTGGGCCGCGCTAATGCGGCTCCGCGCTTCCGGCTGCCCGCGGCGGAGGCCGCTGCGCTTAGGCGTAGACACACAACTGGGCGACGTACGAACGAGACGACCCATATACATCCATAATACAGTCAAACGTGAGTTTAATTATCTTAAAATTGTTTATATTAAGTCGCGGTGACGACACTAGGCCTTGATATCGACCTGATACGAGGAGACCTCACGATACGTCCGACCCAAAAATTCCGCAGCATCCGAGCGACAATCGTTTGCATTTAGATCGGGCGAGCCGGGATGCGGTGAAAGTCCCAAATCACTGAGACAATGAGTTCTCGATCAACCAAAAAGATCCGTCCGAACGGGCGCTCGCGCACTTTCTCTTTTTCACGGGCCCCTCGCGCCCTGGGGCAGCGTCGATCACACGCGCGGAGAAAGTGCGCGGGCGCTTCCCGGTGCAAGCGCGGGTCGCCGACTGACCGTTGACAAAGACGTGTTGCCTCCAGATGTGGTACTGGCTCCAGCGGTCGTCGTCCTGGTGGCCGTGCTGCAGCTGGGGCAGCGAGGGCAGCGGCGGCGGCGGCGCCGGCGGCAGCAGCTGCGGTGGCGGCGCCGGCGGCCCGAGCGGCGGGATCGGCTGGTGCTGGTACTCCATGGTGCGGCCACTCACTGGTCACTCATCGCGCGGGGCGGGCGCGGCTGTTCGCGCGGCGGCGTGCGCGGCGTGCGTCGTGCTGCGCGCGACTGCCGGCCGCGCGCCGCCGCGCCGCCTCCCTCCTCCGGCTGCTGGCTCCCTCCCTCCCGCCGCTCCGCGCCTCGCCGCACTCCCGCGCTTCCTTCCTCGCACGTTCGCACGCACGGCACAGTTTTTAATTGCGGTGACATAATACGAGCGATGCGCGATCACTCTCGCCGCCGATAACTGATTACTGTTCGCGCGCGTGTTATGTGTACGTACGAGTGCACGTGTCGCCTCGCATGTAAACAAACGGACATAGTCTGCTGTGGTGCTAGAGCGACCTGGGATACGTAATATTAGCGTTGTCCGGAGGTTCGGGCCACGTGGACAGGTTTCGGGTCGGACCGAGTGTCGTTTCACTTCACGCAAATTGTGAAATATATCCAGCCGAAGTAATTCCCAATGTTTTATGTAATAATCTAATAAGGATTAGGCGTGGGATGCATCGCCGCGCTCGCCGGGCCCGGGAGTGCGGCGCGGCGGCGCGTTGAACTCTTTCGTACGGGCTCCTGGGGGCCGCGCGGCCCACCACTCGCGCTTGGCGGGTTTCGTCGGCAAAATAAATAAATAAATCATACTAAGAAAGCATTTCGTGAAAAGAAGAGTTCTTAAAAGAATGCTTTGTTTCATTTCTTCAGATTTATTAAAACTTTTCTTAATATTTACCTAAGTTGATCAAATCGCATTTAAGCTTTTAGCGGTTCAATGACCATGATCTAAATAATATTAATTTTATACTGTTCCTGAACTGAAATTTTATAGTATTCAATGGGATTTGTTGATGTAAAAGCTCTAAGAATCAGTAGGTGTTTTTTATCAACTACTTTCTTAGCATTATTATTCTGGAACGAGCGAATGAGTAGGTATTTTTACAATTAGAACATTACAGTTGCATTGTTTGTTTGAACGAAGTAATCTATAAAATGCTTTGTCCTAATTAACAGATTGATTGATTAATGCACAGCCTGAACAGCTGATCGTCAACTTCAAAGGTCTAAATGACGTAAGGATCCAATAAAAAAAAAGGTTTTTTCCGAAAGAAAAGCGGGATACACGCCAACGAAGTTGCGTGGGTTGTGCTAGTTATTATTAAACTCACAGATCCTCACAATGAGGATTATCTCGTTTTCTTCGGAGAAATACTCTGTTAATAGTACCTACAGTTAGTTATTTGTAGGTATATGCCTCGTGTAAACCTATAATTGGCTTCCTGTTTTATATTCTGCTTTTCATAAATTTTATACCGATCGTAAACTGTTGGTTTTCTATATTTAAATCGGTAATTTAATAATCTCTGATAATTGGATGTACATAATAAAGATGGAATGCTAACTCGCTACGACGATGACGTCGGGGCCGAGCCCACTACGACGAGGACGTCGTCGGCCCAAGGCCTGGCTGGGTCTCAATTCCGACCTCAGGAATCGGTGATACGGGCGTCACTTGCATCGGTGTCGATTAGCGGCGCCCGCGATGGCGAGCAAGCGCAGGTTTACAAAACGAGAAGTGTTTGCATTGTGGTGCGGGGCACAATGGCCGCCGCGGCCAGCTG
The DNA here is from genome assembly GCA_905163395.2 of Endotricha flammealis. Taxonomy (NCBI): domain Eukaryota; kingdom Metazoa; phylum Arthropoda; class Insecta; order Lepidoptera; family Pyralidae; genus Endotricha; species Endotricha flammealis. The sequence goes on from LR990852.1 coordinate 21,904,652, forward strand.
CGCGCTGATTCACCGCCGCCGCGGAATTCACAACAAACGCTCGCCGCCAGCGGCACAGCGGCTGTCTTGCCTCTGTTTGTTTTCTAACTCTTCTAGATAGGCATAAAACCTACACCTCCTCCCTCCATAGTCGGTCCCTCAATGTTGAGGATCGTGACTCCGACGTAACTTAGTCACCGTTTCTTTCCATCTGTTCCGATCTTGTGCCAGATGGAGAGCTGTGCTTATCGGCATTTAGCTACCTGGTCCGTCCATCGTCTAGGGCTGCGTCCTCTTGGTCTGTTTCCTTCCACCTTGCCTACACATACTGAATTTGAAACAAATCTGCTGACGCTGCTCAGCGGCTGTCTTTCAAATCAGTCGCTAACAGTGCGATTGCATTCGAACGCTCAACATTCTAAGATAAGCCTAAAAAGATTGCTTTCAGCAATAACGCCGCTTGTTGCATAAAGATTATCCTGTAAGTTTATGTTTGTTTACCTATCTTATTTGCGTATTGCAAATAAAAGGCATGTTCTTATTCTATTCTACTGAGTTTGAAACAAATATGACAACTGACGGTAGGTACATAAAATTTTGCGCGTTGTTTTAAAAAAATAAAAAATAGGCCTAATACAAGCTCTTTCGAATCGTCACACCACTCCCTTTTTCCTACCCCCAGTTCAGACGGCAGATTTGTACTAAGAAGAACTGGCAAGAAACTCTTGCTCTGTCCTGTTTCGTAACTTTACGGGTTTAATGAATTAACCAGCTAAACAGATTAACAAAACGGTGACGGCAATAATGAATGGCACAGCAACTAGAGCGGAATGGGGGCTCGCGGCTCGTCATCGGCGCGGTGGTTTCACTTTCAGCGGGGGGCGCGGGGCGCGGGGCGCGGGGCCCGGGGCGCGGCGGCAGCGGAGCCTCTTACCGCAAAAAAAATAAGATACTTTTCCTTTCTCAAAAACACGAACACTTTCTCTGTTGCCGAAACCCGCGAGAAAATACTTAACGCGGGCTTAATGCGTCCGAGTCCGAGATGCTTGCGGCTCGTTTCACTAACCGCGGCCCGCACGCCCCGCGCACGCACCGCCCGCCCGAAGGCGCGCCCCGCGGGAACACGGGGCAACCAGCCAGGACTCCGAAGTACAGAGAAGTTCGAGACTACGATACACATCCAAACACTGGCTAGAATCGACGTTGCTTAACTTGCTTGTTCGTTTTAGAGTGCAACACAGAATGACGCTATCGAGCTCCTCAGCATCAGATATTTTGGACAGAACTATGTCCAGCAATAGACTGCTTGTGGCCGAGATGATGATGGTGAACCAACGCCGAACCAATACGCATACACATGAATGTGAACTTGAAGTACAATGAAAACAATAGATATAATGTTGATATTTTCCACCAAAAATTGGGCCCTTAAGGATTGTGCTTAATGTCGCGATTTGCATTCCTGTAAGAATGTCGAATTAAGGAAAGGAAAGTTTTTACGTTTGTTCAAGCATAGTTGTGGCATGGGTATGAACGAATTTTTTAGTTTTTTTTTTACGAAAAATGGCATGATGTAGAAGTAGTTCTTCATCATATCAACCCATAATCATCCCACTGTAGGGATACGGGTCTCCCTCAAGGAAGGTAATCAAAGCGGACTCTGTCACGCTGCTTCAATGCGGATTGGCAGAGGCTATTGTGTTCGAGCTGCCTGAAGGCCACCGACTTGGCTTAACGACTGTCATCCGTCGACAACACCGACGGCTTAACGTGTCCGAAGCACGGGATCCAAGGCTCAGTAGAAAGTAAACTTCAAAGTATTAGAGTATAAGAGAATAAAATAGGTGCATGTTAACAAAACAACGGCCTGGCAGTAAAATCATTTCAATTCTAACAGTGGACCGGCGACATACGAACGGCGCGTCACGCTCGGCTGTGACGAAAAATGTGAAGCAGTGTGACGGTGCGCAATGTCAGGGCTGCGCGCTATCGGCCCGCTTATCGCACCATTGTGCGCCGCCATCTGTTGGCGCACCCCGCGCCCCGCGCCCGCACCTGGCACGCACGAGCCTTCACTAGCCCAATGTTTACAGCTGAAATTACAAAATGACGAGTGCGCATATCGGAGCGATCAACAATAGAAGCAGGTGCCGGTGTACGCTCGTCGTGCCTGGTGCCGAAGTTCCTAAAGTAGATTGTCGCTCTAAGACAGGCTATTGTAAAAAGCGGATTTTCTTGAAATTTCAAACTCTGCAAGTGCTGAGTTTCTGAGCAAGTGTTGAGTTTCTTGCCAGTACTTCATAGTACAAATCTGCCGGTCGGTGGTAGGAAAAAATTTTTGACGATTCGAAAGCGCCTATACTCGACCTATTTGAATAAAAATATTTGACTTTGACTTCTGCAAAACGGTCGGCCTGTGCCTGTGGCTCGAAACGAGGGTTCGCGATGCCACTTTGCTTTTTCAGGACGTCTATTTAAAAAGGTCCAGATATCGTTGGTTCTGTTCACGTTCATCCAAAGGGTTGTTATTGTAACGAAGAAGTGTAATTTCTTCGATTATATCATACATCGATCGATGTATTATTATGAATGAATAATTGATGAAAGCGATATTATGAAGCGCCATCTAAGAATACGGCGTGGAACTAGTGAGCGGCGCACAGCAGAGGGCATGGCCAGCATCGAAGAATAGTGTGAGCGACTGGATGGCGCCGTCGCGTCGCCCTCTGAGCTACAGAACTGTACGATCGGAAGAAATGACATAGAAGTCTTCCTTACACAGGAGACGCACTAGGTCTCATTCACCGCTTTTCCCAACCCGACATTTCGACGCAATTTTATGAAACACTCTGTATCCCAATTCCCAAATATACGGAGCAGAATAGAGCATACAGAATTTTCATAATTAATTCGAAACTAAGAAATATAGATGGTCTGTCGAAGTAGAGAGTTTCGAACTACTGGGTTTCGAAATTTAGACTCTTTCGGAATAATCCAAGAAGTCCACTGCTAAACATAAGTCTAACCCATACGTATAATATAGAGTACCTATACATAATTGATGTCTAATATAATTCAATTGACATGGCGTGTGCAAAGCGGGCGGTGACGACTGAGTCATTTTAGAGAAGCAATGGATGTAAAAGAAATATTGTAATAACATTTTACGTAAATCTCTTTAGTGCTTCTGAAGGTGCTTGAGCTTTATATCGTTACCCTTAAGGTTGTCTTAGTTGTAGTAAAGTTGTGTACCCTTACCATGTGCCCTTACTAATATTATAAATGAGAAAGTGAGTTTGTTTGTTATTCCTTCACGGCTTGACTAAGCAGCCGATCATTATGAAAATTTGCATACATTTTGTTAGGGGTACAGAGATGGGCTGAGGGGATATGACACCAAAATCACTATGATAAGACTGAGTTTATTTGCTTGCATGCACTAATCTTCCATACGATTACAAAAAATATATCTGTATTTAATTCCTGGATCAAATATTTTATTTGGAGACTAGGCCTACACAAGCACTTTCTCTCACAAAGGCTTTTCAACATATTTCGAATATTCCATGGAAATATATAAAACTAAACTAGTCTCGCCCTATTGGTTTCCTTGGGTCCAAACTGTTCCAATTTTTCGTCTGGGCTGAAACATCGTGGATTCAAACCAGCATTGTCAAATTGCTCTAAAATGGACACTACCGTTTACTGCTAAGCCATAGGTCAAAGGGTATTCTGGGTTCATTGTCATCCATAATCTGTGTTTATACCATGGAGATTTAAAAGGTAGCGTTTTAAGCACATGCTAAGTATACAACCTCAGCTTATGGGATCGAAGGCCAACGGCCGAGAGGCCTTCCTAGATGGTCTCATGGATGGATCAAGTCTACTCAATGCTTGACACAAAGTTGCATGACGCACTCCTATTATGCTAAAGACAGATGTCGATGGAGGAACATCGTAAAACGAAAATTGTCTCTTCATCACGCTCAGAACCCTCAGCAATAAGGACCACGACGCGAGGAAGCGTTCGATACCAACGAAGATTATAGTTGCTACATTGATTTGTTTCCTTTCGTTCTATTACCGTTACGTCATTAACCAGTAGGTACGTACAGGTAATCTTGGTAGCCGCGCGCGTGTACAGAGGTAACAATACAAGGAAAAACATACATTCAAACCTTTTTGCATTTGAATGGAGATTGCCGCGACAAAGTAGACTCGAGAATAAGATCAAAAGGTTTTTTTTGAAGATAAATCCGAGTCTCACGGTGCAGGTTGAAACGTCAATGCCGGAGATCGGATGGGAACAGAGCCATCATCAAGTGAACGGTGGGTAGGGCGCCTACATCGAAACCGAACGCGCCGAACACTTTACAATAATATAAATTTTGAAAGCAAAACACTATATGACAAGGATGTTAATGTGTACGTGCATGTCATGCTCGCAAATTGTCCAAACTGACGGTGGCGTTGGGGGTCGGGTTACTATTGTTCCCTACAATATTGTTCATAATATCGTGATGGTGAGCCCAGTAATGGAGGCTGGAAGGCCGACTCTCACGTCAACTCGAAAATACACGAGAACGTTGCTGCCTTGCGGGCGGTCTGCTCCTATCTTTAAAACCGATATAGTATTTTATATTTTAGATTTAATTTTATGTTGAGACAAATTAATGTCACTATTTATTGACATTCCGCGTACGTAATGTTGTATGTATGTACCTAGTTTTAAATTTTATGTTGAAAAAGAAAAGAAAAAAGAAAAGTACGATATATTTTTAAATGACAAAAAAGGCCGTAACTGGTTTTCTTTCGCCATTTCTTTTTACCAGTGGTCATTTTGCTTTGTTTCCGAAATGGTAGTAGTTTATATAAATCATTTATTACTGTATACTCTGACAAGAGAACGTGTTTGTGAAAACCTATTCTCTGAATAAAAGTTTTGAATTTGAATTATAATTTTAGGGTTATAAATGAAAAAAGTAAAATCCAAATGTTATTGTATTATTACAAGCTTTGCAAGGGTGCAATTAATTGACTTTCCCCCTCTTATACGTTACGTTACGTATACGTTATTGGCTATTTCAATGCCAATAACGTGAAAATAATAAGGATTAAGGTGCTGTCAGACGATGGAGCTTGGTCCGGTAGTGGACCACTGAACCGTCCGGTAGCAGACCATGTACGATCGTGTGGCGCACGGCACGGATATGGTCCGCTACTGGACGGTTCGATGGCTGACTGACTCTGGTGTCATGCGCCATACGGCGCGTGCGGGCCTCGAGTAAACAACTCTTTGCCCGGGTCTAAACTCCGGGGATGACTATCCCCGGGTACTTGATATTTCCATGAGGAGGCTTCAGATTGGACAACACAATTATAGCTAAGAATTTACTTCCGCTCGGGTGAAGACAATGTTCTCCATTGTCCTCCTCCGAGCGGCACAAGACATAGAACATATAAGGAGTTTGGATCGACTAACTTCCCCGTGACTGCCCATGCTTCTAATTTTAAGAAAAACTAAAACAAAACTAAATAAATTTATAAGAATAAATAAATATCTAATATAAAAGAAAAGTTGCGTCGGCTGAGCTCCGCGAACTGCGTCCGCAGCGTGCCCACAGGCGGGCCGCTGCGGGCGCCTCTCGCGGCCCTCAGCCTGCGCTATATATAAATAATAAAATAAATATATAAGTCCCTACTGTTGGGTCAGTCACTAGGAAGCGTCGATCCGAGCGTTTTTCCCCCTTGATAACTGGTTTAGGAGGGCAACATATGCCCTCCTAATCCAGCCCTCAAGGGGGGGAGGGATCGGTTCGATGGTCCGGGACAGGACTAAGTTCGTTCGTCTGGCAGTACTCTTAAGATGCGTGGGCAGCGGCGGGCGGCGGGAAGGACACGCCCGGCCAGGGGCACGCCCACGGTAGGGGCGAGTGCGGGTAGGTGGGCCTTTTAGAAATTTTAGGATTTCAGATGCGCGAGAAACGTAACGTTATACCATTATTGTTTCTAACATTGAATAAAGCTTGATAGCTTTTCAAAGAAAATAAAATAAAAAAATCTGTCGTAACTGCAGTAGGTAAACAAATGGATTCATCTAATTGGCCTGTTTACATAAGCCAAGTCAGCGAGTGTATTCAGTAAATCATGAGTGACCCCGATTCAAAAAGTCAGTCATCAAATCGATCTGCTAACAAGCTGAAAGCTGGACAAGGCTAAACGAATCCGCTTTTATACTAATGGGCGACTGAATAAGGGCTGCAACCGAAGCCGACCCTACGACTGAACATAAGCCATAACGTATTATGTAATCTAACATTTGTTATAATGACCACCACTGGAAAATAACTCTCGAAACCGTTCCATATTACACTTCTGATTTAATACTTATTTGTAACATAAAAATATATATTTTAATTACTATATTTCATTTACATCCTATCCCAATCCTAAAAATCAATAACAATTTAAATATAAATACTTAAGATTTAATTTTTTTTAAATACACATAAAATCGTCAAAAAGTCAAATGGTTAGCTTTTCAAGGTGACTAGGAACGTTAGATAACTAGGGTTTACAGTTCAATAGTTTATTATCTAGATTGAGTTTGCAATATATATGTAGATCTTCAATAATAATAATGCATGTACATATAACTTTTTTAATCTCGAAAAGTCAAGAATTGTTAAAATTAGAACGCGCGTACTAAAAAAGAATAAAATCATGTATACAGAAAGTAGGCTTTCACAGGCAACTACTCTTGCCATGTTGTACATATTCTGTATTAAATAAATAAGCTCTACTAAGCTTTATACTACCACGATTTCGGAAACAAACCAAAATGACCACTGGGTAACGAAATGGTGAAAGAATCTCAAGCCGGCTTTTCACTATGAGATAAAATATGTAAGTATATTTAGCTATTCATACGAACGCTGCCAGTATCTTCGGAACCTTGCCTAAAGGGACTCCTTTTAATAATATATTTTAGTTATTTTATTATATTTTTTAAGGTTTTTAGTTTTAGGTTCATTATAATTTGTTTATAATATGTTTATAATAATATGTTTAGTTTAGTTTTAGTATATTTATCATTTCACATCTTGAGATATAATATTTTATCGCTCGTAATACATTTTGTAGGAGACCATTCACACTGTGTTATCCATATCCATAATAATATTATGAATGTGAAAGTGTGTTTGTTTGTTTTGTTTGTTTGTCCTCCCTTCACGTCGACAGTAATGAACGGATTGATTATGAATTTTTTATTGGGTATAGTTTAAGGTCTGGAGAGTGACATAGGCTAGTTTTTATCCCGGAAAAACATCTCATTCCCACGGGAAAAAAAGTATAACATTATTTTTTCATAATTTTTTAACCGGCATAATTTAAGGTCTGGAGAGTGACATAAGGCTACTTTTTTCCCCACTGGATAAAGAGATTCCCATGGGAAAAATTATTGTCATTTTTCCTTGACCACGCGGGCGGAGCCGCGGGTAACAGCTAGTCAAAATCAAAATCAAATCATTTTTATTCAAATAGGCATATTACAAGCACTTTCGAATCGGCACATTTTTTTCCTACCCCCAATTCAGACGGCAGATTTGTGCTAAGAAGAAACAAGAAACATAGCACTTGGTCTTTTAAAATGGTAATGATAAGAGTTACAATTATGATTTTTTTTTAAAAGTAAACATTGAAACATTATTAAAAAAAAATTAAAAAACTGCAATTTTTTAAAAATAATAGCAAAAGTTTATAATAAAAAGGCGTATCAATATACTGCTATACATACCTATATACATTTTAAGGTGTAAAAGTAAATAAAAAAGTAAACAGTGTATTTAAAAACATATATATACATATATGCGCAATATATTAAGTACCTAGCAGTAGGTAGACTTGTGTTTGGTGTCTGTGCCGAATTGATGATTCCAGCTATTCTTATCATTAAGATAATCTTCAATTCTATAATAAGTCTTTTCGCTGAGTGAAGTAATATATATTATATTATCTCACGTTCCCGGACAAAAGGCCTCCCAATGCCTCGCCTCAGTTTGCATTCATAGCTCAAGATATAAATATATCCATACTAATACTATATATTTATATATAGAGTGACGTGAGGTAATATAATATATATATATATTATATAATCTTATAAATTGGAAAGAGTGTGTGTCTGTTTGTTTGTCCGTCTTTCACGGCAAAACGGAGCGACAAATTGACGTGATTTTTTAAGTGGAGATAATTGAAGGAATGGAGAGTGACATATGAATTGGGACAATTCATACAGATTGAGCTGGCCCCAAAGTAAGCTCCCGGGTTTGCTACGCTATGCTTACTTGCAGATGGGTGCAACGTTAGGTTAGCTTAGGTAATCTATGTTATTTTGTAGATAAAAGATTTGTTTGCTTAAATTGAATAGGCTCCGAAACTACTCCGCTTCAGATTAAAAAAAAAAACATTTCACATATGAATGGTATTGTATGTGCATGTGCCGCAGGCGTTTTGCTTAATTCGCCGTAATACAAAACAGCGAGCCGTTTTAAAAAGCAGGGCCGTTTTGTATTACGGCGGTCAACGGTTAGCCGGATTGCATTACAGCTGAATGATAGTCCGCCGCATTGTATACGACGTTTCGTGTTCTTCAATACGGCTAGACGTAATGTATTATGGAGCTCGATATACGTCTCTTTGTCAGTTTTAGTACCAATTTTCAACACTCACGGCGCTACCTGCCATAACATAACAATTAGGTCCATTATTTAGAAATTGTGATACAAAAAAGTGCAATTATTAATGATTGCAATAAAGAAAACGTGTCATATGTATGTTATAATAGGTAGTGAGTGACATTAAGGAAGTGCATAAGTGCAATTAAATTATCTCCATGCGTACACATTAAAATTAATAAACCTATTATAAAATACAAATACTCCGTACTAAGTGTCTTATTATAAGTACAATGTTTTTTATTTTTATTAATATTTTTTTTTATTTTTCAAACACTGGTTCATTTTGGTAAGGTTGATCGAAGTGGTCACTCAACAATTCAAATTTAATACAATGCGGCTAAACGTCTACCAACATAATTGTAGGAAGTATAGTAATGACAATCCGACTTATCGTTGACCGCCGTAATACAAAACGGCCCTGCTTTTTAAAACGGCCAGCTGTTTTGTATTACGGCGAATTATGTAAAACGCCTGCGACATATGAATAATAATGAGAATGCAATTTAGCATTAAGTCCGCCTATTGTATCAGTACTTATGTATTTGTAGTCAATAAAGTTAAATCCTACTAATATTATAAAGGCGAAAGTAAATGTGTATGTTTGTTCTTCACGCTTAAATGGCTGGGCCAATTTTTATAATATTTTGGTATGTATGTAGCTAATACCTTGGATTAATACTTTTTATCCCGAAAGGTATGCGATGCTTATAGATTTGGTGAAGAATAGATAGCGCTGCTATGTGCATAAATAAATATACGCAAACGAAGTTGTGCGTTGACAGTTTGTCTGTTATCTATGATCCTGATTACCTCATAGCATTATCCCAATTATGCATAATATATACGCGCAATCGGTCTCAACGGTGTTTAATTTCAGTTATTGTAAATTTTGAAAAAAAAAAGTTAAATGACAAAAAGAGGCCGTAACCAGTTTTTTCTTCGCCATTTCTTATATTTGTTTTGGGTGTTTAGGGTGCTCAGGTGGTGTTGTTTAAGAAATGGTGGTAGATTGTAAAGTAGTATATTATAAATTTTATTATTTAATTAAGTACATATACAAGTTGTAAATGACCAGAGAAATTGCCCGTGAAGGGAAGGCTCTAAATAAATGATAGACACCGCTATTATTTTGTTATTACGCAAACTAATTCGACAGCGTTTTGATTTGATTGTTCCCATAATCCTAACGATTTAATCAAAACTTTTCAAACATTAATGATGTACCTATTTATTTGTATATACAAAACATTATAATGATCCACTCTATCCATCGGTGAAAACTGCATATCATTTGATAGGTTTTGAGGTTAATGCATTCAGACATACGTTGTCTCAGTGATAATAGATTACGCATATTTTGGTTGCCTGATCTTTATATTCCCTTTTCAATGAATTGAGAATTTAAGTTTTCGCGCATAATTTTATAATTGAGTCGGTATTAGGTATTTCCAGTAATTAAAACTTTTCGAGACAAAGTGGTATGGATCGCCTGGTTTGTTATGTGTGCTTAGAGACAGGTAAACTGAGACTGAAGACATCGATGGCGCGCGGCACGCAGGCCGGCCTTGGCCCCGCGGCGCGCCGAGACCAAAACATTGGCGGCACAGCTGATGGCGCGTTGCGCTCTAAGTCTGGGCGAGTCAGCCGAGGAGATGCATTATCAGCGAGCCGCGGAGATATGACACGTGCTTTAATTGATTGATAGATTTGCGTTCATGTGATAAGTGGCGCGTGGTGTGTACCTGGCGGCAGGCGGCGGATGGCGGCCAGTGCAGCCGGTGCCGGTGGCTCCAGGAAACAGCGAGGGTAGCAGGGCGCCGGTTGCGGGCCCCACGATGCACTGTCCGTGCCCATGTCGATGTAGCCGTGCCTGTCCAAGCGCCGCGTGGCCCAGCATCGCGGGGACGCGCCGCTCCTCTCCGCCGTGACACACTCAATCGTGGCAACGAGCACTCACTGCGGACACGACCGATCCCGGGGCGCCGCGCGGCAGGATTGAAGGAGTCGACGGCGCGCGGCCGCCCGCCCGCACGCTCCCCGCCACGTGCGCGCCGCACGCTCGGCCGCCACGTGCATGCGGCGGGCACGTGCGCGCCCCCACCCTCCGCCCACGCGCCCCCGGGAACGTGACCAAGGGACCAGCCACCAAAGCCTTTATAAAAACAACCACTGTTCCTCATGAAAGAAACGTCCATGAGGCGTCGAGCATGAAGTATCCGCACGATGTAAAGTAGTAAAATGATCGAGTAAATTCGTCATTAAATCGCATGTAGCAGTAGCAGAGAATAGCAAGAGAATGAAGAGTTGTTTTGACCGACACATCGACACGCAATAATCCTTTATGCCGTATTTTAACCACCTACTGTAATGACGATGACTGAAAATAACACGGGAGCGGTGGGGCACGCGCGTCAACGCGTCCGCGACACAGGCACCGCAAAGAGGTTGCGGTAGCTGACCACTGTAGCATCGTCAAAGTACAGGTCATTTGAAAATAAAATATTTTTTATAAATAATTATAAAAAGTACTTTAATGTCCTAAACGATTTCAGAGTAACGATTTCAGAGTTTAAAGAGTTGTTTGGGCTGTTCAGTTTTTAACTTTCGCGCCGCCCAGTGTCCCGGTACTTTTTTTTTTTACCTATCTAGAATTAATATCGCTACGTCGACAACTCGCAGCAAGACTTCGGTTGAAAACAGGGTCGCTGTAGCTCGCCAACTTCGCTGCAAACCGTCGTCGGCCCACAATAAAAACTCTTTGCCTTGTTTTCATCGTCTTTGTGGGATTCGGAAGGTTTCCACGGATGTTGAGAACTCATTACTCTACATCCAAAAGAATAAATTGTGTATTGAAATTCGAGAGCAATTGTTAACCCTAGTCAGGTGGCTGGGTTTTTCGATCTTCTAGTAGGGTAAACCAAAATCTTAAGGGGCAATTATTAGCACGGGTGTGCGTCGGGATTATAATACAGTAAAACTTAATATTTTTGTAGAGAAATAAAAATTAATGTCTCAAATCAATAAAATATTTTAATTAACCGAGGTATTGTAGGGAAACGCGTTAATGCTTCCGATAAAGACGCACGAGAAAGACACCGCGAGAGGGACGTCGTGTACTCACAAGCAGCATGCCGAAGGCAATAGAAATGTGAAAGACAGTCCTCTCTGGACAGCTCTTGCTCGTAGACAGTATGACGTACTAACCGTATTTCTTATTGAAGCTCGCCCCGTGGCTCAGGAAATCTGCAAATAACGAAAGCATGGTTACGATGAGGAAATAAAAATAATAAATGCAACATAAATGTTTAAAACATTGAGCAAGTGAATGGCATGCAGATGACGCTATTGATCGAGAGCGGTGACGATGACGGCGCGCGGGCCGCTGTGGACGGCGGCAGCCGCCTGGCAAACCACTCGACGTCGCTCGTGCTGGAGACCTGTGTGTTAAGCAGCACCTTCCGATTCCATCCTCAACTTGATAAAGGAAAGTGCGATTTCTTTTGTGTTTTTTAAACCACAGTGGTGGCACACAAGCATACGGCCCGCCTGATGGTAAGAAGTCAACGTAGCCTATGGATGGACGTTTGCAATAAGGCACCTACATGTAAAAAGTGGGGCTTGTCTCACTTGTTCCTTCAAAGGAACTAAAGGGGCTAGAGGGACAAAAACGTCTCGCTGTTCCTTTAAACTAATAAAGGGACTTCTGGGAATATAAATAAAGAGCTTCATCAGCAAGAGCGTCGCGGTTCGTGCTACATTGAGCTGTTTGTTTGTTAGACAACACGTTGAAATGATTTCAACTACGCGTTGGATAATAAAACGCAGCGAAACAGCGTATTCGCCCCTCTGGACAAAAACTCATGGTAGTTATTCCAATATCGTTTACATTAACTTAATAATTTCATATGGGTAATTCACACCAACAATTCGTAAAATTTAAAAGTCTCATAACAGCTTTTTCTGTGTCCAAATCCTTGTTTTTGGTATGTGTATGACATACAAATTTATCGATTTTAAAAAATGAGAAAGTGAGTTTGTTTGTTTCTTGTTATTCCTTCACGGCTTGACTAAGCAGCCGATCATTATGAAAATTTGTATACACATTGTCAGGGGCCCAACATAGGGTAATTCTTACGTGGGCGAAACCGCTGGTAACAGCTAGTTTTTTTAAATATTTTTGTTGGTTTTCTGAATGAATAAATAAATGATGTACAAAGAACTATGTATTCAGATTGGAGATAAAATAAATGATTGATATTGGTTTAAGTAAAAATAAAATTAAAATGATTGTTTTATAAATGGGCGGTATACAGAGCCTCCATCATAACTTCCCAAAATTTGGGCCCTATAACATTACATTGATTGGTTAGATAATAAAGAGTTTATATCATTCAGTGCGGAACTTTTTTTTTGACTTTTTGAACTCTTTGAACTTAAAATAGGAAATGTTGAAAGAGCTTCTTATGAGGGGACTTCGATTTTCCTCGAAGGTATTGTGATATAACATGTTTTGGTAAAAAAAAAAAGAAATGGAAGGTTCTATCTAAATGCGGAATACTTAGGCGGATTCTGTAGAATATAAACAAGTGACGTGATTACGTAATTATCATTTTTCAGAGATAACCCAGAGTTTTTCTTTATTGTCCCGCTAGTTTTCAAGACTTCGATCACAAATAAAAACATTATAAGTGATATCGAAGATAACCAAATCAGTAAGGTATAGTTATAGCCCGGTGGTCGAGTGGCTAGCAATGGTCACTTTATCCCGAAGGCCGCGGGTTCGAATCCTGCGCAAGGCAAACAGTTGTGTACATGAACATGTCTGTTTGCCTTGGTCTAGGTGTTTTCTGCAATATTTATCAGCAATCTACACCATACCCATAGTACACAAGCTTAGTTTGAGACGATATGCTTGCTTGGTTTGAGGCGAATAAAAGCCAATCAAAGTAAGTCTGTACAAGTGACCTTTACCCTCAGACGATAAACCTGCCCACCGCACCGGTGCATCTAAATAATAAGGAAATAGCGCAAAGCGATGATGCAAAATACCTAGGCATGCACCTGGACAGAAGGCTAACATGGCGAAAGCATTTGTGGACCAAACGCAAACAACTCGACATTAAGCTGAGAGAGATGTACCTACTGGCTAGTGGGACGACACTCACAAATGAACGCACATAGCAAGTTTATGGTTTACAAGGTGATCCTGAAACCAATATGAACTTACGGCATCCAACTGTGGGGTACAGCAAGCAACGGCAATATTGACATACTGGAAAGATTTCAAACTAAAACGCTTAGGACGATATTCAACATCCCTCAACATATAAGCAATAAATACATGTATATTTCGACTTTAAACTACCCACAGACCGTTAAAGATGTAATAACGCGAAATAGCAAGAAGTATCAGGACAGACTCTCAAAGCATAATAACAGGCTGGCCCTTCGATTGACGGGAGACGGGGAATTACAACCTGTACAACACGGGCGACTGAAGAGACACAGTGTTCCCAACTTAAAAGAGAGATTCAGCATAAGGAATGAGATATTGAAACTGTGTAGTGTCCACCCATGCTACTAACATGAATGCAGATCCAGGATCTGACATAGAAGTGGCTCATTGTCGCAAGACAGATCACCACGTCGCAGAAATATAAAGAAAAAAAAAAGTAAATTTTTATTCGTTTCAAAATTCCACGGGCCTCTTTGTTACCTCGCGCCCCTAGGCACGTGCCTGGATAATCCGCCACTGAGTGCTGCGTATTTATAATGATTGATTAAAGAAGTAATTTATAGTCACAGCGCTGCAGCGGACTTTAGTTACAATTGAAATAAAAATGGAGCATGAATTGCTCAATAATCTGCTTGTTTAGAGGTATTACATAATTATAGATCAATGTATACAAGGTGTTGTTTTAGTCGGTTGCAATATTTGAATAGAAAATCGTAAGAGGCGTAAATAATTCGTCGGTTCTATTTTAAAAGCCGTAAATAGATTCCTGTAATTTTCAGAGCAGAGCCTCCAAAAATACTGCAACTGTACAAAACCACAAATTGTTATAGGTCTCCCTCTTTAAGAAATACTGATAATTTTATTGAGTCACTAAATAATTAGAGAGATTACAGAATCTTATTATAAAGAGGTAAGATTTATATTTTTGTTTGTAACGATCAAACCCAAAACCTACTGGATTCGAAAAATTCTTTCGCCGTTGGGAAGCTACACTATTTGCTGGTAACTAGGCATAATAAAACAAAAGGAGAACCTTTGTACAACCCGTGCGAAGTCGGGGCGGTCCGCTAGTATCTCATGAAATATAATTGTAATGGAATACTTTAAGAACATTTTACGTGACCACTGCGACACAGCGGCAGAGGAATATCTCACGACTGTACACATTCCTGACATCAGGTGCGTGGCAATGAGTGCGATATATTTGCAGATAGAAGAGAGGTAGGGCACAACGGGTAATCCGCTCAAATCGGAGCAGCCCGTCTGGGGAAGGTCCTCCTAAAGATGATCGTAGCCAAATAGCATTGGTCTCGGCTATGTTGGGTTCCTACCGTGAGTAAGGTCTCCAGTGCTCCTCTTGGGAGGGTTGGGTGGGTTGGCAACGCGTGAGTAATACCCCCGGTATTGCAAGCATCTATAGGCTACGGTGATGCTTACCATCAGGCGGGCCGTATGCTTGTTTGCCAACTTTGTAGTATAAAAAAAAAGAAAGATAGGTTCGTCCGTATGCTTCGCAAGAGAATATTAGATTTATTGAAATCATGTTATTTATTATTTCTAAATTAATATTCTAACTATTTTCTATTGTACAGCGATTTGGATTTTACTGTAGGTTAGGTACCTAATGATGGGCAAAAATAAAAAATATATCCTTCCAGGATTTACTCCCTGCACATAAGGAGTGCCTTACACAAACATCTGGATTATGGTGTGGACCATGTCATGTTTAAATCTAAACTCATCCATCACATACAACAAATTAAAGCGTATAAATTACATACTTAAAACGCACTAAGGGCAAATATCTGCATTGCTCTTCGACATTAAAAGCAATGCGATGCGAATTCGCAGTAACAGTGTGTGTGGGAACCACGTGGGAACCCTACACAAACAATTTTATAAAATAAATTAAAGAAGAAACGCTAGAATACTATAAAGCAAAATTGACTTTGACCCCGTTTACAATTCTGCTGACGCCAAAACTAGTATGGCAAGTGCAATGTTCAATCAAAAAATACATCGGCAACACGTGTGACCACGTGGTACTGAAGGGAAACAATAACATTAAACCATTGATATATGAAACATAGGGACAAATTGTATGTTCGTGCGTTACGGCCAATATATATCCCGTATGGGACTTTCCTGATATGCGTTACGGCCGGTATACTTCCCGTACCACTACCAACATTTGAAATCCTCTATCTCTGTAAAGAATCGGATATTCGACATGGTTCTTTCTAAATTTTGAAGGCAAACTACTCCTTTATCTCACTTTAAAGTCGCCCGAAAATCCATCCAGAATCTTCTTAGTTGAGAGCAAAAATATAGACCCTTAAAATTACGGGTAAAATACAACCCGTGCCGCGTATATTAATCCCCATTTTACGGGGTTGTTTGTGGGTAGTAGTGATGGGCGAGTTGTCTTTTGATCTATCTTTAAAACCATGCCAACATTTATAACAGGAATAAAAAATATTTACTCACTAGCTTTTACCCGCGGCTCCGCCCGCGTGGTCAAGGGAAAATGTCAATAATTTTTTCCATGGGAATATCTTTATCTATGTTACTCTCCAGACCTTAAATTATTCTCGTTAAAAAATTATGAAAAAATAATGTTCTTCCCGTGGGAATGAGTGGTTTTCCCGGGATAAAAAGTAGCCTATGTCGCTCTTCAGACCTTAAATCATCTCTGAAAAAAAAATAATGAGGGTACTTAGGTTCCTTTCGACGTGAAAGAAGAACAAAAAAAATATATATTTTATTTTTTCACTAGGAATAAGATGTTTTTCCGGGATAAAAAGTAGCCTAGGTATGTCACTCTCCAGACCGTAAACTATCCCCAATAATAAAATCATATCAATCTGTGCATTACTTTCGACGTGAAGGGAGGACAAACAAACAAACACACTTTCACATTTATAATATTAGTATGGAAGTATGGATTCATTTACTCATTTTTATTTTGCGGGTAAAAAATACACGTGCGCACCTCACAACAAATGAGTTATGACTTGCGCCCACACAGCTCAGTGCGGTACGGGGTATATTTTTCCCGTATAGCATTTAGTTCGTGCGTTACGGCCATTACTAAACTAAATTATATTGATGCGATACGGCCTAAATACTTCCCGTATTGTATTTTTTGGGGGTGGCTGTAGTAAAAATGACGATGACAAAAATATCGATATCTTTTTTATTCGCAAGGGAACAAAGAAATTTCTTCTACGCACAGGGAAACAGATAGCGATTTCAGACAGCGCACTGAGCTGAAAGCTAATACGGGTCATATACTACCCGTAAAACGTACGAACGAGATTTGTAATTTTTGATTGTAACAAATAAAGTCAAAAACTACTAGAAAATAAAAATAAAAATCTTTCATTGTTGGGAATGTACATTAGGTACCCCGGATAACACAGGCTATATTATATATTTTTATTAAAATTAGGGATCCTTCGGACCGATTGTTTGATCAGTAGTTAAGTATACTAACGGATAAAATTAGTTGAAAAAACTAACTATTTGTTAAAAATTGCTACGAATTTTAACCATTAGTATACACTACTGATCAAACAATCGGCCCTTAGTCCTTAGGGTTAAAAAACCCGTGCGAAACCGGGGCGGTCTGCTAGTTGACATATAAAAAGATATCGCATTTTGTATAATAATATTCTAAGAAATAAACAGATAAGTAGTAATAGTTTGCAAACAGGCATCTGCGGAAGATCAACGCCATGGAGTCGGATGACCGGGTTCGACGTCGTTTTAAGCAGATGCCTTTTTGTTGTCTGATTTACGAGTACATAGAGACATTTTTTAAGTTCTTAAATGTAAGTTATATAATTCTTCTTTATTAACAAACAGGTCGGATTTAATCAGAAAGAAAATAGACGGAGTAGGAAGTATTGAAAGGACATCCCTCCGTAACAACTATGTTAGAGACAGCGAATTTGAAACAAAAGGCATTTGAGCCTAGAGAGAAGGCAAATCAAGTGAAGCTCGATTGCCGAGCACCACGTTCTATTGTTACATTACATACCTCTAATGCTGTGAGCTGTTTTTTTACTATTTTTATTCCAATAATATAAATTGCAACCGTTTAAAAGCCTGATCGGATTATAGGATTAGCGAGCTGAGAGGATTCTCTGCTCGCTACGAGATCATAATAATTGATGATAGAAACTGTTAATAATATTTCTCATTTAATATCTCATATCACGTAATACCTTTCTCTTTGTTAGTACCTATGAGAAAGTCCTTGGCTGAAAATGTACCAAAAGTCCTGATCAATTCTCATAATTTTTTCGTGATGTTGGATACAGACCCGGAAGGAACCAGAGAAAATTATAATGATGGGAATGAAAGATGAAAATAATATGATAAAAAATAATAAAACCTATAGTTTGGTATAACCTTTTTATGGTTTAATTGAGGAATCTTCATTATTTATTTTATTATTTTATATTTTCGAATAGCTAGAGCATAAACCATTTCTGTTTCGTAAGATTTTTTTTAGGTCAAAACATACTTTATCCTGATTGTTTACGATACTGTAAAAATAAATATAACGCAAAGTTTTGCAATTGCAAAACTCTTACGGAGTTAAAAGCAATTACATTGAGTTAAGAGCAAAGCATTGTATCTCGGAACTACCGGGGTTTCGGTCTTACAAGAAGGAATACTAGAAGGGTTTCCATAAACGCCGTAGTTGAGTACTAATTAACAAGTTCCGACCTATTTCAGTACAATGTGTTTCAACATAGCCACAACATTTATATAATGGGTTGTCGACATTTTCAGAAAGTAATGCAATACGTTCGGTGAGTGAGAGATCCAGAGCTCAATCCCTTCCCTTCCCCCTTCCCTTTTTTCCGTAGTTTGCTGGTGCTGAGGTGATCATTTACCATCAGGTGATACATCTTGGAGTGGTAGAGCAATTATTATGAAATGGGCTAGCTCGACGGGGGAAGTACCACCCTCTCACAGAATATCGACGTGAAGCAACAATGCGATTCGTTTGGTGAGTGAGAGATCCGGAAACCCAACTCCTTCCCTATCCCCTCTTTCCCCCTCCTTCTTTCCCTTCTCTTCCTCCTTCCTTTCCTCCAACCTTCTTAGTGGACAACGCATTGGTAGCACCCCTCGTGTTACTGATGTCCATAGGCGGCGGTGATCGCTTTCCATCAGGTGGCCCGCTTGCTTGTTTGAAAAAAACATTATTTTGCAGCTGATCATCATGATATGTATACAAACACTTATTGTCCGCGGTACAGAGAAGGACATAGCTACATTTTTCCCCGCTAGATAAAATATTTCCCACGGGAAAAAGGGTACACAACTCATAGAAAGTTTTCCTCGATGACGTGGATATAAAGGCTGCCTTTAATGATTGAAGTTTAATTTTATACTGAACTAGCTTTTTTGCCAGCGACTTCATCCGCGTGAAGTTCCGTACCCGTTCCCGTGGGAACCACATAGAATTTTGGGAAAAGCTATAGCCTATGTCACTCCCTGATAATGTAGCTTTCTACTGGTGAAAGAATTTTTGAAATCGGTCCAGTAGTTTCGGAGCCTATTCAATGCAAACAAACAAACCAACAAACAAACAATCAAATCTTTCCTCTTTATAATATTAGATATAGACTAGCGACTCGTCCCGGCTTCGCACGAATTTAGTAAGTCGCTATTTTTATTTTAAAAAAATAAAAGTAATTTTTTTTATATTTAAAAACAACTTTTTATTTAATTGCGCTAAAAAGAATAAAATAAACTTTTCTTTTAAAACTTTAACTAGGTATCAAATTATAACGTCATTACACAATTTATATGACATAAAAGGTTGTCGCGAGATTTAATTACTAACATTTACTCGTAGTACGAATAAATGTTAGTTCGATAATTATGTAAACAGAATCTCGCGACAAGCTTTTATCTATAACTAGCTGCCCGGCCCGGCTTCGCCCGGGTACTGTTTCGTTTTTTTTTCAATCTTTCTGAGAGATTTTCTTAATATTTTTTTCCGTAAGAACCTTGTACAGAGTATTAGAAAACTACAAAAAAAAATCAGCCAAATCGGTCAAGCCGTTTTCATGTTATGTCGTGACAACGGAAAACGGGTTTCATTTTTAAATATATAGATATAATAAAAGTGTAAAAAAAGTTTGTCTGTACATTGAATATATTTCCAAAAAAATTGTTTAGGGCGATGAAGAATAAGCAATAGAACAAGAATTTCGTAAAATTTTGTTCGTCTGTTTGTATGTATGTATGTATGTTTGTATGTTTGTATGTATGTTTGTACACGCTAATCTCAGAAACGGCTGAACCGATTTGGATGTGGTTTTCACTAATATGTGGCTAATTGCTCAACTTAACATTTAGTGTATGTTTCTTTTCAAAATTCCCACGGGAATCCGAGATATACGCAAACGAAGTTGCGAAGGTATATCAACGCACAGCCCAAACCGCTGGGTCTGGAGATTCCAAATTTGGCATGTAGGTTACTTACGACGTCTAGGGATATACAAAGAAAGGATTTTTCAAAATTCCCACGGGAAAGCGAGATATACGCAAACGAAGTTGCAAGAGGACGCACAGACCAAACCGTTGGGTCTAGAGATGCCAAATTTGGCATGTAGGGTCCTTATATGGTCCGGACCGACCGGACCGGACCGGACCGGACCGGACCGGAACGGACCGGACC
This sequence comes from Endotricha flammealis, assembly GCA_905163395.2. Lineage (NCBI taxonomy): Eukaryota > Metazoa > Arthropoda > Insecta > Lepidoptera > Pyralidae > Endotricha > Endotricha flammealis. Next base: position 21,925,314 of record LR990852.1, read on the forward strand.
GGAACGGACCGGACCCGACCGGAACGGACCGGACCCGACCGGAACGGACCGGACCGGACCCGAACGGATCAGACCTGATCGGTCCGGAAGGAACCGCACCGTACCGAGTCCGTGCCGGACCGGACCGTTTTTTTTTTTGTCCGTCTGTTTGTATGTTTGTTTGCACACGCTAATCTCAGAAACGGCTGAACCGATTTGGATGCGGTTTTCACTAATATGTGGCGATTTGCTCAACTTAACATTTAGTGTATGTTTCTTTTCAAAATTCCCACGGGAATCCGAGATATACGCAAACGAAGTTGCAAGGGGATATCAACGCACAGCCCAAACCGCTGGGTCTAGAGATTCCAAATTTGGCATGTAGGGTCCATATAAGGACCGGACCGGACCGGAACGGATCAGACCTGATCGGTCCGGAAGGAACCGCACCGTACCGGGCCGTGCCAGACCGGACCGGTTTTTTTTTCTGTACAAAAATATGCTAATTGGCATGTAGGTTCCATATAAAATATAATATCGTTGAGTTAGTATCCCATAACACAAGTTTCGAACTTACTTTGGGGCTAGCTCAAACTGTATGAATTGTCCCTATATATTTATTTATTTATTTTATATCAGGACCGGACCGACCGGACCGGCCCGGACTGACCGGACCGACCGGACCGGATGGAACCGTACCGTACCAGGCCGTGCAGGACCGGAATTTGTTTCTGAAGAAAAATATGCTAATTGTTACTAGGCCACGCGGGCGAAGCCGCGGGCAGAAGCTAGTGTCATATAAATTGTGTAATGACGTTATAATTTGATACCTAGTTAAAGTTTTAAAAGAAAAGTTTATTTTATTCTTTTTAGCGCAATTAAATAAAAGCTTGTTTTTAAATATATATTTTTTACTTTTAATTTATTTTTAAAAGCTTTTATTTAACTTGACCTGTATGTATGTACCATGAAGGAGGTTAGTATCTCCTTCATGGTATGTATGTATGTAAGGGTGGAATCTTGGAACGAAAATTTGAACCACTTCCCGAAGACCGATTGAGCTGAAACTGTAGGTCAGATGACAATACAATATTATGATAACAAAATTACAACACAGCCGTTTGTGTTCCGTTTTTCGTACAAAACCGTTCCGACCAAAAACCTATAGGGTACTTCCGGTTGTCCTAGAATCATGAAATTTGGCAATAAGCAAAATCGTTTAGCACAAGTATAGGAATAAATATGAAAACCGTAAATTTGTAGTTGCTTCTTCTTCTTTAAGCAACCAATATAATGTGACCCTGCCTTTGGTACATGGCTCTTTTTATACCGGTTTTGAATTAAAATGTATTTTATCTATTACTAGCTTTTCCTCGCGGCTTCGCTCGCGTTAATTTTATGACATAGATCTCGTTTGACAACAAAACAACCCATAGCGCGATTTGTGGCGCCATCTGTTGGCCGATAGCATCCCATACAGCGCCCTCTATAGTAGAAAAAATATTTTCCCTTTGGATTGACATACTTTCACGGGTAAAAAGGTAGCCTATGTTGGGCTCTGCACCCCTGACAATACATATATCCAAATTTTCATAATGATCAACTGATTAGTCAAGCCGTGAAGGAATAACAAACAAACAAACTCACTTTCTCATTTATAATATTAGTATGATAGTATGACTAGTATGATTGGATGGGAAGGAACCCCCTCATGCGCGAGTTCTACTTGCCCTTGGTCGGTATTTTATTTTTGATGGGTACATAAACCCGTTTAGTTTGTCGCAGGGTGACTGTAGTAAAATCAGGAAATTATATAGGTATTCAAATTGCTGGTGCTAGTTATTACAAATAAATTCATTAGACTAGTACCGCCTCTCGACAATAGATGGCACTGCGAAACCTGTCCAGTAAGGTAAAAAATAAATTAAAAGTAAAAAAATATATATTTAAAAACAAGCTTTTATTTAATTGCGCTAAAAAGAATAAAATAAACTTTTCTTTTAACACTTTTACTATCACCTTATAACGTCATGACACAATTTATTGACATAAAAGCTTGTACTTGACTAAGCAGTCGATCATTATGAAAATTTGTATACATATTGTCAGGGGTACAGAGCTCAATATAGGCTACTTTTTACCCGTGAAAGTATGTCATTCCAAAAGGAAAATATTTTTCTACTATAGAGGACGCTGTATGCGATGCTATCGGCCAACAGATGGCGCCACAAGTCGCGCTATGGGTTGTTTTGTTGTCAAACGAGATGTATGTCATAAAATTAACGGGTCATAAAATTAAAGGTCTCCAGAGCTCCACTTGGGGGTGGGAGGGTTGGCAACGCGTGAGTGATACCCTCGATATTGCAAGTGCCTAGGCTACGGTGATGCTTACCAACAGGCGGGCCGTATGCTTGTTTGCCAACTTTGTGGTATAAAATAATAATAATAAAAAAGCTAATTTTAAAGCTCCTTTATAAATCACATTAATGGACGACACTACGACATGAACTTTTGTGATAACAATAATGGCAAACTAGCTACCTTGCATTTAAGGGAAACAGGAATTTCTCACCGAAGCGCGCACAGGCCACTGAGGCCTACCTTTTTGAGAAACGCAAATCAGATCAAGCGACAGCAGCTGACCAAGTGGACTGGTTTTCAAAAAAGGCTCCCCCTGTCAAGTTTCTTGCGGCACTTCTTCTTCTTCTCAACAGGCCATTTAATGCAAAAGTATTTCCCGTAAATCGACATGCAAAATAAATTATTTTATTATTATTTATCACTATCACCATGGAATGGCCACTTACGACGCTCTTGTAGATATTTTTTTGTAGTATTATAAATCAACAGATAAGAAAGTTTTGAGCAAAAAAAAATATATCTCACCAAACTGGAACATTATGGTTTCACTGAATAACAAACACAGTATCATGAATACTTAAAGGTCACTCGATAAAAACAAATCATAATTCTGTATAATAATATGTTATTACAATACTACTGGATCTGCTCGGGTTTTAGTAAGAATCCCTAATAAAATAAAATATAATATAGCCTATGTACTGGGGGGAGGGGGGGGGGGGATAGTGTAGCTTACCAACGGTGAAAAATTATCAAATCAATCATTTCTTAAGAGAGGTAGGGCGCCGCGGATAATCCGTCGATAGCAGCCCGTCTGGGGAAGGACCTCCACCTTACAGAAGATCGTAGCCAGATAGCATTGGTCTCTGCCATGTTGTGTTCCTACGGTGAGTAAGGTTTCCAGAGCTCCACTTGGGGGGGCTGGGTGGGTTGGCAACGCGTGAGTGTCTATAGCCTAGAGGCTACGGTGATGCTTACCATCAGACGGGCCGTATGCTTGTTTGCCACCCTAGTAGTATAAAAAAATAAAATAAAAATACAAATACTTTTATCAATGATAGTGTAGATTGTGCAATATATAGTAATGACAACTGTCCATCTGTCTGTACCGACGACGCGCGACGGGGGAACGAGCGACGACATTAATGATCTAATAAATAAAGTACAAAATGAATACTAGTGTAAGTTATCAAAGAGATTATAAACTAATGTAATAAATTTGCAAAACATGACTACACTTTTTTAAATTGACAAAGTGACTAGACCTTCTGCGGTCTTTAGATACGACACCGGAAAATGGCGTGACAATCGAGAAAATTAATATTATATTTTTCCTAGTTTGATAAGCTGTTTGCCGCGACATCTGTAACTTCTTCGCGCAACGAACCCAAGGAGGCGGCGGCAGACAGGCGCTGCTCGTTGCATCGAAGGCGTGCGGCGAAGCACCACTGTGCTTCGCCTCCGCGCTGCGCCGACAGAGGGCGCGTCTCTGCAGCGCCATCTGGCGAGCGGCCTGCCGCCTAGGCAGGTGGCGCGCTCATTTCGTAGAACCTTTTCACGTAGCAGATAATTAAAATAGAAAACTCACCGTTTCTACTCATGATCACTATAATTAAATTTTAAAGCAAGGTTTCCTGCATAACATTTCAATACACATAACAATATAATTTATAGATAATCAAAAAGAGCGATGTAAATAAACCATTTGTGTGAGTGGTGAGGCCGGTCACATGTGCGCACTGTGACCGTGTGTAGTCGGCGGCGATTGGCGCAGCGGGGCGGTGCGTCGGTAAAGCGGCCTGCGCTCGGCACGTGACGCGGTCGGCGCGCCGCACCAAACTGCCCACAGATGGCGCCGCGGCGGGCCGTGTTTACCACCGCGCCGCATTACCGGGCGTGACATAATTCCACATAATAATGGGCAGTGGGCCGATTGCAGCGGCGCGAAAGCGACTTTTGACGCGGCGAGCGATACATGGCGGGCCGCTTTCCTCTCGTTACTTCTATCTGTACGGCACTCCGTACTCCGCCCGCAGTGAAATGCTCGACCTTGAGAACGCGAAACGAACGAGTGTCGTCGCTATAGTTAGCTCGACAGCGTCGACTCCAAGGCCCGCTATTGTCGGTGCGTGCTTTTACGCGGAGTGCCGGAATTCAGTAACACGTGCCGGAGTCACATTCACAATTGAGAATTTAAAAATATATTCCTAGTTCAGTAAATGCTTAAAAAGATGTTGGAATATGCAATGAAAAAGTTGAGAGCAGAAAATTTTCTCTTTTTCTTCCACTTTGCCAACCCCTTAAAGGTAAGCCCCAGGGGTGCCAGAGTAGCCACCAGGCCAAAGTCGAGCACAAGTCGTGTGATCCTTGTCTAGAAGCATTTTTAACCCTTTGTAACTTTGTTATGTGTGATAAAGCTAGCCATTTCAATAGCAAAGAGACAACTCTATTAAACCTAACCATAATGTTTCCAAATTACGTACTACTCTCGTGACATGGTTTACCAGCTATACGTAATGTTCTGAAATTCTGTCACTTATGGACTTAATCATACTCACCGATCATTAAAAATATAATTACTACAATTTTAGATTCAGATAGTGATATGTCTGTGCTCTAAGGAAAAATCTCAAATATCGTGTGAGGCCATTGCAAGGCTCATTTTCGAAACTTTGTTTATATGCATTTGGCAAAGTCTGTCTCTATAACATCGTCCCGCAAACATATCTTTGTGATCGCATATAGGCTGGAGACACACACAATACAGGGAGTAAAGACTTCACTTGAGTGAGAATAATAAAAAAAATCGGCACAATTCACCCATCGCCACCTGGTCCTAATGACAGGCTTAATCTTGGGTTATGGGTATCAGACAGCGGATATATTATCGTAAATATATACAATACATAAAAAACAACTAGATTGAAGGATAAATACATGTCATCATATAAATGTAGGATCACTACCAACGGCCGGACAACCGGGAATAAATTGGGAAAAGCTGAACGTTTATACGATTATTCCTTTAGTTATTCCAAACGATTTTTTTAAATCCCTGGTGATAATGTGCTGCTAAAATGTTAATGAAAAGTGTTTTTTGAAAAAAACCTCGAAGGCGGGGCAGATCGCGGAGCGTGTAAAATACTAGCAGCAGATGTAAATGGCTTAAATAATTAGGAAATGCTAAATCACATGTTAATAATTTTTTTTCTTCCTTCCATATCATTTGAAAATGGGCGTACCTCAAGGTTCTATTTTGGGTCCTCTCTTATTTCATAATGATTTATCTGACTTGTTACAAAAAATTGGAGAAGTACTTGTGTTTTTCTGACGATACCACATTTATTTTAAACTAAATGTATTTAACTTAGGTACCCAATCCATGTACCCAAACCAATGTTAGGCAGCTCCATGTTGATTTAGTCATAACATATAACACCAAACACACATGACAATGATATTGTATTTCTTAGTAAGTAGGTACAAACTAATTCAAAGTTGCAATGGGGGCACTCATAAAACGAAATTTGCTCGTAGACTCAGTTCCGCAGATTATGCGCTTAGGATAACCAGACAGAAGTGATACTGATTGTTTATCTTAGTTAATGCCACCTTATTATGACATGGCATGTTGCTCAGGGTACAGCAGTTGGACATAGGCCTCTTCCTAACATTCACAGCGTGACAAAATATTATCGAAGAAGGGGCAAATACTCCCGAATCAAGCTCTACAAGTGATGATGAATCAAGTGACAACATGCCACTAGGTAATTATTTCTCTTTACAAGTGTGTCGATTCCCGGAACTGCCCAATTCGGAGGGTTGGCGTTCCTGCCTACCCATCCGGATGGGTGAGCGGTGTATTTTTATTTTCCTAGAACAGCACTTTGACCAGATTCTGTAATATTCTTTGTTTTTGCCTTAGCTACTGTGCAACGTCAACAACAACGTAGGGGAAGAGGACTGAGGAGACGAATGCGTGGTCCTCATTCCATACAAGCTGCGCGTACTGTTCATGAAGACAGTATGGTATCATCGAGTGGAATATTATGGCAAACTGTATCTGAAAATAATAGTGGACACGTAGGTCGACGAGCACGGCACAATGTTATATCTGAACAATCTGGACCAAACTCCAATAGTACCACTAATACCTGAAGACTGTATTTCAGCTGCAGATACAAGAAAAAGACGACACTTTTACATATCGGGTTGTAAAAATAAATCAAATAAAACATAATCAACAAAATGTTTTTTTATCAAAATTGTATGTAGTTATATGAATCTGTTATTATTATCAATCTATTACGTTTTTGTTAAAATATAAATAGACAATAATAATTAAGTACGTAAACTATAAATGATTTTAAATTGTAGTATTTCAAATTAATATTTTTAATCGTTTCCTAACCATTTATCATATTAAAAATGTATTTTATAATATGTGGTCAAATGACCCCTCGCCGTCGTTCTAGGTAAGAACATTTTCCCGTCTTTCTAGTGTTAAAGAGATAAATCTTCACTGTTGCTTCCAAATATATTATTGTAAATATAACGATTTAGGGAAAGTCGCAGGAAGCCGCTGGCAGAAAGCCGCTGCCAGCAGGTTGCATTGGAGGCGTTTAGGGGAGGTCTATGTCCAGCAGTGGAATTTTTGTGGCTGAGATGATGATGATGAAATATAATGTAGGCTTGTCCGTAGAAAAGAAATATATCCAATTTTTACAAGAGTCTGCGATAACAAAAAGTTATGTTTCGAAATAAAAACAAATTGTTAAATAATGGTAGTAGCTATATGAGTATTTATATTATGGACACTTTAGAATGCAGTTTGTTCGTAAGTTGTTATAAGTTGTTTGTAGAATTTCTTTTATCTAGGTCTTTTGGAGATCGAAAAATACTATTCGTAAATAAATTCAGATAAAGTATTTATTTTTTTAAATCTTGAAAAACCTTGAACTAAAATTGGTACAAACTATTTTTAATTTGTGTTCGTAAATTCTTATTCACATTAACAAGACATTCGAATGTCTATTTAATTTATTTACAGGATGCCTAATGATATTATCTAAAGTTGTAAAAGACAATTTTGAATTAGCTTGTTTTGAGCTGGAACGGTGAACATCGCATCGCGACAATTGCTCTGTTATTGAATTCATTAGCCGCCGCTTCTCTTAATTGTACAGAAACGAGGGGCGCTCTACGCTGGGGCAAACGATGGCGGGTGCGAGGCGTCAAGCACAGTACGCCGGAAGCAATCAACACGACGACGAGCGCCGCGCTGTGTTGAACACTTTCATTATAAGCGCACCAAGAAGGCACGACTTGACTTGAGTTTTAGAAGCTCGATAGAGTCGCTGTGTGTCGCATATACAAACAACGTTGAGCCTAGTCAATGTTCAGATGGGTTTTGTTATCTTGAGCTTCGTGCACGCTAAACCGGTTCCGGCTTTTGTTGATGGATGAAAGTCAAGTGGGGGACTTTCAGGCGGCTTGAAAACACCTCTGCCGATTCGCAATGGAGCGGCGTGGCAGAGTACGCTCTAATCCCCTCGATTGTAGGAAGACCCGTTTCCAGCAGTGGGATGATTATGGCTGATATGCTGCTGCTAAGCCTTCACAAGAAGGCACGAAAGGAAAACGGTCCGAAACTCCACGGTCTGTTGTATTGCAGCACGATCCTGGCATTTAACCCCTTTGATGGTAATGCGTCTGTGGCGCGGGGAGCTGCAACACACCTACTACGTATTCTTATCTTATCGCGTTACAATGCGACGTAGGTATCTCGAGTTTATAATAAATTCACCCAAGTATAATTATTACACGAAATAGGTAAGTTAGCGCTGTCAGTAAACCTGATAAGCGGTGGGAGATGTCGGACGCGTGCAGAGAAATACTCGCGAAAGAATGGTTTTGGGATATGTTGGGCGTTTTTAAATGAAATTATGCTGGACTTTTCCAGCAAAATAAGTAAGAGTGTATCAATGAAGGAATAAATCATATTTGACTGCAACATTTTTCTATTTCTGCTACAATAGCAAAAATAATTCGGATTAGAGGAAATAGTAGATTTTACAACAAGTGCACAAAACGAATCATTTCTATCCGAGACTGAAGGCGAGGGCTGATAGTAATGTCGAGGATAAAAATGGTTTTGTGGACGAGTTATAAACTCTGCTTTTCACTTCGATTGCGAGGAAATAAAACAGTAATATAACATCTTTATTTAAAATTCAAAGTAAAATTAGTACAGTTTCGAATACTGAAGGAAATTGTTTTTCACTTCTCATGCTTTGAAATTGCTTATTTGTGTAGGATATACCTAGGCTGCATAAAATCTATTAATTAATTACAATCTATTAATTCGAAAGAACACTTTCCGAGACCGTAGTTACTAGTTTTTCTTTTCTCTTTGTGATATTTTTCCCGAGACTTTGGCGGTAATATCTCTGTGCATTAATTTCCATAAGCGTATTAGGCGAGAGTGCTAAATCCTCTTCTTCACTGGTCATTTTTAACAATTTTAGCAAGTCGAAGAAATTAATAAACCCACGAAAAAACAAGACTTGTTTCCCGCCGCTTTTTTTTTTAAATCTTACGACTATGATATTAGGCTTGGGCTGCAGACCTATACAGCATACTATTAAATTAATTTTGTAATAAAATAATTTTCTTAAATTAATTAAATAACCTACCGTACTTTAATTTAAATTTTAATATCTTTTATGACTTAAAAAACGCATAAGGCAAATAAATTAAAGTAAATATTATAAAATAACAAATTCTATCTCTGAACTTTTTATTGTGTTTGGCTGTATGGCTCATTTCCTTACATTTATGAGTAGATACGTTTTTGCCCTTGTGCACAAAATTCGATTTTGTGCAGCCTATATCCTGCGCAAATAAGCATTTTCTGAGTGTGAGAAGTGAAAAAAGATAAACACACCATCTTAAAAGAGCAAGTGCTAAGTTTATTGCCATTTTTTCTTCGTACATACTGCTGTCGTGGTAGGAAAAAATGAGCTGATTCGAAAAACCTTGTAATATGCATGTTTGATTAAGGACATATTGAGTTTGAGTTTAAAATAGCAGTAGTTCTGTTACTAGTAGGTAGTTGTGCGGCAGAAACTAAGAAACACGAGCTCACGGCCCTCCGGTCCGGTGTCCGGGGCGGCGGCGGTGTCGGTTGCGGCCACCCGAGTGCGGACGGGCTTATGACCGATTGTGTCAAATGATAGCGGCGAGGAGCTCGATGGCCTCGTTGTGTGTATTATAGAGGGACGCACATGCAAGTTAAGCAACGACAACCCTAGTCTATACTTGGATGGGTTTAAAAAAACTCGAGCTCCTTCGTGCTGCTGTTACTGATAGATAATAGACGTCAAGTCAGTGATTGTTAGGTAACTTGGAAACACTGATACAAGCTACCCGCAGTTGCGGGAAGCACGATACGAAAAGAAGAAGGCGAAAACCGCGTGGGCGGTCGCTGGATGCAGCCAGAAACGGCTTCCGCGAAGTCGGAAACCCGAGGGCCAAGGTTAGGTGCCATAAGTTTTGAGTGTTAGACCCTAGCCACTAACTATGAACTGTAAAGCTCGTAAATTGACTGGTTTGAACAGTATCAAATTCTCACAGAATATCGATATGAAATAGCGATGATATGCCGATGTGTTTAGGCTGTGCGTTGATCGGTCCGTCAGTCAGTCCGTAATTCAGGACTTTAAAGATACAATGACCAAAAAAAAATTCACGTGAACAAAACTTCAAATTGTTTCACGTTCACATTAGTTACATTACACATTACATTGTTTTCCTTTTAGTAATTTTAAAACTTAAAAATGTATACTGCTCATCAAGAAAGTGAATAAAAGCCAGAAGGATAAAACAAAGAGACAACCGTAGGCAGCATCTGTAACGAATAGATCGGTGCGAGCGGGGGCGGCGAGTGTGCCGGTACGTGTGTGCAAGGAATTAAGTTATTTTTCTTGGTTCCCGGAAGCTTGCGGCAGGGGGGCGAGACGGGTGGGGCGCGAGTGGCGCCGCGCCGGCGAACCCGCCACGCGCGAGACTCCGCGACGCCTCGCGACCCGGACTACTGGACTCCCAAATCACAACATCCACACAAACCTGAGTCAACTGAGGTGGAGTCGTCAGCTTAGTTTTAGAGGTTGCGCTGACAGCAAAATGTATGAACCGTCCACGATAATTAACTATTCGTTCATAAATTTTTGATTGTCACAGCCGACGGTCAGCGTGCTGTCTGAGAAACTCTAAAACCAGCCTAAGCATAGCATACGCCACGCGAGCGCTTCACAGTCTACTACGCTGCCTTAGATATGCGACGGCTCTATTATCACTATTATGGTAACAGTTATTATATCAGCGACAATTTCTAAGGTTTCATCGTAACAGCTGATTACGTGACCCGGTTCACTGCACCCCTGAGACGGAAGAGGGTGGCGAGAGGGCGCGGGGCGGCGACGACAGGAGGGAGGAATTGTATCCCTTATTGTGCGAGGTCACTTCGCGATAGAACACGAAGCCGCAGGAGCGCGACTCGTTGCAACAGCCGGCGCGACTCGCTCGCGGATGCAGCTCACGGCACGTTTTAATTTCAAGATGCAACTTTATTTCGTTCCCTTTCGCCATTTTGTTTGTAGGGGCTCAGTAATTAAATTAGGAACGACTCAGAAATGGCATGGTTCTGCGCTACGCCGCGTCCTTGCGCACGGAGGCCGCTTGCAGCGTAGAGGCGCTACGACGACGTCGCGAATGCTACGGAAATTGCTACAGACTTTTCTAGTTACTAAGAGACACTATCGCCGGGGTAGTCTGTAGCTCTTTCTATTTTATGACTTCTATTCTGTTTGCTTATGTCAAGGAAAAACGAGGTCAGTAAAGTAAAAAAGTCCAACTACCAACAGTGACTCGTTCTGGAATAGACAATTATATTTTTAGAAAATTAAATGGTGCGTTGTTAAAACACATTTTAAAGTTAATTACACGTTCAATTATGGCTGTCATTGTCTAATTAAGAAAGAGAAAAGGAGACAATGAATATGCTTTATTTGCAACAAAGCGATTTATCGCTAAAAACAATCTTTTTTTGGCAACCTTGAGTGCGCTACCAATACATGAAACAAAAAATATATACATTCAATAATTGACTTGATTAACGTAAAATTAATTTAAAATGCGTAATTAAATGCAACTGGGTGTAATGTAAATTCATAATAAGCATAAGCGGGGCGAATCGCGTTCGTGTGAACGGTTGTATCGTACGCGCTGCACTGCAACCTGCTTCCTCATGTGAGCTCGCACTGAGCATGACAACTTGGCAGGCCTACGGGTAAGGAGGGCCCTGTCCGGGCGGCGGCGGTGCCAGGCGCGGTTCGACGCCGAGCCCTGCACAATGACATGTACTGACTATCCATACTTACATACAACATAAAGAGCTCTACCTTTATAATACTTGTAAGTATCCGGACCAAACCCTTATGGAAAGCCTTCCAGCAACATAATTCGATCGCATAGTTCGATCAATCGCACTAAAATGATTTAAAAATACACATCGTTTAAGCCCGTGAAGAGGCCTATACCCAAAAATGGGTGACGACAAGCTGCTAAAGAAGAAGTATCGGTCGTTATCGAGGATTTGTGAGTTTGTGGTTTGTAAAAATCTCGGTTCCAGTTGTGATAAAAAGTAAAACTGAATCATAAGGATTCATAAAGAAATATTCTCCTAGCCGGGAGTCGTATCCGATGATTTTGTCTACGAAACATCCATTGTCGTTTTTCCATTACGCAGTCGTTGGCGTCCGATTTCTAGCACGCAACGTAAAGCAAGCGATATTGTTCGCTCATTTTGTCGGAGTATTGAGGTACATACGTGAAAGGCCCGTCCAACACGTATCACAGTGCGATATGGCGTAGGTACTTAACACTTTCAGTTTTGATTGTATTTTGGATTTGCTCCGAAATTATGAACAGTACGAGACGAACTTGAAAGAAAGAAAATACTTTCATGGGTGCTAATAAACTTAACATTAACTTAAAATCTAAACAAATAACCTTATTCAAAATACATAAGCACCAAAATCATGGCACCACATGTCACGATCACGACACAGCGAAAAAATGATTCTATTGAATGGGCTCCGAAACTACTAGACCGATTTGAAAAAATGCTGCGTGATATAGGCTATATTCAATTTGATTTCTTTGTTTCAGTTAACTTATTTTATGATCCATATTTGTTACTAATACAGTAGACTTAAAAACTAATGTTAACTAGTACTTTAGAGAAAAATCAAATTTGTACAGAGGGCCTTGCTTTGTATATATTATAACCCACTCAATTTGTACATATATTTTTAAATACCGGCCCTTTTAAAACTCTTGTGTAGCTGGGGCGGGCCGCTGTTGCAATAAAGGCTGCGTGAAGGATGTGCGAGTAGTATCGAATCGATATGCGATTGCATGAATTTCATGAATATGAAAATATCACTGAAGCCCCAGTATAATGGGGACGTCGAGAACAAATAACCACGCTGTTTGCTCGAGGTTCTATCGGGGTAATAGGTAATAGTGCTAGCGATCGAAATGTGTCACGGTGCGCTGTACATTGGTCCGCCGCCGGACCAATACGATCGTGTGGACGGCGAACCGAACTGAGGCCCAATAATTCTCGTAATGAAAATCGCTACGATACCGCAGTGATTCGATTCAACCGAGGTGCGGTGTAGTGTCAGGACTTGATGATATTAATATAAATAGTTAATAAAATCACTGTTTGCACTATGATAAAGATATATTTGATGATAGTTGATGACATGACGGACTCATTCATTAGACCTTAACGCCGTTTGGGGAATAAAGTGCTTACGCAAAATCCAAATGATCAAAACCAAAAACATTTTATTTTGTGGGGCCTCGCAGGCACTTAGATACGTTTACTATGTTTTATATAGGTATATTTTTAAATGTAGCAGCATTTCGGAATGACCATTGAAGAGAAGAAAATGCCGAAGGAAACTCTGTTAAACCGTCCGCATCCGCTGTCGTACCAACCGAACCTACAAGGCAACAATAATAATAATGTGCTGTCGGACAGTTAGGTTCGTCATCTATATGATCGAGTATGGTCCGCTGCCCGACGGTTCGATGGTGGGGTGCTGTGGTATAGTGTGTTGATCGGACCGTTCGACACCGGACTAAGTTCAATCGTCGCGCAGAACTTGTACCTAACTATTTTCAAAATACATTGTTGTACATTTTCAAATCTACACAAATTTGGCGGGTCATGCTCAACTAATCTTCTTTTGTATACCATTTAACTATGTACCATGTATCAGGCATATTTGCAGAAGTTGTATGTTGGCGTCCTACTACTCCGCCAATGAGAGCTTCGCCAAAACTCACTCACAGAATAACGGCGAGAAGTATTCGATGAATGTATGATCCGGAAGACCAACTATCTCATTTCTTTTTCAATCTCGTTTTGTTTCCGAAATGGTAGTAGTTTATAGAGAAGATTTATTTATACAAATCATTATTTGTACACTTCAACAAGGGAGAGTGCCCGTGAGGACCTGGTCCCTGAATAAATGATTTTATCTTATATTTTATCAACCCCCATTTCTGCCTGTCATAAAAATATTGTCCAGCCCATAAGAAAAGCTCACTTGGGACGCTGAAAAGCAAAGCAGTTCGGCGGCAGGGCGCACCGATCTGGCCGAAGTGGTGGAGTATCGACCCGGTGCGGCGGCGGCTCGGCGAATTGAAGCCACTTTACATAATTGCATTACGAAGAACCGGAACTATCTCGCATTAAGCTTTTATACGCGAATGTATGAAGTTTGTCTTTGCGCTGTCGCCGGGGGCGCCGCCGCCGCCGCTCACCGCTCCAGACTAGAGGGCTGGCTGTTTTCGTGAAAAACACTTTGAATATTTCCAGTTACACATTTAGAACTACTAATGGCACGATTCGAATGGACATGCGTGCGTCGGCGCAGCGCGCGTGCTGTTGCCAACATAGGCCTACTGCGAGCAAAACAAGCGGTGTTTATATTGTTGCCAAGCGTACAATACTCGTCAGAAATAACCAGTTAATGTTGACGTACTATTGGAGCCAACGTTGGTGCCAGATCACATGATTCACATTTCAGGCAGGTCACGAGAGACACCCACTTGTATAAAACTGTTGACGATAGAAATTCTTGAGATAGAAACAGATTTGCACATGGAATGGTACCCGATAGAAATACGCTCGCATTCAATATTGGGGCCGCGCCGCGCTCGTCTCGCGCCCGCGTCGTGCGAGCGGCGCGGGCAGCGGCGCGGCGCGGTACACCTAGTCCACTTGCAAAGTCGCTGTCGAAACTGTGTCAGTTATTCACATTCTCTATTTTTGTAAGCTATTTGTGTATCATAATGATTTGTGCGCGCGACTATGCTACTCTGTGGGACAACGCGGCGGTTATCGCGGCGGCTTTATTGCTAAAGTCATTCCGAGGAGACTATTTATCTTCCGCATCGATAATAAACACTTGGTCCCGCGTCGGGCGCAGTGCCCACACGGAGTCCCGCTCGCCGCGGCGGCTTGCGACGGCGCGCGATGCACAAGCTGCACCGTACGCATACTGAACGATCTATTTTAAGGAAAGAGCACCGCTCCAATCGCTATGTTACTCCGCGTCCACAGATATCTATATCCGTTATTCTAATTCGCGGGGCGTGCTCCTGCCAGCAGATCGTTCACTCCGAGCAATTGTACAAAAACAATTAAATTCAATGACTATATCTATATACAATACCAATACTTATCCTACCAATAACATTTGCAAGGGACACTTAATATTTGTCATTGAAGATAGTTTTGAGTTGTTCAAATCGTATTCCAATAATAAATAAAGTCTAATAATAAATAATGTTTGCTAAAGATACCACAATAAAAACGATAGATAGTTGCCAATGAAGAGTTGATGTTCGTTGGGACAGCAGCGCGGCGCGGCGTGTCGTCGTGCGTTTATTGTGCCGTTGATGAGTTATTTTTGTGTGAGGTGGAAGAAATATTTTAACCGAGTAGTTAGAGCGCACGTCACGAGCACGCGCCACCGCCGTGCGTCACTCGCGGAGGTCGCCGCGTCGTCGTCGTGCTGCCGTTGCGGCGCCGCAGCGGGCCCGCAGCGCGACGGCCGCGCCGGGACTCGCGCCTGTTTGTTTCCTTCTAATGTCTCTGTTTGTTTTGGTCCCGATTGCGTCAAGGGCACAGGTCGTCACTTGTAGCGCGACCTTTTTATCGTATTAATTACTCAATGTTGATAGCGCTTTATTACAATATCCGTCGGATCGTATTTGCGATTGGTGGCAGTTCGCGAGGCAAGGCCGCATTCTTATTTAATATAGTTACGAGTGACGTATGAATGAACCGCTAACACAGCTACCGATCAGCGCCGCGCCGCGCGCCGCCGCCGCCACCGGGGAGCGGCGGTCACGGCCGCGGGCGGTGCGCGGCTGCATGCTCATGCCAGTTTAAGGAGAGTATTTGCACCGTAAATATCGATTCTGCAAGTGTGGCTCTAAAAATAGACGACGATTATTGGACGGGGGGCGAAGGCCGCGCCGTCGGCTTCACTAGGCCGGCGCCGGCACCGGCCTGTGCGCCCGCTGTATCCGCACTCGCGTGTGGCAACCAACAAAGTTAAATACAACAAATGAATCGGATTTGAGCTAAGCTGAGATCCGGGATAAAACCTATTCTTGTTATTAATCCATGTTATTCATTACCTATAGGTACTAATACCAACAATACTTAGCACCTATGTCGAACCTATATACAATATGCAACAGCGCGCTGGGCAGTCGCTCGCCGCTGTGGTCCTCGCATAGGGGCATACCGCCAAACGAATTGATTGAAGAGGCATAATAATGATATCATACAAGGAGATCTGTTAGGTCATTTATGTACAAAAGAGTGACGACACATCCATTCCCATACAAAAATTCATATTTATAAATTTATAGTAGGTAAGATGTAAAAATGCAACGCAGCCGGGGAGGCTGAAGGTGTAAATCCTTGTCTTGCATATCTATCTGTAATTCAAATGTACCGAAAAGGTGAACGACACAAAAGACCCGTGATACGAGGGCAACACTTGTTCGCGAGTGCGCCGCCTTCTAACGCCAACAGTGTGCATCGATAGTCGACTTTACTAACAGAAGACACTTCACTTCGTTGCATCGCTTACACGCCTGGCGATTGTTCTTATACTCCGGCGAGCGCATGCGGTTGCCGTCTTCTCTGGCGCACTCTGGCTCTCATCTGGGCACATGTTGGCTCGGAGGATAATGAGAGTCACGTGTCATGTGCGCTACCGGCTACCGGAGGTCCCGCCCGCCGACCTCGACAGCAATTTGCCTTTTTACCACGTACACGAGACGCGGCGCACAAACACCGCGCCTCACGAGTCAGCGGCGCGGCGCAAACACCCAAATGACCATAATTTTGACGACAAACAATGCTGACCCAGATCGGGTCCCTTCGAGCCGCGCGCGTCGCTCGTCGCGGTTAAACGCCGCCGGCCGCCGCCCGGGAGCCGAACTGCCAAAAATATTAAAATTAACGTTGTGTACTCGTGCCACATAGCTTCACAAATAATTGTAAACACGCTTGTGTGCATTTAATGCAGATAGTTAGCGCGCTTGCTGCGAAGAGATGCACATACGATAAGCGCGAATGATTTGTATATTTGTCTTCCCGAAGACAATCAGAGGGTGTCTGTCTGGCGAGCGGCCAGCGCAGCTCGGCAGCATGTGTAGTGGTGCTGCAGACGTCGGTCGCTCTCCTTCACGGAACAAAAAACCTTGTCTTCTGTCTGTCAGTCGCTTGCTGAACAGCACATAGCGGGATTTTAAAAAAGTGCTTCTCCGCGTTTTGAATCACTTTTTAAAGTGGCCATTGACCTTGTTTGAGAGCAGATCTGCCGTCGCCTCGTAAGTTCGTGCACAGCCGCCTGCGGCACAAGGGGACGCTGCCCGCGCTCTACGTGGCCTATCGCCGACTGCCATCATTGTTACGAACGGCCTTGTTACGTCTTCTGGAACTATCTCGTCCTATATAAAAACTATTAGACTTTCTATTTGGAATGAAATGGTAAATACGATCAATTAATAATTATCAAACATTGAATTTAATGTTAACTAAAACAAATTTCGTTTCGTGGACCGGTTTCCTGCAGGAACTCAAAAAACCGACCTTGTTCCTTGTTGTTGTTGTTGATCAATGGGAACCTTTCTGCGAAACAGATCTCTAGGTTAAAAACATTAAATAAAATTACGGAGGATAAGGGATGGCAATCTAAGACAATTGTTTTTGTTTTAGAAACTCTCAAATTTTCGCCAAGCAACAATGATAGGTAACATCAACCATCCATGACTAGTTGCTAGACTTACGTTTCCACCGATTCCATACTTTGGGCATGTGTTTTGACAAGCTGCAGCCATCTAGGTTGCGCTCAGCCGCCTGGTGTAGTGCGGCGCTGACAGACATATTCAGCTGACTGGATATCTGATCTGACCATCGAATGGGACTCCGCCCCTCACGCCCGCTACATGGTGTCAATATCTGGATAACTCTTAAAAACTAATTCTTGTTAGACACCGTGGATTGAGCATGAGCGCCAGGCGCGGGCAAAACCTGCTGACCTTTAGACCATACGAAAACGTACGTCACACGAACTCAAAGTGCAACACACGTGTGGAGAACCGCCTAATTTTGTTAATTGTGAATGAAGTTCGCTCGAGATTTTCATTCATAATGAAGGAAGCGGCGCACATTAAAAGAGATTAATTTGTGTGACGAGTTTCGGCGGTGAGTCATACGTCAATGGGCGTTCAGAAATAGATTATGTTTTAAAGTATAGTATTGGCCGATACGACGCGACGCCTGCTAATCACAATCAATGCATGGCGAGTGTCCAAGTGCAGATCGGCGCTCGCGAGGTTTCCCAGTAAAGTGGCCGAAGAGAGGGCCTCAGGAAAGAAGGTGAGATAATAATTATCAGTTCCCGAAAGGACTAGGAGATTGTTTTGTTGCAAAGTTATCATGTTCTGTAACACTGGATTTAAACGATTCTACATTATTTCCCATATCATCAAAAAATTTGAAATCCAAGTACATTTTCTCCTACAGTAAGTACATCTTGTTCTCGGTCACCCCTCACGCGCAAGGAAGGTCACTCCGCGGTCATGCACGTGACCGCGCTCCTGCGCCGGCGGCGGCGATGTAGCGCAACATCCTGCAGGAGTCGCCGAGAGCCCTAGAGCGCACGCGCGTCGCCGCCTGACCGCCACTCATTTAATTTTATCACATGCGCGTGCATCTCAGATGCTGAGCTTCCTTGGGCGTTTCTCGCTTGGGCAGACTTTAGCAAAAACGAGTATATACTTATACCTATAGGCTATAGATATTCATAAGTTATAAATGCGATATCTTTTTCCGCGTTGTAGACTAGAATTGGGGATATAGTTTGAGAAATTGAGACACATAGAAGACTAGTCTTTGCTCCAGAAATAATTCCTAAAAGAGAATAGTCACGCACGAATGTTCTGCATAATTTTTCCGCTCTCCTTATGATACTAATTTAATCTATTGTCTTTTACGCGATAAGGATTTTGTCTGAAATAAATTATTTTAATTCATCACCACCAACTTATCTGATAATCTGACGCTCCACATACGGCTGCAGAGCAAGTGCAGCTACGCTCGAAGAGGCTACATACCTGCGCGCCGCAGCGAACACGCGTCGCGGGGGCCGCGCGCCGGGCGCCGGGAAAAGTGCTCACCTGGAAGGAGGAACAAGCGTTATTTATTTATACAACTTTATTGATCACAACACAAAAGTACTGAAACAATAGGCGGACTTAATGTATATTAATACATATTATTACAGTTTCGAAAAGGACTGAAACTAGTAAACACTAGCACACTAATATAACTGTACTTATTACAAATTAAAAATAATTTGTTTGATGATGGATCGATTGATAGTGCGAATGATAACGAAAAAACTGGTAATATATTACTAAAATTGTGCAGCTATTTCCGAGAAATATAAATGAAACACGAGCGAATTTTGTTGATTGAGTCGCGCGACACATTGATCGGAATTTCGTTCCAAATTAGTTTGTCACCTATCTTTATTGCATTTCGACACTTCAAAATGCAATCTCTCACAAAGGGGCCACGTACTAGATGCTCACAAAGGGAACACTACAGCATTCAACTTTTATTAAGTTTCCTTTAATAAAAAAATTTGGAATACGCGAATCGATCCACTTACAATCTGACTCTTCTAATCCCTGTTCATTCTTCCAAATTTTTCGATAAATCCTTCGCCGTCCAAGCTATCAGACTATGGAACAGTTTACCAGTGGCGCTATTAGAACTGCCAAATCTATCGAAATATTTAAATGACAAATAAATAATCATTTTCTTGCGCCTTGATTGCTTTCAATTCACCGACATTTTATTTAATGTATGTATATATGTAAAATTCATTACTATTATCTTGTATTTATATTATGTATGTGTGATTATTTGTTTTATATAGTATACTAGCTTTTGCCCGCGAATGTTTGTTTTCGAATGTTGATTTTTTTCTCAAAAGCCGATTGATTATATGGTTAGATTTAATGTTTTAATATTGTTTTATTTTATTATTCGTTTGTATCATAGAACCTGTACTAATTTTGCGTAAGACTATCCGTTTTGCGTAATGGAAATTTGTGTAAGACTATCCGTCTTACACAAATTTCCATCCCCTATTTTAGGGGCTGGGGGAAGATTTCAAAAAAAAAATAAGGCATGTATTTTTACTTGGTAACAAGGAGTCTGTGTACCGATTTTTAGCTTCCTAACTTGAAAACTGCGAAAAGTCCCATATATTTTAACCCCCTTTTTTAAGGGCAGATTTCCAAAAAAATTAAGCACGATTTTTTTGTTAGTCACAAATAGTCCGCATAACAATTTTTAGCTTTCTACCTTGACGTAGATGGAATAAAGACTCTCCATACAAACTTCCACCTTCAATTTTAGGGAAGAGGGGGGGTTAGAAAGAGACAAAAAGTAGCCTATGTCAGCTCCATCCCATCAAATATCTCCACTTAAAAAATCACGTCAGTTCGTCGCTTCGTTTTGCCGTGAGAGACGGACAAACAAACAGACACACACACTTTCCCATTTATAATATTAGATAGTATATAAGTATATATGGATTATATGATTACTGACTTACTATATTTTATTCTTAATTTTGTTATTTTGCAATAAGTTTTTAACTTACTATATATTTTGTGTTATTGTATATTGTTGACCCTTTTTTTTTTTTTATATTATCGTCAGAAAAATGCTTTGCAGCAGCCCCACCGCCCGGGGAATATGCGGTGGGGACTGTGGGACTTACCACTAAAAAACTGACGGGATGCCACTCGCCCCCTAAGTGACGGGGCCACGGGTACTGTGATACATCCGCGACCCCGCCAGGGCCGTCCGGCCAAAGTTAAACTGGCCGGACCCGCTCTCCCCGGAACGCCCCGTCAGCAGCACACCGCATCCAGATGCACTGCCGACACCGAGGACCATTGCCCCCTCAAGACGACGGGCCTTCCCCGGCTCGCCGTCTCGGCTGGGCAAGGGTCCCCTCCATCTCTGCGGTCGCAACAACGTGCGACCGCTGGCCGGGCTCAGCGAGCCGCCGGCCCCTCTTCTTCAATTTTTTAACGAGGTTTTCTTCCTCCACCGCGCCTCCTGCGCCACCCCAAGTGCCACAGCGTCCACTACGTACTTAGTGGACTCTGTGACACTTTGCGCCACCGCGCACTCCCTCTTCCAGGGTGGTCTCATTCGCCCATGTGACCCA
This sequence comes from Endotricha flammealis, assembly GCA_905163395.2. NCBI lineage: Eukaryota > Metazoa > Arthropoda > Insecta > Lepidoptera > Pyralidae > Endotricha > Endotricha flammealis. Next base: position 21,946,574 of record LR990852.1, read on the forward strand.
ACCCTTAACGCCCCCCGCAGTGTCTGGGTTGGCGAGACCCAGTGTCTGCAGGGCCTCCGCGTTCCACCATACGGAGGTCGCCCCCGGTATCAACGGGTGGAATAGGCCCGGACACCAGTCGGGGCGAAGACGCTTTTGGGGAGGATCAGCGAGCGAACGAGTCCACCACCGCTCATCATACAGCCGGCCGAGCCAAGCGCGGCCGGCTCCACCTCTTGTTTTTTAACGAGGTTGTCTCCTCAGTCGCTCCACCCCCAGCACCAGTACGGATGCAAGGGGGAGCGGATTTGTCCGCATCCCACGTACTCCATCCAAGGTAGGAGCACGGGGAGCAGACCCACCGCGTCGGGAATTTGGCCGTCGGCAAGTAATTCCAGAGTTGGGTCCAGAAACTAAGGAATTACTCGCCGACGTTACCAGGGTGGACCGCGTGGAGGTATCCCAACTCCCCACCCCATATTGTTGACCCTGGCCACTCCATTCAGAAGTTCGTTATTGGTTACCATAAGGTTGCCTTGAAAAGATTGCTTATTCCTCGACTTCTATAAGTACATCCATTCGGTTGACATACAGCCTAAAAGTTTAGATACAAATTATAAGGCCCGGTTACCACCAAAGCGGAGAGGAGATGTCTAATTTTTCTATAGAATCTTACGCAGCACGCAATCATGCGGGGCGATGCCGAGCGGAGATATGGGTAACCGGGCGTCACTTGTCTCCTTTTTGTAATATGCTGAGGAGGTGGACAATAAATATTAGTTTGTTCTTTGTACTGCTCATGACAACAGACCGCTGCATGCATTCTGTATTTATATTACACAGTTTGTCCTTGTAGACAGTATAATATTATGGTTAATCTATGCTAATAATTATAAAGAGGAAAGATTTGATTGTTTGTTTGCATTGAATAGGTTCCGAAACTCTGGGCCTATTTGATTTTTTTTTTCACTTTTTAGGCTATAACATCCTTGGGTGACATAGGCTATATTAAATTTAAAAAAAACGTGTGGCCCTCGGGGATTGCCGCGGTAAAGCTATTGCATAGTCGCGGGCTCGAACTCACTCGTGGACGCGGCCAAAAAGCACGCTGTATCGTGTCTAAAAGAGATAGAATCAGTTATGAGCAGTTAGCAGCTAGTCTACACGCATCCGTCTAGTCGAAGTCTGCCGAACTGAAACGACGTTAGACGATGGACGGCTTTCAACGCTGGGTGGCGGGTGTTAGGTTTTATTTTCGTTACGGAATTTCTTGATTCGGTTGCCGCGCTCAAAGCTCGCGATAAAAGCTATGCAATAGCTTAAAAAAATATTAAGATCCTTACTTAAAACCCGTGCAAGCCGGGGCGATCCGCTAGTTTAATTTATAGAAACATTAACATATTTATAATGTCTACGTATGTCGGAAGTGTTAGTAGGATAAAAAATATAGACGAGCACAATTATTTCCTATAATGCAATAGTTATTTATTTTGTTATGCAAGGCTGCAAAGTGGTTTTTTTGGCGCGAGTACTTATATTGAATCCTGAGCGTAGCGAGGATTTCATAGGTACGGTACGAGACGCAGAATAACTTTGCTGCCAAGCGAAACATACAACTTTTCACCTCACTACAGCGAGGAAAATGCTAGGTGCAAGAAAAACGCAAATAATATATTAAATAAGTGTTAATTTTTTTTCATGCGGTGTCGTGCTAGCCAGTTTGATTATTCTAAAAATAAGGTTGGAGCACTGGCATGAAATAAGACAAGTATTTATGCATTTTCAGAGGACTGGCGGTTTAAAAAATTATAGAATAGAAAGGTTCGAATTTTAAACAATCTTTCCACGCTAGGGCACAAAATGCACTTTTGCGCTCATATTTCAATGACAAACAGATTCTTTGCATTGCATTATATTGAGAAAAATTGTAATTGTCATAGTAAACGAACACAATAAAGGAATATTTAGCTTCTGCAGCCGATAGAGGCTTCTAGGGAGCGATGGCTGCACAAAGGCTGGCATCTGCTGGAGTGGCGTCGCAGACATCTCGCTTTCAAGTGTATCCGATAGTCTGGCCAGCTGATAAGGCAGTTGACGGCTGCAGTGCCGACATCTTTGTACATTACTAATTGTCCCGCTGACAATTCCCTGTCCACAGCTACTGAAGTAAGTCATATCGATTGACATCGCCCCCTATGCGCGGAAATTAATATTTAAACTCCCACGGGGTGGCTTGCACTGCATCGGACACTTAGCACACGCACGTTTAATTGTTGCTCCATAATTTAAATGTAGTACCTACAGCCTATACTTAGTTTAAATTGATGAGTGACATAATTTATCCATGGAGTTAAGAAGTTTTAATTTTCTCCAATGTAAAAATTTAAATAACATTTTAAAAGTTCGAAATCACAACATTTTTTGCCTGGGTGGAAGCGGCCTCCGACCCGACCCGTCCGACCACCTTCTCTTATATCTTACAATAATAAGAATATGGCAATTAAAAGGCTTCCGCCTATGCAATACAATGCTTGTTTTTAAGACAAATTGATAAAAAGGAAAAAATTGATCGATTATGATTTTTCATGGTTGAAAAACTTCATCCTACTCATAGTGATCCTCATTGATGAGGGTCGTGACCTACACGAATTATGGTTCGGGCGATTGCTTTCCATTATTCCGGTCTGGAGTGTATAAGGCGTCATTAGCGTATTTGATCTGACTCATTCCTAATGGTCGAGTCTCTTACAAAAGCAGACCGTCGTTCAGGAATCTCATAGTTGTTCCTACTTCATTCTTTCTTTAAATTGACACTTTGTGCAAAGGGCTGCCCCAGGGGCCAGCATTCGCAACCAGCACCACATTCCCAAAGCCTTTTTTGGAAACTTGGGCGCTACGTTCTAGCTTCCTCTTAATAGAACCCGCGTTAAAATACTTTTCGGAAGATAGTCATATAAACTTCGAAATAGGCTACTGCAGCACCCAGCTGCGAGCTGTTTGTTATTGCGCTAATTTTTGTCGTTCGTGATGGATTGGCGGAGCGATTAAATAACACCAATTAGCTTCGCGTCGAGTGGACCGTTATCCACTTTATATGCATAAAATTATATACATTTCGTACTTTTTGAATTCACATCTAGCCACCAGTTTCATTGACAACCTTAACATAAATACATCAGCCGTTACAAAAATAGCGGTCTGACAAAGAGCTGCTTCTACGTAGCAACGCGTCGAACGTCGCCGCTCCAGGTCTTGACGCCACGCCGGCCGTGGAAATAGAATGACTGTCGGACGGCCCTTGGCATACGGCCCCTGCGAGATGTCGCCCGTATGAGATTTGTCTGTTTCGAACACTGTCAGATTGTGAGTCACTCAAACTGTGCCACCGAACCAACAGACAAGTACAATCCCCGCCACGAGTGATGAGACTTGGCGTATCACGTGATCGACCTGCGCTATAGACGATTTCTATACCACTTTACTAGAAATCGTCTACTGCGCAAGCCAAATCAGCAATCAATTAGGTGTCATCTCTCGCGGTGCTGATCGTGGTGAGCTATATCCGGGACCACAGTACAGCGACACTTGGTAACTGCACACTTCACAGAAGTGGATCGCCAGTAGTGGCCTTCGGCGCGTCCTGACTGAGAGTGGTAGGTATCGGCGCGAGTGCGTCATGGAATAGTGGAGCGTCGGGGCCTGAGGCCGCGGGTCACCGAGATAAACACGCGTCGCGCGACGGCGCAATTAGTGCGGCTATGATCTGCAAATCAGCGATAAGTATCATCACGTCTGTATTTTATAATACGGAGGAAAAAAATAGTTTCCGATTTAATATACATAATCGAAAAGCTGATTAAAAAAATCTATGAAATAAAATAAACGTTAAAAAAACAAAAAAACCCGCCTGCGTAAAAAGCAACTAATAGAAAATCAACTGAAAAGGCAGAAACAAGATAAAAATTCAATAATTACATAAAGCTAGCGAAACAAATCGAAACAATATCAAACATAAGTACTGTACACTTATAAATATCAATTCGGTAGGTAATTCTTCGAAATTTTATGCAACATATTATACATAACACACAGTCGGAGGCACGCATAAAGTGAGAATGATTTGACTTATCAATCTTTATCTTGTTTCTGCCTTTTCAGTTGATTTTCTATTAGTTGCTTTTTACGCAGGCGGGTTTGTTGTTTTTTTTTTAATTTTTTTATTTATTTGTGTCTTTTTAGTGAGACATTCCCGGTCGTGTCATATTGGCATCCCACCCCACCGGTTTCAGAAAGTGAAATAGCAAAGTCCATATTTTTTAAATTTTCCATTGCATTATTTTTATTAGTATTACGGTAATGATAATAATGATATACCTTTTTGAAATCCTTGTGTTGAGCTCTTTAATTTGATACCCACATTGTAGTATAAAAAAAAAATGTTTTCTTCACTACGTCCAATAACGTCGCACAGCCGCCATATTTGCTTTTTTTTTAACGTCACCTATTAAGTACACTTGGGCTGCTAAGACAAATCTAACGATACCTCAATTATGTAGATCCGTTCAGCGGTTCTGGAGATATGAGGTAATAAAGAATATTACATACATACAAGATACGCGTGAAAAACATAACCCTTCTTTGCAGTCGGGTAAAAAGTAGCATTTGTATTCTAATTAAAACAGTACCTACCCTGCCCTGCCACAGGACGGTTTGAGGACCCTGTCTTTTTTTATATTAGTTTTCAACCGACTTCAAAAAAAGGAGGAGGTTCTCAATTCGACCCGTATGTTTTTTTTCTATGTTTGTTACGCAATAACTCCGCCAATTATGAACCGATTTGAACAAATCTTTTTTCGGCTTATAGGTAATACCTCAAGGGTGGTCCCATTTAAATTTAATAATATTTGAAGTCGGTTTTATTTATTTTTTTAAGTTAATTATTATAGTTTTGATCTACATAGTTTAATTTTGAATGTAACTTTAGATTTTAGTTGTGTTATTTAGTTTAATAATTGCAATTTTACCAAATTAAAAGAGCCGTCGGCCGCTCTACACATATAAATAAAATCAGCGAATCATCGTCATCGATTTCTACAATTAAATGGTATTTGGTTTAAAGCTCGCAAACGCACGTGGTGGCTCTGGTTTTATGTTGATTTTCATTATTCTCTGGACTTTGAGTTAAAATACGTTCAATATAATACAATTTTAATACTACAATTTTAAATGGCCTTTATTTTGTCAACATAATATCTGTTACAGTTAAAACCCGTTTCTCGTGTAGAACTAGTTTTTACTAAAGGCCTTTATAAAAACTAGAACTAAACTAGTTAAAACCTAGTTCTTACTAGATAAAACGCATTTACCGCTCATTCCAAAGCTCTAATATTTCTGTAAAAAAAAATAAAAACATACTGAATTCATTCGACATGACGAACTGCGGTAGTATTTATTTAGGCGACTGCACAATAAGGTGGAGTCGTAACTGCCTAGATCTGCGTGTTAACCCTTCAAATGCCGTCTGTACTTGCACTGTATGGTGTACATTAATATGCAGCCAAGTGGTTAAATTATAAATTGACCTTCTCATTAAACAGTGCCATTTAAACGCCTAAACATCAATCTGCAGAATAGCTGTAGGTAAGTACACAATATTTATCAGTACAGTAACACTTTATTTATTGACAGTGCCGACCTTTATTCACACAGTAAAATGTAGTAGGTAAGTAGTAATGCTAGATTTATTGAACACTAGCGAAACTGTATTTATGCACAGTGACGCCACCTACGTTATAAAACGGCTGTATATGTACCTAGTTTTAAATTTTATGTTAAAAAAGAAAAGAAAAAAGAAAAGTACGATATATTTTTAAATGACAAAAAAGGCTTTAACAGGTTTTCTTTCGCCATTTCTTTTTACCAGAGGTAATTTTGCTTTTGTTTCCGAAATGGTCGTAGATTAATTTGTACAAATCATTTATTACTGTATACTCTGACAAGGAGGGGTATGGTAGGTCGCAAAAAAATACGTTAAATAGTTCGAGTTGCGTTTAAGGGATTTCATATGCCTACTTTTGTAGGCCGCTTGTGACCAGTAGTACCGACTTTCTTGACAATACCGGACATTGTTTTGTCCTGTACGCTTAAATACCGGACATCTGGCAACCCTATACGTGAATCACGTATTTTTCGGGATAAAAAGTACCCTATGTGTTAATCCAAGGTATCAGCTACCTACATACCAAATATTATACAAATTGGCCCAGCTATTTGAGCGTGAAGAAATAACAAACATGACACACAAACTTTTGCCATTAGTAGGAAGTAGAATTATCGGGTAAGGCAAACTTTAAAAAAATTATTACAAGTCAAAACTTGTAATCATTTTTTTCCCTAGCCTGGAGGTGTTGTGTCCCACTGCTGGGCAAAGGTCTCTTCCCCCTTTCTCAACTCGTCACGGTCCAAAGCTGCTTCTGGCCAGCCGTCCAGAAAGGCGTCAAGATCGTCCCGCCATCGCCTTATATTTTTTACGGTTCTGTACTAAAAAACGAAACCCTTATAAGATCATATTGTTGTCCGTCTGTCTGTCTGTCAAGAGCTGATACCTCCATGCGTTCCAGAGAAAAAGGTTCTCTGGAAAGCATGGAGGTATCAGCTGAAATTCATATCAAATACTCAGGGGGACTATCCCTAGTCCCTAGGAGCTGTGAAAAATTTTTCTAATATAAACCAACGCAATCATGAGATACAACCGTTTATGCCGCATTTTCGACACTCGCAAGGGACTTAAAACCTACAGGGTACTTCCCGTAAAATCAGAATCTTGATTCAAAGCAACGTCTTATGGTACAGATAAAGGAAAAATTGCGAAAAGCATTAATTTTTGGTTATAATATCATTAAAAATATATAAAAAAATAACATAACTTTTACAGTCGTAGGTACTTTACGTACAGGTTTGTATACCTACATGTTTGTACCGAACCCTCGGTGCGCGAGTCCGACTCGCACTTGGCCGGTTTTTTAAAAATCAATAATTCTTTATTATGAATGCCTTTAGTATGCTGGGGTCCACCTATTAAGTTTATTAAAGCCAGTAGCGGAGAATCATTACACATTGCATTGTTTTGTCTATTTATGGCGGCTTTTCAGTCAGTCATTACCCATTTTGTTGATCGTTCTAAACAACATAATGTTTCAGCTATAAAACTAGGCGACTGATTGGATATGGATAGTAACTTCTAGAAAACTAAAGTTAAAATATTTTTTTTAATTAGCCTATTTTTTTGTTAGGTACTCTGTGAATAAAGTCGTGGGCTACGTTATTAGTTTTCCTAAATATTTTTTTAAATTGTAAGTATTTATAATGTAGCTATTTGTTGTTCTTTAAATTAATAAAATAAAAATGAAATAAACATGTACCATGATTTGAGAATGCGCTGAAGACGAACATGCAGCGATGAAGAATTAAAATTAGAATCATCGCTCTCGCTCCCTACGAGGATTAGAGTGAGCGCTCCAATAATGAGCTATTCTTGCGACAGAGGAAGTATTGTATTCCACTAGTTAACCAGCAAGGAATTGCAATGCAGCCAAAGACAACCACAATGCGAGCGGCTCCATCACGGTATGTTAAATACAAACCAAATTAGAGAATGCACCTATAAACCATCGGCAATTGAATGACGCGACTCGAAAGGCTGATTTCAGAGTCATGCGTTTGAACCAAGCCGCCGTCCAGACGCGCCCGCTTGCAATTACATTAGATAGACCAGCCAAAAAAGAGCGATCCTGAGACAGGGCCGCCCGCTGCCGCATTCAGACAACGCCCCTCCCCGTGGAGGGTGAGGACCAGAGTGTCTGAAATCTGTAGGGCAATAAAAATGTATTGCTCTATTATATTTAAATACTGGCAACAAAACTGCCTCGAAAATTATTGTTACGGCCTGCGATCGTAGCAGGATACGGCACATTAGTTTTATACAATGCGTAGAAAGCAATGCTCACCTGGAACACCTGGAAGTTATTTACTTATACAGTTCGGATAGTCTAATCTAATACTTGCAGGCGTTTCAAATGTGTTGCTGGAGAAGAAATGAAAAAACTTGAAGACCCATCTATGTATATAAAATTCAAAGTCCTGACTGACTGACTGACTGACTGACTTAATTATATATCAACGCACAGCCCAAACCGCTGGGTCTAGAGATTCCAAATTTGGACTGTAGGTTCCTTACGACGTCTAGGGGTGTACTAAGAAAGGATTTTTTAAAATTCCCACGGGAAAGCGAGATATACGCAAACGAAGTTGCGAAGGGACGCACAGCCCAAACCGCTGGGTCTAGAGATTCCAAATTTGGCATGTAGGTTCCTTATAAGGACCGGACCGACCGGATCGGACCAAAGCGGACCGAACCGGACCGGATCTGACCGGATCTGACCGGAACCGATCGGACCTGATCGGACTGGATGGAACCGTACCGTACCGGGCCGTGCCGGACCGGACCGAACCGAACCGGACCGGAATTTGTTTCTCAAGAAAAATATGCAAATTGTTAGTAGGCCACGCGGGTGAAGCTGTGGGCAGAAGCCTGACTGACTGACTGACTTAACTATACATCAACGCACAGCTCAAAGCGCTGGGTCTAGAGATTCCAAATTTGGAATGTAAGTTCCGTACGACGACGTCTAGGAGTATACCTACTAAGAAAGGATTTTTCAAAATTCCCACGGGAAAGCGAGATATACGCAAACGAAGTTGCGAGGGTATATCAACGCACAGCCCAAACCGCTGGATCTAGAGATTCCAAATTTGGCATGTAGGTTCCTTATAAGGACCGGACGGACCGGACCGAACTGGAATGGATCGGACCTGATCGGACCGAATGGAACCGTACCGTACTGGGTCGTGCTGGACTGGACCGGGTCGTCGGGCCGACCGGACCGAACCGGATCGGACCGGAATTTGTTTCTGAAGAAAAATATGCTTATTGTTAGTAGGCCATGCAGGCGAAGCTGCGGGCTGAAGCTAGTTAATAATATGCTCCCCCACTCCAAAACGAAATCAGTCTTAACTCGTTAAGGCAAGAAAGATCAATGTTGATAAATATGTTCACGCTTTGGTAATTAAGCGACACATGTCATAACTGCCTCGCTACGCTGGCACTCATTTGCTTCTCGTTTCAATTATTTATAACAATAAATACTCATTGTTCGCAGTAACAATAATATGGACCACCGGCAAAAAGTGCTCGTGGTCCACATCGGTGATCCAAGCAGGTGGACCAACACCCGAAGACTTAGAAGGGTAGTCAAACTGTAGTAGTGCACACACAGACAACAGATTGATACATCAAACTTTCGATGTGTGGTGCGCCATTGCAACAAAACTTAAGTAGATTGTCGTTTATAAGCTGAAATGAGGGCGCGAGCGGTGCAGAGCGGCCTCAGCCGGTTCGATCGGACGATTCCACTCCGGGGCGTGCACTAACACGCGGCCGCCATGGCACATTGTTCGCTTTAAGATTACGGTCATGACATTGGCCATAAAAATGTCCAAGATGTTAATAATATCGGATATCATCATTTGCGCTTCTATTTCAATAACAATACGTCGTTAAAACAGTGGCAATCACGAGGCCTCAGCTTGCGCACCGGGCGAAGACAGGAGCCGAGTTACCCTCTCTACTGCCACCAATTCAAGTGTCAAGCCGTGATGTTATCAAAACTGGCAGAGTTTCAATAAATGCTGGCGACTCGCTTTTGTCCAAGAGTCCAAGTTGTGTTTTGAATGAAGCATATGCGCGCCGTTCTGTGTCGCGGAAGCAGCGACCACTACCAGGAAGCTGTTATTTATACCGCGAGCGACGGCTATGCAATCCTTCGCCGCGGCGGTGGCCCTTGTTAAGCAGCCGGCCCGAGTTGACCTTTGAAGGAAATCCTAGTAATAGGCGACGTGGACGTGTCGTATCCGGCGAATTATTATGATGTTATCATAACATAACAAAGATGATTATGACATGACTAGCGCCCCGCCCCGGCTTCGTACGGTTTTAGTAGAGATCCCAAATTTTTTTTTGAAAATAAAAAATATTGCCAATGTCACCCAGGAATAGCGAAGCTTCCTAACGGTGAAAGAATTATTTAAATCGGACCTGTTCGGGTTTATTCGTTACAAACGAAAATACATTGTAATATTTTCAAATCGGGTGTGACGTGGTGTTACTGAAAATCAGTGGTTTGCATTTTATGCGAACACGTTCCTGAGTTTCCGCCTTTTTGCATCTCATATATTGTACCTATTTGATGCTGTTTTATTTGAAGTTTTTCAATTTTCTGTTTGTAGTGTTCTCATTTCCTGCTTTCTGTTAATAATGTGTTGTGTTCATGGATGGAAATAAAGAAGTTTATCTATAATGAAATAACAGCCCAGCTGGAAGTTCTGTTTCTGTAATAGGTATAAAACAATTGGTTTCTTAGAACTTGGCGTCTGTAGCATCGAGAAGCTTGTATAGGGAAATTAAATGTCATTTATTTTGAAAAGTCAATTTTAAGTCGGAAAGTCAAAGTAACCGCCGAAGAGATTACTTAAGTACTTTAAATTTAGAATATAATGTCTTTTTGAATATTTTTTTATAATAATACTAGAGAAACCCGCGCAACTTCGTTTGCGTTTATCCTGCTTTCCCGTGGGAATTTAAAAAATCCTTTCTTATTGGTTGCCTACACCATACACTTTTCAGAACACACCCAAGTTTCAGGTCTCTACGATTAAGGCAAAACATTTTCATATGATTTTTCTATTTATATACTTCTCATTACAATCTTGGGAGTGGGCGTTTATGAAAAACCGTGGGATTTAATATTTCTCTCTGTAAGAACCATCCTCCTACTTTAAAGGAATATTCTAAAAAATAATTAGCGAAACCGGTCCAGCGGTTCTCGAGATTTGCGCTTAGCCACACAATCAACGATTCATTTTTATATTATAGATTAATTAGGTACTGTTATTGTCGATGAATAGGATTCAGTCCGCTTTATAATGTATGTAGTTAGAATTTTAGCTATTTTTCGAGATCACGAACAGAATAAGTACGACGACATTATGAAATCATTTTGTTTGAATATTGGGAATATGTATTCACAATTTATAAAAATACTTGTCTTATTACATGACAGATGACACGCTTCACTTCACAGATGTGTCAAAGTGAAATGTAATTGAAATCAAAAGCACTAAGTAAGAAGTATGAGTATTGATATCAACTCGAAGAAAATTACCCACAAAATATTTTTTTTTCAAGAATTTCAATAAAATAAGAATCACGTCTTCCATCTATTGTCTACAATTTCTATGCAAAATTTGAAGTAGATTGGACCAAGGAATCAAGTTGACTCATAGTAACTTTAGAGTTAGAATTTCGAAAAATCCTTTCTTATTGGACGCCTACGTCATACAATAGGTCCACCTGCCAAGTTTCAGATTTTTATGATGAGCGGTTTAGGCTGTGCATTGATTCTCAGTCAGTCAGTCAGGAGTCAGGACAAAGCATTTTATATATATAGACTAGTAGAGATAAGACAGATGGAACAAATTAGATTCTTGTGAACCAACCGTAACATATTCTGTCGAATGCCCTGTTTATATGTAATATTATTGGTCGAATGCATAGATTTAGTATATACTAGCGTACCTATAGATCGGCTTTGGTTTGATTAAGGCGAGACCAAAAACAAAATACACTAGTGTGCTTGGAATGTACATGTGTGCAAGCAAGATATATATATAATTTTGTGGATTTTCCTTTTAGTTTGAGTTACATCCAGGCACTGCACAAGTAACCATATTTAATCACGTCGAATTAACACCAAAACTACACTTAAAAACCATAAATTTTGTAAAAATAAGTGCGATTTGTTTTTAACATAACTGACGTCAGGCCGATACAGTCCGATAGCGTGTATAGGAAAATGGTCTCACCTATCTATCTCGCTCTAACCAACGTGTATGCTATGATCTATCTCTTTTGCATTGCCAATCTTACGCTAGTATATAATAAATCTATGGTCGAATGTATACCGGCCTGTAGGCTTTTAAGTAAAATCAAATGTTTGTCACTCTTTCACAAAAACGGCTCGATAGATTTGCTTGAAATTTGGTACACGAGTAGTTTATAACTTGGATTAACACATAGCATAGTTTTATGTCGGATGTAATAAGCGGTACCTATAATATGAATATCTTATGCAATGTTATTATTTTTGGCGAATAACGTGTAGTTATTTTTCTAAAGATTGAATAGAAATTGTATGCGCTACAAATTGTATGCGAACCATGTCTGTATGGTAAACGTCAAAGAACTGACTCCTTTGATCAGTGTACCTATTTTTGAATATAATATAAAGAGACGCGAAGTCAAAGAGACAGGTTTTCAAATGAGTTTTCTTTATCTCATATACCTAGATCACGCCCACATTACCTATCTACATATTAAATCTATGAAATAGGTAGTTTCTTTTATCTGTGATTTGATAACATAACAAAAAGTTATCATTTAAAATATTTATTTAAAAAAAAATGATTCTTCATACTTTTCTCTTTAGACAGAAATATATCAAAGCTAACACTATACTGATTTTAATTTTTAAGTAATAGATTAAAAAACATCCATACATCCTAACAAACTTTCACACTTATAATTTAAGTTTGAGATTTTTTTATAAATTAATAATTTTATTGTTTTTTCAAATACAATACACCAGCCTACTAAAACAAGAATGTAGAGGTTTGATTTTGATCCCTATTGCATTCCCAGTACAAAACACCAGTGGCGCAATTATGCTTACAAAAGATAATGTCGTTTAGATGTCAATATGATGATTATCCCAAGTTGACATGGTTTTTAAATAGTAATATGCTATATCAATTCTGTATCTCATTTTTGACACTGACGTTTTATGTCAAAAAGTGGAGTGTAATACGCGTTAAAGTGCTGATAAATTCACATCACATCACAGAAAAATTACGAGAACATTATAGCGAGCATTCTATCGAGCGTTCTGGCGAGCATTCTAGAAAAGGTCATCTTCACGAAGAATATCTTTGACGAGTATCGACTAGACTAGAGACCGTTCGCAAATGCTCACGATGTTCGTACTATGGCTCTATGCACTATGCTTGGCTCGGCTCGTTGTTCAGTTCGACAAATATAAAAACGGCGAATGCACGATGTTCTGTTACAAGTGAATGCTCAAGTCTATCAGCACCTTATAGTTGATGTCAAGTTGATATCATTTAGAAATCGCATATTTCGGAGAGCATAATACGAAATAGTCTGTAATGTCAAGTTCACAACAAAACGACATCATTATTCGTAAGCATAATTGCACCACAGCTACGGTGTTAACTCACGGTGTACTTTTTAAAATATGTATAAAGGTCATACAAGGTCGAGAATAGTCGAGCTGCCTGGCCACAGTGTAATAAATAATATTGTCTGGTCATAAACACGAAATTTTAAAAACGAAAAGCGCACCACTAGCTAGCCATTGTGCACCTGCTTTTGTTATGGGTACCTGACAACGGATATATAAATAAATAAATATTAACAACAAACTAAGCAACTAAGCTTGTACTATGGCTACTAAATTGCTGATAAATATACTTGAATACTTTTTTTTTGTAAATAAATACTTATTATACATAGAATACACCCAGACCAAGGCAAACATATGTCTGTTGAACATGTGTTCATGCACACAAATGTTTGCCTTGCGCAGGATTCGAACCCGCGGCCCTTGGAATAAAGCGACCATTGATAGCCACTCGACCACCGGGCCTGTCAATAATATTATTATATAATAATATTATTGTAAACATAGGTATAAATATAATTCATAGAAAATACCCAATGTTTTGCACTTTTGCCTCGAGCGGCATCGAACCCGCGCCCTCTGGTTTCGAAAATAGAATCACTATCAACCACCAGGCTGTTAGGTAAATAGTGAATGAAGTTGCGTGCTCTATTGTAGTATACATAATGAGAAGAGTAATCATTCAGCCGTAATCTAGTACAAAGCGTATTAATTGACATGATTTATCCGCCTTGCGGCATCTACGTCCGCACGCAGGCTGACACACACTTGCGTTGGGACGCACCACTAACGCAATATAGGGATGCGACTATTATCAATAGATAATAGTACAGAATACTGCACAGAATACTGTGCTGCGGCTAACTAGGCGGCAAGACGATACGACAGTCTGACCGTATGGGGGTCGCGAACTGTTCCAGTTTCTCGATTGGAACATGTATAATAATTTTCACTGAAGGTTCAGCATATGGACTACTACCATGATTTTTTTCGAATTTCTAAACATAAGGCTTTCGGAGATGAATGGGGGAGGGGGACACCACCGTGTAAAACGAAAATTGAAACGAAAAATGTAAATAATTCCGAAACGGATCATTGTATCGAAAAGTGATCTTCCCAGACCCTCAATGTTTTTAACGAAACAGCACAACATGGGGTCGGCGTGAAAAAAAAATTATGTTCATTTCACATGTAGGGGAGGCACCCCCAAAAAAATATTTTTTCAAAAGTTTTCATTTTGTTAGCATTATTATTATGCGTATACATTACAAATTACAGCTTTCTAGTATTAGGCGTCTAGGCGCTAGACCGCGGACAGACAGACGGATATTTATTATATGTGCAGACGGACAGACAGGCGGACATGGCGAAACTATAAGGGTTCCTTGTTTACTACAGAACTCTAAAAAGGGAATACAATATTAGAATGCCAGAGCTAGGTTCTTAACGATCCTTTGTTTCATGCTGTAAAAAGCTAATCAAATTCAATTATCACAATAAACAATACTAATTATTAGAGAAAACATTAATTTAAAAAATAATTAATTAAATTATGTAATCTGCAGGCACTTGATAATAAAGAAGTATTAATAAAAACTGGTCAAGTGCGAGTGGGGCCACGCACAGTGTAGGCAACGCTTAACTTGGTTATCGATGAGTGCAATTCCATGTAAGTTTTCATGAAAGTTTTATTTCATAAGTTCGTCGGATAGGTCTTGAGGTGGATACTTGGTGTCTAGTGGAGGTGGAGCCTACTTAACCCTGATAGTTTCACTACACGGAATATTACTACCTACCTACTATTTATTATTCTGTGCTATTACCATGAATTTTTCGTACTAAACAAAACAAAGTTTCGGAAATTTATGATTGTAAACTGACTTGTAAACTGACGTTCGGTGCCGCAAATGTTTCTATTTGAATTCAAACTATCATACTGAGAGGAAAAGCTTTTTATTGATGACTTTTTATCCGTGCAGCGCGGTGGCGGATGCGCGTCGCGCGGTCAGAACGCGGGAGGGTGGGGGGAAGGGGTGAAAATGCGCTTTTTGCATTATGCATGAACGCCCTAAGGGTATTTTGGTCGACACCACGTGTAACTTTCCATTTGTACATTTTAAAACGGTGCTATTTTGTTCAAGTTGTATTTATCATACGGCCATGCTAATATGATTATTGTCGGAACGTACTGTCCAGACAGCTCCTTGGGAGAGGTTCGGCTATAAATACGTTGGTATGGAAATGGGAGCCGTTGCGGCGGCGTGCTGAGTGACGTCGCTAAATATACGTGAAAGCGAGCACGCTGAACGCGCCGCGCACGCCACGCCGCGCGCCCGCTGCCCGCGCCTCTCTATCCTTCTTCAACACTTCTTCGGTCCCTCCCTCAGGCCAACTTTTCTAAACCTCTCTTTATGTAGGTATTAGACAACAGCATTCTATTACCAAAAGTAAGATTTTAACAAACATTATTTCATGGTGGCTGTCTATTTCGCACAATTTGTTAAGTCGATACAGTGCTTCGAAGTCAGAGTCATTTGCCTTGTAAATTACAGACTATTAACGTTTCCGGAAAGGGGAGCAGCGTGCAGCAGCGGCCGCGGCCCGAGCCGGTGATAACGCCGCGCCGTCCACGAGCTACATGTTCCAGGCATTACTTACACAAGTTTCATCCTAATACCGACATGAGGATATCCAAGAAATGCTACGAAGACAGAGTATGGACACCTGTCCCTCGGAGCCTCCTCATAACAACGGTACATCGTAATCCATGACGTTTTATTCTCGGTCACGTCTCGTTTTCAAAAACAATTCAACCTTTAATCAATCCATAATAATCATCCCACTGCAGGGATACGGGTCAATCGAAGAGGATAGTACTCTGCCACGCTGCTTCAATACGGATTGACAGAGGTATAATGAATAGGATAGGATAATCGCTTGAATACAATAATCATACTGCAACGAGGAGTGTCCCACCTTTCTGGCTTCTTTGATAATATTTGCTTATCTACCAAATAAAAAAACTGTATGGGTAAGAAAACAATCTTTATATAGAAATGATAAACAAATATAAAAACTAAAAAAAACAACGCACAACATTTTTGCCACAACAATAATGTCTGCCCTATGGCTAATAGCTAATAAGGCTTAGAAAAACCCGTATGCTCACATCACAAACACTTTTTTTTAAGTATCTATGTTTATCACCAATAAGCAGACGAGCGACATCACCCTCTTCGATATAACCCTTCTAAGACCTGCTGCAGATCTACCAAGGAACGAAATCCGAACCTTCGGCCGAAGTTCTGGAAGAATTCTAACCATGAAATTCAAGCTATTTCTGATCATGGAATACAAGGTATTATGAATTCAACGAACTAAATAATAATATAACCACAAAGTACAAGGTTTTTCATGGTTAAAATTTAATGAACTACTAAAAATAACCATGAAACACCTTGTATTCCATGGTTAGAAATAATAAATAGAATAAATTTCAGCCGAAGTTTTGGATTTCTTTTTCATGGTGGACCTGCAGGATTCGTGTGAATCCTGTGCTACGGTGGTCCACAGAATAGTATAGAAAATGATTCAATATTAATTTGCAGTTCATGCCTTCGCGGAACACGGCTTCGGTGGCATAATGGCAATGGAAATGGCATTCACCTGCGGTGAATATCGAACCCGAGAGGTTCTGCACACGCGGGGCATCTTACGGCGTGTTTCTAATTAATTATTACTAGAAATGTAATTAAATATATTTTAATTACCTTATTATATGCAAACATGATTGAACCAGAGTTGAATGTAATCCAATTAATCAAGAAAATGAATTCTCATTGCTTTGATATGAAGCCAATATGGGAAGCTAGACAACATGAGACGCAGGGGCAGGGAGCAATAATTAGTTCATGCAATGCAGAAAACGGCTCTTGTGAAGTGAGTCAGAAAGATCTTGCATCTCCCAAATAGAATGTAGATACTACAAAACTAGATTCATGTTTCAATACTTCCTACTTCGTCTAATTGGTTTCTGGAGTTCTTGTAATTCATGGTTTAAATTCTTCCGATACTTGGGCCGAAGTATCGGATTTACGTTTCGTAGTAGCCCTCCAGATAAAATTCGTTTTGAGTTCCAAGACAGTTGTAGTTTCTGCTCCGAGAGGTCAATAAGCTTCAATGGTTATTGTCAAAATAAGGTCGCCGATGTTATTCCGGGCTATACAGGAGACCCAGCTGTTGTAATGTGTGGTGGGCTTGTACTTGTACTTGTAGTCTTGCGGGCCTTCTCCGCAATTAGGCAGCCTATGTGGGTGTGGTGGGCTTATCCCGTATCCCGTAACCTATGCGCTTAACGTTATAGAGGCTTAAAAGAAAGTTTTGGGCACAGTGCAAAGAAGACGCGTGGAATGCTTGATTAAAGAGGCCGTTGCAGCAAAACCGACGTAACTTTATCGTCATTTGACGCAAACGGCCTTTCTAGACCAACTTCCTCAATCTTTTAAGTCGAAATCATCATATCAGATGATATCAAAGCAGAGCAATCATAATATGAGATAAGGCGGGCGCGGCGCTGCGGCGACGGCGGCGCTATCAGCCGTATCTGCTCGACAAATACGATTTGATGCGCAAAAGTCAGTAGTCGATAACATAATATTTTAATCCAATGCGAGCCGAGCGATGTCTTTTTCACGAGCGTCCATACCTAATATATTTTTTTGAGAATTGTCTTAGAGTTGCTCGGCAGGAGAAGCACTTGCTTCGCTGGTGTGTAGAAGATGGTTCATCGAATGGAGGAAGAATGCACACATAATGAATATATAATGTGATCATAAACCCATAACTCATCCCTTTGCACTGCGGGTCTCCCTTCGGCCTTCAATCGAAAGGGAATTAGAGCGTCTGCCACGCTTCAATGCGGACCACAACCACCACCAGCACTACAGCCGGGACCGACGGCTTAACGTGCCCTCCGAAGCACCGAATAATGTGATGGCTATGATTGTATGCCATCGTTGGCACCGAATCTTTCTATGTAACGAAATCCAAATTTTAGACAACGAAGGTAATTATTATCTGTCGATAATTGTACGATGTTCCGTTCCACGCAACCATTGCCGTGGTCTCCGTGACAATCAGTTGGTGCCTATCCTACTGCGAAATTTCGCCACGATTGCGGTGCGAATTATTTCCGCGCGAATTTTTTGTGTAGTATCAAATCAATATGGCTATGTCCGATCTGCGATAAAAAAAAATCGCATGTGTACTTTCATAAGATTTAATGTGTTTATTGGGGAAAAAAAATCGAGTGGTAAATTTCTCAGTGCGCACAAGCAATCATACCCGAGTATCCGACGCAAACGCAATCCACGGCAGACGATATGCGCCCTGTGACAGGTCAATTAAATGACGTGAAGAGGGCAGGAAATGCCCGACTGATCGATCTGATTCGATTACAATCAACGATCGAGTGGCAATCATCGCACAACGCCCTAGCCGGCATGCACTACACAATTATGTACTCTTTGAGTACAAAGAGCGAGCTCACCTTTGTGCTTGACACCTTTCGCTGCGAGAGGGCGCGCGTGTGCGGCGGATACAAGTACGAGGTACAACAAGCACACATTTTTACTAATGTCTATTTATTTTAATATTCATGACTTGTAATATTCTGAGGTAATGCATAAAGTGTTTTTGACGTAACTCGCAACTGTGGTGCATGCATGTACGTTTAAAGAAATGTACTGTCAAGATTTTCCGATTGTAAGATCCTTCCGTACCTAATGCAGAACCTTTTTATGATCACTATTTCGTCTGTCTATCTGTCATGCAAGACCTTTTTCTCAGAAACAAGTAGGGTTTATTAAATGCTCTGGTCAGCAATCCCTTGAAACAGTAAAAAAATAAGTATAAGTATGCAATTTAAATATTTTTTAAATTGTTTCTACACTATTACCTGAATCATGCTAGATATTCTTGGGCTCTGTGATATATAAAGGTAAATAACCCGACAAGGCGAGCTTCCCGATATCGAGCGATAGCAACGTATCAAGTCCATGACAAATATATCTGTAGTGGTATTCCGCGAGGTAAGCACCCGGTCGTACGGCCACAAAGCGAGCTCGCGATAAAAACTAATACGGTGAAAAAAAAGGCCGCTTCAAGGCCCCTTTCAAACCCGTACAGTCATCATTCGCTCATTAACTCCAAAGTACAGGCACACCGCACACGGGAACACGTCGATACCTGCGGCTTAGTAAACGCTGTTGTCTTCATGAAACACAAGACTTAAATGGATATCCCGCAGCAAAAGACCAAAAAACATCTTCAAAAAGAAAAAGAACAAATTCCTGAACAGTCAGTTTTGTAAAGGCAGGGGAAGACGTATCGTAAAAGCCAAAACGCTGTACATAAGATACTTATTCGTTTAAAAACAAAAAAAATATTTCGTTACAAAACAATCAACAGAGTATGTAAGTAATATAATAAGTATCAAATTATAATATTCGACACGACAAATTCTATAGTCCACTAGAGACTGTTGCTCGTTTAGAACGAATTTAATAAGAGACGAGTGCCATCCGCCCTAATACAGCGACCCGGCACAAAGGGATATCCCTCTTTGATGGCGTCATGCAGCGATACGATGTTATTCATGGATTCTCGTTGCGCGTTTGTGCACCGAATAAATGGAGTTAGCCAGAAACCTGATTTGGAGCGGCCCAAACGAAATATAAATTAAGTTTACTCATGTAATTCTGAAATTAATAAAAATGTACATATTTTGATTGCTTACCTATGCAATTTTTGATGTGATGTGTTTGATGACTAGGAGAAGTGCCTTTGAAGGCATAGTCTTGGAAAAAATGATTTTGATTACGTCTGGTATTCAATGAAATTTCGTTAAAATGTGATTACAGTTACGTAAAAAACTTAATGGGTGGGGGGGGGGAGGTCAGGCTTTTCTGCAGCTGAATATTCTGTCAAAATGTTAATACCGTCCGCACTGACGTTTCCAAAATTACGATGCACGTGTCTATGGTTTCAATTTTATAATGTCATTGTGCAGCGGTCAGCAGCACTAACAGAATCTTAAACTCCGTTTTGGCAAACATGCGAGCAACACAGGGATACAAGTGAAAAAAATTTGATTGTGCATTCAGCGCGTGACCGCATGAAGAAATTTAAATCAGCAATGAATAATGATTTTCACAGGTTGGTAGTAATAACTCCGGCACCAGTGGTTAAGGGTTTGACACAGAACAAATACGCAGAAGAGCGACAATGCGACATAAAACAATTTGCGAGCGGACGCAGGATAGGACGGCTACCATTGATAATAAATAAATTGTACACAATTCGCAAAGCGCCACAGATAGACAGATAGATAGACAAATAACTCATCTGTATCTCCAATACACACAAAATGACAGAAATAAATACACTGGGCATCAAAAGTAAGTAGTACAGTTTTAAAATTGCAATATCTCCTAAACTACAGAAGCTAGACCTTTCAAATAAAAAAAATTAAAAGACAATTTCATTTCATTTAATAAAAACGTCATGCATAATATCATTTTTTAAAGATTGACTGAAAAAAAACTTAATAAACAAAAACACTCTTTTTTAAACTGTTGGCTTGTACTTTTGTTTTTTTATTGTTTTCTTTATTTCTGATAAATCAATTGCAATTCAAAAGCAAATGTGTCTTCAGCGAGTAAACGTCACTAATCATGCCTCTTTCACCAGAAGAATGTGCAAGAATCATAACTTTTCTCGAAGTAGGCATCAGTATGCGTCATACTGCAAGAACGGTGGGTGTAACTCTAAGAACGATCCAGCAAGTAAAGCGAAGGTACTAAGAGACTGGAAACCATCTAAGGAGACCAAGTAATGGCAGACCCAGGTGCACTAGTACCGGAGAGACCGCTTAATTGTCTCTACTGTATTAAGAAATCGTCACCTTAATGCAGTTAAGGTCCAGCAACAGCTTCTTCAGACCCGAAGAGACTACGTTAGTGAGAGTACAGTGAGGAGAAGACCTTGCTGAAGCCAACCTGAAGTCGTACAGGCCAGCAAATGGCCCCAAACTTGAGACAGGGCATCGAGTAGCAAGACTACGCTACGCCCGTCAACACGTACAATGGGACGAAGAAGAATGGACAAGAGTTTTGTTCACAGATGAGTCTCGGTTTTCTTTATTCACTTTCGATGGAACGCGGAGAGTATACAGGCGACCTGGTGAGCGATACATTCAAGGTTGCATCTCGGAAAGAGTTCAATACGGCGGGGGCTCTGTACACGTATGGCCTGGCATCTCTTCAGAGGGTCGCACAGAGCTAGTGGTCACAGAAAATGGCAGTCTGACTGGTGAAAGATATGCATTAGAGATCCTTATCGAGTATGCAGGACCATATTTAGTAAATATGGGTGATGGAGCGATACTAATGCATGATAACGCCCGGCCACACACCGCTCACCTCGTACAAGAGTACATTCAGGAGGTTGGCATCAGCTTGATGGCTTGGCCATCAAGAAGCCCAGATCTTAACCCGATTAAACACACTTGGGATGAGCTTGGGAGGCTAGTCAGAAGACGCAGACCACCCCCCGCCACCCTCAGGGCTCTAAAACAGGCCCTGATAGAAGAATGGGTGAATATTCCCTAACACCGCCTCCGAAACTTAGTGTTCAGCATGCCAAACCGGCTCGAAGATGTCATCAGAGCCCGAGGCGGCAACACAAGTTACTAAAGTGGGAACAAGGCCCAAAACTTAAAAATTAAGTTCTTGATAGTTACTTCAAAATGGTTAGCTTTTTAGTTTTTTCTTAATTTTCAGTGTAAAACTTTACTAATGCTAAATAAAATATTATTTTTAGAAAACTTTGTTAAATTTGCTATAAAATTACTTTTATTTCAAAACTCTAACTTCTATAGTTTAAGAGTAATTGCAATTTTAAAACTGTACTACTTATTTTTGACGCCCAGTGTAGTTAATTTTGACAACGGTATGCGGTAGTAGAAATGTTTCCCGCAGTGAATTCAAAGAGCCTCAAACAGGCTGAGTACATTATTTACTGGGGAGCAAAATGTAATAGATAAAAACTCATAGTATCTATCACCGATTACCTCGTTGATAACTAAATAACAACAGGATGAACGTTGCTTAGCAAAAATAAGTCATCCGGGTAAAAGACAACTTCGCAAAAGCTACAGGAAGCATCATAACTATTACTAGTTATGATACAGAAAATGCTAACGAGATATTTGATTTGTTTTGGGGTACACGAGCGGACTGTCGCATCCGCTTCAGCCAGAGGGGGCTAGAGGGATACACCGCTTACAAAAAGGGCTTGTTACCGGAGCCGGCAAGTCGGCTACGGCCGCCTGATGATAGTCAGCCAACGTACCTCATAGACGTTTGCAATACATGGATACCTAACGTGTTACCGGTCCCGCAATAACCTGATCATACTCGTTTTGAAGATCCCTAAGCTGTAGACACCAGGGAAAATAACAACGATAGTTCAAAGTAAGACTAAAAATAATACTGCTTATAACAATAAAATTGGGAGTAGACAGGGCTGTGCCTGTATCAAGTCGCCGATAATATAAGCTTTTACCTGATAATTAACATAAAAGCCAGCACTAATGCTATTAAACTGCCGGTTTAGCCACATATCGGATGCAGCTAAAAGCTTTCAGCGATGCACGAATTTACGGATTAATTAAGAACGTGAAGAGCCGAGGACGCACGGAAGGGGCAGGCTGCGTGCGTCAGCGCCTCCGCGCTCAAATCCGGTTTAAAATAATTTCTGAAAATTGACATATAAGAACATCCCATACATCCTCACAAACTGTTTTAGTAAGGATACGGATGTAAAACAGTTCAATTATTTATCACTATAAATTATGATTTCCAATTTCGTTAGTTGTTTAAATAATTCATATTACCTATAGTAAGTGCGTTTGAATAATAAATAATGCGCATAAAATGAGGAAAACTAGAGGTGGACGAGGAAAACTGCATCGTTTTGCGGCGACCGGCGTGTAACCGGTCTGGCCCGCATGAGGCAATCGCCGGCCGGCGCGGCAGGCCGTCTTCTGTGACCGGTCCAATCTCAATTTTTTTATACCACTAAGATGGCAAACATGCATACGGCCCACCCGAAGGTAAGCAGTCACCGTAGCCTATGGACGCTTGCAACACCACCCACTCGCGCTTTGCCGACCCTTTTGAAAGTGGAGCTCTGGAAACCTTACTCACCGTAGGATCACAACATGGCCACGACCAATGCTATTTAACTACGATCTTCTGTAAGATGGAGGTCCTTCCCCAGTTTTGAACGTAAGTACAGAGACACGAAGTCAAAGTGACAGTTTTTAGATGAGACGTTTTATTTGACGCATTTTATGTACAGATTCGTCAATGTTATAACCAGAAAGATCACGCCCACATTGCTATCTATTAGTTTCTTTTAGTGAGTACTGCCAAAATCAACTTGAATCCCCGTTAACAGTTGTCTCAACGAACACTTACTGTGACGTAACACTCAGAGTCGCGGTTGAATAATATAAATAAACCATGGTGTTTCAAAGTCCGGAACCTTCAATATGTAGGTAAGTAGTATGAACTTTCATTACACGAAGTGTGAATTCTCAACAATTTTGTTCACCGTCCGCTACCATCTTATATTCCGTACTATACTTGGCACAAAAGCTCGCAAACAATTTGTCAGTTTAAAACATAAATTAATGTGAAATATACGCTACTATAAGACACACAACATGATCATTGTGTTACAACAATAAGGTATGGCAAAGTAGTTCCACCATCATTGAATTTCACTCGGAATCTTGTGCCAAGTATAGAATGGAGCAACGGAGCCCGATGACGATGTTTCAGTGTATTATACACTGAAACATCGTCATCGGGCTGTTGTTGACGACGGTCGTGAATGATGGTCGACGTTTTCCGTCAGAAACCAAATAAACACGTATGGCAATCGGGCTTCACTTGATATTGCTATCTCTCTAGGCTGTAATGCCTTTTGTTTCAAATTGCTGTCTCTCCTCTCACGTGATCTCTCACGTGGTAGGGCACAGCGGATAATCCGCTCAAATCAGAGCAGCCCGTCTGGGGAAGGACCTCCACTTTACAGAAGATCGTCGCCAAATAGCATTGGTGTAGGCCATGTTGTGTTCCTAAGGTGAGTAAGGTCTCCAGAGCTCCACTTGGGGGGGGGTGGCAGAGTCGGCAACGCGTGAGTGATACACCCGGTATTGCAAGCGTCTATATGCTATGGTGACGGCTTACCATCAGGCCGGCCGTATGCTTGTTTGCCACCTTTGTGGTATAAAAAAAACGTAGTTACTAAGGAAGGAAAAGAGGGAAGGGGAAGGGGTCCTTTCAATACTTCCTACTCCATTTATTTTCTTTCTGATTAAATTCGATGTGAGTTCCAAGGCACCTGTAGTGTCTCCCGGGACGTCAATAAGCTTCATTGCTTATTGGCAATCTGAGGTCGCCGTTGTTGATCCTGGTTATACAGGTATGTCCCGAAATCCGTATGGCTGCGCCATCTAGAGCCTCCGCCCTCATAATGCAAAAAAGTTTGATATTGTGTTGGTAAATAGGCAAGGTGGAAGGAAAAAGACCAAGAGGACGAAGTCCTAGACGATGGACGGACCAGGTAGCTGAAAGCCTGGAAATATCGATAAGCATAGCTCTTCATCTGGCACAAGATCGGAACAGATGGAGAGAAACGGTGACTAAGTTTCGTCGGAATCAAGATCTCAACATTGAGGGACCGACTATGTAGAAGTAAAATTGTAAGAAATATTGTTACATTTGAACAAATATCTACAAGTTTACCAAAATCCGTCATTTGTTCATAGCCGATTTGTTCACATAGTACACAAATTCCTTATCCAATTCCTAAATAAAGACACAATATATTTTCCAATTAAACACTCTTGACCAACCACATAATTTTAAGAGTGATGAAGAAATCGTTGAAACAACCAATAGAAAAGGCTAAGAGATGGAACGCACGAGCAACTTTGTCTCCCGGAAATTTATTTGTCTATGTCGCCGTCTCCTTGCCGCAATTTGAAAGTGCATGCACGAGAGCGACAGCGACAACTTTTTCTCAGTGTTGCCAACGTTTTGCGCTTTTTGTACGTTTCAAATAAACAATGTTTAACCCTTGCTTTCGCTCATTTTATTTGTATTTATGTGTTTAGACGTTTCTAGCCCTTATTTTGGCAAAATTTTCTCTAATAAAAATTCTAGCTCTTTTTAGCCCGTCCGACTGCCCTTTTTCAAAAACCAAGGTGGCAACACTGCTTTTTCTATAAAATTTTACGTTATAAGTTGGCAACCCTGGAAATTTATTTTGTCCCGCGGACAAAAAAGTCTCCCGGGTGTTGCGTCGCTACGTGCGCGCACTTTCATACTAACCCATAGACTTGATGTAAGAGACAAAATAGTCGTAAAGACAAAGTTGCTCGTGCGTTCCCTCACTTATTAGAATCGAATTCTGGCAATCCTACAAAAAGTTTTATTGCTTTAATGGCTTCATATTTTTTTGCCCAATTTGACGATCCTAAGTTCTCCCCCTCGACGGAGTTGTGTAAACGGCAACCCAAAAACGGCTTCAAGTACACTGTATATCTCGTATTATATTAGGTACCTGTGTCGCGTAAAGGATTTTTTTTATTTTGTTCATTTTAGTTTACTTGTAGCTTATTATTTCTGCATAAAAAGAAACGAGTTTTATTAATTTTAATAACCAACCTAAAATATTTGTTAAAACCTTTTGATGAAATATTTCCGATGTCTCGGTTTTTATATTTCCGTATTCCGTGTAGCTAACAGTTATCAAATAATTAATAAATATTCTATCTATATCTAACATGGAATTTTTTGCAAGTCTAAACCCAAGACCCTGCTAAACCCTGCTCGCTAATGACTCGGCACCAAGCCGCCAATCGGTGCTCCCCTGGTATACTGATATCCCTTTTTCCCTACTCCTGGGCGACACCTCCACTTGACTCGTTGCCAAATCGCGGATTAAACATGCAAACACATAGTTACATTATATTTACAGAATAATCAAAATGCTTAAACGATGCTCAAGCATTGCGAATATCGCGGACGGACGTGACGCGAAACCCAACCGTTCTACGCATAAATATCCAATCTCGCGAATCCGGGGAGTCGAACCCATCAATACGTGCTTGGGATTCTACGCGCTCTGCCTAAAGGGTTTATTATTTAGTGCTGGCGACGCGAACTACTACGAGTTCCACGAGCCCGGCACGACTGTCTCCAAGGAACTGGCGATGCGTGCGTGTTCGCCTGCCGTGTCCGCGCTTCGTAGAAGATTCGCAATACGGTCTTAACTTAGGTATTTGACGGTGAAATAAAAAAAACAGGCTCAGTGTTTTCCCTAATGGCTGCTCTACACGATAACCCACAGTCATGTCATGATCGTGTAGAGGACGTATGGGCGGATGATGGCCCATCCTAGTGGCTATCGTCGTGGCTTGTTTATAGATAAGTACTGACAGCAAAAAATAAAAAATATTTACGTAGTTAATGATTAGTACCCACATTACATTACGAAATATTACAATGACGCGAACAACGCCATTATAACACTCTCGTAATGGTGTTATTTACAACAAATGAAAAATTACAGCACGGCTTAAATTCACATATTTTACACGCGAGACTACGGGCATCGACGTCACCATGTATTGAAAAAAAAACATGTACCCCACATAAAAGTTCTTTAAAAAGATGATAGACACAGCAGCGCTCGGCTCGGTCACTAAACTTAATGCTTAGTCAAAGCGAGACTGGCGCTTATCCAGTTAAGGCTGAAGGCTAATCTTATTTCTAAATTGAATCGAGTGGCAGCGCGGCAGGAGCCAAGGCCGCCCGGCGCACCTGGGCTGAGCTCGACGCCGTCACGGGGCGCCCAACACATTGATGCGATTAACTCCCTGAACGATGATTGCACTACGCCGCTGAGCGCTAGAAATGCGGCAGGAACACTTTTTTGTTGCGAACACTGAATGGACCATTCTATAGTCAGCGAGCGATTGATGTTAAATTGAGCATTACAATTTACAGTCACAGGCTCATCGGATGCCAAGCAGACGCTGCCAGAGGGGACGTGCGGGCGCGCGGTGGGGCGGGACGCATTCAGGAGCCGGCAAAACTAATGCCATCGGAATACAATCACAAATGGACAGCTTGAAGCAGTCAGGATGACCTGATTCAAGCTCCGACTGCATAGTGTACACATACGAACGGCTTGAGCAGTTGCAACTGCTTCGGGCAGTCAAAGCTTCAAGCTGTTGACTATAACTGCAAGAGCGGTCCGTGTATATTGATCAATGGCTGCTCGAGCAGTTCGTCAACTGTCGGCTCTAAGACTAATCTGGCGTACAATGATATGATTAATTGCGGTGTACATAAGCGCGAGCATGGGACGAAGTGGAGGAATTATCACTAACGCGGATAAGTAGTTGTCGATAATTATCTGCGGCACGACGCACGACGTAGGAGATTATCAAGGCGGTGCTAACGACGACGGCGGGCTCTCGACGCCGCCGCGCATGGCCCCGCGAGCCTCGCTTTATTTACTCGTACCGTTGTCTAGAAATATCATCCTTGCATTTACGAATATTGTCCCTGTTGCAGCTTGCAGCGGTTGCTAAGTGTATAACGCATCTGTGCACGGTAATAGAATAATTCACGTACAGTTTTAAACCACTATCACTTTTATCGCATTATGTTATCAGGTGTGAATCTGCCTTGCTTGAGACAAGATAATGAAGTTGATTTTGAACCATCTACTCGGAGTTTACTTATTTCACGCTTATCAGCGTCATTATCAGATTGATCGCTGACAAAAGCAACAGACATCATGGCGAGTGGTTAGGAAATTGTTCAGATTTAAGGCGGTTTTCATCCTGAACCACCCCTAGTTTAGGAAGAAGGTGGACGAATTGTCTTCATTAAAAAATAAGTTGTCGCCGGCGTCGCGGTCGCGTGATGGCAACACAGTGACACCAGTTCCGCAGTGGTACCCTAATTATTCTTTTATCGCAGTGATCACTTCGATAAAGTGCTCAAAGCCGTAGTAAGTGAAAATACGCAATCATATGATTTGTCGCTTATCGTAGCCGTGAATTGGAGCGCGCGATTAGGATATCGGTGATGGAAAGGCATTCGGACGACGACGTGTTGTTCGGTATTCGGGCGCCTCTCCACCGCACACCACGTGCTGCTGTAACCGCTCAAGGGGTAAGCGGGTACACCCTGCTACAGATTGTTTCGAACATTGCATAGATTAATTTAGAACCCGGAGCAGCAATCGACACAATCAGTTGCGTTTGACAACTAAGTTCTGTTACTATGTGCTTATAATAAGTATTCAACACAGTATTAACTGCAACAACCTTTTCGTTTCTACGTTTATTTTTTTTCACATTTCGCAAGTCAGCAGCTTGTGAAACAAATATATGAGCGAATCCTACTTAGAACGACGGGCCAACTGCTAGACGAACTCCTTGGCAACACGATGAGGGAAACGCGAGCACTCATCGGGTAGATTCAAGCCAGCAAGAACGGTTTGCTATCCTGCTATGAGATACTACAATCGTGCCTAAAGAAATTGCTTATCTACATTATAAAATTGTGAACGAAATCTGCGAAACTGTAAGATTGAGGCGCGTGTCAAATAATACTTGGCACAGAAGCGAAGAGAGTCAATTTCCATACAAAATTTTAGTCAGCTCATTGTAGCACGGCATCCTCGATGAGTCAGATCAGTTAAATAGTTCCGTGGGGACGTAACGCTAAATAATGGGCTGCAGCCGGCTTATCTCGGCTCCGAAAACTAAGCGAGTTTCAGACCTAAGGTCACCCGTATTGATCCGCGACATCTGGGGAGCGCACCGAGGCCCGCTCGGCGTTTCCGCACGCGAGTCCTGCCCGCTCGAGCTCGGGCCCACCGGCGTGCTCGCGCGCCCCGACCTCCATCCCCGTCACCGCAGCACGCTCCCTTTTCATTCAACGCATGGCACAGTACGTACATACGTACGTCTACGCGACGCACTTATACGTATACAGATTTCGGGAAGGGCTACCGGCGGCGGGTCGATCGAACCCGCGGAAGCTTCAATGCGGCAAAGTTTATCGCCAGCGGGCTCCGCAGCGCGCGGTGACCCAGTGCCCCGCGCTGCACGCGCCGCGCGCGAGCGCGTGACGCGCGCCCAGCGCCGCTCAGCACTATATCCGTCGTAAGACAGCACCGAATTCGCGCCCCCGTAAGCAGAGTAGCCGATCTAAATGAGAATACTCACCGTTTCCGTTTATGAGGGGGTAGTCGTCGTCGTGTCGGCCGATGTAAGTCTTCAGCGGGGTGTCCGTGAGGGAGGGCGACGACCTGTCCCTGTCACTCATAATAGTCACTTGAAACACGGGGAAATACACGATACAACAACACTAGGACGGGGGACTCGCGGCCCCGCACACACTCGACCACGACCGACCTCCGGCCCGCGGCTCGCGCGGCGAATAAATAATGAACCAGCGCCGCTGGCTTCAGGCCCGCGCCGCGACTCGCAATCAATTGCGGCCGCGTGCCGCCACCTTCCGGTACCGCGCGGCGACGCGGGCTGCTTGCTTGCCCCCATGCAGCGCCGCTAGATGGTGCTGAACCGCATGCTGCCCGCAAGCAAAGCCAAGCAGGCGATTAGCTGAATACTTTTCAGCTACATAATATTTTTATTTATATCTGGGTGTAGTTATGGCGACTGGATATTTTTGTATTGTTGTTATTGTCATTATCACCCACAGATTTATCACCCATCCAGTACGTAGCCTCTTGGATACAAACTCAAATCGATGTTATCACCAATCGATTATACATATTACCTATTATATACAATTGTACCTACAATGCTGTATCCAATAAGTACCTATTTATGTTTAAATTTATTTCTCTATTCTTTATGACTATGTCTCGAGCGTTACTTTGTGATAGAAAACTGGGTTACAATACAATGTAGTTATCGAGTTGATCATTAACACAGTTTCAGCTTCTATCAGAAGAACCTAATTATTTTGAGACGAAGCTGCTAATTGTTGTACAGTCAGTCAACCAATGAAAGAGGAGAGCAAGATCTAAGAACAAAGATTTTTCTTCGCGCAATATTTTATGAGAGGTAGGGCGCAGCGGATTATCCGCTCAAATCGGAGCAGCCCGTCTGGGGAAGGACCTCCACCTTATATCGTATCGTAGCCAAATAGCATTGGTCTCGGCCATGTTGTGTTCCTGCGGTGAGTAAGGTCTCGAGAGCTCCTCTTGGGGGGGTTGGGAGGGTTGTCGCAATCGTGAGTGACACCCCGGTATTGCAACCGTCTATAGGCTACGGTGATGCTTACCATCAGGCGGGCCGAATGCTTGTTTGTCAACTTTGTGGTATAAATAAAGTGGCTTAATAACGGCCCTGCTCACCTCTTTCATTGGCCGACGACTGTACGATCACAAAGTTTTTCATTTTTTGGTGGATAATGGTGTTAATGACCTTCAGTTAAGCTATCGAAAAGTGCATGTTTACCATTCTGTAACAATGCCAAATTCATTCCCAAAATTATCCCCAAACCATTCTCAAGCCCTCCGTTAAATTAAATATGTTGGTGTGAATGAGTAGGTACTCGTACTCGTCCGTCGTTGCCATACATATTATGTATGTACTTACTAATATTTATGAAAAATTCTTTCACCGTTTGTTAGGAATAACAATAATATTGGTTAGTTGGGAATATGTAAAGAAATACTTCTTTGTGGTTTTATTTTCAAAAAATAATACATCTACTTAGTTCGTCCAAGACCTACCTACTTTTATTTATACAAGCATAGACCTAGAAAAAAGGCGGACACCGACACCGTCACTGGAACTAAAAAGTGCAGCATCTATACCCATAGTAAGCCACCTCGCGTATACGTACGAACCGGCCGGCTTACTATGGTGTGGTGTGAATGTGTGCGTGCCGGTCAGCCATTTCCTTAGAGTAAGGATAAAATTTCACACTCACACATAGTTACGCCGCCGCCATTAGGGTGCTTCAATTCGTTCTTATGCCGGCTCTACACGTCGGCCAACACATTGGCCAATACACATTGACCAATACATATATTGGCCAATGTGCCAATGTGTTGGCCAACGTGTAGAGCCGGCATTAGCACAGAATAGATAATAGTACGTGGCATTAGCAAGATTCCGTTCGCCTTTTTTTCTAGGTCCATAGGTGTATGTGATTTTGTATGTTTATATAAATCGCAACGACAGCGTTTCCGCGAGCACGCGGTTGTCGTAATAATTTCATTGTAGTAAGTACAAGTACCTACATCAATAAACGTGGTCGCGAACAGTTATCAATATCATTTTATTTATCACTCTATCATCCCTATAGTAGAGATCACTGCTATAGGACGTTACAATAGGTATGTATACAAGGTGTTTTTTTTTTGTCACTAGCAATATTGAAGGAGGTCAAAGAGCCCATGAATATGACCAACTTTTACTATGGGGACCCATGTCAAATCGCGAAAAAAAAATCAACGGTTTCATTCAAAATGTTCATACCTACTCGATCAAAATGTATGAATCACCTGATTATTTTACTAGGTGTTACCCGCGGACCGCCGCCCGCGTGGTCAATGGAAAATGTCAAGAATTTTTCCCTTTTTCCTGTGGGAAAAAAGTAGCCTTATGTTATGTCATTCTCCAGACCTTAAATTATCCCCGTTAAAAAATTATGAAAAAATAATGTAGGTATCCTTTTTTTTCCCGTGGGAATGAGATGTTTTTCCGGGATAAAAAGTAGCCTATATCACTCTCCAGATCTTAAACTATCCCCAATAAAAAAATCATACCAATACGTTCATTACTTTCGACGTGAAGGGAAGACAAACAAATAAATCCACTTTCACATCTATCTATCATCATTATAATAATAAATAAAAAAGAGCAACTGACTGACTGACATTTCAACGCAGGGCCTAAACTATAAACTTGAAATTTTGCACAGGGGTTCCTTTTATAACGTAGGGGAGCACTAAGACAGGATTTTTCAAAATTTCCACGGGAAAGCGAGATATACGCAAACGAAGTTGCGAGGGATTTACTAGTGTATCTATATAATGTATGTAATGTGTAATGTTGTTCGCAGATGACATGAAAATAATTAAAGCCACACGCAATACGTCTGATATCGACGATTTACAATTAGATTTGCTTTAGGTTCGTGTCATAGTGCTCATTTGACAAACTTGATTTAAACGTCAGCAAAAATGTTTCTACGTGTCTTATACGCGGAAACTTGCTGTTATTGATAAAGGTTATATGCTGCAGAACAGTTTGATCAAGAAAGCCTCGGAGATTAAACACCTTGGTGTGTTCCATGATAGCAAGCTTTTGTTTGATAGACACGTAGATCATATAGTCAAAAAGGCATCTAAGGCCTTTATCATAAGAACCTCGTCTGAATTCCGATCCATCAAACCGATTAAAATATTGTACTGTGCCTTTGTGCGAAGTCACCTTGAATCCTCAGTATCAAGGATACAAGTCTATTGAACGTATCCAAAAACGTTTTCTGAGATACCTTGATTTTAAAGCGCACCAGAAGTCACTTGATTTCGAGCACCGCTGCAAGTGCTATCACTTTCTTCCACTTGAGCTGCGACGCCGAAACAGTGCTGAACTGTTGTCTATAGTCGGCCTTCGTTGTAGGATTCGGAATAATAAGACTACACGTGTATTATCGGGAGCGCTCAACCTAGAAAGCTGAATTTTTTAATAGAGATTCCCTTTGTGATAATGACAAGGATACAGTCGGGGTCTTTTTTAGTTCCCACGGGAACGGTTGGCATTTTCGCTTGACCACGCGGGCGGAGCCGCGTGTAACAGCTAGTTTATAATATTAGTATAGTATGGATATGGATAAGAAAGCATGGATGAATATGGATTTAAAAAAAATTTGGGATCCTTACTAAATAACCGCGCAAAACCGGGGCCAGCTGCTAGTCCTACTATCCCACTATACATAAACTACTAAACTAATATTATAAATGGGAAAGTGTGTGTGTCTGTTTGTTTGTCCGACTTTCACGGCAAAACGGAGCGACGAATTGACGTGATTTTTAAAGTGAAGGTAGTTGAAGGGATGGAGAGTAACATAGGCTACTTCATGTCACTTTCTAACCCCCCACTTCCCTAAAATGGGGGGTGGAAGTTTGTATGGAGCATTCCGCAATTATCAAGGTAGAAAGCTAAAAATTGGTATTCGGACTAACACAAAAATCGTGCATCATTTTTTTCTTGGAAATCTGCCCCCAACCAAGGGGTTGGGGGCAGATTAAAGGAAAAGAGGGGGTGAAATTTTATATCGGACTCTTCGCAGTTTTCAAGGTAGATAAGAAGCTAAAAATCGGTACACAGACTCTTTGTTACCAACGAAAAATACCTGCCTTATTAAATTTTTTTGGAAATCTTCCCCCAGCCCCTAAAATA
This sequence comes from Endotricha flammealis, assembly GCA_905163395.2. NCBI lineage: Eukaryota > Metazoa > Arthropoda > Insecta > Lepidoptera > Pyralidae > Endotricha > Endotricha flammealis. The sequence continues at coordinate 21,980,528 of LR990852.1, forward strand.
GGGGATGGAAATTTGTGTGAGACTCTCCGCAAAATTAGTACAGGTTCTATGATACTTACAAACGAATAATAAAATAAAACAATATCTATTTAAATAAAATTCGAAGTCCTCACTGACTGACTGATTGACTGACTGACTTACTGCATCAGTGCTCTCTGAGTGACTGACTCACTGAGTGACTGACTTAATCAACGCACAGTCAAAACCGCTGGGTGTAGAGATTCCAAATTTAGAATGTAGGTTTCTTACGACGGCTAGGGGTGTACAGTCAACAAAGGAATTGACTGACCCCCCTCTGTATATATGATTATAGATATCTAAATATTGCGTGAAGGGATTTACTTGAAAATTTGTAATTACATAGTACAATATGAATACTATTGATAAATAAACTTTCAAGTAAATCCCTTCACGCAATATTTAGAAATCTCTAATCATATATACAGAGGGGGGTCAGTCAATTCCTTTGTTGACTGTACTAAGAAAGGATTTTTCAAAGTTCCCACGGGAAAGCGAGATATACGCAAACCAAGTTTCGAGGATTTTACTGATCCGCTGGGTCTAGAGATTCCAAATTTGGAATGTAGGTTACAAGGAAGGGTAGAAACCGAACCGGACCGACCTGACCGGAACGGACCGGACCGGAATTTGTTTCTGAAGAAAAATATGCTAATTCTTGGTAGGCCACGCGGGCGAAGCCGCAGGCAGAAGCTAGTAATATTATAAAGGCGAAAGTTATGTGTATGTTTGTTACTTCTTCACGCTCAAATGGCTGGGTCAATATTTATGATATTTGATATGTAGGTAGCTGATACCTTGGATTAATACATAGGGTACTTTTTATCCCAAAAAGTACGCGATTCCCGTGGGATTTCATCAAAAGTCTGATATAGATTTCGGGACAAGCCCACCACACATTCCCACCACTGTGTCTCCTGTGTAGCCAGGATCAACAACGGCGACCTCAGATAGACAATAAGCAATGAAGCTTATTGACGTCCCGGGGAATAAACTACAGCTGTCTTGGAACTCACAACGAATTTAATCAGAAAGAAGATAGTCGGAGTAGGAAGTATTGAAAGGACTTCCCTCCTTAACAACTACGTGAGAAACAGCAATTTGAAGCAAAAAGCATTATACCCTAGAGAGATGGCAAATCAAGTGAGGCTCGATTGCCGAGCACCACGGTCTATTGTTACATTACTATTGGGACCTAATGCTATGAGCTGTTGTTTACTATTTTGATTCCAATAATATGTATTGCAAAACCTTCTAAATGCCTGATAATTCTCTCTGCTTGCTACGAGATCAGAATAATAAACTACGCCCGAAGTGACATGTAAGGAATCCAACATGATTACGCGTTCGTCATGCCAAAGATCACACTCCCACAGAACGTGATGAGCTGTTTGTTCTACTCTGCTATTCGCGGTAGAACATAAGGAGAAGGTACAACCTTGAAATAGAATAACTTGGCCTTAAAGTTTCCGTGTCCCGTTAAAAATTGAGCTACTTGGTCTGATATAGATGGCGCTACTGTGCATAAATAAATACCATCGATAAAAATAAATACACGCTCATGAAGTTGCACGGGTTTCACTAGTATTAAATAAAATGGTATCTATATCTTTGTAAGTAGTTTATTACAGCTAAAAAAGTTACATACATGCCGAGAGTGGCGGATGGGGCTCTGTTCACGGCGACAAAATGGTTCCATTCGCTGTGCACGTGCGGGGGCACGGCGTGTGCGGCGAATGCGAGGGCACTGCGCGCGGTTGGGGGAGCGCCACGGGCCACCACGGGCCGCTGGTTGCCTCCCAGGAGTGCCGTCAGCTCGCGCTGCGCCGCATTCGTCTGGCTTTCTTCTGCAGGGCTGGTGTTCGGCACCACCTCTATCGAAAATATTATTGGCTATAATAAACACCTCTCTGCCTTTGCTCTGAGATGGATGACATAAGCCAAGTCGGTGACCTTCAGGCGGCTTGAAAACACTGGCCTCTTCCAATCCCCAATGGAGCAGCGTGGCAGAGCACGCTCTAATCACCTTTGATTGAAGGGAGACCCGTATCCCGTATATATGGAGGAGAGGCTCTGATTTAGATGGTAAATCTTCCTCTCAGATAAAAAATGTTGTGTTTCTTCTTATCTTATAAGTATTGATTGATCCATAAAGAAAATGAAGCCGTCCCAATTATGTTCTCCTATTTTAAAATTTGCACATTATTACCGCTGTTCAATAAAAGGACAGTAACCAGTACGCATACGCACCGAGACCGTCAAAGACGACCACTGGCCAAGTTACAGTTATTGCAGGAAATGTTACCCACCAATCATCGATCTGCAGTGTTACTCTTGGATTTTTATGTGCATTATGTTCATACATCTACTCTTGACAAACTACACTAGCGTACTAAAAAGTAAAATAAAAATACTCGGATTGTAGATACGGTAACCTAAAGTACTTAAATTATAAAGTTTCAATAGGATTTGCCATTAATTTCAAACATAAAAAACTATCAGAATTTCAAATTACGATTTTATTTAAGAGTAGCTATGCTAGATGGACAGAAATGAATGCTGTGTAATAATTTACTCGAAATTATGAAATAATTTATTAAGTCAAAAAAATAAACATATGAGAACAATAGCAAAAAATTAATTAAATGTGCGTCATAAAATAAAAGAGCACACAAATACAAAACAACCGTGCAGGCAACTTCGGCGGCGGCGGGCCCGTGGCGGTCGTGTCCAGCAGCGACGTGTCAATGTACTCGCAGATCATGTCGTCCCAGTTATCGGTAAGCTCGTGCACGCTCCTGGCACCGGCCACCAGTTTCTGGCGCATCAGCGTTTTAGCGCGCGCAATCCGCTGAGGCGTATCCGGGCCCACCTCTCGCGCGCGCATCCACTTGTCGCCCTTAGACACCGGCTCTACCATCACCACGGTGGGCATCTTGCTAGTCATATGCAATAGCACCGCCGGCTTTTCCTTCGGTGGGCCCTTCTCGAGCTCCTTCTTCAGTGCTTTCTTCAATATCGACAGCCTCGACTTTTCGCCGAGTGATAGCGGAGAGATCTGCGATTTGTTCATTGGAGTCGTCCGAGTTACGGTGGCTGCGGCGGTTGTGGGCGCGTTTTTAGTACTGGCAGTGCTGGCGCTCCTGTTGCTTTGGCTGACCGTGCTCAGCGTGCCGTCGGCCAGGTTTAGCGAGGTGCGTGTGACCTCTGTCGATCCTGGCTCCACGTCGAACACCCGCCTGTTCGCCGGGCGCCTTCTCAGGGACCACGTCGCCGGCCTCGGCACCAATGGCCTTGAGCCCCGTGCTGAGCACACATAAGCTTACGTTAACCTTTTAGAATATCTTCTAAGCTAGTTGTCACTCGCATGAAGGAACAGGGGCCAATTTAAGTAACTTTAAAGTACCAAATTCAGAAATATCTAAAGAATGAGTCCTACACTTAGGGCCCGTTGTTTGATCAGTAGTTAAGTATACTACTTAATGGTTAAATTTTTAAAAAAATAAGTAGTTACTTTTTTTAACGAATTGTAACCATTTAGTATACTTACTTAACTGCTGATCAAACAACGGGGCCTTAGGAAGGTAAAATGGTCATCATCATTCTGGCGTGAGACTCTGCTAAACAAAATAAATGGTGTCCTCAGAACAGCGCCGAATTCGACGCCATATTTTTTATACTTCTGAATTAACTTGGTCGTTGCCTACATTGCTTTAGAATATTAAATTTCGTGTGCCTCGTATAAGTGACCGAAGTTGCATTATGAAGCATTTATTTTATCTAAGTATTTAGACCTAAAATTCCTGACAAGTTCTAAATATATGAAAATTTGCTATATAATTGTATTCACCTGAGGGTAAGCAACTACTGTCTAATATAATAACTTACATGAACTACTTACTCCGTAGGTCTAGGATGTCACTCGCGTTACTTAACTACTTGTTTACTATTTTCCTTACAGTAAGTTAATTATACAGAAGTCGGAAGTTACCCTTTGTGCGTCGCTCGAATTCAGGTAGCTTCTTTTTCATATTCTGCACACGCTTCATGTCGTAGTAGTCCTCATAGTGGTCGACGCCTGCCTTTCTTGTTCCACCCTTGGGCTGAGCTGGCCGCACCCTTTCGCCGGGTGCCAGCGGGTCGCGCTGGCTCTGCGCGTCCGGTAAAAACGGGCCCCGTCGGCTCTGTTCGTCGGGTACAAACGGGTCCTGTCGGCTCTGTTCGTCGGGTACAAACTGGCCACGTCTGCTCTGCTCTTCTGGTAAAAACGGGCCACGTTTGCTTTGCTCGTCGGGTAAAAACGGGCCACGTCTGCTCTGCTCTTCTGGTAAAAACGGGCCACGTTTGCTTTGCTCGTCGGGTAAAAACGGACCACGTTTGCTCTGCTCGTCGGGTAAAAACGGGCCCCGTTTGCTCTGCTCGTCGGGTAAAAACGGGCCACGTTTACTCTGCTCGTCGGGTAAAAACGGGCCACGTTTGCTCTGATCGTCGGCCATTTGCGCCTTGTCTTGCTCTTCTGGGAACATATGACGAAAGTAGTCCTCATCTTCCAACGACGACGGTGCCACCTCGTCTCTGGACGCAACCCGATCTCCTTTCATTTTGAGCATGTCTCTCCCAAAATCTACCTCGACGTCGTCTGACATCCCTCGCTCCGGAAGGTCAAAGTCTTTGTAATCATTTTTCGATAACAATCTTTGCCTGTCTCTAGGTTTTCGTTTGATGATCCGTTCCGTAGCTTCGCTGTGAGAATATACCTCGTCTTCGCCCTTGTGCCTTTGCCTTACTTGAAAATCTTTGTCTCTGGTAGCATCATCATCAGCATCGCCATCATCAACAAGGTCATTATCGTGTCGAAGGTGACTTTGACTTTTTATTCGTGAACTGTAATTATCTCGTTCAGATTTTTGAAATTTGTATCCAGGTCTTTGTTTTGTATAACTAGACCTAAATTTTGGAATATCTAAACTATGCTTATCTAATACTTCGGCGTAGTCATCACTATCGGTTCGCGCGCGTCTCCTCTTCTGCCCCACAGGCTTCTGCCAAATGTCGACGTGTTCGACTTCCCTGTTTTTCCACGAAGACTTGGCACTGTTACTGTTAGACAAGTCTTCTTCGTACTTGTAGTCAGGAGAAGCGGATGCATCGGGGGAGTGGCCGCGAGAGTCGTCAGTGCGGAGCGGCAGGTCTCGCGACGGGCCGTAGTCGCCGGCGCCGTACTGGGGCATCTTGGCGGCCGCGTACTCGCCGAAGGAGTCCTCCTGCGCGTCCCCCGCCGCCGCCGCTGCCAGCAGCGCCAACACCACGCGCCACATGCCGTGCCGCGCTCCCGTCGTTGAAGCCGCTCGTTCCACGGATACTGCCCTATGCCTCTATGGAGGCACGCTCCGGTTTTGCAGCATTATAATCTCAGACTATGAATTTGACAGTGATTTACGTAAATTTGACATTAACATAAAAAGTACACAAAAAGATAGTCATTGCATTTCTTTGTTTGCTGTGTATAAAGTTTCACTTAGAATTCACATCAGGCTTTAGGTTGATTTAAAAAAACATGCAATTTGACATTGTCATTGACAGAAGCCAAAGAGTAAATAATCACAATCTGTCAAAAAATGTCTCAAACAAAATTGTGAGTGTGAATATGAAAACGTGAAATTTAGTTATTTTCCATAGACATACATAAAAAAGGAAATGTTAGTCCACTCTTTTTTGTCCGTTAACATGAGATGATCAAAACAACAAAGTGATGAGCAGTGGAAAGAAATCAGAGGGCGCCACGAAGGACGAGTGCGAGTGTCGCGACGAGTCCACTTGTCCACCCGTGCGCAACGTCACGCACCCGCTGGTGAGCTGAGCCAGCAGCGCGCCGGTCGCCTTATGAGGTCCAGCGTATCTCATGATGAGTGTGTTTCAGCGCTACTACGAGTTCACGCCCGACGAGATCAAGGCTCTGGAAGAATGCGACAGGGAAAGCTTCTACCGGCGCTGCCTGCCCTTCAGCACGCTCTTCGCTACGCTCACTTACGCAGCCATAAACTTAGGTCAGTTCCGAACAGTAATAAAAGGAAGTCGGTACGGACGCCACGAAAACTTTCATAGAAGTAAGATAACTACGGGCTCTTTTGATCCTACCATTCAAGTGACGTCCTTCCCACTTTCTTACTTCTGTGAATGTTTTCATTTTAGGTCACCTGAAGAGAAACCCGCACTTCGGGCCAGTGCCCAAGATGCTGGTGGCGGCCATGATGGGCTACGTGTACGGGCGCGTTTCGTACATGGAAGCTTGCGACGAGCGCCTGCGCCGGCTGCCCGGCAACAGCACGCTCGGCAACCTGATGCGCCGCTACTACGCCGAGGCGAACCCGCCTGTCGACCCTAAGCGCCGGCGCTAACCCCCTCTCCCTCCATCCCGCGCAAAGGGTCTCGTCACTCCTATTATGTAAGATCAACGTCGTATCCTATCGATGGAAACTGCCCACTAGCAAAGCACGACAGTAGATAGAAACTTACATAGTAGAATACAAAAAATTATTAAGCCTTGTGATACATACTAATACTTAATTATTCAAAATTATAGTAAGTACCTTAGGTATAGAAATACCTACCTAAGTCTTGTCTGTGATGTTTATTAGCAATAAGTTAAACAAGTCAGCAAAAAAATTTTTTTTTTGGCGTCGCCATAACTAAATCTGATATTAAAACTGATGTTTAACCGTTCATACTACGTTCCTGAAATTTTAGAAGTAGCTTCACTTATAATATTTCAGTGCAAAATTATAATACGGATTTGGGGTCTACCCAGTCTACCTTTATTTTGGCCATTTTTGATTGAACGTACGTAGCTTAAAATTACAATGTGCTATGTTAAAAATTGTTTCCAAATTAATAAATAAAATAAAACTATATTTTTGTTTTTTTGTTACATAACGAGCAGGTAGGTAATTCGTCAGTCTCCTCTGTAGAAAATATTAAATTGTCTATATAAATATGTAATACCCTCCCCCCCCCCAAGAGCTCTGGAGACCTTACTCACCATAGGAACACAACATGGCCGAGACCAATGCTATTTGGCTACGATCTATCTTCTGTAAGGTGGAGGTCCTTCCCCAGATGGGCTGCTCCGATTTGAGCGGATTATCCGCTGTGCCCTATTTCTCTAGTCTGCAGTTTATTATGCTTTGTTTCTTTTCAGGGGTTCTTTTTAGGGATTCCAGAGTCGGGGGTTTTTAATTTATAGGTACTACTTGGTTTTATTCTTAGAACTCGAAAACGATACCATGTTGTAGAAAACATTGGTGTACTTACCTAGGTACATACTACATAATTAAACCTGATCTAAGATAAAATTCTCTACAACTTTCATGAACTATGAACGAGATACCTACTGTAAGAAAAAACTTCTAGCTTTCTACTTTTCCACCCTCTCCCTTGTTGCTCATCTTTAATTTACTAGACTAGTCGACGCGACGCTCGTCTTTCGAATAGCAGTGTAGGGCAACTGCGCGCGAGTGACAATGGATGGACAGAACAACAGAACGCTACGCTATCCTCCCGCTCTCCCCCCCCCCCCCCCCCCGCTCCGTTCGCTTCGCCCGCCCGTCCGTTCGTAGTTGTAGTTTTCGTGTGAACACCATAGTTTAGCTCACCAATATTCCGCGTAGTTTGTATAGTTTCTTTCTCTCGCTTCGCCCGCCCGCCTAGCTGTGGTGTGTCTTGCGCTGTTCATAACAGGCGCTTCGTACGCGCGCGACGGGTTTAATCAGTAAATAGCAGGCAACTGACAATATGGTAGGTATTAAAAAAAGCCAAATGATTTTTTTTGCCGTAGTAAGCTGTTGTATAAGATCGAAGGTAGTAAGTTATAAATTAGAAATACCTAAAGAAAAATATTTTTATTGGTGCTATAAGTATCTATCTACTTACATCTTAAAAATTTGCTTAAAATCTAAACAAAAAAAATCTTATTCTAAATATTGCACCAAAATGATGGCACTCAGCATATGCCACACAAGGCGAAGAGTGAGGGGTCATATTAAATATTTTTAACTTACTTACCTAGTAGGTACCCATTCAGCTCGTTTTTGTGATAACTAACATAATTATCTAAGCTAACCTACTAAAATAATATTCTATAATATGAGAAAGTGAGTTTGTTTGTTATTCCTTCGCTAAATATAATATTGTCAGGGGTACAGAACCCAACATAGCAAAGCCGCGGGTAACAGCTAGGTAGTTATTTAATATTTTTCGACATAACCATGCCAAAGCCATATAAAAAAGCAGTGCAAGAGAGATTGTGTTAAATTGAAGGCATAGATTAATATTGTACTTTTAAACTGGTTGAAGGAAGATGCCAGCCAACATCACAACAGGGGGGGTGGGGCATACATATCTTACAGTTTTAGCTAACTCAGATAAATTCCCCGATGATGCTAATATTAGTGAATAAAATTTATTGTGATTTAGTGTGTAAAAGTCACGTAAAAGTAACAGAAAATGTTGGTTGTAAACCAGTAATAAAGTTTATGTGAAGAGTCGTTGCCACAATGACACGAAGAAGATGACAAGTGACGCAAGCAAGTGACACACAGACACAAGTGTCATATTTTATAGATGAATGGACAAGGTTGACAAGAAAGAAATAGCAGCTAAATCGTGATACGCGTCTTGTGAAAAGATTACGCGTTTTTTTGAAAACGGGCAAAACATTGTGTATTTTGTTCGTCTGAATGTAGAACGGCAGTGTTAACTATGAACGAGTCGAGTTCGTTTGGTTACCCCGAGGGCCCGGCGAGCGCTCAGCCGCCGGCTGCGCCGATGAACCCGGTAAGGTTATGTTTGAAGATACGCTGCGGCGCTGCAGGCGGGTGGAGTAACAGTGTGTGGTCCGCAGGCGCAGTACAGGTTCTCCCCTGACGAGCTGCGAGTCCTGCAGGAGTGCAACCGCGACAGCTTCTTCCAGCGTTCAGTGCCACTGGGCACCGCGCTAGGCCTCGGCGCTTTCGCCGCCGTGCAGACTGGTTAGTTCGCTGTTTTTAACACGATAGCATTGCCCGCTAAGCTCACTGCTCTTGAAGATATTTCTCCATTGTTGGAGCCCAAAAAAATGTGTTATGTAACCTGCTTTCACCCAGAAACTCTTTCGAGTGAAGGATAACATTACCATGCAAATTAAACAACTTTGAAAAGACATGTTACCATTCTCATAACTTCAATTGTTATGAAACGGTGATGTTGATAGACTGCATTGATTGGTGCACACCAGTGGACAGGATTTTGAGAATATTTTATTATTTTGTGACCATCAAAGTCGTTTTTGTGCATTTTTAGTTTCTGAACAATACATTACCTTATTTTGATTCAGTATAAGACGAAATAATCTCAAACTTGATGAAAATTGCATTGAAAGAATCCATTACATGATGACACATACAGCACGTAAAAATAGATATTATAAATTATGAAATGTTGTGTAATGTGGTTTACCTATGTGTATGTTGTAATAATCTGTTGTGGGGCTGATAGTGACTGTTTGTGTATCTTTTCTCATGTAGTAGCAGTGTGGTGCTTTGTGCCCATTCATCAATTGATTGTACAGTACATTGCCACCACAGTTACTCTTTGTGGAGGAACATTTCCAAGTGTTATGGGCAACAGCCGATAATGAAGTGAGTTATAGAAAAGTTGCAAAAGTTGAAGATAGTTACCTAATTTCATTCTGTTGCTCCACAAAAAGTAACTGGTGTGGATGTACCGGTAGAATTGAAATGATAAATCTGAATGTTATAATGTACGTACAGTCACCTCCATAAATATGTAATCACTTTAGTACCTTGTCGCTACAAACTGACAAGGTTCTAAAGTGATTACATATTTATGGAGGTGACAGTACATAATATTTTACCATTTTAGTAAAAAAAAAAAACTTTCAAATAGATGACTATTTTGAATGATCACTTTGTTTTCTTACTACTTGTTTCCGGCAGCATAATTTCGTTTTGTTTAGACATAGTATTGTTTTTAAATGTTCTTCCCCTTATTAAATAAAAGATATTCTTTAAAAAAAAAAATGGTTCTTTCTAATATTTTAGGCATAAGTTGTCAATTTGTGCCTGGACTGTCTTCAAATATTTAAAGGTAGATTTCATAAAACAGCCTTAGAAACGACTAGGGGTGAAATTGGGAGAAATAGGCCATACATTTCCCCTAATTGAGACAATTGGATGTAGGCTGCTGCCAACCGGTCACACTGCAAACATTTGAGGGAGGTGTATGTCCAGGAGTCGACTTCTTGTGGATGATGATGATGAGACAATTACAGAATGCATCTGCTGACAGGGACCTCGGTCATTATTTTTGCAGGTCATTTGAAGCCTAACCCCCGCTTCGGCGCATTCCCGAAGATGACTCTGGCGGTCATTGTGGGCTACTTCCTCGGGAAGCTCTCATACCAGCAAGCTTGTGCAGAAAAGTTAATGGCCCTGCCAGGCAGCTATATTGGGCAGCTACTGCGGGATAGGAGAGATGGGAAGTCAGGAGGGTGAGTAGCAATTCTTACCAATGATGAGTTGTTTCGCTGAATAATCGCTAATGTAATAACTAACGATCTTTATTCTGCACAGTATTGTAATGTGGCATGATGGGGTGTGTAAATAAACAATGTTCTTGCTGTTGACTGAACTGAGACTGCTTGAAGGGAGACCCGTATCCCTGCAGTGGGATGATTATGGCTTGATCTATATATATATATAAAAGAAAGTCGTGTTAGTTACACCATTTATAACTCAAGAACGGCTGAAGCAATTTGGCGGAAAATTGATCGAGACGTAGCTTAGAACCAGGAGCAGGGCATAGGATACTTTTACCCGTTAGGGTGGGGTAGGGTAAGGGGTAGGGTAGGGTAGGCGTAGGGTAGGGGTAGAGTAGGGGTAAGGTAGTTGTAGGGTAGGGTAGTGGTAGGGTAGGGGCCTACCCCTACCCTAGTAGAGGTAGGGTAGTGCCTCTAAGGCGGAACAAAGTTTGCCGGGTCGGCTAGTATATTACAAAAATAGGACATTGGTACATTGATATGGTTACTCAGATCAAGGGTAACAATCTAGGTGTTCTACATAGAAAGGTTACAAGGTTTAAGAAAGGCAATAATGAGTGAAAATAAGAAATCATAAAGTAAAGTGAAATCCTCTGATTCCCGAATGAGGTGTACAGATATTCCATTTCGTGAAGTCTGTTTTACTATGAATGTTGTAAGATGTGCAGTGCACGTTCACATTACAATTTGTATTTGTGCTTAGAGAACGCAAATACAAAATATTTTTATTAAAATAAGCCTATTTCTAGATCTTTTGAATCCTCTTTTCTTATCCTACTATCCATTTTTGTATGCCACCATGTTTTCGCAAATAAATATTTATATTTCCATGTGGTGTAACGTTGCAGCGGCACCGTGGGGCTGCCCACGCACTCGCCGAGCATGTACGGCGCCGGCCCCAGCGACATCTACTCGGACGCGGGCCCCGGCAGCTCTCTGAACCTCGACACCGACCGGCCCATTTTCAATGACGACACAACATACCGCCCCGACAGCGACAGTATGTCTACATTTAAAAATCTTTAAATACACTGGTGGGGCAAACATTTCACTTATCAGTCCGCAATGGTAGCGACCCTGGTGTTACTAATGTTCACAGGCGGTTCACCTTTCCGTCCGGTGGCCAGCTTGCTTGTTTGTCTGTAGGTATGTCATAAGAAAGTACAGTAAATAATGACGTGCAGAAATATTCCCTATAGACTTGAGACGTTTTGAACACATTTTAATGAACGCGCACATACACTTGTTTTTACACCCGAAGTTTCGACAGAGTTTCACCGGCTTTGGTCACGGGGAGATACTGTGTCACCGTAGTCCCCGTTTCCACGGCATATGCAACTCTTAATGAAGTGTTATAATATGCAAAATAAATGTTGTTTTTTATGAAGCGGGACCTTAATGTGTTCCGAATTTGGCAGAGAGTGCGCCGGAGCCGCCGCAGTCCGCGTCACAACCCTCGCAGTCGTACGAGGAGCTTCGTCGCCGGAACCGCGGCGAATACGCCAACACCAAGCAGGAGCCATATAGGTAAGTCAATGTTTTTAGAATAATGTCAGAAACTGCTTGTTTATTCGTTTCTATCATAAACAATGGCTGTTCTCGATTAATGACAGTCGTTAAGGGTCTGCTTCGCCTCTATGGCCGCGCGAATTTGACGTTTTTAGCGCCACTTTCGCAACAGCGCCCCGCACACGCACACATGCACGTATGCAGTGGGTCGTGTCGGACTGTGACTCACTAACTAAATTGTAACTTTGGATTTTGTTATCAAATATAAAAATTGTTGACAAATTGTACTTATTTCATATAACAATAACTACTAACTGCTGCCCACGACTTTGCTTGCGTGCAGAGTAGACACGTTTTTCCGTAAAAATCAGGTGGGAATATTTTCCTGCGGGTGGATTTTTTTGCGCATTTGATTTAAGTCAAAGACAAACTCTACAGGAATTGCATCTTTCAAAATGGTATTATTACAAACTTAATTTATTCCATTAAGGGCCGATTTTTCAACACCATCAAATAAGGTTTATTCGATGAATAGCGTAAAAATGAATTTTTCAATCGTCAGATAGGCCTTATTCGACTAATAAACGGCTTATCTGAGGAATAAATTTATCTGCACGATCCGACCGACGTTTAGCAGCTGGCATGATGCAGATGGTGATGATGCAATAAATTCGACGCTTGATAGGGAAAATAAAATTCACAAAATCGCAACACTAAGGCTGAGTTGCACCATATTAGAAGTCATAGTAAAGTTTGTGTTAAATTTGACACTAACAGTAACGCTGACATTAACGGTTACAACAAAATGTGTTGCACCGGCGAATTCATTAGCTTTGTTATAGTTAAAAGTGTTGCAAGTCAAATGAGGTTACCCCAAATTCGTTGGGGGTAACATTTTTAAATATGGCATCATCATCGTCCACTAGTGTCAAATTTTTGACAGTTCGGTGTGTTTGTTTTACTTCAACGCCTTTGACAGCTTGACGGATAATTTAACACAAACAATAATAAATAACTCTTTTTTTTTCTTTCTTTAATAGTTTATTAAATATATATTTTTAAATGAATAATTTAAAAAAAAATTGAAATGTCTTTGGCTTTTAAAAAAAGGATACAGTTGAGTTTCTTGCGGCACTTTTTCTCAACAGGCCAGTCACATCTGAAGTGCCAATAAGTAGGATAAAAAAATATCTCTTGTAAATCTACTTGCAAAATAAATTAGGTTTTTTTCCATTTAGATTGAATAGCATAACATCGAAGTAATCATACTAATATTATAAATGAGAAAGTGAGTTTGTTATTCCTTCACGACTTGACTAAATAGCCGATCATTATGAAAATTTGTGTATACATATCGTCAGGGGTACAGAGCCCAACATAGGCAAATTTATACGCGGGCGAAGCCGCGGGTAACAGCTGGTAGCATATAAATGAAATTAATTATTCCCAATTGTCCCCCAGGTGACAACTGAGAATTTCTTTTCTAGTTGCCGGGAAAATTTGTCACCCATTTTCCCTTCGGATTCGTACCTGAGGTGTATAGGTGTCTGTAATCGTTTCTAGAGTGAAATTAATTCAAAAGGATCCAAAAATTTGTTCTTTTGACACTTTTGTTTTGTTTTTACTTGTATAATTTAATAATTAATTATACGTAATCTATAATTTGATATTTTAGAACGGAAGTGCCGCCGAGCCCGCGCCGCGCGCCGCCCGCCGCCACCAACAAGTACGGCGACGTCGTCGAGTAGAACCGCCGAATCCCTTCAAGCGTGTACAACAAAATGACACGGAAACTTGCCACCACCGAGTTAAAACCACTCGTCATAAACATAGGTAATAACTGGTGACATGAAACTAAAAGATATTCCTTTAAAATAACAAAATATTATGGAATTTAAATTCTTGAAATGTCAACCAGTTGAAAATATGTTTTCGTGATAGTAGACTTGTTTTGTTGTATGAACTTGATACAGCGAGGTAATGTGCACCACAACTTAAAAGACTGTGCCTCTCGCCGAAATAACAAGTTGTAGTTTCTTACTGCGCTAGCAGGATGCGCAGGAGCATTTAGCGATGCAGTTAGTATGTCGTAAGCCTGACAAGAGCGTGGGCAGCGGTACAAAATCATGTTAATACATTCATAATAAGAAATAAAGTAGTTAAGTGTTTATTTTATTTTTATTTACTTTTTAATTTTTTAACGCAATATTTAAATAAATATAAAGTTCCAGTGCAGCCGCTATTTATTTCATTCTCTAGAGACGGACTGTTCGAGAAGTTACCCATTGAATACTCAATACTCGACAATTATTGTATAGTATAGTATAGTATAATTTTATTTGCATAACTGAGGCACAAACATACAAATAGATACACATTTACATTAACATCCACATTAAGAGCATTATTGTACCGCAGTGACACAAAAAGGCAAAACCTCAGCGATAAAGATTGCTCAGAAAGCAAACGCTGATTTTCAGTCATTACCGTCAAATTAAGAGTGCGTGAGCCGATCAAAGAGATAAACTACTAATACTTAATTACTTATTTAGTACCGTTAACAGAAACCAATATTTAAAAGAGAAGAAACAAGTGATGATTACATCTAATGTGAGAGTGATGACAACAATACCATCCATACTATTATAATATAGTAGTCCGAGTTATTGCGACCATAAAAATATAGGATGATATGACAATTTAAATATAAGAACATTTTATGGACCCTGTTGGCACAGCAACATTAGAGTGGAGGACTCACAAAAATCAATATTATAGTACCCACTGCTATTTTTGACGCACTGCTATTTACAATTAGTAAAAAGTACTACATTATCAAATATAAAATTAAAATTTATTATGTAAATATATTAGCACTATATTTTTGAATAAGTTACAAAATTATTTATTTATTTTGCATTATAGTGAATTATTTAGTTTTG
This sequence comes from Endotricha flammealis, assembly GCA_905163395.2. Lineage (NCBI taxonomy): Eukaryota > Metazoa > Arthropoda > Insecta > Lepidoptera > Pyralidae > Endotricha > Endotricha flammealis. The sequence goes on from LR990852.1 coordinate 21,995,591, forward strand.
ATCGACATACACGGATCTTTTGATTGCAAGTTTTGACCGCACTACCGCCCGAAGGAGTTGCAACTGCTCGAGCGATCTGTGTGTGTATATGTAGAAGACTGTAGTTCACTATGTAGTCGCAGTTCATTCTGACCGCTTCAAGCAGCTCGTGTATGTCGGCCCTCAGTGTTGTAAAGCAGGCATAAATAGTATAACATGTCGTGTGATAACAAATATGTTCAGTGTGACATTCGCCGAGCGCATAGGCACATTCGCTTAGCATAAGCAGAGAAAAATGAAACGCACAGCTGAAATGATACACTGTCGGAAAACTTTATTTTTTTTAATAAATTCATAATATTAAATTAACTAATGTATAAACCTTAAACTTAAAACAACAGCCAAGAAATATAACAAACTAAATAGAAAGATATCATTTTCAACAATTATATTTTGATTTATCAAATTAATATAACGCAAAGACCGTATGCGTACTACTGACCTAGCTTGACACATTTCCACGCTATCGTGTTCCTATTACGGGCTGGTTTTGGACTCGCGCTGACCATCGGCGCTGCCAGCAAAATTAAACGCGTTATTCAAAAACGCTTTCTAGAAATTAATAAATTTTCGGCTGACGGTCAGCGGCTTCTCCAACAGACGCCGCATAGATGAGAGGTAAATTAACTAAATACAACTGAATTAAACTACCTATGCGAACTGGATGTACTTATGATTACTGTTATCTTGTATCCGGTTAACGATCGGTCGACGGGATAGATGCTGCTGCGTGAAACAGTAGCCATTTGGTCTTTATTCGACATCGTCACACAAACAGTTGCAACATTGTTGTAGTAACAATAACACCGATCAGGACAAGCCCACCACATATTCTCACCGCTGTGTCTCCTGTACAGCCAGGATCAACAACGGCGACCTTAGATTGACAACAAACAATGAAGCTTATTGCCGTCCCCGGGGAGAAACTACTGATCTTGGAACTTACAACGATTACAATAACACCCATCATATCAATTTTAAATTAACAAAACAAATATATTTAAAAAAAAAACATAAATATCACAAGTTTTTACAAGGTATAAGGTTTTAATAATGTAACGCCGACGTCATCGAGCAAATAATCGTGTTTCAGCGTTTAATATAAAAGTAGTTACAGAGAAAAACTCGAGAGGCGTGTTTCACCGTCGTGAAGTGCAACGCTGCCTGCGTACGCGCATCGCGAGTCGCCGAGTGGTGCTCGTGTCGGCTGGCTGATAACAACCAGTGATATAACCATAAAATAATTTTCTTAAAGAAAAATAAATTTGTTTTTACAATTTGGATACTAGACATAATTCTGAAATAATAGACTTTATAACAAAAACATAAGTTCATCTCATATATTGAGACATTCTATAAATTTGTATAGTGTATTATGATTTATTAACAAAAGTAAAATGTTTTTATGAAAATAAAATAAAAAATTACAAAATTATCAGCTTTCCTTTTTAATGACATGCATATTCCTAATTCTTTGATTGTTCTGCTGCATTTCCTAGCACCCGAAAGATATTATCAAATCATTTAAGCCTTAATTTTATGAGTCTTGAAACAGCTTGAAAAGGCTGCTTCCTTAGATCGACCGTAGATGGTTATCAATGCGTGACAATAGATGGTGCTCTACACGTTTGACTTGCTTTGTCTGCTATATCGAAGTTCGATTTGAATAATCATATCATAGGTTTATGTACTGTTTACTATGCTAGCAAACAGATGGCGTTAATGTTAAATTCGCTCATAATTTTAATCGAATCACAAGTAACAAGTCTTTTTTTCAATAGTCATGGAACATTTCGATGCCAGCAAAGCTGTGCAGGCCAGTTGCCCGATGTTTCCATAAATAACCCTATCTTATGCATTCTATGATTATGATTTAATACAAAAATCACAATCTGAAGACTAAAGACTGTATTTTCTATCTAATTTAAATGTTACGTTAGTTTTGGGACACCCTTTTTATGCTCATTAAATTGTAGTATTTTTTTTTGTAAAATTCCCTCTCTTGAATCTACCACCCTGTATATTCCGTGCGTCATCGTGACGACTCGTTTTTGGACCCATTCATTTACATAACTTGCTTAATCTAGGTTAACTTGTTAGACTTCTGAGAAGCTAGTCTTTTTTTTTGTTGCAATAACATTGTATAGTTTTCTTGAAAAATCCATACAAATACAAAGTCCGTCAAATTCATAAGAATAGGGTGTTTCTTAATTTCTTTGCACTGCGAGAGGATCGTGCTATAAATAAATTTGCAATGAAAGCTAGGGCTAGCCGTTGCGAGTATAACGGACTACATATGGACCACTCGCAGTAGAAGATTCATAGTACACTTATTTCAATAATCAAGCTTTGGTCAAATTTTAGTTAAACTCAAAATACACTCATTTCAATGATCAAGGGTTAACTTTTAGTTAACCCTCGCCAGTACCTTTGGCTTTAAGATATTTGATTTGATAAAAATAAACCACCGCCGTCTAATTGGTATTTTTCCTATAGAAAGGTCTACTTAGTACATAACTAAATCAAATTGTATTAAGTAGTAAAGTACAAAATCAAACCTATCGAACGTACAAATGTTGTCGAGCGCACCGGAATGCCACACAACGCATTGCTCGTAGAGAGATAAAGAATCAAAAGTGCTATTTCTGATCACAACACATTCAATGTTAGGCATACATACATGAAAAAAATAATTAAGTACCTACTCGTACTACGTTATAGGCCTAACAACATGAAAAAAGGACTATTAGGTACCTACTCGTGTTATGTGGAAATTTTATGATTGTCGATTAGTTAAATTGTACATATGCGGTGGATGTTTACGGCAGCGGCCAGGGCAGTCCGGAGAAGTTGACTGGTCCGCCGAGGCCGGCGTCCGCCTCGAGCAGGCTCATGATGACGGCCATGGCCGCCTCGCCGTTGCCGTCGAGGCCGAGCGAGGGCAGAGGCGGCGAGGCGGGGGGCGGCGAGGTGGGCGCGTCCGGCGGCGACGGCTGCCCCGCCGCGCTCAGGGACACGTTGTTGCGCACTTGGCTGAACGATGCAATGTCCACGCCCAAGATGTTGTCCACCAACGACACCTTAGACACAATCCGGTCACAGTTAGACACACTTGACTAGTGATGTACAGTATTGTACAGTCAACAAAAGAAAGGACAAAATTTTTTATTCGAATTTAAGCATCGTTATGAAACTTTGTAATTACATTGTACAATATGTATATTAATTATAAATATATATATCTAAATACTTATAAATCTTTGATCATATTCATGGCCCTGGTTAACTCTTTGTTGACTGTGCAAGGCTTAAGGCGTCGAGTTCTACTTTTGATCAAAGCCGATTGGCAAGACTGAGTTCGGTAGGCTCGTAAACCAGAGTCTAGCCGAGACGAACTCTGAGCCACACCTCGAAACTTTAGAAGAGCTTGAACCTATCGAACTCGGAAAAAAGGACTTCCAAGTTGTCATCAAGCTACGTACACGAAACAACACCGAGCTCTAGACAAAAGGACTGCGACCTCGAGCCTTAAACAGACGGCTGCAGAGGAACCTGACCCCCAAACGTAGCAAGAATTTGTTTTTTTTATTTAAATCTAATCAGTTTCTCTGCTACTGTCCGTACATAACTACACGTCACACTTGTCCTGCCCAGCTTACCTGTTGCGTGAAGACAGGATCCTGCATCAAATCCGCGGGCAGCTCAGGCGAGAACTCCACCGAAGAACGACGCAGCGCCTCCTCTGCTATAGCACTGCCTATCTTGTGCGACTCCACTTGCGAGTCGATCAGCCGCTGCATCTCCAAGTCCGGCTCTGAAATCCCAGCGCCCAGCTCTAACTGCGCCTCCGCTGCACACACCCCGCGCAATAAACACCGCATTCTACCGCTGCGTACATGAGAACGGCGCGCCCGCAATGCACGAAAAAGAGGGGGGAAGGGGGGGGGGGGATAACAAGCTTGCAAGCACATAGCGTACAGGTAAATAGGCTATACGAAAAAAAAAATTACTTCGCTTGTCAGCGTTAAAAGTACCTCAGTTGCGCATCGGAGAACTGGGAGGAAGGGAAACAGAACTGATGAACTGATCAGCAACTGGAATATAGTAATCTTACGTATACGTATAGAGGGTGAGGAAGTGCCGTCAATAGGTCAGCTGTCAAGAAAGACTTCACCAATTAGTTTGGCGATTAATATATATTTTTTGTTAACAAGTTAAATCTGCATAGGAGGACGAGTCAGCAACGGCTAATATGCCAAAGAAATGCAGTAAAGTGCAAAAAAATCTTTTCTAGCTAGATACTTCGTAATAAACAAGATAATTAACTACAGAAGTTCAGTCGTCGTGGACTACAGATATGCCATTTCACTAAAACGCTCGAAATCGCTCGTGAAATCGGTCACGCACACATAAACAATGTGCACGTGTGAATACCTGTACTTATATAACATCAAGAAAATAGATTCCGCCCACTAACAGCGGGATAATTTTGTCGATGGAGGTGCCCGGTGCGTGGCGGGGTGTAGGCGAGCGGCGGGCGTCGGTAGCCCGACATGCATCGACGTCGGGTGCATTTATTTAATACATTCAATGCAAACACACAGGCAAATGTTTCCTTCAAAATAACTCAACTTGTACTGTGGGTATTAGATTGCTGATAAATACACATAGAAAACAACCAGCCAAAGGCAAACAGACAAGTTCATGCACACAAATGTTTGCTTTGCGCAGGACTCGAACCCGCGGCCTTCAAGATAAAGTAACGATTGATAGCCACTCGACCACCAGTCCTGTTTTACCTATGTCCAGCAGTGGACTTCTTGTGGCTGAGACGACGATGATGACGAAATTCTCAGTTCAGATTTTTTTAAACCAAATCAGTAAATGATTCTCCGTGCTTCGTTGGGCATGTTAAGCCTTCGGTCCCAAGTCCCGGCTGTTATTATCGATGGCTGTCAGTCGTTAAACCACGTTCATGCGGCTTGAAAACACTGGCATCTGCCAATCCACATTGGAGCATGACAGAGTACGCTTTAGTCTCCATTGATTGAAGGGAGACCCGTATCCCTGCAGTAGGATGATTATGGGTTAAGCAGTAAATGATAAACAACATGATACTGACTGTGCGCGAACATGTCGAAGCTGGGCTGCGTGGAGTCCAACATGTCAGGGTCCGTGACAATAGTGTTATTAGCCACTAAACACTCGACGTCTTTCGTCCACGGATCCCTGTGCGCAAAAACTCGAATGTTAATATGATTTACTATAAATAAAAATACGGCCGACATGCACGGGCTGCTTGATCGAGTTAGTATGAACCGCTTTAAGCTGCGACGGTACAGTGAATTACAGTCTTCTATATGCCCGTATATGTCCGTATATGCCAGCTCTTATCATACTAATATTATAAATGAGAAAGTGAGTTTGTTTGTTTGTTATTCCTCAACGGCTTAACTAATGAGCCGATCATTATGAAAATTTGTATATATGTATATTGTCAGGGGTACAGAGCCCAACATAGGCTATTATCCCATGAAAGTATGTCATTCTAATGGGAAAATAAGCCGCGAGCGAAGCCGCGCGGAAAAGCTAGTTACTCATAAATCCCTTCTCTCCTTTCCTTATAAGTAGGCAGTAGGATAGGTGGTTTAAACGAACCTAAATGGCTTGAAGTGCGTTTGCATGCGGGCATACGTGCCGTCCTTCTTGCGGAATGAGTAGGGGGGCGTGTGAAGCGCCTCGCGCCGTAGTAGGGCCACCTTGTGCGCGCGCGCCACTGCGCCCAGCTCCGGGTCTTGCACGTACTCGTACAAGCTGGTCCCTAGGAGCTCTTGCGGCAGGAAACCTAGTGCTAGCGTTACCCTGCAAGCAGCATCGAATGAATGAATGATTGTTTTTTTTTCACCTGGAGACAAATGAGATAAGACGGGTAAGGGCGCGCCACTTCACTTGCTGATTCCCAGGCAAAGCTATTTCCTTTCAAAGTTATATCATCTGTGTGAGTGTGATCAACAGAATAGAACAACGACAAACAAACGACGCGTCGCATTCTGTAAGTGTTATCTTTGGCATGAGGAATGTGGCATCATGTTCAATTCTCGAAGATTATAATTCAATGTTACATTTATTACATTTACCTCTGATCAACAAATAAGAACTTTCCATCAGTGGCGTGTCTGGACACGTACTGCAGCCGCCTCGTGGGCGGGGCCGCCGGCGTCTGCGCAGAATGGGGCTGTTCCGGCGCAAGGTCCGGCAGCGCGCGGCCGACAGCTACAAGGCTCAACATGTTACAGGCCTCGTTCTCTTCGCCGGTGTCCGCTACATTGCCTTCACACATCTCTGCGGGCATCCAAGACTTTAGATATCCAGTACATTGAACCACACAGTACTTCTTCTCGTGCTGTTTCTTGCGCAACTTGGCCGGCGGGTCGGTTTCCTCTTTGACGGGGGCGGGGGGCGCGGCGCCGGTCTCGGGCGTTTGGCGGCACTTGATGCGGCAGAAGAAGGAGCGCCGCGCGCCTGGGCACAGCCGTGATGCGCCCGCAACGACATCGGGTTTCACCGGCAACATTGCTGCAACACACAGCGCAAACACAAGACGTAAGTCTATAAAAATTGTGCAAAATTTACGTTAAATTTAAGTGAACCTCAAATCGTAGCAACCCGTCTGGGGAAGGACTTCCGCCTAACAGAAGATTGTAGCCAAATAGCATTGGTTTCGGCCATATTGTGTTCCTACGATGAGTAAGGTCTCCAGAGCTCCACTTTCACAGGGTAGGCAACGCGCGAGTGATACCCCCGGTATTGCAAGCGTCCATAGGCTACGCGGTGACTGTTTCCTATCAGGCGGGCCATATGCTTGTTTGCCACCTTAGTGATATAAAAAAAACCTTCCATGAAATTAAATATTAACTTTTGGCATCGATGAGCCTCTCCCGCGGACTGAGATCGGACGAGGACAGCTGCTCCTTCACCTTGGGCACATCCATCGGGTGGAGAATGTCGAACAGGCTCTGCCCCAGCAGCTCTGACTGGAACAAATGAGTTTTTTTATTTTTATTTATTATTATTACAAAGAGAAAGGTACAATATGGCATAAAAACTATCTGCAAAACTGCATAACAGTTTGTCGGCAGCCGTTCCCGTGGATCTTAGGTACCTACATAAAAGCATTCTTGAGACTAAACCTATATTATACAACATAACATTGTAGGGACACAGGGTTTGTTGTTATATTGAGTGGCCCACTCTGACGCAATTCGAAGGGAAGCTGCGCGAGTCAGTCGCCCCCGCGCCGCTTAACCGTAAACGCGTTCCTTGATTATTATTAATAAGTTAGGAAGTATTTCCTTATGAACAATTTAATAAAGACTAAAGTTACTCGAGAGTTAATTATTTAAAACCCTATTAGCTCAGTGGTTAAAACATTATAGTATCACTGAAAATCTTGTGCCAAGTATAGTGTAACGGAATATACAATAAAAACAAAAACACATCACGTAGTACACGTGTGGCAGCCAGCTTATTTTTTTTAACAGTCATGGACATAAAGATAAATAATGCTTCCTTAGCATGATTTTAAGACTTCGTTTGCTTTTAACATTCTTAAGTAGGTCATATGGTAGACTTAAGCTGCAGTGCATAATATACCGCCAGCTGCTCTTGCCGTAGTAATTATTTACCTTAGGGACAGCTAATCTTGGTCTTTTTGATGCCCGAGTTGGGTATGTATACTTCCTCTCCCGTTTATTTTCTAACTTAGCGTGCTGCTCAACTAAGTTAGTAGTTTTTATCTTATTTTCTATAGGTAGAATATTACAAATTTTAAAAAGTTTAGTATCGATGCATTTCATAAATAATAATTACAATAACCTAAATATTATTAATGACAAGTATCGGGACAAGCCAACCACACATTCCTATCGCTGTTTCTCCTGTATAACCAGGATCAACAATGGCGACCTCAGATTGACAATAAGCAATGAAGCTTATTGACGTCCTGGGGAGAAACTACAGCTGTCTTGGAGCTCACAACGAATTTAAGCCGAAAGAAATTAGGCAAAGTAGGAAGTCGTAGGTAGGTTGAAAAGACTACCCTCCTTAGCAATACGTGAGAGACAGCAATTTGAAACAAAAGATATTATAGCTAGAGAGATGGCAAATAATGATAAGTATGAGTGAGCACAGTGTTGTTACCTGTTCGTAATGCAGCATTTTGTTGATGGACGCGGACACGTAGAGTAGCCGGCCGCGGTCGCAGCCCACCACCAGCAAGAAGCAGTCGTGCGCCGCTGTCAGGATTAGCGCATTCAGTTCGCGCTCGGGCAGGAAGGCGGGACGGGGGCGCGCAGTGAGAGGACACGCGGTGAGTGCGCCGCGCACCGAGCGCATATGCTGCACGGCCATTCGCAGCACCGTCAACTTGTCCAGCTTGCGCGCCATGGCACCACACATGGGGACCATAGCGCTCAACTCTGTGATGTAAGTGTTCATCTTGTCGCGGCGGCGCTTCTCGATCTCGCTGTGGTTCTGTCTGTTTTACACAGCAACATCATAAACATCGTCATTTTGTTTGTATTGACTCTGAATAAACTAAATTATTATTAAATAATTCCAAATCTGCCGGCTAAACGTGTCGATATAAGCTTGACAGCCCGGTGGTGCATTGGTAGTGATCCAGCTTCTTCGCCACCAGAGAGCGCGGTTTCGATTTCCGGCAAACGGATTTGATGGCATGTGTGTTTGTTCTTGAGTCTGAGTATTTTCTATGTAAAGTATATATTTACAATAACATATCCGATGCTGCATACACTAACACAATTATAGTGAACAGGGACTTACTTCTTGTCAGGCAGAGAGCGCGTGGAGCGGGTTTCATCGCCGGCGTCCTCGTCGTACCCGCTACTGGTACCGCTATAATAGACGGATAGTTAGTGGCGTACCGAGCTTATTAGCAGGATCCACACCAGACGATCCGACGCGATCCAAATGCGTGCGGCAGGATCCCGATCCCATGGAGCGCCCGATGTGGACCTGCCTCACGTGTTTGATCTGGATCGCGCTGGAACATCTGGTTTCGATCCGCCTATTAACTTTGCTAGCTTTAATCAAACTACACGACATATTGTGTACAGAAAAATATCGAGCACGTATCAACACGATGAAGTAAATTACAAGATACACATTTAATAAACATCAACAGATTAACAAAAAAGACTTAAAAGGTAGAAAGAGAAGAGAGAAACGAGTAAATCAACGAAATTTTAACTTACACAATTAAAAAATACCGGGCAAGTACGTGTTGGGCCACGCACAATGTAGGGTTCCGTTTGGCTACGCATTTTTTGCTTGCAGATGAGTACAATGCCATATTCTATGACATTTATACTTCGTTCGTCGGATATTACTCGGTAACTAGTAGTGCCTACCTACTTAACCATTATAGTTTTCCTTGTAGGTTCACTATATGGACTACTACCATGATTTTTTTCAAATTTCTAAACACAAGAATTTTGTAGATAGAGGGGGGGGGGGGGACCACCGTGCAGAACGAAAATTTACACGTTTAAATGTAAATAATTCGCAAACGGATCATTATATCAGAAAATGATCTTCTAACAATCAAATCAATGTTTTTAGAGACCTATCTAACGGTCGGTGCGCAAAAATACATTCCCACTTTATCCCTAAAAACCGAACCGACTTCAAAAATGAATTTAAATACCGACTCGGTGTTATAAGAGAACGAAAAGAGCTCGGAGCCACAGATGCGAGTTACCTAATGAAACATTACCAAATACAGGGACAATTATTTGTAACTAAGAAATTTGTTTGTAATTTAATTAACTTCTAAGGACACAAAAGTTATTTTTATTAACTGAGATGATGAATTTATTAATAAGTATTACAAGGAAGCTATTTTCAATAAGTATATTTATAGAAATTATGAAATGAACAATTTTATAAGTATATCATATTTTTATTTTATCTATAATAAGTATAAGTATAATAAAAGTTTGTCTGTACATTGAATATATTTCCAAAAAAATTGTTTAGGGCGATGAAGAATAAGCAATAGAACAAGAATTTCGCACAGCCCAAACCGCTGGGTCTAGAGATTCCAAATTTGGCATGTAGGTTCCTTACGACGTCTAGGGATGTACTAAGAAAGGATTATTCAAAATCCCACAGGAAAGCGAGATATGCGCAAACGTAGTTGCGAGAGGACGCACAGCCCAAACCGCTGGGTCTAGAGATGCCAAATTTGTCATGTAGGGTCCTTATAAGGACCGGACCGGAACCGACCGGACCGGATCAGACCTGATCGGTCCGGAAGGAACCGCACCGTACCGGGCCGTGCCGGACCGGACCGGTTTTTTTTTCTGTAGAAAAATATGCTAATTGGCATGTAGGTTCCATATCAGGACCGGACCGGCCCGGACTGACCGGACCGGACCGGACCGACCGGACCGGACCGACCGGACCGGATGGAATCGTACCGTACCGGGCCGTGCAGGACCGGAATTTGTTTCTAAAGAAAAATATGCTAATTGTTACTAGGCCACTAGGGCAGAAGCTAGTTTATAATAAAATTACATACCATTATTATACAAATTTATGTGAACCTATTTCTTCACATCCAAAAGCCACACACCGAGCCATTTTTAATTAAAATGAAAAAATCGCGATTTTTTTATTTTTCTATGAAGATTGACAGCTTCCTTGTAACAAACAAATGGTGCCCTCTACAATGAACTATTTGACAGTTTTCTTCCCCATTAGCTTTAGCGCTAGAACTGCTGCCGTTGAACTCTCAAACATCATTTATTCAATACTTACTATACTGGACGCTAACGCTCTTGGCACGCGCACGTAGCCCTAGCGCTTAAGGCATCGTTCGCACGAGAGCTTTCTCGACGTTTTATCGCGTGTTATTTCTAACGCTTCGAATAGACCCTATGACTTCTCCTACGTGTGTTCGCACGTGGACGCTTTTTTCAATCTGGAGTTTTTTAATCGGTCGTGCTCCATTTTAAACGCCGAGCGCAAAGCATTGAAATTTATACAACATAGGGAAACTGACGCTTCTGTTCACACGAGCGCTTTTTTAAGCTCCGGGAGTCATTCAATTGCGCCGGTGACGTTGGCCGATGCATACGCGTTAAATATATGCATAGGCACTTTAAAATAAATAAATAAGTACTTAATGTTTTATTTTTAATTGTTTCTAATAACTAACCTCAAATTGACAATCAGTCTTTGTACGTGGTATGGCCGATCTCATATTTGTATCTTGCAATGTTATTTTAGGGCCAACGATAGCTCATAATTCGTCAAACGATTTCGTTGTCATCCTTAAAGAGTTAAAGAACTTCTCAGGGTATTGTCTTAATTCTTCATAGAGCGTCACAAATTGGCCTTTTAATAACCGTTCACTAATAATTGGATGAACCCACAATTTAGTTTTTCTCTTTCGCCTTCTTACAACGCAAATACTACTGCTGTAATTTCAGCTGAATTCATGGCGCGTCCGTGTCAAGCAAATATCTTTTACAAAGTGATTATTTAAGCGCTCGTGTGAACAGTTCGAAAACAAAGCGGTATAAAAAGCTCCAAACGCTTTTTACGCAACGCTTATTTAAACTCCCGTGCGTACGATGCCTAATTGTTTTATGACAGAGTGTGCCAGGAGCGTTGGCGCCCGGTATAGTACTTAATTGTATGTACTGTGTTTTTTTTTTATAAATAAAAAAATGCTAAAATTATTTTCATAAACATAACAAGTTTTAGTTGATTTTCACGTATCAATCAAACGTTTAGACTTTCATACCAAACAATTTGTTTCGTTGGAAAAACATGAAAACCTACAGCCGGCAACACAATTGAAATAAATTGCTCCGTCAACGGGCACTTGTATTTGCAGGACAAATACAACATTTAATAAAACAAAGAAGGAACTCGAACGACAACACTCAATTAGTAAATGAATGCAGATTCAATATCAATAATAATATAATCGTAACTGGTCGCTGTCTGTACATGAAAGATATATAAGAAAAACTATTATGGGGTCTTCTTGAACTCAAGAAAAACCTTAGTACAAATCAGCCATCACCATCAATCTGGTGGTAGGTAGTAAAAAATGTGACGATTCAAAAGAGCGTGTAATAGATTTATTTAAATATAGACATTTCGGGTTTGAATATTGACCCAAAACAATGATTTTTAGAATTTTTGTCTGTTTGTATTTGGTGCACCAGAATCGGCATAACTGATATGAATGCGGTTTTCACTACATTATTTAGTGTTTTATTACTATTGACTCATAAAAGTTAGGATCATCCGAAATGGCCACGGGAAAGCGGGATAGAAGGACGAAGTTGAGCACGTTTCGCTAGTTTAACAATATAGGTATTACAAGAAATAACTGTGTTATTTTTACATTCAATTATGAGTTTTAACATAGTGAATATCGCGCCGCCCCCATCGATATAAATAATCCTCTGCGAAGCCGGTCTCATTTCATCAAAGTAAGTGTTTATTAGTCAATTAAATGTTTCAAGTTGTGAATATTATAACGCGCAATTTCGATACGTAAGACGTTCACGCGCGTTGGCGTTTTCGTGCTACATTGAGCTTTTTATGTTAAACCACAGGTTGAAATGATTTCAACTACGCGTTGGATATTACAACGCGGCAAAGGTCGCGGCGTATTCCCCTTCTGGAGAAGGTCGTAATATCGGTAAAATATCAGGAAGAACGGTGCGATCATAAGGCACTAAACTAATTAAAGACAGGTGCCTCTCGGGGCCACAAGTTTGATTACGAAGACCTCAATGTGCGAGGACTGATAAGAACTGTGATTGAACTATGTAAAGATAGGGGTTCACTTTAAACATAATGTACTGACACCCATTGAAAGAGGTGACCAGGATAGAGAACTAAGAATAAACATTTTTTATTTTTTTATACCACTAAGGCGGCAAACAAGCATACGGCCTTGAATTATGGAAAGCAATCACCGTAGCCCATGGACGCCTGCTACACCGGGGGTATCACTCGCGCGTTGCCGACCCTGTAAAAATGCTAATAATGTAAGAATCGTCATGAAACTGTAATTACCTACATAGTACAATATAAAAACTACCGATAAATAAAAAATCGAGTATTCACGCAACATTCAGAAAACTTGCATCACAAACCTAGATTACAAAGTTTGTCTTTTTTGGGGTGGACTACCTCATAAGGAAATCAATCTTTTATGAGTATGAACCTTGTTTTATTGTACCGGCGAAAACGGCGCAACATCTCAGTTTGACAATGCTGGTAGCTGCAGAAATACTTGCAGGAGCACACGTGGCCTACTATTTGGGTCCCCATGGCACTCTGCCGGAGCGGGTCCTCAACAACCGACGGCTCAGACGCGAGTGGCGTCCGTCACCGCCCTTGTCGCACCTTGCTCTGTACTACAAAGGATTAACTTTGACTTTGTAAGGTTTGATTTCTGTTTCGGGGGAATACTAATTTCCATGAACGTCAACACGTTACAAAACAATTTGTAAGAAACGCTCAACAATATTTATCACCGTGCAAAGATTTAGGTAAAAAGTTTATAGACTAATGCAGGCTACTTTGTTGTTCTGTAATAGTTCTAGTAATGCTGAGTACAGACTGCTGTAACGTAACATGAAAGGAGCATTTAATAGTGTGGACGCAGCGCTGTGTTTTCTTACTCTACCGACCGCGACGAGCACGAGTGGAATGCTCGGTTCGCGTGCGTAGTGTGCACGGTTCGTGCGCGCAAGGCGTTCCCACTGTGGGAATTCTGTTACATTTTATGTTATGTTAAAGCAGTCTGTACCCGGCATAAAGCAGTCAGTGCAGTAGGTGCGAGATTAAGGTATGCATTGAGATTTTGTAAAGGAAGATCAAGTAAAGTTTTATTCGAAGTACCTAATATTTCGTATGAAATTGGACTCCTCCGGGTACGGACGTTCGAGTGGGGTCAGGTACGCTGAAGAGACTCTCGAACTATTCTATCGGGCGACCAAAACAAGCCCACCCAAATAAATGAAATACTTTCTTTAGTCAAAAATAATCCGAATTCATATCAAAATTACTGATTGCACAGCAAAATACTGAACTGAAAATATGAATAAACAGACTGCAATTTATATTTGTGGCGTACCGCCATTTATTTGAAAGTAAAGCTTTTTTATTAATGCACATCTAATATTGACTAACGCACATTATACCTAATAACTCTTTATTTTTTATAAATAGCTTCTATTTTTATTTAACATACAGCCATTTACCTAAATGAAACAACATTTTATTTGATTTAATCATCTTATTATTTATTAAGTACAACATAATGAGATCAGCACCAAAATATAAAATCAGATACAAATAGTATTTTCAAAATGTTAATGTCGTTTCCTATATCATAGATTTGCTCACTTCATGAAATGGTCGCATTTCATGATGTGGCCAACAGACAGTTGACCACATCATGATGTGGGTTGGGCAGATTAATGATAAGAAAACATTTCTCGATATGGCTAAGCGCGGCTACTTCATGAAATGGTCAAGAATCATATCGTGAATTTATAATAAATAACACATTTCCTAGGAATTATATACAATGACGGATTACATACATTTCCGGTAACAAAGATTTTCATTAAATATTTTTATGGATTATTTTTACGATCCGGCCAAATGTGGATGGCCAAATCTTGAAATGTTAACCATTTAAAGATCTGATCAAATTATGTTGGCCACATCATGAAATGCGTCCATTTTATGAAATTATCGATCATTTCATGAAGTGAGCAAATCTACGATTCGGCCACGACATATAAGTGCTTACGGCTGAGCCCAGATACCAATTTGGACTGAGTGAGATAATTTTTCAGTTAATTTATTCTACTTGTAGAAATAATGCAATGAAAAAATAATTTTTTGCTATAATATATGTATAATAATTAATAAATTCGCTGAGCATATTCTCTTAAAAATTAAGACAAATATGATAAGCATGTTTTGAGGTGCTTGTTAGGATATATGCTACGCGGATAGTTATTTTGCTACGATAATATAAGTATCATCTACGCGTGCTAAGGTAAATTTGCTGTGCAGTCAGCAAAAGAATTAATTTGTCTTGCATTATAGGAAAAGAGTAATGTTGTGCTGATGTATATATTTTCGAATTATCTGCAGTAGTTGTTTTATTAAACACTAGCTGACCCGTGCCCACTTCGTTGGGCATAATGTTAAAAGCCTTTTTATTTTTTGGTTTTTTATATAACCTATGACACTCAGCAATAATGTGGCTTTCTATTGGTGAAAGAATTTTTAAAATCGGTTCAGTAGATCCCGAGATTACCCCTTACAATTTAACAAATACACAAACTTTACCTCTTTATAATATTAGTATAGAAGTATAGATTAGTATAGATTTCGTTTACTTATTTACATTAAAATAATTTATTTGATGTAAAAAAGTATTTAAATGATGAGATTAAATTGATGGTAGTCCAGGCAACGAATATTTGTGGATGGAAAAGTCAAAAGCAGAAACTTTGACTTAGGAACTTTGTTTGGACTAGTTGGAAGATAAACATACTAAAAGTCCTAACCCCTCCGAGGTGAGCCCGAGGGGGGCGGGGGGGAGCACAAAGAAGGTCCCGTTTTTAGGTTGTACTACATAATGAAACCAGATAAAATTTTCTACAACTTTGGCTTTCACACTTTTTATCTATCTCCAATCATTGCTTAGCTAAGCTCAGAAAAACGGCCGATTTTCAAAAATGTGTTAAATGGTCTGTATCACATTGTGACAATACGAATTTGCCAAAATTAGTTCTTATTGCTCAACACATTATTGAAAAATAACATAAGCTGGGAATACCTCCACACGGTGAAGGTGGAAACAGTTTACTTATATCTATCAAGATGCCTTCGGGCTTATGTTGTTATTTCGGTTCTATATTGGTATATTGCGACTGTGTATCCGGTAACGCAAGGAAGCAGTTACAAAATACATTTGCACATACGCATTTCAACATGACAGACAAGTGTTTTTTTTTTGTCAGGAAGTGCTGGAAGAAGGTGGAGACAATGTTTCCCAAGTCGGTGAAAAAGACATTAATTTGCTGATTTCTGCCAGTAACCTCAGAAATGACGATTTGTGTTCACCATTTAAAGGTTCGTCGCTGACGGTTCACACGTCTTGTCGTAAAAGTCATTGCTTTAGACGGTTTTTTGAAATTGAATTTAATGTATCGTTATAACTGGTATATTGGTTTAATTATTGTAATTTTTGATTTCATTTTTAAATTTCTCTTTTAATTTTCATTTTTTAAATTTAATTCTTCAAATGTTATTGTATTTTTTTCTTAATGTTATTCTGATTGTTTCATAGAGTATAAAATAAATAAGACAAGGATTGTTTGCTGTGCGTGATGTCTTCACCTGTAACTGTTGTGGCACTCGACGAGATATATTTGTATTGTTTTTTTTAAATGTTGTAATAGTGTACACTATGTTGGTGAACTTAATAAATAAATAAACAATACACGAGACGTCGACAGCATTAAAGCTGATCTAAGAAAACGTCTTAACTCGATGCCTTTTCTGTGCATGCGCATTTGAAAACGAAAAGAAAAAACCAATTGAAAAGCGACAGACATTATACTCTGTTAGAAATGTAGCCTTTAAAGGCTCGTGCATTGAGGCTGAGCATGCAAGACGAGATGATTGGGGCGAAGAAGTAATGGGCCGTTTAGCGTCAATAATTCAGTTTTTCAATAGTAAAGATCTGGTTGCAGTGAAAGCCTTATACCATCATTTTTAGGCCATTGTACACAACCCAAATGGACTCAAACCGCTCAGACGACACTGTACACAATGTAGGGTTCCGTATTGGCTACGCTTTGCTTGCTTACAGACGAGTACAATGACATTTTCTATGACATTTGTACGTTTTTATCAAATAAATTTTATTTTTATAAGTTCGTCGGCTATGACTCGGTAACTAGTAGAGCCTACTTAACCGTAATAGTTTTCATTGAAGGTTCAGCATATGGACTACTACCACGATTTTTTTTTAAATTTCTAAACACAAGACTTACGGAGATAGAAGGGGGGGTGACCACCGTGCAAAACGAAAATTGCATGATAAATGTAAATAATTCCGAAACGGATCATTGTATCGAAAAATTATCTTTATACACCCTTAATGTTTTGAAGACCCCTATATAACGATAACCCACAACATAGGATGGGTACGAAAAAAAAAACCATTTCCACTTTTCATGTAGGGGAGGCACCCAAAAAAAAAAAGATATTTTTCAAAATTTTGTTCCAGCACTTTGTTAGCATTGTTAATATGTGTATACGTACCAAATTACAGGGGCGCTAGACCGCGGACAGTCAGACAGACAGACGGACATGGCGAAACTATAAGGGTTCCTTGTTAGTTTACTACGGAACCCTAAAATGTGTGAACACCAAAGTTGTAGAAAATTTTATCCTAGTCCAAACAAAGTTCCTAAGTCAAAGTTTCTGCTTTCGACTTTTCCATCCACATGCCCTTTGTGAGCACTCATTTACTGAACTATGGGTGATTATTTGTTTGATGTGAAATTAAAAATATCCCACCTAAATATTATAGTTGGTCCCAAAACATTCTAGAAATACGTGGCCGGCGCTCATTACACTTACTACAATATTAATATCGATAGAATAGCAATATTTTAAAACAACAACAAACGGGTTATTGTTGTTTAGAAAAACTTGAAATGTTTTAAAACTCAATTAATTGTAATTTTAAGTTAGAAGAATGGCATAGCTCGCGGTTCGTCCCCCGGCGAGTCGCGAAGCCCCGCAGTACTTTGAAGAGTGAATTGATATATTGTTTGCATGCTTGCCTTGTTAAATGAACAAAAAGAAAACTTTAAACAAAACGAGTATTTAAATTAATTGATTGTTTACAACTTTCTCGTCAGGCAGTGTGGTTTTCCACACCTCTGTGCCTCCTGTATAGCCACGATCAACAACGGCGACCTCAGCCACGATCAACAACGGCGACCTCAGATTGACAAAATGTAATGAAGGTTATTTACGTGCCGGGGAAGAAACTACAGCTGTCTTGGAACTCACAATAAATTTAATCAGAGAAGGCGTTATAAAGTTAGAATGATAAAGCTTCGGAAGGTGGTATTCTTCCCGAATGAACTCATGAGATGGATACACATCTAGAAAATACCAGCAATCTTTTTTACCAGCGAGCCCAGATATTACCGAACAAATTATATTGTTATTGACTTGATATAACGTTTATTTTCTCTCAAGAAATGATTGTAGCCTATGAAGGCTAGGGTAATTTAACAAGACATATAACATACATACAATATTAGATAGAGAGAGACTGGAGTCTGAACTAAGCCGAGGCTTGTATCTCAGGGCACCAGGATCCGGCCTCGAAAAAGGTTGATATTTATACTAGATCAAATTCTGATGGCGCCTCTTCCTCTTTGGTGCAGTGTGGCAGAGTAAGCTATAATCCCCTTCGATTGAAGGAAGACCCGTATTGCAGTGGGATGATTATGGGTTGGTGTGAATACTGTTGGAACTTCTTAGAATGACATCTGTGAACTCAAAGGGCAAGGATTCATAATTCGTGTTGACATGACATGTCGAGCTCAGGCGCACCGAGTGCTCGCGTATGTAAAGTTAATTATAGAGGTAGTCTCGACCTTGAGCAGAGCGAAGCCGCATCGACACTTGAACCGCAGCACCAAGCCTATTAAGATTTCTTAGGGCGTGTATAGACGACGCGAAAATTTGCTTCGATTGAAGGAAGACCCGTATTGCGTGTCATCAATACGGGCCCTTACACAGCCTTCGCTTGCGTTGTTCGTTATTTTTATAGAATCTAGTAGAGTCAGATAGTACTTATAGTTGGTCAAAACTATTTCAATGGAGCACATAGATCAACATGAAATAAAGAATAAATTAATAATCAAAAAGTACAACAATGAGGCGAAACGATGCACATCATTAACTAAAATGTAGACTGACTGACCGGCCGTCCACCACCTAGTAAACTTGTCTACCTACTGTCATTAGAGTCGACGCTAACACAAAATACATACAAAACATCGGTCGTCTGACGATTAAGATGCGAACGGACGGCCAGCACAGCCTGAACGCACACACACAGCACGAGAAGCAATAACGAGCCAGCTACGGAAAAAGCAGTTCACACCTGGCACGATACTTATCGTAGCGTGAGCGTTGCTGAGTAAAGCATTTGCCGTACAGGGCGCGTTCGACTTCCTCTTTTTCTGACAACGCCTTGTCAGAGCTGCGGGAAAAACACGTTCAAATACAAATTCGAGCTTTGCTTCCACATTTGGAATCACAGACAGCTCGTATAAAGTTAGAATGATGGAGTGATGAAGTCAGTAGAAGAAAGTCTTTGACATGTTAGAAACTTACTATGAGGAGGCCTTGCGCTTGCGCGTGGCGGGTGCCGGCAGCGAAGGTGCGGGGGGCGTGGAGAGGGCGCTCTCGCAGCCCGACATGTCGTACTCCTCAGAGGTGAAGTTCTTCCTCTTGCGCGGGTCATGGTGCAGCGGCGCGTGCGCAAGCAGCGCGCTACTCTCACCAGCCGCCACCGCGCCGCCCGCACCCGCCGTCAGCTCGTACCCCGTCGCCGCGGTCGAATTCGTCCTGGATAGAAAGGATTTTATTATAAATCTAAGCTTTAATCTGGTTAAAAATATGATTTTGATAAAGGGTGTGAATTTGACATTGATAAAGGGTCGTCGAAATAGGCATTATGACAGCCTCTGGCACTGGGAACAGTAAATCGCGGACCAGCCTTACTTTATCTTTCGATAAAATCGGGACAGTTCAAAAGAGAAAACATGAGCACCAGAATTTAATGTATGAATTGGTTACAAATAGTCGTTATAGAGCAATAAACAAATTTGTAGTGCAGCGATGCATCGCTGCAGTGTACCCGCACGTCACAAGTGGGCGGCTCGTGCGAAGCGCCGCCACAACCTTGGCAGTGACTGGTTGGAGGCCACGACGACGCCGGCAGAATGATCGCACCCATTACATACGTACACGTAACTGACGTAACGTCTTACACGTGCGCGAATAGCATCGGCAAGTCAACCCGTGCACAACGGGCTTGTATTCGCTAACAAAACATGTCAATCTCAAGTATGTACTTCACTTTTCATACCTACGCTCGGCGGTCGCACTAGGGTTGTAATGTAACCCGATAACTCGACTAAATTACGTGGGAATGCGACAGTATGGATTATTAATCTAAATAAGGTGTCTTTTCAATTAATGTGGGTTATAATTCCGAAAAATATGATTTTAACTTTTTTTAAGCTGATTTCTTGGCTAAATATTTTATTTTTCATTTAATAAAATCAATTACAGCATTATTTAACTAAAATAACGACATTCTGGTCTTTTTTTAGCGTTCTAGACATTTTATTTTGCATTTTTTTAAGGAGCACCATTGAAATACAAGCATAAACCTAGGTACATACCTCTCTGAAACAACTGGTAGCTTAAAAAATGACAATTCACGTTTAATGTTGAATTAAAACAACCGTCCACTGAACCGTTATAATAACTTTTTTTATAGCGTACCCCGTATTTCTACCGGGGACCGGGGAGTATCCAACGACGCGAATGCACATACGAACCTCAATGGACTTGGCGGTAGTCGCTTGGATACTAAAATCGCCGAGTATCGGAGACTTGCGTCGCCTTGTGTGCGAAGGCGCTTACTCCCCGGTAGAAATACGGGGTACGCTATAATAAAAAAAAGGAAGGGCTAAAACTTCCAGTTCCCAGTTCTGTGATCAGGACAGTAAGTTTTGGCGTTTCGCGTCGCGTCTATCAATTTTACATCCCCGTCTGTTCCGGGTCCGCACCGCTCAACGCCAACATGCTCGCTTAATGAGTTGAAACGGACGCGGTTTTTGTGTCAATCCGATCGGAATCCGATTAACGGGGCAGCTGAAATTCGTCAGCTCGTTACTGCTAGCGTCTATAATACCTACCTACATTCAATTACTAATTAATACATATATTATGGCATAAAACGTACGTAATAAAAAGATCCATACTAATATTTTAAATGCAAAAGGGTGTTTGTATTGTTGTGTTTGTGTTGCTTCTTTCACGTCGAAAGTAACGTTTTTCTTGGAATTGACTTATTTTTTGGAATAGGTTAACTGGTTTTTTATCTCGGAAAAAATATCTTAATTCCACGGGAAAAAATAACAGCTAGTTTATTATAAACTGAAAATCACAGGTCTTGTCTAAATACACAGATTTCCACTTTGCAATAATTCCAGGCCAGCTGGATGATGGCCAATTACTGGAATTACGGATTCTGGCTGGAAAAGTGAGTGATTAATTTATGTGTTTGTAAATTATTTAACACTAGCTTTTGCCCGCGGCTTCGTTCGCGTTATTTTATGTTTCGAATGTTGTTGTTTTTCTCAAAAACTGATTGATTTATGGTTAGATTTAATGTTTTAATATTGTTTTATTTTATTATTCGTTTGTATCATAGGACCTGTACTAATTTTTCCGAGAGTCACACAATTTCCATCCCCTATTTTAGGGGCTGGGGAAAGATTTCAAAAAAAAAAAATAAGGCAGGTATTTTGTTCATACTATCGAAACATCACAAACATACGCATGCATTAGGTACTAAAATAAGTAATATTTAATGTCGAATGAAGAAAATATGAAATAATCAGCAAATAAAGCGCCTACACAGTACCATCGGAAGATCCATATTTTTTTATTAGGATTTTATTGTGGTATATATTTAAAAAAATAATTTATTCAAGGTAAACAAAAAATACAATAATAATTAGGGATCGCACTGCAAAAACCGCGCAGGACTTATCCGAGTGCCGGCTGGTTGCCATATGTATCTTTTTGAAGTTATTTTTAAATTTATAATATTTTTTATGCGCATACAAATTCTTGCAACGAGGATGGCAGTTGGTTTAAGTACCTACAAGGGAATCAGATACACTAATTCTCTCGTACCGTAGACATTGGTATACCGAGGCAACAAATACTCCGACATAGTAATGTGTTGGTTTAGTCAGTTGCAATATTTGAATAGAAAATCGTAAGAGGTGTAAATAATTTCGTCGATTCTACACTGGGCGTCAAAAATAAGTAGTACAGTTTTAAAATTGCAATTACTCTTAAACTATAGAAGTTAGAGTTTTGAAATAAAATTCATTTTATAGAAAATTTAACAAAGTTTTCTAAAAATAATACTTTATTTAGCATTAGTAAAGTTTTACACTGAAAATTAGGAAAAAACTAAAAAGCTAACCATTTTGAAGGAACTATCAAGAACTTAATTTTTACGTTTTGGGCCTTGTTCCCACTTTAGTAACTTGTGTTGCCGCCTCGGGCTCTGATGACAGCTTGGAGCCGGTTTGGCATGCTGAACACTAAGTTTCGGAGGCGGTGTTGGGGAATATTCACCCATTCTTCTATCAGGGCCTGTTTTAGAGCCCTGAGGGTGGCGGGGGGTGGTCTGCGTCTTCTGACTAGCCTCCCAAGCTCATCCCAGGCGTGTTCAATCGGGTTAAGATCTGGGCTTCTTGATGGCCAAGCCATCAAGCTGATGCCAACCTCCTGAATGTACTCTTGTACGAGATGAGCGGTGTGTGGCCGGGCGTTATCATGCATTAGTATAGCTCCATCAGCCATATTTGCTAAATATGGCCCTGCATACTCGTTAAGGATCTCTAATGCATATCTTTCACCAGTCAGAGTGCCATTTTCTATGACCACTAGCTCTGTGCGACCCTCTGAAGAGATGCCAGCCCATACGTGTACAGAGCCCCCGCCGTATTGAACTCTTTCCGAGATGCAACCTTGAATGTATCGCTCACCAGGTCGCCTGTATACTCTCCGCCTTCCATCGGAAGTGAATAAAGAAAACCGAGACTCATCTGTGAACAAAACTCTTGTCCATTCTTCTTCGCCCCATTGTACGTGTTGACGCGCGTAGCGTAGTCTTACTACTCGATGCCCTGTCTCAAGTTTGGGGCCATTTGCTGGCCTGTACGACTTCAGGTTGGCTTCAGCAAGTCTTCTCCTCACTGTACTCTCACTAACGTAGTCTCTTCGGGTCTGAAGAAGCTGTTGCTGGACCTCAACTGCATTAAGGTGACGATTTCTTAACACAGTAGAGACAATTAAGCGGTCTTCTCGGGTACTAGTGCACCTGGGTCTGCCATTACTTGGTCTCCTTAGATGGTTTCCAGTCTCTTCGTATCTTCGCTTTACTTGCTGGATCGTTCTTAGAGTTACACCCACCGTTCTTGCAGTACGACGCATACTGATGCCTACTTCGAGAAAAGTTATGATTCTTGCACATTCTTCTGGTGAAAGAGGCATGATTAGTAAAGTTTACTTGCTGAAGACACATTTGCTTTTGAATTGCAATTGATTTATCAGCAATAAAGAAAACAATAAAAAAAAAGTACAAGCCAACAGTTTAAAAAAATTGTGTTTTTATTTATTAAGTTTTTTTTCAGTCAATCTTTAAAAAATGATATTATGCATGAAGTTTTTATTAAATGAAATTAAATTGTCTTTTAACTTTTTTTTATTTCAAAGGTCTAGCTTCTGCAGTTTAGGACATATTGCAATTTTAAAACTGTACTACTTATTTTTGACGCCCAGTGTATTTTAAAAGCCGTAAACAGAGTCCTGTAATTGTTTTTAACCAAGTTTTGAGAGCTTTTTGAAAAATCCCCTATCAGTGCGCCGAATGGACCTCGACAATATTCGTGTATTTATGAGCAAAAAGTTTGAAAGACACTGGCCACTTTTATGAAACTTTTTGACGGCTTGACGCGAATCTGCTGTCAGTAGTGACAGTTAATAAATGGAATCTGGACCTGTGTTGTGTCGAAAAATACAATTTACCATGTGATCGAAGAATTTTCCTAATTTTTCTGCGGCGTTTCTTTGAAGCGGCAGTGACCACCATACTCTCATACGGAGTGATTCAATAACATAAAAAGTATGTGTGCGATGCGGGCGGAATTGGATTTTCGTCAAAAACTTAAAACAATAAAAGTACATTTAACGACATAATCTTTTATGACACATAGGAACTAATGAGATCAATGTTCAAGAAATAAAATTAATATTGTTATTGCTGCTATTCACAATTTTTATTTGCTGTACATGTGTATCTTGTTCTGATAAAAGTGAATTCACCATCGTAGAATCAAAAATTGCATTTTCGATGTCTTCATGTCTATTCCTTCTGTCTCCGAATCATTTCCTGCTCCTAGAGTATCGTAAATCTCGTCATCGCGTCGGTAAGTGCCTAAAATAAATCCACCATACAGTTAACATAGGCAAAATAGATAAATGCACGATCCATCGATGTCGGTTGCGTGCCGAAAAGTTGATTTCCGTTGAGACAGGATTTTTTCAAAGTTTTTTGCACTATTATTACAGCTCGGTTGTAAAGGGTTATAGTTGTTCCCCCGCCACGAAATGCGCAAAAAAGTATTTTTTATATATGTCGCAGGCGTTTTGCGTAATTCGCTGTAATACAAAACAGCTAGCCGTTTTATATTACGGCGTGCCACGATAAGCCTGATTGCATGACGGCGAAATGATAGTCCGCCGCATTGTATACGACGCTTTGTATTCTTTAATACGGCTAGCCGTAATGTATCACGGCGGCTCGATAACCGCCTCTTTGGCAGTTTTTGGTACCAAATTTTAACAATCGCGGCGCTACCTGCCATAATAACAATGGCGTCGATTATATAGAAATTGTGTTACAAAATATGATTACAATAAAGACAACGTGTCAAATGTGTGTGAAAATAGGTAGTGATATAAGGGACAAATTTAATGAATCCTATGCGGTATGCATTTGCATGCAAAACGGCCCTGCTTTTTAAAACTGCGAGCTGTATTGTATTACGGCGGATTACGCAAAGCGCCTGCGACATTTATAAAGTATTAAAAAGGCGAAAGTTATGTGTATGTTTGTTACTTCTTCACGCTCTAATAGCTAGGCTAATATTTATGATATTTGGTATGTAGCTGATACCTTGGATTAACACATCGGGTACTTTTTATAGTTTTTATCCCGAAAAGTACGCGATTCCCATAGGATTTGGTCAAAAGTATGATATTAGAGTAGATGGCGCTGCTCTGCATAAAAATAAACGCGGCCGCGGGCAGCAACTAGTACTTCATATTTATATCATCCATATTGATTACAATATGTACCTATTACACGATTACACCCGTTGAACTATTATTCTAGCGACGTCTACGTAGCAATCACAATCTCACTGATTATAGAGTAGGAAATAAATATTTGATATTGCATTCTGGGAATGGGCCAAAAACGTCTCATGCTATGCGCGCGCATGCACCGTAGTATTATACATACACAAATTACACAATCCATACTGATGTTATAAATGCGAAAGTGGGATTGTCCTTCTTTCTCGGCGAAAGTTACGAACGGATTGATGTTCTTTTTTAGGATAGGTATTCCTACCTATTCTAAAAAAAACATATAGTAGTAGATCTGGACAGTGGCTAAGCTACTCTTTATTTTGGAAAAACATCTTATTCCCACGGGAAAATATAAAGGATCACGCGAGAGAAGCCGCGGGTAACATAACAGCTAGTACATAATATGTATGTAAAGTGAGTTAATATAAGTTTTTTCTGATTGGTACTGCACTATGCGTGGAAGCGAGATGCAGCGTTCCGCGTCCGCGAGTGCATTCCGTCCGGAAGAGGCGCGACCTTGCGACCGACGCGACGCGATATGACGCGAGCGCTGTATGCATCGCGATTGTGGCATGTTTATTAGCGAGTACCTACACGGGATCTCAATGCGACTGCGCGTATAACAAAAACCCTGGAGGCAGTAAAAAAAACTTTTTTAATGGCATACCACACGCAGGCAGGATTTCGGTTTCATACATTTTCCGCATGACGTCACAACTCTACGTCATCATGCGTGACAACACACACAGGAGTATAACCTGGATTTAACCGCAGATATTCGACTAAACGACGATCGTGTAGCCTTAAAGTAGATCCACAAGCATATATGATAGTGCGGAAGGCGTTGCAAACTAGTAGCCGCGCGCGACAAGCCGGAATGCAACATGTACACGAATGCATGTATGTATATGTTGCACACTTAACTTATCGCGACACAATAACTAGGAAACAGCTCGGTTGCGTCATCGGCCAAGGAAATAGCGACGTTGCGCAACCGGCACGTATGCAATGGACGGTAATCCGATGCGATACATTTATTAAAAGGTTTAACTAACTAGCTCCCATAGCTTAGCATAGGAGACAGTAAATGTAACTGTATGGATACATAGGCTTAAGTCTCTCTTTTAGTATTAACGTTGTAATATACGATCGAAAGTCGTCCAAATTCGAACGTGGCGGTGTGGTGTGTTGACGCCGCACAGCTTGGGGGTGCAGAGGCACCAAATTCGACCGTCTATTAACTCTATTCAGTTCCGCTAAGCGGTTCTCTTAGAAAGATTTAACTTTACACAGTTGACGAAGTAATTTAAAAAATGAAAATGTTTTGTACATAATTATATATTTCATAATATTAAGTAAGCTACTCTATAAACAAACACCATTTTGGAAGCAAGGTTTTTAAATGTTTGAAAAATTTATTTTCAATTGGGCACTGCGGCGTCACGCATTGTCGGAATCTGCGGGAGGGTGTTTCGGTTTGACAGGTTAAAACACCCTCCCACACCCCCTCCCTTCAGCGACAAGGTCGTTCATACGAACGGCTCATTGTAGCAACCTCCTCTTAGTAATTTCTTCATGGTCGGCTTCAGCTCCCATCTGGTGCAGAGGGTTGGGTGGGTCGAAAGTTCTACTCGTAACAAGGCATCTACGTCATGACTTGTTTACGTCAAAGTGTCATAATTTTGAGGCACGTGTTCCTCGTGGAACGACTGTTATGCACAACTAGTTGTGCCATCTAAAATAAGTATTCCTTTTGGCACAACTAAGTTGTGCATGGTTGTGCTTAGTTGTGCTATCCAAAATATTTTTTACTGTTGGCCCATCTACTGGAAAATCACCAAATCACACAGACTGAGCTAGCCCCAAAGTAAGTTCGAGACTTGTGTTATGGGATACTAAATCAACGATACTATATTTTATAACAAATACATATACGGGGTGGACAAGAACGACCGACACTGCCAAAATTTCTTAAGAGGTTTATACATCTACTTTATACTTCGGCCGAAGTATCGAAAGAATTTTAACCATAAATACATATTTCATGGTTATAATTCAACGAACTACTAAAATAACTATAAAGTACAAGGTATTTCATGGATAGAATTCAAGGAATTACTTAAATATTAAATTCAAGTTAAAATTCTTCCGATACTTCGGCTCGGATCGGATTTACGTGTCCTAAACGTGTCATAAAGTTAGTGAATTGTAGATAAAAAATAAATATGCCGCTGACTGTACAAAGGCAGTAAGTTTTCCGTCGGCCGCGTCGGTGGCTGTCGAGGACCAGTGACTTCTTGGAAACTAAGTTTCGCTTTTGGGCTTATGTGTTGGTATGGCGTGGGTGGGTGTGGCGTCCATTGGGCGGGGCTTGGCCGCGATACTCCCACTCGCTGTCCTTTTTGCCACCGACCGTTCAACCATTTGTGTCACAGAAAAACAAATTCTAACTAATAGTGGTAACGTATAAAACAGACGAACAAGACATGAATTCATAGTGTTAATTTAAAATAATTGTTTTATGACATAGGTACAGCAGACAAACAAGCAAGCCAACTTTTTTTACGACAGAGGAGGACAAGCGATCTAACGGGTCACCTAGTGGTAGGCAATCACCGCTGCCCATCCACGACTACAAGATCTTGGATGCGTTGCCCACCTATGAAGGAAGGACGAAGGAAGGAATGTCAAAAAGGAAGCAGGAGGGTTTTTAGGCTTCCGGCTCTCTCACTCATCGTAGATCGTTTTCCGACGAGGGAATCAAGTAGAGGGCCACAATGCTCCCGAGGTGGAAATCGCACTTTATTCCCGAGGGTTACATATACCTACTACAACTGCAAGGAAAGGATGGAGAGGAGAGAGAAAAGGGGACTTTTTTAAATCCATCCAAATATTGACTGGGGTCAACGTTGCTTAACTTGTGTTATCATTTAGTTTTGATTGACGCAACAACACAATCTAAAGGAGAAAATATTTTTTAACTCGTCCAAATACTGACTGGTATGGTGGAAGGAACCGCGTATTTTCTTGCCACTTTTGAAGGAAAAAATGGCACAAGCTTCCACCGAAAATTGGTTTGAACGAGATCTCAAGTAGTTTTTTTGAATACGTCATAAATCGTAAACCGCAATTGTTGCTACGGAACTCTTCATGGGCGAGTCCGACTCACACTTGTCCGCTTTTTTTTAGTGTTTGAATTAGACAGTTCGCACAAACAATATTGGCGCTATCTAGTGAACTATACGGAAGCGAGCGACGACGGACTGCGGGAGCGGGGCGGTTGAGGTGCGTAGTGACGACGACGACACACGCAGTAACTGAATCTCGCGTCTTTCAATAGACTATTTCTTGGAAAGTAAAAGTTTCATAGAAACAATTTTTTCACAGTTATTTTTAATTTTTGATAGAGATACGATGACCGAAATAATAAATATTGGTGGTATTCTTCAATAAATTAACTCTGTGGCTAAAGTCGTTATTGTATGATGAAGTTGAAAATCTTTTTAAAATAATAAAATAAAACAAATTAACATTTTAACTCATAATATAACTGTTAAATGATTATATTACAAGTAAAATAAACACATACACACACCCACACACACACGCAATCACAAACACAAATAAACAAGTTAAAAATAATTATAAAGCGGTAATTAACAAATAAGTCTTTTATTGTACGCCATTTATATTATAATAATATTATATTTAAGTATGTGTAAAATAAAAATAGTAAAATAAAAAAACCTACGTTTCGCGGAAATACATATTGTTTACCTCTGTGGTCTAAGACATTAGAAAGGAACTAGTATCAATAATACAGGCAACTTAAAGCTTCATTTTCTACGACACGTGGCATTGTTGGTTAGCGCTTACGTACTGTCGAGTGATCGCCGGCGGCGACTCAGTCTCTCAGCGACCAAAACATTGGCAACTCGGGCCGGGAGACTTGCCGAGCGACAGTATTCAAAGTACATTCGTGCAGAATGGACGTCGAAGAAGTTGCAATAGTAGCGCTACTAATTTTAAAGAGAAAGAAAATCAAAAGAATATTGGGTACATCCTTTGTTCACAAACACAGGATCGTTTAGAACCTAGCTCAGGCATCCTAATGTTGTATTCCTTTTTATATTTAAAATACCTAAGTTTAAGTTTATACAATAAGTTACGTGAATAAATTATTTATTTATTTGTTACATACAAGAACGGAGATTAAAAGGAATGTTTAAATATATTATGAAGACGTTAGAAAATACCCTCGTAATTTTTTTTATTACGTAATAATGTAATCCATATTAGAATATTCGTCACTCAGTAAATCCCAAATAGCTTTTCGGGATTGTATTTCCAATTTAAATTTATCGTATTCGAAAACCTGAGCCATTTTTGTGAGGGACGTCCGGTCGTTACGACTGTCGCTGGCAGTGCGAATGCTTCCATTAGAAGCCGTGCCAGGGCTACGTCACTCCACGTACTTGCGCGCGTTAACTACCTTCCGACCGTAGGACCATCGGCTGTCCTAAACTCAGTGGGTTGTCGCAAACGTTAGCTACCGCACGCGCACGCGCACGCTCGTAGTAAATAAATTTTAATATTACGATAAAAGTACTTTTAAGTTAATTTACATTTATTTTGTGTGGTTTAGTTTTGATTTCAGTAGTTTGAATAGTAATTGTATTGTGTGATTATATAATTTAAATAATAAGTATAAGAACAATGCAACCGCCCGGAAATTATTGTGTAGTTGATGGTTGCAAATCAAACAAAAGGAGGAAGGAGGAATACCTAGGTACCTACTTATTTGGATGAATTTATAGAATAGAATAGGTTGGTTTTAATTAAGTACCTACTTTCGACGGTCACATACGAAGGAGCGCGCCTTTTTAACAAAGTAGGTACCAGTGGCGAAGGGTGAAATTTTCATCAGGGGAAGCCGGAGCAAAAAAAAAATATACAGTGTTATCTTACCACAGGGATGGAGAATTCCGAATACCATATTACCATTACCATACATAAAAGCACTGATAGGTATAATATGGAAAACCAAAACAGTGTTTTAAGTTTACAACTACCTACCTGTGAGCCACGAATACTTTTCGTACAAATTACAATGAAAATGTTTAGTAAAGCCATCTTTCCGTTTATAATCTATTTTCATAAAGCAAAAGCACGGGCGCGCTGTATAATATGTTTTTTATTTTCATAACTGTAAGTTTGAAAATTATTATCTAATAAAAAGTCTGTGAGACAACAACCCACGTCTAAAATTGCAGCCATTACGAATGTAAACAAAACAGATTAAACCAAAATAAACAATTAACTACTTACAACTGAAACCGATAAATTCTATAACTATAACACAATTCACACCGAGCGCGAGCCCTGTCCAACATTTAACCACGAAGTCACTCTAATCTATTCAAATTTACTAAATTAACAACAAACAAATAAAAAAAAACTAACAACAAAACGAGCGAAAGCACAGGCGAAAGTGAATTGAAAAAATGTCATAATTTTGACAATTACAACGCGACAAAATTATAGTTGTTTTATTATTCAAGCACTAAACACTTATTTAACTATATTTTTTACTTCTCAGGTTAATACCTCTGTTTATCTTTGTCGCACTAACGTAATCTGATACATGCCATCCTTGTCGTAACTCGGCGACTACCGGCTTAATATGTTCATATGATCGGCGTGAGAAAGGGACCGCGCTAGGAACAAAATGTACGCGTAAGAAAGAGACAGCCGCTCCTAAAACTGTATGCGGCTACAACTCGGGAATTACCGGCTTTCGACGCACAGGCTAAGCGACGTGGTGATATTGCTATTTATTATTGTATAGGCGTTTGGCGACGTGCGATATTGCTATTTATTATTGTATAGGCGTTTGGGTATCATTATTATGTATATCTAACAGCATCGACTCTGCTAATAAATGTTATTAGCAGAGTCGATGCTGTTAGATAATTCACTATTTTTAAAAGGGAAGCCGACAGGAATCGTGTTATTAGGACCCCTCGCCACTGGTAGGTACATACCCTCGGACATTAAAAGTATTGACTCGTTCGACGTATTTAAAAAACGATTAGCCAAATACTACATGTTAAATTGTTGTAATTTTTTTGTGAGTACCTACTACTTTATTATTCTGTGCTAATGACTTATTGGTGTGTCAACGAATGTGTGCATTTAATGCTTTTTAAAATAGGTAGGTAGCAATGTTCTCATATTCTAGGTACCTACTAATCTGTGGCCGTGCTCCTATTGGTCGCCCGCGACCAGCAGTCGCTTGTGCGTCGCCACTGCGCGGCGAGTCGTCGAGTCGAACATGTGCGTAAACACCTTTTGAACTTTATGAAAGTCACAGTCGCTGTCGACCGGTCGCCGGCGACTCGGTCGACAGCGACCGGAATATTCTCTTGAGTTCACAGCTTAATAATTTAAGTAATTTGTGGCTTAATGCTCTTAGCTAATGAAGTTTACTTTAGGCTGACTTCAGATTCATGAGTTTGAACTGCACCGTCCGGTCCGGACATAATAGCCGCGTTTCATAGTCACGCAGTGAAACGCGCGCCGTGCGTCGGCCTGCGCTACGGCGCTGTCGAAGCGCGCACATTGCCACGAAACGCGCGATACTAAGGCTCTACTCTATTCTCCATCCTAGAGTCAAGGTGTAGTGCATTGTGTGGCAATTTACATGTCATCAAATACAATTTGACCTTTCTTTAAAAAAAAAAAACACATATGAAAAAAGTCTGCACATACCATCGAAATAATATTACTACGTATAGAAATGACAGCGCCTTCAAATTTTGGCGCCGTGTTCGGCTGTGAGGGGCGCGCCCCTCCCTGGCCCCGCCCCCAACCGAGTCATAGAATATGACATTACTACGCAGGGGCGACACTTTGTTTATATTCTGCCTATTGGACATCCAACTGATTATTTTATTACAATATTTTATTTTACATAATATATAAATTTAATAGAAAATAGGTATAATATTAGCTTTATAGGTAGGAAGCTACATTACATTTTTGTTCTTAACTTAATATTAGTCAAAAATAAACTGAGATTAAATCAAAACTAACTTTATAGTTAAGCTATTTATATATTGTAGTATTTTGTAATATATGCAATAACCAGGAGACGGTCGCCTGCCAGACAAGAGGAGTTGTGTTGAATTTCAAGAATGGTAACGTACCTTTACTCCGAAACTTGTTTGCCCGAATTTCATTTGTTCGAAAATGGTTGGTCGAAATTTAAAATGCGGTTTCGTTTTCCATCTTTTTGTTTTCTAGAAACTTATTTTTTTACTTAGTTAGTAACTTTATCCACATTTACGTATTTTACCTAGTATATAAAAATATTTTGGAAATATAGTTTAAAAAATCAATATTTAAATTACATATTATTTTTAAAAAAGAATGATTAAAATCGGTCCAAAATTGAAGGAGTAATCGGCGGACCTCCAAAAAAAAAAACATAGAACCTCCTCCTTTTTTGAAGTCGGTTAAAAAAAAGCTACAAAAAATTCAGAAATACCTAAATTATATTATAAAATTGACTGACGCTTAGTACCTACGTATCCCATCTGTACGATTAATTTTTGATAATCTATGATTTTCACATAGAAATGGCGGATGCAATCATGATGCATTAGAAAATAATGAAAAAAAATTGTTTTGGTTGGTTTTACTTAATTTTTTGTATACTTAGCGATGATAAGTTACGCCGCTATCTTTCTTCCTTACTGTTGAACGGTTTTTACAAGTTTTTATTGAACATGACGGCATTTTCCAATATTTTTTTTGACATAAATCCGAGGACCAATCACGATGAGCGTCGGCAAGTTTCTAAACGAGTTGATGTCTATTGGCCTCAACGTATGCGGACAAAAATTTTGTTCGCGGTGTCCGTTCTATACGTAGTAATATTATTTCGATGGCACATACCTATTAATTATGCACGCAGAGGCATTGCCCCGCTGCCACTAATTAACACGATAGAACTTCTACAGATTGTTACGTCAACTTGTCGGGGTAACCCGAAGTTCAGTCCAGCTCGGATTACTTCACATTCATAAAAGAGAATCCTTATGTCAAAATCTCCCCCCCCCCCAAATAGATACAATCTCAAGAGCTGTCTCACTCATCTAATATCTCTCAAAATAGGAATTGAGCTAGATGAGATTAAAACTGTTTATTCAAACAGTTTTAATATCCTTCAATTCTGTAATTCGAATAAAGTTTTTTTCCCCCCGCTGTTTTTTCGAATTACAGAATTGAAGGGTTGGTATACACATATCAGTAAAGCCACAGTACCGATACAGTACCGGCACAGTGCAAAATATTATTTCATACATTCTCTATGAACGCATCCCCACTTGTCAGTGTCCGTGACAAGTAACAACACAGTGCTCTCAGATGCGTTCATAGAGTAGAGAGAAGAATGTAATGTATAAAATAATATTTTGCACCGTGCCGGTACTGTATCAGAACTGTGGCTTCACTGATATGTGTGAATCAACCTTTAATGCGCGCATTGCACACCCTCAATTTAATAGCGCAGATAACTGACGTGTTTTCTTATTCTCTGAATGAATTTACCAGAACAGCATTGTTTGTAATTATAAGTAGTCCAAGTGCACAATAAATGTAAGTTACACTATTG
Organism: Endotricha flammealis; assembly: GCA_905163395.2. NCBI lineage: Eukaryota > Metazoa > Arthropoda > Insecta > Lepidoptera > Pyralidae > Endotricha > Endotricha flammealis. The sequence continues at coordinate 22,029,672 of LR990852.1, forward strand.
CATTAGGCTGAGATCTGTAAAAATAGTAGTGGAATAAAATAAATAAATTACATCATTTGCAGAATATAGGTGTATGTTTCAATGGTACAGTGTTTAATAAAGAAGCCGTATTACGCGAAGCTGTATTCAGCTTGCCCGCAAGCGTGCAAATGTTATGTAAAATTAATTAATCTGAATATTATAATTTAAATTAAAGTAAAAACTCTAATATCTATCTAAAAAAAACAATGTAAAAAACACGAATCATTATCATTGGATTTCTCTGGAAACCTGATGCCAAGTATAGTGGAATGGAATATAGAGCTTTTGAGTGCTTAAATTAATCTTTGGGATCATTAAAATCAATGTCAATACTAACACAATATTTGCTCATACAAATAACTGAATGAAAAGCTCTTCCTTTGAAGCTCAAAAAATTCATATAACGAGTGGTGCACCCTCGCGGGCCGTGGACGACTCAAAAATATTTCATTGTTATAGATGCTTATTATAATTTTTGTTACGGATAATCTGTGAAATAAAACGAAGCGCCTCTTGCTCGTCGGGATTTTAAATTTGTGAATGGCCAATTATAAGTTTCACTAATTAAAGATTGCGCGAAATGCTTTATGAAAGAGTAACTATAAGTAATTTATTTATATTCGGCTTTGCAATCTTTATTATTGGAATCAAAATAGTAAACAACAGCTCACAGCATTATGTATGTCCCAATAGTACCTAAACGTAAACCTCTATAATGTGTTGATTCCACACAAAAGATCGACGTATTCAAAGTGAAAAAAAAGTGTATTCGAGCTTGTACATGCAAACTGGTTTCCAGTGACTCTTGTAAATCGTATTTTATAAAATAAAAACTATTAACTATAGAGAGAAGTAGGGCACAGCGGATAATCTGCTCAAATCGGAGCTGCCCGCCAAAGTTACATAGTCTTAATGCTAAGGTCTTAGAGCTAAGGTAGTAATAGTGGACCCTGTTGGGCGCTACAACATTAATGGACACAACTGGGCGCTACTTACATTTAGGGACGCTTATATGCCAGACGCCTGCCATAGTCTATTGCAAGCGTCTATAGGCTACGGTGATGCTTACTAACAGGCGGGCGGGCCGTATGCTTGTTTGTTATATTTGAAGCATAAAAAAACAATTAACTGTGCCTTCTATTCAGGGGTGCGTCATAAAGTGCACAAACGTAAATGGGGGATAGAATACTTCAATTTATAGTAAAAATAAAATACAAAAAATGATTTGGTTTTTTTTTAAAGCTAGAAGAAGATTTCGAACTTCTCATGTGAAAAACAGGCTGTAACTTTTGAACCGCTGGGGTTTTTGAGTTCAAATAAAAACATTAGTGACTATGAATAATGTGTTTTGAAAAAATAAAGCGTAATTGGTCATTGATAGTTAGAAAAAAAATTTTTTGAAGAAAGATTTTAAAATTTTTGTGGTATTTTATCAATTAAAACAAAAATTCTCTAAATAATGACTGTCAAAATATTTTTTTTTATGACTGCTAATTGATTTATATCTATATACCTTGCCACAAAAAAGGCACAGTTCTAACTCAAGTAGGTACTTTTATTCCTAGGAGCTGTTAAACACAAGTTATTCTTCAAAACACATTATTCATGATCACTAATGTTTTTATTTGAACTCAAAAACCCCAGTGGTTCAAAAGTTACGGCCTGTTTTTCACATGAGAAGTTCGAAATCTTCTTCTAGCTTAAAAAAAAAACAAAACAAAACATGGTAGATTTTTTTTTATTTTTTTTTTACTATAACTTGAAGTATTCTATCCCCCATTTCCATTTATGCACTTTATGACGGGGCACACTGTATACATTTATGAAACAGCCATATTTGTAAAAAACAATCTAGATTTTTATAATAAACTAGCGAAACCCGCGCAACTTCGTTTGCGTGTATCCCGCTTTCCCGTGGGAATTTTGGAATGTATGATACTTTAAAACCTTCCCCTTGAATCACTCTATCAATTAAAAAAACCGCATCAAAATCCGTTGCGTAGTTTTAAAGATTTAAGCATACAAAGGGACAAAGGGACAAAGAGACATAGGGACAGAAAAAGCGACTTTGTTTTATACTATGTAGTGATTTTCATATAGTAAGCGTACTGAGAATAGGTTAAAGCTGCCTATGTCAAAAACCACCATCACACTTCACACTAATATTATAAAAGAGAAAGTGAGTTTGTTTGTTTGTTTATTAGTCCTTCACGATTTGACTAAGCACCCGATCATTATGAAAATTTGTATACATATCGTCAGGGGTACAATATAGGCTAAGTTTTACGCGGGTAACGGCTAGTTGATAAATAAAATCGTAAATCAAGTGAAGCACGATTGCCGAGCACCATGGTTTACGGAAGTTGCACGGTCACAAAATGTGCAGCTCGATAGCGTCGCTGTGTGTCGCACTCTAAAGCGAACGTAGTGTTATGATGAGTTTCGTTTTCTCGAGCGTCTTCGTGCTTCGGAGGGCGCATTAAGCCGTGACTATCTCGGTTTTCGATGGACGACAGTCGTAAAGCCTAGTCTGGTGGCTAGAAAGTGATTTAAAAACACTGGCCTAGCCAACGCATTGAAGGCTGGAGCAGGATATGCTCTAACCCCGTTCGATTGAAGGGAGTATTCCTGCAGTGGGATGAATTATGTGTTGATATGGAATTATGTACGACAACAATGCGTTCGGCCAGTAAACTTATTATTTTTTATTTGAAGTTTACAGTCTGATAAAATAGTATTGTAGAGACTAGCTGTAGGCGATGGGGTCAGTCCAAACAAGGTCTCTTACTTGGTATAACTGTTTAATTTACAAAAAATATCAAAATAAAACTAAGAAATCAATAACATGACAAAGAAACAAAATCAAAGATAAAAAGACATATGCGGCGACGTAGCAGCCCAAAGACAAATAAAACCAAATATTACTAAAGAGGCCGCTACGTCGCCTACACTAGCTACTACTGGTAGTGGCTCGTAAATAGGCGGGTTTGACCGGCCAGTACCAGCAGTGATATGGCGCTGTGTTTCCTACGATGAGTGAGAGAGCCGGAGGCCTAATACCCCTCCTGCTTCCTACTTCCTTTTTGACATTACTTCCCTCGTCCTTCCTTCATAGGTGGGCAAAGCATACAAGATCTTGTAATCGTGGATGTCCATGGGAGGTGTTTGCTTACCATCAAGTGAAAGGCTAGCTCATTCGTCCTCTTCTGTCATAAAAAAAAAGTAAGGACGGCAGCTGGAAGTGCATACATTACTTTGACTGATTCATGGAGCAGTGCAATGTTACAAGACCGAAATATAATCACTTATACATTCAATTTGCCACAAAAATAGGACAGAATAGCCATCGGATATTCTTGTATTTTAATATTTAATGTGTTATGCAATAGTTTGTCGAACTTCATTACATGCGCCTACGTTAGCACGCAGCAACATTTTGTATCGACGACGTTGACAATTTTATGAAATCCAATACCATCCAACCTCACACTTTAGAACCAAAATGGTCGCGTAACTACTGAGCGGTTTCAGAGGAGGTCCTAACGCTGAATTTGTAGAATGAGATCCCCGCCGAAGTCTTTCCTTTAGACTACAATATGGGATTCTTCAAAAGGGGCATTAAAGGATTTTTACAGGGTCGGCAATGCGCGAATGACACCCCTGCCCGGTGCGCGGTGTTGCAAGCGACCACAGGCTGCGGTGACCGCATACCATCAGGCGGGCCGTAAGCTTGTTTGCCACCCTTGTTATAAAAAAAACTATTCATATAATAACTATAACAAACTAGCTGTGTGCACTTCATGCAGAAATTCGTTACCCTAAGATTGCTTTGTAAGATTCCTTTTAGCAATATGGCCGCCTTGTTGTGGTATAATGTACTAGTAAAACTCTCGCAACTTCGTTTGCGTATATCTCGCTTTCCTGTGGGAATTTTGAAAAATCCTTTCCTATTACACCCTTTATACGTCGTAAAGGAACCTACATTCCAAAAATGGAATCTCCTAGACCCAGCGGCTTGGGCTGTGCGTTGATAAATAGTTAAATCAGTCAGGACTTTAAATTTTATATAATAGATTACTTTATTGTGTATTGCAAATGTGACCGCTGACTTTGCTTAAGGACTATCATCTCCGGAAAACAGGCGGAACTGACTAACATGCCCCACCTCAACTCGGTAGTTGTTCGTTCACATAACAATATTTCATCATTGAATCCTTTAATTCCTCCGTTTTTTTGTTTAATTTATTCTATTAGTAGGACCACGAGAGAGGCCTATTTCTGTTTCTGCTAGTATATAATAATCATCAGCTAGATAAATCTCTACTAATATTATAAAGAGGAAAGATGTGACTGCTTGTTTGTTTGCATTGAATAGGTTCCGAAACTATTGGAGCGATTTGAAAAATTCTTTCACCGCACCGTCTTTATTATTTACTAGCTGACCCGTACCCACTTCGTTGGGCATAATGTTAATAATCCTTTTTTAGTACAGGCGTTCGTAAGAAACGCTTTCATTCGACCGTTTTTTCTCCGATTCACTTTGCAAAACCGCCTACCACGTAAAAGCCTTTTTATTTTTCGGTTTTTTATATAACCTATGACACTCAGCAATAATGTGACTTTCTATTGGTGAAAGAATTTTTAAAATCGGTTCAGTAGATCCCGAGATTACCCCTTACAATTTAACAAATATACAAACACACAAACTTTACTTCTTTATAATATTAGTATAGATTTCAAAAAATAGGTATTCTTCCTAAATCCCTAGTGCGAAGCCGGGTCGGTCCGCTAGTGGAAAATATGTAGACTTCTTTGGAGTCCCTGGACGCAATAAAACAACGCGATAATCATGAATCACAGATTCATAATCATTATCCCTTAAGACAAAATGATATCATGATAAATGTTTGTCCTCTACAAGAATCTAACTCGCGGTAGTAAGGGTAATTACATCAAAGCAGAGTTAAATATTATGACTAATTATATGAAAAAACATAAATAATTATATTATACTAATGAAACCCGCGCAACTTCGTTTGCGTGTATTTATTTATGCACAGCAGCGCCATCTATATCAGACTTTTGACCAAATCCTACGGGAATTGCGTACTTTTCAGGATAAAAAGTACCCTATGTGTTAATCCAAGGTATAAGCTAACTACATACCAAATATCATAATAATTGCCTTTATAATATTAGTAGGATGACCACACAACCATTTGCTTCCCACGGACAAAATGGTCTTCTTACGGTCCTTGACTATTGCGCAGAGGTCCAAAACTTGAAGTTTGTCAACGTGCTATAAAAACGCAATATACCTACTAGAAATAAAATTAACTGACAAAATTCAGAATAGAGCGCTCCAGAACATAAGTCACGGACGTAGTGTACTGCCAAACTGAAGTGGAAATGGGCTGAAAGAATGTCTCCCTATATATGGGCTTGCATCCCAACCCACTGGACGTCTCAATCGGTTAAATGTCGTCGCGGAAGCCAAAAAGGTGATGGCGGGATGAGCTCAGCTCGATGCTTATTTAGATGACGGACGAAAAAGGACCAATTGAGAGAAAATTGAGCCATAAAAGGCTGAAAATAGCATCGCTGATTTTGCAGAACTGCAGAGGTAGCATTGCAAATAATTGCAATGTAGTCATTAGATTAACACGACTGCCTCATCTTCACCAGTTAAACCTGCCTCTTCAACACTAGAGGACCATTGAGACTTTAAATGATTCGAAAATAATTCACTGTTATTTTTTTTTATAAGTGCCTACCTTAATCTATACTCATATTGTATTTGTGTTTGTAACGAATAAATACTACTGGTGGACCATCATTAAAAAAATCTTTCACCGTCGAGAAGCTACGACATCCCCGGATGACAAAGGCTATATTTTATTTTCAAAAAAGTCAGCGATTCCTACTAACACCCCGTGCGAAACAGGGGCGGGGCGCTAATAGAAAAAAGAAAATTATGTAGATACATTATTTTTTATTTGTTCAATTCATTGATTACTATTACACCTACCTATCACAAAAAAAAATGGTAGAAAGCACCGGGGGGTTAAACAAGTTAAAAATTGTTTATTTAATAATGCGAACTATTGCGAACCTGTTATTAGTAGTCTCTTTAAATGGAATCGCAGTATAGCTTATCGTACAATAACGTTATATTATCATACACAAAACTGCAATTAAATTAGTATAGCCGATTTGATGCACTATGCGCAACAATATACACCAACAAATAAACTAAAAATGTTTTCCAGAAACAACTTTCAAAGACAGCCCCTCAAACACGTTGGACAAATATCTTTTGGACTTGCCAAAAAAGACTTACTCAAAGAATTAAACAAACAATTTTGTAATATTAAAGTATCGGTGTAAAATGTAGACATTTATATGACTACATTTTAAACTTTTTTGGTATAAGTGTTACTGCACAATTTTTGTAACCGCATGCAATTGCACATTATGTAATATCACATAGCCATAACCTTGAAACGAGAATACATCAATTATAGTTATGAAGTAGTGTTGTTGATTTACACAAATATCAAAACGTAAGAATTTGCGAAGCAATAACTTTGTCTTGCTAAAAATGTTGCTATGGGTAGTTTTGGTGACTCACGGCGGGATCTCAAACTGCTGGTAGTGCTGCGCGGGAGGCTGCATCTCGTGCAATTGTAGGTAGAAGTCGTGAACGCGCGCGTACTCTCGCGCCATGGCGCAGCGGGCGCCCCAGCCACTCCGCACGACGTCCCAGAGCGACTGGCGCGCGGCGCGAGCCTACCTCCGCTCACCCTCGAAGGCTGCGTGCATCCCCCGCGGGCTGCAACCTCAACCAACCAACGCAGACGACATCGACGACATTATAAAATACTTTGATTCTGATGATCTTTAAAAAAGTCCTGGTCATCGACATCCAGGCCAAAAATTTCTTTGTAGTGCTTATAGACATAGAATGAAACAGGTTTTTCTGGAAATTCCAAGGGATACCGGGTTTCATTAGTTTAAAAAGGTAATTATTAAAAGTTACAAATAGGTGTAAATCGTGAAGTCCTGACTTGTAGCCCTGTCCTGACTGATCATCGCCTAGTCGAAATCTTAGATTCAGACAGCTAAAAACACAGGCTTTCCCGTCAGGTTGGAAATAAGAGATAAATTCGATACGCCGACGACGGGTACCGGGTACCGGACGGCGCGTTACCTGGGCTTACAGTAGACTAAAAATATATACAAACTTCTTATAAGTTAGGTGCTTATCTATTTATATGCGGTTGACCCTTCGAACTCATGACATGTTATTTAGTTGCATTTGATAATATCACGCACAAACGGACAGAGATTAGAACCCCTTTATCTGATTAGCGATGGTTCTACATTACACTAATTGCCCGCCGAAGCAGCAATGCCAATTCGCCCATGAACGGCTCTGGCCAACTCCATTGCTAACAAGGCTCATTGTCTCAATTGCCACGATTGGTCATTAGCATTACCTATACCGTGGCTCGACAGGCCACGTTAAACACAATTAATATTGTGTTTAACGTGGCCTGTTAAATCCTACTAATATTATAAACATCGATATATATGTAGTATCCTACTAGATAGGCAGATTCTAGAACAATTCTTGCTGCATTTTTATTTAAATTGTAACTAAAGTCCGCTGCAGCGCTGTAACTATAAATTATTTTTTAAACGCGAACGTTTGTGAGGATGTATGGGTGTTTGTTACACTTTCACGCAAAAACGGCTGGTCAGACTTGCTTTAAATTTGGTATACGTGTAGTTTTGGTACCTGGATGGTTTTTATCCCGGAAATTAGTCAGGGAACGGGAAGACCGGGATTTCGCGGGAATTAGCTAAAACAAATCATTATATAGCTACTTCAGTCAAGTCATGTAGTTTAACAAGTTAGATTTTCGGGTCATATAACACTTTTACTGGATAAAGAAATTACTTTAAAGGTTAAAAACTAGAACAATGAGTAGTAAACGTTAAAAACTAGAACGATAAAAATAGGCCACTAAGGCCTATTTTCATCCTGTTATGCCGTAGATTCAGTAACGAGACCGCTCAGGTAAAGTATAAGGAGGCGCCCACTTATCGAAGTAATTCTTGAAACTAATCCTGTTATCTAAACATATAATTATGGTATGTACATGTACAATTTTAGAGTGGTAGACCATTTACGAAATGGGCTAGCCAGACCGGGGAAGTACCACCCTCTCAAAGAATATCGTAAATACGGAAACCCAACTCATATTCATTCTCCAATTCACATATACTTTTCTCCCTTACTTGTTACTTGTTGTCTTGCGGGCCTTCTCCGCAATTAGGCAGCCAGTGTGCCATTTGTGCGTGCGAAGAGTGAGAGGTGGATTACTTTAGCCATCCTAATTCCTCCAGGAAGCCGGCCAGGTACTTGACGTCGCTGAATGCCTCCCGGAGACCGCCTGGGGCTCCCAGGTAGGTTGCCTGCATTCCAACAGCACGTGTGCCGCAGTTTCTTCTGCCGACATGCATGCTCTGCAACATGGGACTGTCGGTTCTTTTCTCCCTATTCTCATTTGTAGCTCTACTGGTGTTTATAGGCAGCAGTAATCACTTTCAGGTGCTCCGCTTGGCCTTTTTTATGACATAAAAGGGCCGTTTTGTCGGATTCAGTTGAAGCCCGTATTCGGTCACCGACTTTTATATAAATACGGTCGCAGATCTCGATGACCGGCTTCATGTAAACAGTTGAATTACATGATTCAATGCGGATAAACTTAATAAAAACCCGCCATAATGTCATCCGTACAACAATGACAACATAATAGGATCACGTATATTATGTATCATTATCTACATATAATTATCTCGGCTCCAGTTGGCTAAAAGTGCACTGCGACGACACGTCCCTGAGCCGCGCGCCCGATGCTCATTACGTCCGTACTGAACGGTAGTCCGCCGGTTCATAGCTGCTTGTAGCGATAGACAACTTTAGATGGCTTGTGTAGAACAAGCATTGGATAGTATCATGAGAAACTGATTGGATTTATAATGAGTTTGTGAGTAGCGGCATACACGTGCCGCGCCAGTTTGTAAACAAATGCAGAAGTGCATTGTGGCGCGAGTACGGCTTGCGCGTCGCCCGTCATGTGACGCGCATCGATAACTCTGTTTATTAGTCTGAGAAAATTAACAAAATCAGGGGAAATAATTCGTGTAGTTTTACCTTGTCGAGTCCCGCTCGACCCCCTATTCTCGTAACAAAACCCGATTCCATTTCGATTCAAATTCAATCGCTGTCTCACTCATACAAAATAGGAATTGAACGGGACAGCGAGTGTGTTTGAATCGAAATAGAATCTTTTTTTGTTACGAGAATCAGCACCCAGATCATCAACCCAGATCAAGTTATGAACAAATTTATAATTTTAGCATAATATATCAACTTTAATGAATAAAAACACTAAACTTATAATTCAACCATTTTGACACATTATTTAGCTCTAAATATCGTTGTTTGGTAATATCGTGTAAGTTGGGCGGAATAACTGCGCCAGTTTTCAAAACTACGCGAATTATTTCCAATGATTGACATTCGGCTTAATTTTCTTGGGCTATATATCCAATTACGTTTAAGCGTTTATGCAATGCATGATAAGAAAACAGTGTACTGCACTCTATAGCACAACTGCACTTTTCAATGCGCTACATGTGTGCGTGTCACTGAGACTAGTTATAGCGCACACCGAGGCGAAGATGAGAGAATTATGCAGAAACAATCCAACTGACATAATATTGTCATAATTGTAGGATAAATCGATGGCGTTTGCGGGTGAGCGCATGTCCAAGTGCACGGAAAATATTTTATTTCGAAGAAAGTATATTTAGTTTAAAAGCTAGCTCCTAACAAATCTGGGGGGCAACCATGAAAGTGTTCATCCGAAACAACGAAACATGTAGTCCTGCCAATAAAGACATTACTAGTTAAATTGCAGTTCAAAACTGGATAGGATTCAACGAAACGTTTAGTACGTATTTTCGGGATTTCATTTCATGGTAGGGGAGCTGTTTATACAGGGGGACAAGTTTTAAGTCCTATTCATTAAAACTGGTTAAACTAGAGGTCATTTGCAGCAAATTATCCCCTATCAATAAGGGGTCGAACGAATTAATTAGTGACCGGTTGCCGAGATACCTATTGTATGTATTTAGGTTTTTCCGACTTGCCATGGAAAATCCCCCTTAACTAAAATAGTATTTGTTTCTCCGCACTCGAATGACATATTTTTGGAAGCTGATGAATTAGTAACTATTTTTAATCCGAATGCGGGTTTCAAATGTTTCATATCCCTGAAACAATAAGATCGTAAGTGACAAAACTTAAAATATTTTTTTCGCACCTTCTACCATCGACATGGATTACACGAGAAAATTTTATTACACTTGGCGTACAAATTACGTAGATAACTGCGAAATTTCATCACCTTTCCAAAAAGGTTATAAATATTGATTAATTTTGCACCAACAGAAAAAAAAATTGTCATAACGCGTAGCAGGTAGCAGATTTCCTAGATCAAAGATACCGTACCGTTCCAAATTTTTCCTTAAAATAAATAAAGATATTATGTCGAGAAGCCGTGGCATCCCATGTTAAAGAAAATCGAAATCTATCTTGGCAGTTTGGAGTTTTTTTTCTTCTGTGGGTTCTATTAATTCTTATATGGGACACCAATATCTCGGTAACCGGTCACTTTCGACCCCCTATTGATGTGGCTAATTTGTTGCAAATGACCTCTAGTTTAACCAGTTTTAAGGAATAAGACTTAAAACCTGTCACCCTGTATATAGCCGCCTCCTAACTCCAGCAAATTAGTATGTTAGTTAGGAGGCGGACGGATGCTAGGAGGCATTGCGTTGGTTAAAAAGAGCATTAGGCTAATAAGACCCCACAGGTAAACACTTCTTGTGCCCATGTTTATCTGTCTCTAGACACAAAAGAATTTTGTCCACAGCCAACAGAAAAATATTAAAACTATAAATAAGAAAATTGTAACTTGATTTATAATGCAGTCCATAGAACTTTCGGGAATGGTTCTATGTTTTGTGAAGCATGACACTATTCCTGATGTAGTTAATGATTCTATAAATAAAAACGCGGCAATCATTGGTCCTGTTTGATTTAGAGCACTCCGTTTTAAGGCCTGTATTAACTTTGATTAGTGCAGGTACTTATTGCAGGTTATTAGTGATTAGTAGAAAATACGTGTGGACAGCGCAGCGACTGTTTAGTGTAGGTGATTATAGGTGATTAGTTGGCTGGGCAGTAACGTGATTAGAAGTGTGTTCTATTTTTTTTTGCGAGTGGACTGCGAGTAGCCAGTTCCCGCGCGCCCACCCTTCCCCCTCACTCTCAGTGAGCGCCTGACCATAGAGTACTTACTGAAATAGACACCTCTCTTGGCGACAAAAAACATTTTTAAAAGGTTGTTGTTGTACGTCTATACTTGTTGCTCTATGGCTAACAACGTGAATTTACTAAACAGAACCCCTAAACAAATTGGACACTACTCGCACACACCTGCACTAATCAGCCTCGATTACTAATCCCCTGCACTAGCTCTAATCAAAGTGAATTCGGGCGTTTATAGAACTGTTTTATAAAGCAAAAGGTGACTAAATACATCATGCTGTTGTTGTCTTGTGTCTCATGTGCTGTACAGAATAAATGTATTTTCTTTCTTTCTTTCTTTCTTTCATTGCGCCGTTGTTGAAAAATTTCTCTGTGCAAAATTTTAGCCGTCTCATTATTGGGGTCTGGCTGGGAGGTTTGGGCGCGCGCGTCCGCGGAATTTAATGTATTAGAAACCTTAACAAAAATATGCATGAAATTGGCAAAATCACACAAAACATTTGACACGATCAATCGAAATAGAAATTCATTTTCAAAGACGAGCGAGACACGGGAGATGGAGCTCGATGATATCGCCGTATGTCGCGAAAACGAACACGCAAGTTAAGCAACGTCGACCCTAGCCAGTGTTAGAATAGCTTTCGTTATCTCGTGCTTCTCCGTGCATCGGAGGGCACGTTAAGTCGTCGGCCCGGCTGTTGTCGATGGATCAGAGTCGTGGTAGAGTACGCTCTAATCACCATCAGTTTTGAAGGGAGACTCGTATCCCTGCAATGGGATGATTTATGGGTTGTGAGATATTATTATTATAATAAATTTATTTCAGTACTAGCTTTTTTGCCCGCGACTTCGCGTGAAGTTGCGGACCCGTTCCCGTGGGAACCACATTGAATTTCGGGAAAAGCTATAGCCTATGTCACTCCAAGATAATGTAGCTTTTTACTGGTGAAAGAATTTTTGAAATGGGTCCAATAGTTTCGGAGCCTATTCAATTCAAACAAACAATCAAATCTTTGCTCTTTATAATATTAGTATAGACTTGCTGACCCGGCAAACTTTGTTTTGTCTTAGAGGCAGTACTCTACCCCTACCCTAACCCTACCCCTACCCTACCCTGCCCCACCCCTACCCTACCCTACCCCTACCCCTACCCTACCCTACCCCTACCCCTACCCTACCCTACCCCTACCCTATCCTTACTCTACCTCTACCCTGTGGAAATCCTTAATTTTTCTCTCCGTATGAACCATCCTCGTATTTCAAGGAATATAAAAAAAAAAAGAATTAGCGAATTCGGTCCAGCCGTTCTCGAGATTTGAGCTTAGCAACACATTTGGCGATTAATTTTTATATTATAGAAGATAGATAAAATTCCATAATTTAGTAAAACAAAACAATGGTTAGTTAGTAAATACATATATGATAAGACACGAGAGAATTCGGAGAAATTACAGACTGATTATGTTTCAGGGTAACAAGAGGGGCGTATTGCAGCCCAGTTTCACAAAAATAGCGTTGTATGGTGAATGGGAGCCGCAGCCGTCGGTCACCTATGTCCGGAGGCGGCAATCAGACACCGGTATCCGATGACAAATCAGGCGAGTGGAGACTCGGCCACTGATTACTTTTCAAATTGATTTTCACCGTTTTATTAATTTACATAAATGAAATCACTGAAGTCACTGATCGTAAACTTACCCTTTATGCGTCTGCGGATGACATTAAAATTTCATTGATCGTGACATCTGATAGAAAAAGTTGTTCATTCGCGTGATCACCACACCAAACGGACATTAATAATACCATTGAAAAAATAATTACATGGTTTGATAGTAATAATTTTAAGAATTAATTTAAATAAATCTCATTATATACAATTCAATCAATGAAAACACAATTTTAAATTAAACATATTGTCGCATGTTTTGTAATAAACGCCGGTAAACCTAATAAATAAAATAAAATCATCGATAAAATAAATGAGGTCGCACATACCAAATTCTTAGGGGTAATAATAGAACAAAGTTGGAACTGGGAAAATCATGTGCATTAAATCTATGCAAGCAAACTAACCGATTCGTTTGTGCACTAAAACTTGTCAAAAGCGTAACAAATAAAAAACCGGGCAAGTATGTGTCGGGCCACGCACAATGTATTTTATTGGCTACGCATTTCTTGCTTATAGATGAGTTTTCGACAAAGAAATTTCACTTCATAAGTTCGTCGGCTAGTACTCGGTAACTAGTAGCGCATACTTAACCTACCATAACTACTACCATGATTTTTTTTTTCAAATTTCTTAACGCAAGACTTTCGGAGTAAGAGGGAAAATTGACACGTTAAATGTAAATAATTCGCAAACGGATCATTGTATCGGAAAATGATCTTCCCACACCGTCAATGTTTTGAAGAGACCTATCTAACGATTTCCCACAACATGGACGCGGAAAAATAGTTATTTGTTATGCAAGGCTGCAAAGTTGTTTTTTGGCGCGAGTACTTATATTGAAACCTGAGCTAGCGAAGGATTCTAGGATTGAACCACGAGCGAAGCGAGTGGTTCAAATATAGAATCCTGAGCGTAGCGAGGGTTTCAAAGGTACGAGACGCAGAATAACTTTGCTGCCGAGCGAAACACAAAATTTTTCACCCCACAACAGCGAGGAAAATCCTAGGTGCAAGAAAAACGCAAATAATAAATTAAATAAGTGTTTATTTTTTTCATGCGGTGTCGTGCTGGCCAGTTCGATTATTCTAAAAATAAGGTTGGCGCACTGGAATGAAATAAGTATTAATGCATTTTCAGAGGACTTGCGGTATATAAAATTAAAGAATAAAAAGGTTCGAATTTTAAAAATACTTTCCACGCTAGGGCACAAAATGCACTTTTGCGCTCAGATTTCGAATGACAAACAGATTCTTTCCGAGCTTGTGAGGTGAAAAAACTATTTCCACGTTACATTAAGTACCTAGAGAAAATTTTTTTTTTTTCAAAATGTTGTTCCAGCACTTTGTTAACATTGTTAATATGTTTATACATACCAAATTACAGCTTTCTAGCACTAAGCGTCTAGGCGCTAGACCGCGGACAGACAGACGGACATGGCGAAACTATAAGGGAACCCTAAAAATGTGTTATCACGCGTACATAGAATCCTTGAGGAAATAGTGTTGCTAGGAATCTATATTTTTAGCACAAAAGAAATGTATTAAAGCGATATGTGGAATCTCACCGCGGCAGTCGTGCAAACCGCTGTTCAAATAACTTTAATTGCTTTACCTTCGCTATAAATATTTGAAACGGGTAGCTTTGTACATAAACACATAGAATTGTTTATGAATGCACAAAATCAAGTTCTAGATTGCAAAGAAATCAATATAGGCTAATATCGAATGAGATTCCAAAATCTGAAAAATAGAGGACGAAGAGTACCTACACGATCTCACGTTATCGAGCACCAAACAGGGGGATGTTTACGGACAACGGTAGCGAAATATTTACACCAAAATTCGGATCCAAAACCGATTCCGCAACGCGGAGACGATCAAGTTGGATTTAAAAAAATAATGATCGCGACGAATGTGTTGCTTTAGGTCAGAAAATCTATAAACGCTTCCCTCTGGAAGACGACGACGACGGGGACTAGTGCTACGAACCTGTTCATCACGACGAGAGGCGTAGCAAGGGATGCTTCAAGATCGGTAATCGCCGGGTGGATTCGCACCCTCTTTCGAAAAGCGGATATGGCTAGTACACCAGGCAGTTTTCTAGGGGCCTTGGCGTCCGATAATTGGTTGAATAATAAATATGATATTGATGACATCATGAGAAAGGGTACCTAACTGGAGATCAAAAAATACTCTATTCAATCATTATTTTAAGGAGGTTCCTTTAAGTTTCCGAAGAACGGTAAATAGTATTGTCTAAAGCAATGATTTTTTAACTAATTAATAGCTACACTACACACACATAACTATTACGTTCTTGTGCAAAGACTGCACTGTTGTTATTAATACTTTTACTATTTTGAAATAGTCTTTTATTTGTTGATCATCAAACATATTTTTATTTTCCTTATACCTTTTTCGTTCTAATAAAGAATACTATTCACAGTACGCTCAGAGCAGCGCCGGCAGAGTATAAACACGTCTCAAATGGTTCAAGCGTAGACTCGAACACCTAAATAGAAAAGTTTTCCCTCCGTAGGGTAGAAAACGAATATTTAGGTTTCAGCCGTAGCTTGAACCATGGCTTCAGTACCTTGCTGGCTTCATTCAGCACGTAGTACTGAGAACGCGTCGGTCTCCCCTACGCCGCCTGCCGCGCTCCTCGGTGCGTGAAAGAGACAGCGATATAAAGTACACGCACTGAAGTAAAATACGTAATGTGTGTTAAGGTTCTATGTGAGCGTAATCTCTTAAATGGTTCAAGCGTAGACTCGTGGTAGGCTCGAACACCTAAATAAACTATTTTTGAAGTGAAAACTTCTTTAGCGGCCTTTTTTGATGGGTATAAAATGTTAAACTCGCGTCAGATCCGTAGCCTGATCGAAAAAGCGTAAGACTAACCATTCCAAAATATTCAATAAAACTTAAATTTTAAATTTTAAAAACCCCCGACTCAAAAAACTCTAAAACACAATATATCTCACAACCTAGAAAGCTGAAATTTTGTATTGAGGATCCCTTTATGAAGTGGACAATAACAAAAAGAGGATTTTTTAAATTCCCACGGGAAAGGGAGTAATAGGATTGTAAGTGTATTATCGCAGGCGCTCAACATAGAAAGCTGGAATTTTGTATAAAGGTTCTCTTTATGATATTGACAAGGATAAGATGGGGTTTTATATAATTCCCACGGGAAAGGGAGTAATAGGACTGTAAGTTTATTATCGCAGGCGCTCAACCTAGAAAGCTGAAATTTTGTATAGAGGTTCCCTTTATGATGTTGACAAGGATCAAGATGGGATTTTATAGAATTATCACGGGAAAGGGAGTTATAACTGTAAGTGTATTATCGCAGGCGCTCAACATAGAAAGCTGGAATTTTGATAGAAGTTTCCTTTATGATGTTGACAAAGACAAAGACGGGATGTTATAGAATTCCCGAGGGAACGGGAGTAATAGGACTGTAAGTGTAAGTGTAGAGGTTCCTTTTATGATGTAGACAAGGATAAAGTCGTTTTTTTTTAATTCCCACGGGAATGAGAAAAATAGGACTGCACGTGTATTATCGTGGGCGCTCAACCTAGAAAGTGGAGATTCTTCTTCTTGAGAACTCACCCCCTAAGGGGGTAAAACGGGGGTCCAAAGTTTGTATAGAGAAACAAGATTAGTCAGACCATTTTATTAGAAACTTCGTAGTAAGTACATGTATCAGGATTTTTCAAAATTCAACCGCTAAAAGGGGGAAATGGGGTGACAAACGTGAAAAAAGAAATAAAGTGTAAAAAATATGGTATAAAAATATGGTTGAGATTTTGTATGCAATAAAGCAGACCAGACCGACCGAACCGGCCCCCTTACTCTTGAAGATAATTGCGCACGATCGCCATTGGATTGTTAATTTTAGGTACTCTTTACAGATAAACTAGCGTTAAATAAATACTAAACTAAATGAAATCGGATTGTATGCTTACCAAATAGTTAGTAAAGTATAAAATTTCAATGGTACGAATTAGGATTTGCTGTTAATTTTGCATTTGAAATTATACAGAATTGAAATAGTAACCTAGCGGGTCGGACTAGATATCATAATAATATTATAAATGAGAAAGTGAGTTTGTGTTTGTTATTCCTTCATGGCAGCCGATCATTATGAAAAATTGTATACGTTTGTAGAGTACAGAGCCCAACATAGGCTAATGTTTACGCGGGCGAAGCCGCGGGCAACAGCTAGTTAGTTTATAATACAGCAATGCGAGAGTTAAGTCAAAGCAATGCCACGTTTCGAAAGTGCTTGTCATATGCCTATTTAAATAAAAATATTTGATTTGATAAAAAAAAAAATGACTAGCGGGGTTCTACTAAGGATTCTTCGTACGGGCTTTACTAAGAATCCCCAATTAAAAAAATAATATTATCCCGGGGGTAATGTACTTTTCCAACGGTGAAAAAATTTTTGAAATCTGTCTAGTAGTTTTTGTGTATATTCGTTACAAATAAACATACAAATCTTTCCTCTTTATTATATTAGTATAGATAAATAGCTATTCTGTTTCGATTCGTCTGCTATTATTTTAAATACCTACAGCAACATATTCCGAATCTAAATGTGTTTCGTCTCTAGTGCTACTACTACTTTGTGTAACGGCGCTTGTAATCTAAGCACCTCAAGTGCGCAAATGAAACAGATTAATACTCCGCCGTGCCACAAAATACAAACAGCGAACTTAGTTCCTTTGTCGAAGTTTAGCTTATAAAAGCCAAACTTCGACAAAGGCACTAAATGAATGCGGGGCTCGCTTAAAGAAACCTTTAAATCTCGGAAACTAAGAAGGTCCGCATAGCTGGACTAACGTCAACGATGTTCGGTGGCGCTTTTGATGGAAAGGAATCCCTACAGCTGCACGCGAACTTATGAGTCCTTCGTTCGAAAATGTTCTTTTGACGAAAATCTGTTTCTGACGAAAGGAAATAAATATAGGCAAAGGACGTAAATACTTCTTCCTGATTCAGAGTCGAAGTATTATTTTATTTATATACAAACAAAACCCGCCGCTTCGCCCGTTATGTTTGTGTTTATTTATATACAGGATGTTTGGTAGAGGATTGAACATGGGATAATAGCAGAAATGTGAGATGGTCTGCTACATGCTGAGCGAAAAAAATTTGACCTAGGACCCATTGTTATTTTTTAATGATTTTTTTTAAATTTTCACCAAACTTTCTTCCTTCGTGAACTTGAAGTATTATAACTTTTTTTTATTGGATCAATCGGCCAGCTTATTTTTTTATTCTTATCTTAACTGCAGTTAAAAAAAAACTAAAAGTGGTACAGCAGTTCTAATTACAGGAAAACAGCTCTAATTCATGCCCTTTCGAATGGTATGTAATTTATAGTTTATTTTTTTCTAAGTAGTCTTTCTCGTACTTTCTACATGAAATTGACAATTTCTGACAAAAATCCTTTAATGAAAATAAATAACAAAAATGTTACGAAACATAGAGCGGGATGGTCACACAAGGCAGGTAGAAACTTTAACGTTTCTCTTCTTCATTATCAGCATCCGTTCTTCCTTTTTCACTCTTCATAGGTGGGCAACGCATCCAAGACCTTGACAATGACAAGTGGTGAAGAGTGGTAGAGCGTAGCCACTACTATAAACTAGTAGTAGCTCGTAAATGGGCAGGCTCGACCGAGAAAGTACCTCGTATGTCCTCCTTGTTTCGTAGGATGAGTGAGAGAGCCGGAAGCCTAATACACCTCCTGTTTCCTACTCCCTTATTAACTTTCCTTCTCCGGTCCTCCCTTTTTCATTCCGTTATAGGTGGGCAACGCATCCAAGATTTTGTAGTCGGTGATTACTTACCATAAGGTGCTTGTTTGTCCTCCACGTGTCAAAAAAAAAGTTGTGCATGTCTATGGGCAGCGGTGATTGCTTACCATCAGGTGACTTGCTAGCTAGTTTGTCCTCTTCGTGTCATAAAAAAATCGTAGATGTCAATGCGCAGCGGTGATTGCTTAACACTTACCACTACAAGGTCTTGGTTGCATGAAGAGAGAAAAAGGAAAAACGGATGCTGATATTGATGAAGAGAAACGTTAACGTTTCTACCTGGCTTGTGTAACCATCCCGCTCTATTATGTTTCGTAACATTATTTTGATTTATTTTATTTAAAGGATTTTTGTCAGAAATGGTCAATTTCATGTAGAATGTACGAAAAGACTACTTAGAAAAAAAAAATACTATGTAAATTGAATACCATTCCAAAGGGCATGAACTAGAGCTGTTTTCTTAGAATTAGAACTGCAGTACCATTTTTAGTTTTTTTTTACAGCAGTCCAAAGTTGAACGCTCGGCGTGTACTTTTCGTCTTTTTGATGTTTGAGGACTCATATCATTTTTTGTGGTAACTCTAACCGACAAATATCAATTTAAAAGTAAGCTACATACAGTTATGATAAGAATAAAAAAATAAACTGGCCGATTGATCCAATAAAAAAAAAGTTATAGTACTTAAAGTTCATGAAGGAAGAAAGTTTGGTATTTTTTTTTTAAAAATCATTAAAAAAGAACTATCGAGCCCTAGGTCATTTTTTTTCCCTCAGCATGTAGCAGACCATCTCACTTTTCTGCCATTATCCCATGTTCAATCCTCTACCAAACACCCTGTATATCTCTACCCCTATTGTTTTGTGATAATCTTGAATGTGATTGCGATTTCTCAATAATCATAATATAATAAGTATTTTAGTCGATAAAAAAGATTTTAATACGAACGCCTACACTTTATGATCAAAAAAAAGTGTTAGCCACCCGATAGAGAGATAGTGATAGCACAAAATAACAAAAGTACTACGTAGTGATAGTTTAGAATAGTATTTATAAATATCCTCTAAAATCTGGGATATAATTTTTTTGCGCCGACAAAAGATATTTTTATTAACAGAGATGATGAATTTACTAATAAGCATTACAAGGAAGCTATTTTCAATAAGTATATTTATAGAAATTATGTTTATTTTTATTTTTTATACCCCTACCCTACACTACCCCTACCCTACCCCTACCCCGTGGGAATCCTTAAATTTTCTCTCCGTAAGAACCATCCTCGTACTTCAAGGAATATTCTAAAAAAAGAATTAGCGAAAACGGTCCAGCCGTTCTCGAGATTTGAGCTTAGCAACACATTTAGCGATTCATTTTTATATTATACTAGCTGCCCGGCCCGGCTTCGCCCGGGTACTGTTTCGTTTTTTTTTAAATCTTTCTGAGAGATTTTCTTAATATTTTTTTCCGTAAGAACCTTTTACAGAGTATTAGAAAACTACAAAAAAAAAATCAGCCAAATCGGTCAAGCCGTTTTCATGTTATGTCGTGACAACGGAAAACGGGTTTCATTTTTATATATATAGATATAGAGATACCTTCCCTAAAATTACATAGCATTACGGCGTTTTTCCACTACTACGGCATCCGATTTTTATCGGTCCGGTAATTGCCGGTCCGATGTAGAAATTCATACTTTACTAGACATAAAACCGGATGCCGGAGTAGTGGAGAAGCGCGTATACTAAAGTATGAATTTCCACATCGGACCGGCAATTACCGGACCGATAAAAATCGAATGCCGGAGTAGTGGAAAAACGCCCTTATACAAACTTATATAAACCTATTTCTTACATCCAAAAGCCATACACAGACTCATTTTTCCATTGGCGCGTTTCGGCAGCGCTGGCCGACCGACGGCGCGCATTACACAAACGGCGCGTTTGAAAACTACGTGGTGACTATGAAACCCGGCTACTATTTCACTAGTAGATGAATGTGAGGTTTTTTTTATACCACTAAGGTGGCAAATAAGCACACGGCCTGCTTGTAATACCGGGGATATCACTCGCGCGTTGCCAACCCTGTAAAAAGTGGATCTCTGGAGACCTTACTCACCCACCGTAGGAACACAACATGGCCGAGACTAATGCTATTTGGCTACGATACGATATAAGGTGGAGGTCCTTACCCAGGACGGGCTGCTCCAATTTGAGCGGATTATCCGCTGTGCCCTACCTCTCTTCGGGCTGATTTCACATAGGTAATTGCACTTAATTACCTATATGAAATCAGCCTAACATCCTTCACCAGTGTTGGACGACATGTATTGCAATATTTCGATACTGAAGGAAGATGCGAAATTACGTAATCAGAAGAGACAGGATATTTTTAAAATAAACACTTTGTAGCGTGGAATAAACATGTGCTTTGCGATAAGTATCTGTTATCAATTCAACTCAAAATATTTTTAAAGATGTCTATTTCAAGCTCTTTCTCTTTTAAAAGTGGTCCAAGTTGTGAGAAAATGTAGACCCTTTACTTTCAATTTAATACCTCAAGCAAAGAAATAATTTGTGTAGTTTTGAAAATTGGCACAGTTATACCTTATGGAACCAGATCAACATACAAAGGTCCCATTTGTCAGATTTTTGCTCATATCTCGAAAGTCTGTGCAATTAGCATAAAGTTTCTACATAAAATTTCCTACCAATTTGATTATTTTAGTTTCACTCTACAATCAATACTTTAGAAGCTACAGGCTGTTTAAATTGACAAAAAGATTAAAAAAATATTTATTAAATAAAAACCGGACAAGTGCTTTTCGGGCCAATCACTGTGAAGGGATTCGTATTTACTATGCTTTGCTTGCTGACAGATGAGTACAATGTCATATTCTATGACATTTGTAAGTTTTATTCAAAGAAATAGTAGTGTAATATTTAGTCGGCTATTACTCCGTAACTAGTAGAGCCTGCGGATGCGGAACCCTATTATTTTCCTGGTAGGTTCACTACATGGACTACTACCATGATTTTTTTTAAATTCCTAAACACAACGTTTCGGAGAAAAGCCGGGGCGTGGTGCCACTCAGAAATAAAATATTACAATTGAAAGTAAAGGGTCTACGATTCGTTGCAATAATACAAGTAGGTGGTACACGTGCTCAATATACCTACATACCGCGACAATGCCCCATGTTAGCAAGTACGCGAGTAATTCGCCCTAAGCTTAGTGTTTGTTCCGGCCCTTCTCCATCACAAAATTCGCAACCTATTTGTTTTGTTTAAACCCACGCCACATCCCGTTTCAACCCGCTCACAACAAATACGGGGCAGTGGAGAGGTTAATAATAATAAAAATAATATTTTAATGATGACAAATATTCTATACTATCGCCACCACTGGTGCGCATCTCCTATCTTGCTCGGGTTATCTAACTGACTGCCTTAACAGATTTGTGGGAGGCCACGGATAATGCCATCGTACTGGCTGAATATCTTGCCAGAATTTTATTTTATTTATTTCAGTCATTGACATGAAAAGAAGAAGACCAAAAACCTATTACCCACTTCGCAAAGTTAAGGCCCAGCGACCGACAGTTTATTGCCTGTGGCATACAATAATGTCAAAGCAATAATTGACATGCATCGTCTAAACGACAGTTACTAACAATTTAAAAAAATATATATTACTCCCGCTAGATTGCATGCAATTATTGCTCTTGAATGTGCAAGAAACTGGGGTCGTCTAAATGAGGGCTTATAGGTATTCCATTCCAATATAATTTGCACAAAAGCCATACGATCGTCTGATTTAAAATATAAATCGATGTGAAATAACCATTAATTTACAAATCACTTTATGGCGATACAGCACTTTTATATTAACACAAGTTATGACAAGCTAATCCAACTACAATCTTTAAATTTAACTGCATATCTTTTGTAATCGTAATTTAATTGGCTTATTCTATTTCCGATCCCGATCTGAGTTGGGAGCGTCAAGTGCGGGCCGAGGCGATCAGCCGCCTCACTCCCACCTGTTGCGCCCGCCGCCAGCGTACCCTAAACCCCTTCCCGTCACTCAGTTAAATATTGCTTCATTTCTCCCCGTGATGATCCTTACCAAGGGTACTCGAAAAACATTATGAATTTTTCAATTGTTGTCAATATATGTGCGCATTGCCTACCAGTGTAGGTACGCACCGGATAACTGTGGGGATGGGACTATTATGGTGCTGGTAAAGGGACATCCATGTTGTTTCAAATTCTAATAGAATTGTAATTTTAATGAGATATAGTTAACAAGCGAAACCCGCGCAACTTCGTTTGCGTGCCTCCCGCTTTCCCGCGTGAAAACTGCATGAAAATTCAATGAGTAGTTTAAAAGATCTTAGCGACTTCATTGTATCATCACTACATAGTATAAAACAAAGTCGCTTTTTCTGTCCCTATGTCCCTATGTCCCTTTGTATGCTTAAATCTTTAAAACTACGCAACGGATTTTGATGCGGTTTTAATTGATAGAGTGATTCAAGGGGAAGGTTTTAAAGTATCATACATTCCAAAATTCCCACGGGAAAGCGGGATACACGCAAACGAAGTTGCGCGGGTTTCGCTAGTACTATATAAAACCGTTTTACGTAGACGAAGTCTTTTAGTAACTCTATGGTTATGTATTAAATCGAGAATGTCTGGTAAACGAGAGGACGTACGGGCTTAGCGCCCCGCTGCGCTGCCGCTGGCACAATTACCCTCACAATGCATGGAAGATGGCGCGGACAGCAATACCGGCAGCTGACAGCTACACACGTGAACATGCTGGTACCGCGTAGCCTATTGACATGAACAAGTTGGACACCTGCGGCGTTATGAGTGATGAGACTATTACGATGTTAAAATTGCCTTTTTTTTATGCCACAAAGGTGGCAAACAAGCATACGGCCCGCCTGATGGTAAGCGTCACCGTAGCCTATAGTCGCTTGCAATACCGGAGGTATCACTCACACCATCTGGCCTGTCGAATTTGTTTTGACTCAGTAGAAACCTAAACTGCATGACATACATACAGTAGCATATTCGGCACATTCTAACTGTCCGTTCACACTAAGTTTTGCTGAATATTTGTAAACAAAACCTTATGTTACGATTGAAATTGCAAAACGTGCGACTGTTGCAATCGTGCTTGCAGAGGTGGGATACAAGGTGACATTTGAGACTAGCATGACTACGCTAAATCGTGCCCTCCACAGAGATTTCACGTACTAAGACGTACCTAATGTAACGTGTGCCCACGCAGGACACTTGCCACGGTTTGAAGAAGTACAAAGTATGTAGGATAAATGTCCAGTCGTAGGACATGCCTAATGAGTAATGACACTTCATTTTCTTTTGGATTTTAATAGAATTAGTATGCGATTTTGTGATTCATAATCTTTGTATTTCCAAATAATATTCAAAATTGCTAATGCTGGTGAAGTTGCCTGTAACTACCACTTGTCACACGACTAAATATTTAGACTTTTTCTTTTTTAAAAAAATATAATAATATAAATATGTATACGGAATTAACGAAAAATTAATAGATTCACTCTTCAGCTATCTATAGAAATTCACTGTGTCTCTAGCATTAACATGTACAGAAGTAGACAAATATAAAAAATAAACCGCTCAAATGTCCCACGACTGGAAATTTACCTTGCCTTTGAAAAACTTTGTGTTTTTCGAAATTTAGACACGAAGCGAAAGGAAGCAACGTATAACAGCCAGTATTCAATACCTACGTCTGCCAATCCGCATTGGAGCAGCGTGGCAGGGTACGTTCTAATTCCCTTCGATTGAAGGGAGACCCGTATCCCTGCAATAGGATGATTATGGGTTGATATGAATGAGCACAGCGATGGCTGACTCTTGCGTCAACTCGTGAGGGGTGAACGGGTGCTGCGTGGGGGGGACTGTGGGGCAATTCACGTAACAAGAACTGATTCTAGTTCGATTAAATCTTGGAAACTAAGAACGCTAGCTAAATAAAAAACAGTGTTTATTAGACATTATAATATTATTATTAAATACTAGCAGTTACCCGCGGCTTCGCCCTCTTAAAAATTAGCCTATGTGGGCCCTGACAATATATTTACAAATTTTCATAATGATCGGCTGCTTAGTTAAGCCGTGAAGGAATAACAAACTAACTCACTTTTTCACTTATAATATTAAAGCTGAACCTGCGGCTTCGCCCGCGTTGGTACCCGCGACTTCGTCTGCGTTCATTACATCCACCCTGCCTGGGTGTAGTAAAGAACTCCTGGGTATAAAAAACTACTCTTGAGTAGACTTGCGTACTCTTGATTACTCTGGCGCACTCTTGCATACTGTGCTGTGGCGTACTCATGCGTATTCTTGCGTATTGTGCGTACTCTTGCGTACTGTGGCGTATACATGCGTATTCTTGCGTAGGTACTGTGGCTTACTCTGGCATACTCTTGCGTGTTCTGGCGTACTGTTGCGTACTGTGGTGTAATCATGCGTATTCTTGCGTACTCTGGCGAACTATTGCGTACTGTGGCGTACTCATGCATATTCTTGCGTACTGTTGCGTACTCTTGCGTACTGTTGCGTACTCTTGCGTACATTTGCGTACTCTTGCGTACATTTGCGTACTCTGGATTACTCTTGCGTACTGTGGCGTATTAGATTGAGCGCCTACGATAATACAATGTTCTATTACTCCTGTTCCCGTGAGAAGTCTATGAATTGCCGTCTTTGTCCTTGTCAACATCTTAATAGGGAATCTCTATACAAAATTCCAGCTTTCTAGGTTGAGCGCCTGCGGTAATACACGACACGTACAGTCCTATTACTCCCAATCCCGTGGGAATTCCATAAAACCTCATCTTTATCCCTGTCAAAATCATAAAGGGAATTTGTTTGTTTTATGTAATCCTAACTAATATTATAAATGAGAGAGTGAGTTTGTTTGTTTGTTATTCATATATTTTTATTAATTAATAATCCGATAATTATGAAAATTTGTATACATATTGTCTGGGGTACAGAGCCCAACATAGGCATATTTTTTTATCCCGTGAAAGTCTGTCATTCCAATGGGAAAATACTTTTTCTACTATAGATGGCGATGCAATTCGCAATTGCCGGCCAACAGATGGCGCCACAAGTCGTGCTATACGTGATCTTAATCATAAAATTTACCGCGAGCGAAGCCGCGTGCAAAAGCTAGTTTTTAATAAATAAAATGTAGTCTATATATATAAAAATGAAACCCGTTTTCCGTTGTCACGACATAACATGAAAACGGCTTGACCGATTTGGCTGATTTTTTTTGTTGTAGTTTTCTAATACTCTGTACAAGGTTCTTACGGAAAAAAATATTAAGAAAATCTCTCAGAAAGATTGAAAAAAAAACGAAACAGTACCCGGGCGAAGCCGGGCCGGGCAGCTAGTTTTTAATAAATAAAATGTAATGACTTATAAAATTTTATTAGTTTCATTTAAGGGGTATTATATTGTCTATTAAACACTATTTATTATATTAAGCTAGCGTTCTTAGTTCCCGAGATTTATAGGTTTCTTTAGGTGACCCGCATTCATTGTTCTCGAGTGTTTACAAGTTGTGAATGACAAGAAAAAGTGCCTGTGAAGGTTTAATTTCTGATATAACGGATTTCATTTCAAATGAATGAATTCAATACGTACCTATTGTGCGTTCCAGTGTCCGGCCAGTGAGCAGATGATCAGTAGACTTCGATCTTTATTGTGCTCGTGTATTTTTAACAACAATAGTACATGAATAACATAGTAGTTGTTGTTTTGCAATTGTTTTGAGCTCGTACGAATGAATAATCATTTTTTCACAAATGAAAACAAATAGTCTGAGTAGTTCCTTCAGAATCTTTATAGGCACTAGTAGGATAGTTTCACTGGTTCCTTCAAAGGAACTAATAAAGGGACTTCTGGGAATACGATACAGGTAGACACTATATGATAGCCCCGTGCGTTGGTGGGAGGGTGCTGGTTCGATTTCCGCACGGATAAAATATTTATGGTACGGCATTTGTCTTTGTTCTGGAGTATCGGTGTTTTCTATGCAAATATTTAAAAGAAGTCTTTTCAATACTTCCTACTCCGACTATCTTCTTTCTGATTAAATTCGTTGTGAGGTCCAAGACAGATGTAGTTTTCTCCCCCGGGACGTCATTAAGCTTCATCACTTATTGTCAATCTGAGGTCGCCGTTGTTGATCCTGGCTACACAGAAGACACATCGGTGGGAATGTGTGGTGGGCTTGTCCCGATATATATCCTACTAATATTATAAAGGCGAAATTTTATGTGTATGTTTGTTACCTCTTCACGCTCAAATGGCTGGGCCAATTTTTATGATAATGGTGTGGAGCTGATATCTTGCATTAACACATAGGGTACTTTTTATCCCGAAACGTACGCGATTACCGTAGGATTTCATCAAAAATCTGTAATAGATGGCGCTACTGTGCATAAATAAATACGCGCAAACGAAGTTGCGCGGGTTACACAGTATTATAAAACGCAAAAGAAGTTTGTGAGGAAGTGTTTGTTACTCTCTCACGCAAAAACGAATTGATGGATTTGCTTGAAATTTGGTACACGGGTAGATTATAACCTAGATTAACATAATAGGATGGTTTTTATCACGGATATCAGTCCGAAGTCAAGTTTTCGCGGGTAAAACCGCGGGCATCAGCTAATATAATAATAAATTATTTGTGTAATCTACCCTATTAAGGTAGCATACTACCATTTCGAAGAAAGCAAAATGACCACTGGTAAAAATGGCGAAAGAAAATCTCATCAATCAATTTCAGTCAGTATCAGTACGCGTGAAGAGTTGCTGTGCTGCACGGCATTGACACATGTCAGCAATTACGATTATGAATAACAAGACTGATAAAAAACTAAGATTCCATGACGTCACTCATAGTCGTCACACGACAGATTGGACTTCTGCAATAAAATTTCAATTGTCGAAATGAGTTGAAATCGATTTTAATATAAATTCTGTGCATTTTCCATCTAAAATTAACAGCAAATCCTAATTCGCTCTCTTGAAAGTTTTTACTATTGGTTATAATGCAATCCGATTTCATTTAGTTTTGTATTTAGAGGCTTAGAGTATAATCTCCTAAGAGTACCTAAACTTAACAATCCAATACCGATCGAGCGGAATTAGTTTCAAGAGTAGGCCCCCAGATTGGTTACCCCGACGCGACGACGACGCCATGCCACCGGTGGCCGGTAGCTGCGAGTGACACTGACAATATTATCTACAAGTAAATATAATAATAACTATTTCCGCTCTGAATCACTCGACGACAGGAACCGTCAAATCAGCAGAGATATTATAAATTACAGATGGACATTATAAACATACGATAAACGTAGCTAATTAACGACTATACGACGGAGTAATGTTGAAATAATGATTTAACTTATAATTAATTTTAAGTACACAGTCAGCCAATAAAAGACGTGAGCAAGGCCGTTTTTATGCCACAAAGTTGGTAAACAACAAATAATAACATAATGTTTAAATTATTGTATAAGTCCATAACAAATGTCAAAAACTATTCCACTGATACACTATCGACATTCTATTGAGACACGATTGAGACACCATTGAGAGTCCATTGGTGCATTTGTTTAGTAGAATTGGGCCCCTGTTGGTAAGCACCACCGTAGCCTATAGACGGCTTGCAAAAGTTGCAATACCGGGGGTATGACTCACGAGTTAATAAACATAATTCAAGCCGTAAAATTGAAGTTTTCTACATAGGTATTGCTTGAAGGGATTTACTCGAATTTTTATTTATCGATAGTATTCATAATTATACTGTGTAATTACAAAGTTTCATAACGATCCTTACATTATTAGCATAAAAAACTTTGCTATTAGTTCTCTACCCTGGTCACCGTATCATTGGTTGGCTGTCCTATCATAAAAGTATTGTTTCTGAATTTAAACCATGAAATACTAGGAATTAAATTTTCATTTTAGTAATTCCTTGAATTTTATCCATGAAATACCTTGTACTTTATGGTTATTTTAGTAGTTCGTTGAATTATAACCATGAGATACCTTGTGTTTCATGGTTAAAATTCTTCCGATCCTTCGGCCGAAGTATCGGATTTACGTTTTGTAGTAGCCCTCCCGTTCATCATCATCTCAGCTACAAAAACCCATTGCCGAAAACGGGTGGTCTGTTTGTGACCACCCCGAAACATTCTCAATATGACCAGCGCTAAAGCGATTATTTTTATTATGTCTACTTAATGTTGTCTTTAACAAATGTACTGTTATTGTTATATATAAAAAAAGCTGCAGCTAAAGGCAGGAAGTTCAGTACTTTTCATAATTCGCGTGAAAAAAAAACTACATAACTGCTTATGTTGAAAAGTGTAATGCACCCCCTGCCGACAAGCAATGTAACAAATACCTGAGGTGACGAAACTTGGTCATGACACGTGCCACCTTCGACTTCTACTCCTGCCGGCCGCTCTACCTGCAAACAGAGCAGTGGCTCAAGCCGATATCACGGCAAACGTACCGAGCAGCACGACTGCTTCGTCGACGGACACGACTGATTACATCGTGATGGTGTACTACTTGATACATTTGCCGTGGATCGCGGACACATACTAAATATTACTACACAATGAAAATAATGTTTTTTTTTATACCACAAACTTGTTACCTAGAAATGTTACATTAAGACAAGTCAATTACAGACAGTTTCTGAAACGCATTTAGTCTTATCCACATTTAGTCTCAAAATATAAAAAAATAAATAAACAAAACTGTGAAACTAAACAAAAAAGTTTTGTTTAGTTTGACGGGGACAGCTTAATTTGTCACTAACTTTATGAATGCTTTTCAGAAACTATCTAATGAATATTAGCTAGTTAAATAAAATAAATAAATATATAGGGACAAACCACACAGATTGAGCTAGCCCCAAAGTAAACTTGTGTTATGGAATAACTCAACGATACTATATTTTATAACAAATATATATGTAGATAAACATCCAAGACCCGAAGCTAATCAGAAAAAGATCGTTTTTCATCATGCCCCGAACGGGATTCGAACCCGGGACCTCCTGGGTAGCTGTCTGGCGTGGTAACCATTACACCACGGAGGCCGTCAATATCAATCGAAATAATATCAAATTAAGTTATTTTATTTTATTTATTGTATTAAAATTTATCTGTGTAATTTTATCTGTGTTTGTATGTGTATACAAAGACAGAAAAGCGTGGTTTTCAAGCATGATTTCGAAAAGTACGCTTCTTGTTGATATGGAATGAAATCATTTACACTAGTCATTTACAACTTGTATACTAAAATAATATAATAAAATAAACTACCACCATTTCGGAAATAAGCAGAATTGCAACCGGTAAGTTTTTTTTTTGTAGTAGCATATAAATGTTATTGGATGTTATTATACGCTAATATAATTACAATCTAGCCTAAACACAGACTAATGAGTAATTTTACATTGACCTAGTTTTATAAAGTTGTAGTATAAGAATGTGTCCATTGGCACTTTTCTTACTGTCTCCATTAAGGGGAAGTCACTTTGTTCATGTCTTTGTTTACACTATATTAGCACTAATATTTTGTCATTAATCACTATCACTACACTAGTTCGAATGGTTTGGTTCTTTTGAGTCTTCTCACTATATACGTGTTATCAAGGAGCTGGATCGCCTCGTCGTTCACATAATGTCTATGTGTGCTTCTGCATATTTTTTTATAACTTTATTGACGAACTATATAATAAGGTCCCGGTGCAGGTTATCGTTTCTAATGTACCAGGAAGCATTCACTATTGCTCTTAGCACTTTATTTTGGAATCTTTGGATAACTTCCGTATTACTATGTTTAGTACAGCCCCACAGCTGTATCCCATAAGTCCAAACTGGCATTAGGACTTGTTTGTATGTAAGTATTTTTGTTATATACCTACTGATAAGCTAGAGTGTCAGCCAGTATATTTTTTGCAACCGTATTTCCAGTTCTTCCCTTTTCTTTTTGACATGCGCTTTCCACTGAAGCTTAGCGTCAAGAAGAAGGTAAAAGATACGGCAAAAGAAAACTGTTCGACAATTTATTTATGTTATAAGTTTAGTATTTTTTATAAAATCTGTGGTGTAGGCTATTTCCCAATTAAAGCTTGATCGTAGGGACGGGAGGGTGGCGCATATACGAACAGGGTACAGGTGCGCCCGTGAGTAGCCAGTTAAAAGGGGATTACGTTCGTTAGCGCTGTGATGCTGTATAGTATTCAAATTCAACAAAACTGATAGAATACACTCCCATGTCATCCGCTTTTAGAGGATTGAAGTTATATATTTCAATGTAATCGTTTTGGCCCGATTATAACCAGTCGTCCCCTCTAGCACCGTCACCCGGGTGACAATTTATCCCAACTGCTCCCTTCCGATTATTACTAGTGAACAACACTGGTTAATTTTTTTCTCAAATTGTCACCCGTGACTTTGAGTTGGGCGAGTGACAATTACTACGATTCAATCCCATTTGCCTACTCTCTCTCTTTTCTACGACAGATCACGGTTGCTTATCCGTTTCTTTGTTCGAGGATGACGCAAAAATTACCGACTGTCCTGATTTGAATTAAATGTTATAAATAACAAAAAATACAATCGAATAATCAATGATTGAAGTTTAATTACAGTCCGCGTTCTTTGTCTCTCGCATCGTTCGTCTTCTCGCTCGATGCTGCAAATTGACCAATCACAAGAGCTAAATATCCACTTTTGCCGTTACACGAGACTCAGGGGGTTGTTTGTTGGGCCAGTCCCAAACAAAAAAACTTGAGCAAAATTATTATAATACTAGCGAAACCCGCGCAACTTTATTTGCGTGTATTCCGATTTCCCGTGAAAATCTTATCGAATGCCTTAACACCATATAAAGTAGGTACTACAAATTCTAAGGTATCTACGATCAGCGGTTCAGGCTGTGCGTTGTCAGTCATTTAGCGGTATAGATAGATCATCAGTTATATTATATATTTGTATGTATTATATTATATTTATATACGTATTTATTATAATAATTTTAATTTGTACGTATGTATATAAGTAGTCATGTTTTAAAAATCATAGCCGCTTTCGTGTATTTTCGCACTTCCCAATGGTTGACTGGTAGAGAATGCAATTAGCATTAAGTCCGCCAATTGTATCATTACTTTGTATTGTGGTCAATAAAGTTAAATAAATAGATATAAATCCCGAAAGTTTTTACCACCCATGGCGTAATAATTAAAGGCGAGGTTAAGGTTTCACAAGTCTAGACCATCACTCATTACGTTGTATTTTTATCAAAGGAGATTATTTAATGTCTACTCTCGTCTCTATAAACAGTTTCGAATGAGGGCGCGACGGCTGGTGCTACGCAATTAATAATTATATCAGATACACCAATGAGATTAAAATCCAGCCACGAACTAACGGGGATACTAATTAGCACAGGACTCAGCAATTACTGAGGTTAATCTGAGTAAGAAGTACAGTCGACCAGTCAAAGAGATGAGTAGAAAGAACTAATAACAAAGATTTTAATGCTAATAATGTAAGTATCTTCATAAAAATTTGGAATCACATAGTTTACTCTGTTTTTTTTAAAGCTAGACGACGAGTTATACTTTTAATAGTTCATATCTTTTTAACTTTGATATAATTTTGCATAATGTAAATTTGAGCTCCCTAATACGCATGTTCCGTTTATACGTCCAATTACAAGTAACCCCGTATATCTAACAAACCTCCGATAGACGCATTCTCAGAGCCGCGGTTCCTCAGGCATCACACCCAGCCTGGCGGGGAGATCTTCCCTTTGTGGCGGTCGCCCTCATACCACCCTAGCTCCCGGTACAATACTTCGTAGTTTTGATTAACTACCCTAAAAACTATTTCCAGGCGGACGAAGTCGCGGGCAAAAGCTAGTAATTAATAGTTACATAAACATCGTACTAAGATGAGAAAGTGAGTTTGTTTGTTATTCCTGCACGGCTTGACTAAGCAGCCGATCATTATGGAAATTTGTATACATATGGGTACAGTATGTCAGGGGTACAGAGCCAAACATAGACAAATTTTTACGCGGGCGAAGCCGCGGGTAACGGCTGGCAGAATAATAAAAATTAACTACCATTTCTCAGTGCCAGTGGTCAATTTGCAGTCCATGAAAAATTGGGGTCATTTTCCGATTCGAAAATTAAAATATAGTAATAATTTTAATAGTGCGTTATCGCGGCAACCTGGATTCACCGGCATACTGAACTAGATTATCGTCTCCGATAGCGCGCTTCTAAAAAATCTTTCATAACACCAATAGAACTTTACCCGGTATATTTTACTTTTTTAGGTCATACGACATGCAAGGTGGCCACCTCATTGTTAACAACCACCTATAAACATCAGCGAAGTGGTGGTCTCTATGAAAAAGGAGGGCTACGGAATACGGAAGCAACGTATTGCTTCGCGCCAATTGTGAGGGTAATAAGTATTATCGGTTAGGGATAAAAGATAATAATTTGTATCCTTAGATCTTTAAAACTACGCAACGGATATTCATGCGGTATTTAATAGATAGTGATTCAAGAGTAAGGTTTATACCTTATACCTATGTAGGTACTAGCGAAACCCGTGCAACTTCGTTTGCGTGTATGCCAAAATGAATATATTTAGTATAGTTACGTAGTACTATTATCTATTCTGTGGTATAGTATAAATATAGTATGAAAGTGCTCTATCGGATGCCTATGTCATACAAAGAACACACCCTTAAAGTTTCAGGTCTTTACGATCAGCGGTTTAGGTTATGCGTTAATCCGTCAGTCGTTCAGGACAAAGCATTATATATGTATGGATTACTATACTCGGTACAAGCCCACAACACATTTCCACCGATGTGTCTCCTGTGTAGCCAGGATCAACAACGGCGACCTCAGATTGACAATAAGCGATGAAGCTTATTGACGTCCCGGGGGAGAAACTACACCTGTCTTGGAACTCACAACGAATTTAATCAGAAAGGATTAGCCGGTGTAGGAAGTATTGAAAGGACTTCCCTCCTTAACAACTACGTGAGAGACAGCAATTTGAAGCAAAAGGCATTATACCTTAGAGAGATGGCAAATCAAGTGAGGCTCGATTGCCGAGCACCACGGTTTATTCTTACATTACTATTGGGACCTAATGCGCTGTTGTTTATTATTTTGATTTAGATTGCAAAACCTTCTAAATGCCTGATAATTCTCTATGCTCGCTACGAGATCAGAATAATAAACTACGCCCGAAGTTACATGTAAGGAATCCAACATGATTAAGCGTTCGTCATGCCAAAGTTATTTTCTTTCAAGGTTGTTCCCTCTCCTTTATGTGAGTGTTCTACCACGAATAACAGAGTAGAACAAACGGCTCATCACGTCACCCACAGAACGTGA
This sequence comes from Endotricha flammealis, assembly GCA_905163395.2. Classification (NCBI taxonomy): domain Eukaryota; kingdom Metazoa; phylum Arthropoda; class Insecta; order Lepidoptera; family Pyralidae; genus Endotricha; species Endotricha flammealis. The sequence goes on from LR990852.1 coordinate 22,064,125, forward strand.
TGAGCCGTTTGTTCTACTAAGAAAATAACTTGGCCTTAAAGTTACCGTGTCCCGTTAAAAGTTGAGCTACATGATGGTCGACCTCAAGCCAGGTTTTCTTTAATCTGTCTCTTACCGTGGGAAAGAACAGATACAGGTGACGGCCTTTTACGGAAGACTCCCACCTTTCTGCCATTCCGATAGAAGAATCTCTAATACATCTAACGGGTTAAATAATCTATTTATTTTGTCACGATCACGTCTTAAGGAACGCGGAGGTCATTTCTTTTGATCTATAGTACATCGACGCGCGACGCTGTATCTCCAAATCGACGGGTATTACGCCAGCTAGCACAGGAAGAGATAAAAGTATAGATAACTGTTTCTAAAAATAGAATTTCACACAACACCACTTGGTCCCAAAGTAAGCACGGCTCAAACCTGCTTGTGTTATGGGTACCCGACAATAGATTTTAGATATCCTTATTATATAATATTACTAGCTGACCCGTGCCCACTTCGTTGGGCATAATGTTAATAATTTTTAGTACAGGCGTTCGTAAGAAACGCTTTCATTCGACCGTTTTTCTCCGATTCACTTTGCAAAACCGACTACCGCCTTTTTATTTTTCGGTTTTTTACATAACCTATGACACTCAGCAATAATGTGGCTTTCTATTGGTGAAAGAATTTTTAAAATCGGTTCAGTAGATCCCGAGATTACCCCTTACAATTTAACAAATATACAAACACACAAACTTTACTTTTTTATAATATTAGTATAGATATAGATAAAGGCGAAAGTTATGTGTATGTTTGTTACTTCTTCACGCTGGGCCAATATTTATGATATTTGGTATGCAGGTAGCTGATACCTTGTATTAACACATTGGGTTTTTATCCCGAACAGTACGTGATTCCCGTAGGATTTGATTAAAACTCTGAACTAGATGGCGCTGCTGTGCATAAATAAATCACGCAAACACGGTTTCACTAGTTTGTAAGTATAGACTCTATGTTTGGAATGGTAGATCTATGGGTCTACCATTAATGTCCTTTAATTTACGACGATCAGGGGTCGAATTCACGCCCTCTTTTGCCGTCACTACCAACTGCGCCACTGGTCTCTGAGGAAAGGTATAAGAAACTTAGCAACTTTTTTTGTCAATGACAACTCTACCAACATTAATATGTGATTAATTTAATCACATAAATATGAAATTTCGTGAAACATTCGTTTATTATTTCGTTATTTCTGGGTATGTTAGTGCAAAACAAGCAAGATCTAATACTAATATCATAATTAAATATAAATAATAGAACACTCAGAGATGTAATGATAAGCAACAGGAAAAAAGACCGCACTCAAATGAATTGACTATTTATGTCTATATACTATTTTAATGTCAAACGTATTATGTATTGTCATTTGTATGTACATAGTTAACAAATTGAATGTCTGTGTCTATATGTGCATCTAGGCAGGTCTCTTGTACAAAACTGTTGGATATAATGCGGGCTACATTTATTTTAAAAAACTCTAAGAAAATGCTTGTTGGGCCATGCACACAGTGTAGGGTTCCATATTCACTATGCTTTGCATGTGCTTGAGGATGAGTGCAATGCCATATTCTATGACATTTGTATGTTTTCAACAAGAAATTTAACTAACTAGTAGAGCCTAATTAACCATGATAGTATTGCTTGTAGGTTCAGTATAAGGTGTATTAACATGAATATTTGAAAATATCTAAACACAACAGTTTCGGAGAGAGATGGGGAGGGGACCACTATATTTAAAAAAAAAAACAGCAGTTATATTTAAATGATTCGCAAGCTGATCATTGCATTGGAAAATTATCTTGCATGAGTATTACATCGTTATAATTCCAAATAAGCAATTTTATATCTTGCGTTCAACAGACATGTTACAATAACGAAAGCATCTCTTTAGCTTCTAACAATGTGTCTACATATTGAAGGACGCTTCGAGGACATGTACATGTGCCATTATTGTAAGTTACCTTTAAGTATATTCCGTTCCAATACACTTAGCACAAGATTTCCAGTGAAATGCAACAATTAGCTTATCATACCTTATTGCTGGTAGCACAATGTTGCATGCAAAAAGTGATTTGTAATAGATTCAAATCATGTTTATTTCATATTGATTACTTTTTAGGTTCAATTCCAATGCAACCACAGGCGACACTACGGTTGTCACTCTCACTTTCATAGTAATACATAGAAACTAGTATGTTGCTTGCATTCTGTAGCGTGTGGTCCGTTCCGGAATTGTACCTTTAAGTATGGGATTGTTTGAAACGTTTGTAGCATGTATGAATGGAACATAGGTACTTTTGGGGTTTGAGTCCCCCGTGTTCGTTGAGTTGTTGGAATGAAACACTTAATTTCGTAGAGACGTTATAATTGGCACATTATACAGTAAGTACAGTATATTAAAGGTGTTTTATTATTAGTATTTTACAATGTGTGTCACGCCATTGTTGGTCGTGCGCAAGAGTCAATTGCCAGAGCGAGATGGCACGAGACGCTCTAGTGTTGTACATATCACTCGACTAAATAGTGCGACGATGTTGCCACACCACCCCCCCACGGAGAGAGGTAACTAATCAAAAATTTTAAAACGCACGTGTCTGCCAGCTCTGGTGACGTAGGGAGCCTTCTTAGGTTCTGCAGGAGGGTCCGTACGAGGCTGTGCAGAGGGAGCGGGTGGAAGCTGAACTGGCGGAACGTCTGGTTGAGGTGAAAGAGCTGCAGTTGGAGGCGGCTCAGGGTTCGCCGGAGTGTGGCTGGGCCAGTCCGAAAGCTGCTCCACGAATGCGGGTTTTAATCGATCGACGGTTACCACGACAGGTTTGCCTTTAAAATTGATGGTGAAAGTTTTTCCATCCTTGGATCGATCGATCACAGCGTGTGGACCTGTATAAGGAGGTTGCAAGGGACGCCGCACAGTATCATCTCTTAGGAACACGTGTGTGGCGTTGGGCAACTCTTTGAAAACGAAAGACGCACGTTGAGTATGTCGGGAAGCGCCGGTAGGTCGGATATTTGACATATGACGACGTAACCTAAAGACAAAGTCGGTAGCGTCTTCGATCTTCTCAGGACCTGGAACTGGGACTAGTAGCTCACCGGGGAGACGTAAGGTTTCTCCGTAGACCATTTCAGCGGTTGAAGCTTTGAGATCCTCTTTAAATGCTGTGCGCATTCCCAGAAGAACGAAGGGAAGGGCTTGGATCCAAGAGTTTCCGTGGCACATTAAGGAGGCTTTTAGTTGACGATGTACGCGCTCTATCATGCCGTTTGCGGCTGGGTGATAGGCGGTGGTTCGTATGCGTTGGGTCGCGAAATTTTGGAGTAATCGTCTGAACAGATCGGACTCAAACTGAGCGCCACGATCTGTCGTTAAGACGAGGGGAACCCCGTAACGAGCGATCCATTCTCTGGTGAATGTGTCTGCAACTTCTTCTGCAGTTGCTGTTCGCATGGGCCACACTTCAGGCCATCTGGTTACCCTGTCTATAGCCGTTAAACAGTAACGGTAGTCGTTGCAGACGGGTAGCGGTCCTACAATGTCCATATGGACGTGCATGAAGCGACCAGACGGAGTGTTGAAATCGCCCAAGGGAGCGGAGTTGTGTCGAGAAATCTTGCTGCGTTGACACGCTAGGCAAGCTCGGGACCAGTTCCGGCAATCTTTGTTGATGGAAGGCCAGACGTAACGCTCAGAGACAAGGCGAGTAGTTGCCCTGGCGCCGGGGTGGCTCATACCGTGTAATTTATCGAATATAGTTCGACGGAACTCAGGGGTGACGTAGGGTCGAGCTTTTCCAGTAGAGGTGTCGCAGATCAGCGACAGTCCTGTAGCAGGAATGTTGACCTTGGTTAGGTTGAGGCTCGTCGTCGTTTCGCGCATGAGTTCTGCAAGTTCTTCGTTATTGTCTTGGGATTTCGCGAGTGCTTCGTATTCTTGTTCAAGCGAGATCGCATCTATCCGTGACATGGCATTAGCCACAATATTGTCTTCGCCCTTGATATATTTGATATCAGTAGAAAATTGGCTGATGAATGACAACTGATTGAGTTGTGAAGGAGGGAGTTTGTCCCGACGCTGTGCGAAAGCGTACAACAGCGGTTTGTGGTCAGTATATATAGTGACATGTTGAACTTCGAGAAGGTGGCGGAAATGTTGTACGCTTTCGTACACCGCCAGGAGTTCCCGATAGTATGCAGGCCACTCGGACTGACGCGAAGTGAGTTTCTTGCTGAAAAAGGCGAGTGGGCACCATTGACCATTGATTTGTTGTTGCAGACAGGAGCCTATGTGTACGCTGGATGCATCTGTGAACAAGGCTAATGGAGCGTTGTTGACCGGATGTTGCAGAAGCGTAGCAGTGGATAGACTTTGTTTACAAGCGTTAAAAGCTTCGTGAAGCTCAGGCGTCCATGGAAATGGTTTAGCACCTTTGCTATTAGTTGAAGCGACGGCTTGGATTAAGGGAGCCTGAAACTTTGCAGCATGTGGTATGAAGCGACGGTAGTAGTTCATCATACCGAGATAACGCCTCATGCCTTGTACGGTTTCGGGAGGTGGGAAATCCAATAGGGCACGTACCCGTTCTTCAGGAGGTTGGGTACCTTCAGCGTTGATAAGGTGGCCTAGGAAAACGACTTCTTTAGCACCGAGAATACATTTCGAAGGGTTTACAACAACTCCATATTCCTGGAAACGCTCGAACAGCGTGCGCAGGTGCTCCAGGTGTGTAGCTTCATCTGGAGAGAAAATAAGCACGTCATCGACGTATGGGAAGCAGAAATCGAGACCCCGTGTGACCTCATCGATAAAACGTTGAAACGTTTGACCCGCGTTTCGGAGCCCGAAGGTCATAAACGGAAATTCGAAGAGGCCAAACGGGGTGACGATGGCGGTCTTCGAAATATCTCCTTCAAAAACGGGGATTTGATGGTAGGCCTTAACAAGGTCGCAGGTGCTGAAGACCTTGGCTCCAGACAGGCCGTGAGTAAAATCGTTGATGTTCCTCACAGGGTATCTGTCGGGAACGGTCCTGGCGTTCAGGCCGCGGTAGTCACCGCATGGCCGCCACAGGCCGTTCTTCTTGAGAACCATTTGCAGTGGTGATGACCAGGCACTCTTTGATGGCCTGGCTATACCGCATCGCATCATGTCCTCGAATTCCTTTGTAGCTGCAGCTAATTTATGTGGTGCTAGGCGGCGAGGACGACCCGACACAGGAGGCCCTTCAGTTGTCTTGATGTAATGCACCGTGTTGTGTTTGACTTCTTTGGGCAAACCCGGGGGGCGCGTGATGTCAGGAAATTCGGCGAGCAACTGAGCAAAATCTGAATTTCCGGTAGCCACGGCTTTGACGCTGACCTGCGAAACTTGGACTGAGGTGGCGCTGACAGAAAGATTAGAGTTTCCATCAACGAGGCGCTTATTGCGACAGTCAGGGAGCAGGTTATAGTGACTTAGGAAGTCTGAACCGATGATGGGAGTGCTAACATCAGCAACAACGAAGTTCCAATAAAAATCCCGGCGTAGTCCTAAGTTAAGATGGAGGGCTACGGTGCCGTATGTCTTGATTGAACTGCCATTAGCGGCGCTGAGGTCGAAATCGCTGCTATCAAAGCGACCCTTCAGTAGACGCCGGGGAAAGCAACAGAGATCTGATCCGGTATCTATTAAATACTGGTGCTTAGATTTCTGATCTGTGACAAAAAGTCGACGGCCGGGATATGAACAGTCAGTCGCCGCCTCTACTGACTGTTGTTGGCGTTTTCCTGCTGAGTGGGAGTCCAGGAACAGGGTTTGGTACATTTGGTCGCTTTGCCATCAAACTTCCTATGGTACCAGCATATCTTGTCACTGTTGGCCGGAGAGGTAGTCCGTGAACGGTTGCGGTTGGATGAGGTAGAACGATTTCGAGAGCGGCTGGAACGCTGATCCGTAGAAATAGCAGCAACTTGTCTACCTAATTCTTCTACTCGTTGAACAAGCGATTCCAAAACTGTTGTTCGTCGATGGAACGGCACATGAGAAAACTTGACTTTTGTGGCCGGCTATCTCCATCACCTTGTCAGCTAAGTCTGACAATTTGTCCAAGTTGAGCTCTGGTTGAGAGGCTAGAATAGCTTGTACTTGTTGTGGAAGACGGCGTAGCCAAAGTTGCCGAAGGATATTGTCGTCCGATAATGCTTGGCCGGATAGAGATCTAAGATGCCGGAGAAATTGTGAGGGGCGACGGTCCCCAAGTTCTTCTTCACTTATGAGCTGTCGCACTCTTTGCTCTTCCGACATGGATAGCCTTCTAATTAGTTCTTCTTTGAGTCTTAAATATCTTGTTCCCTTGGGTGGGGGCGATGTGATGAGGTCCTCGACCTCCCCCACGAGCCGCTGGTCGAGCTGTGATATAACATAGTTGTACATTGTAGTGTCAGATGTTATACCAGCAATGTCAAATTGTGCTTCGACCTGGCCGAACCACACAGCGGGCTTGTCGGGCCAAAATGGAGGTAACTTCACCGTTACTCTACACACCTCAGGTTTAATGTCACTGTCCAGTTTTGATAGGAGAGCGGCCTTCTCAGCCTCCAACCGCTCTATTTGAGCCTGTAACTCTTTGCTCTCAGCCATATTGTGATGTTAGAAAGCAAGCGAGACACAAAACAAAATATTTTGAAAATATGTTAAAAACCCGTGCAAATATTAGTATAGGTATGGCAAAATCGACTCACAGTTGAAATGTCAATAACATTCAGGCAATATACAAACACCGGTAATAAAATAAATTAAAATATTTGTTAGTTACATACACACACAAGCAAAAATAAATTTTTAAATTTCAAAATATGCAAGTAATTGTGTTAACACCTGTACCAAAATTATACAGTAAATGCAAGAAATAGCATATAAATGCACAAAAAAAAACATGTAAATGCACAAAGAATAAACACACACAATAAAAAAAAAATGCAATTTAAATTCACAGAAAATAGCTGTGTACGATTGCTAAATTTATAAACACCAGTAAGCGAGGTAATGCAAAAATTATAAGTGTTATTGTAGTTATCTTATGTCTAATACGGAGAGGAATGTTCATCAGTTTTATGTTAGTTAGGTTAGGTTATAGTCAATGTTCTAGATTCTAGACTCACTGGGTAGAATGTTGGTATAACTTTGACACTTGGGAAAGTTCACTTTGTTATTTTAAATAGAGAGTGTACATACCAATGGGGCATCACTCACTGTTAGTTTCGATGCACGACGTCTACGAGGGCCGTCAGGTAGTGGACGGCGTTCTCCACTTGATTCCTATTGAGGTACGACGTCGCCGAGGGCCGTCAGGTAGTGGACGGTGTTCTTTTCTCTCGACTGGACGATGTTCTCGTGAAAAACGGGGAGTTGTCCTGTCGTCGGCGCAGGAGTAAGACTCGTCGGCGTAAGTTCTAATCCACTCGTCGGCGTAAGTTCTGATCCCCTCGCACCATGTGTCGGGCGCGGATAACGTGTTCGATACGTTGGAAACGCTGCTGGACGAACTTGACGTAGTGTTGGTACGTGAGGGAATTGTTCGAGTCGCCGCGGACGAGCTGTAGAATCCATGTGCAGAGGGCACCGAACGATATTCAGTTCGGTACAAGATTTTGTCGTCGGTTGGTCACCACTTTGGGGTTTGAGTCCCCCGTGTTCGTTGAGTTGTTGGAATGAAACACTTAATTTCGTAGAGACGTTATAATTGGCACATTATACAGTAAGTACAGTATATTAAAGGTGTTTTATTATTAGTATTTTACAATGTGTGTCACGCCATTGTTGGTCGTGCGCAAGAGTCAATTGCCAGAGCGAGATGGCACGAGACGCTCTAGTGTTGTACATATCACTCGACTAAATAGTGCGACGATGTTGCCACAGGTACTACTCTTTTATATATAGTATGTTGGCGGTTGAATGACAATCTATTATCAGGGCTACAGATACCCCTAACGTGTGTAAGCAAAAATTACAAAATCATGTGTCCCGGGGAAAAAACAAAAAACTTTCATACATGCCCTTAGAGTTTTACTTTACTACGGGCACTTTAGAAATGACGAAAGTTAATAAAATAAGAAGGCGACTCTCTCACCCAACCTGGTTTTTCCCGGGTTAAGCGCGCGCCCGCAATTAATAGCGACACAGAGCCGCTCTGAGGCACGCTACGCCACTGATTGAAATGCTAAACAAATAAACAAACAAGACACGAAAATAACCAAAATTAATACTCACTGGCCACACTCAGATGTACCAGGTCGTGTATCGAAATTGTCCATCTCGTTTTATAAACCATGGAAACTTCACGAACTAATTTATTCCGTAGGTTGTATAAAACTAGCTTCTGAAGTTAGCAATCCAACCAAACTAGTAACTTTCAGTTTTCCGCTCACTAAAGTTCGTGTCGCGGATCACTATTTCACCAGACCATCCTTCTTTATATAAAAATAAACTAAGTTTAAGCACAAACTCAAGTTGATACAGCATAAAAACTTTCATTAAAAAAAATATTCATCCAAAGCAGCTATCTTTTTGACAGTGACAGCATATTTTTCTCTCTGAGTGACAGTCTGACAGAGTAGTAAAGTAATGAGTTTTTTTTTACTGGCCTGGATAAAAGTCCTTTAAGCCAAGGCGTATTTTTGTCTTTTGTTTGTCAGGTCATATTAGTCTGGCAGTTGAATCGTGCAGATAACCCTTTAATTCAAATGACTAATGAAAAAAAAACTTAAATTGGCAGCCCTCTGAAAACAAGTTGAAGGTACGCGCGCATTGCGGTCCGGTGAGTTGCGGTTGTAGAACCGGAGCATTGAACTCGTACTACGGCTAAATAACCGCAAGATTTTCCATTTTTATCACAGCTTTCGTAGATAGTATTACTTTACTCTTTGTTTCGTAACGGAAGGCAGGGGGAGCACACTTGGTATTACCGTAAATTTTCATAGGCGACAGCGACATTAGGTGATTGGTAGATGAACTAAAATTTAAAAAAAAAGCGGCGGCCATATTGTACTTCACTTATCATCTGACGACGGACCATTCGATAACATTGACGTTATTTATTTTAGTAGTTATTTATTTATTTTACTTAATTATTTACTACTTAAAATGTAAAAAAAATACAAATTGAATACTTAAATACTCAAAATTTGATGTATTCCGTCGGATGGGGGACTTCTTTGAGGCGCTAACAAAGTATTCAGAAAATAAAGGGTAGGGTATACATACCTATTATGTATAGCTATAGTTGAAATTTTAGTTCACCCACCAGTTACTTCGGTGGCAGCACCGTCCATGGATGCCGATTTCACCTCGGAGTTGCCACTTTATACCTTCTAGGTATCCTTCAGAGAGAAAAATAAGACTTAAAGAAAGTATCCTTTTTGGCGGATGGTCGCCGACATGGACTACGAAACCCCAAATTTCCTTTCTTCCTCGTGGTCAAACTTTTTAGTCAAACTGATTTGACTAATTTATTAAAAAATTACATCCTGTGTAATAAATAGTATGTTATAGCCAATTTTTCATTTTATTGTTTGTTTTTATCAAGAAAACGGAAACAGAAGCAGTATTGGGTTCATCCACTAACGTCAACCAGACACTTGAAGGGCCCTTTTTCGTTAACAGATACAATGATTTGCGAATGTTTCCAAAAAAGTTTGTCCTTTACTACAGAATGAACATTAAAACCTTTGACAATTAGAAAGGAATTGTTGGTCACGAATTGTACCCAACCGCTCCATGTCTATAGTCACACCAATGTACATACTACATGGATACGAGTTGGAGACAGGCAATATCAGTGGAAGAAAGGCTTTCAGTAACGTTGAGGTAAGTACCTACATAATTTATCGTACCTACGTACCAACTCGCTGTCCATTCGCTTGGATACTGTGGCTATGTGATATGTGATATGCTGCGTAGGATGGAAGGAACATTATGTGAAGTAAACTTACAAACCGAGGAATATTATTATATTATTACATAAAAAACAATCATTGGTACTTATGGCAAAATTAAATGAATTAACCCAACAAAAGGAGGTATTTACCCTTGAAAATTATAAAATCTTTCATTTGACTGCAAGGTCCTCGTTCTACGACAATAGATGCTGAATCAGCTGGATATATTATGTCTGGATCAGCATGCTTGTATATTGACAGGATTCCGATCTGCATAATTTCCCATTTCCATATCTTGGTCATGCATGATACAGAAGAGTTGCGTAATCGTAGGCATTAGAAAAATTCCCTTGATTCCTTTCAATAGTGACCACGCTTGTACCTACCTATTACCGGATTCCCTGAAGTTGAAGCTTGAGCTTGTTGTGGAGAAAGCAGAGGCTGATATGAAGCGTATTTGGTGCTAGGAGATAGAGACATAACGTAAATCGGTGACTCCGATGTTGATAGTGGTGAAGGAGTATAATTGGACATGGCAGAATTCTTCGGCGTCAGTTTTCAGGGTATGGGTTTCTGTCGTAACGACTAGGTTTTGAAGCTGAACAAAACTGGGCGGTGTTTGATACTCTGGACGATTTTGTTAATATATTTAAAATTTCGACTTTTGCGAAGTGCTTTTAGTCGTCATTTAATTTTTTTAGTAAGGGTACCAACATTTCCGTGAAACTGTTAGCTTTGTTATAAGTTTTTTTTGTCGGATGATCTCTAAAAGTTCTTCTGTTTTGTCTTTTTCGCGAGATGGACATGTTTTGCGGGCTGATCTCCTATTTTCGCGTTCGATACTGTTGCTGTCCTCTTCAGAATCATCCACTGATATATTCGAGGTGGTTTCTCTCGGTACTGATTGAGAAGCTAAAAACATATAAGAGCTTGAAAGTGAATGTACGGCCTCCTTTTTTTAGGTCGTCCTTGTCCTGATTTGCCCTTCTTTTGAATTGCAAGTTCTTTTGCAAAAGAATCTTTCAGGTTTCGCCATTTTTTTGGATTTGTATTGCTGTAACAAAAAATAGACAAAATGAAATAAATTGTATATATTTTTAATTGTAAAAAACATAGTTCCTTCTGTCATGTCACACTCTTCTTCGCCAGGCTGTACAGTTTACTAATCTAAATCTTTGTTTATTTGTTACAGGTACTTAGCATCAGGGAACAGCATCAACTCACTTTATTATGAATATCTAATTGGTATAATCTAATTGTGAAAAATTATGGAAGTGTTTACAACCAATATACATGCCAGAACCGGATGAAAATGCTTGGAATACTATTGCTAAAACATTTTTTAAACCTACAAATTTTCCCAACTGCATAGGCAGCATTGACGGGAAGCACATTAGGTGTGAAAAACATGATAACGCGTGTTCTCAATATTTTATTTATAAACAGTACCACTCCATAGTATTAATTTACGGTAGCTGATGCAGATTATTATTTTATATCTGTGGATGTTGGTGCTTATGGTGGGAATAGTGCTTCCAAGATTTTCAAGAAATGTAATTTCGGGAGGAAACTCGAAAGGAATCAGTTAAACGTACCTACCGGAGGCAAAAACACTACCTAAAGATGAAGATGGAAAAGCGATGCCAGTTTGTGTCGGACACGAGGCGTTCGCGCAGTCGGAACATATTATGAGACCATATCCAAGACGGAATCTCACAATAACTCAAAGAGTTTTTAACTACAGGCTTACACGAGCGCGAAGAATGGCAGAGTGCACTTTCGAGATACTCACTAATAAATGGAAAATTTTGCACCGTGCTCTAGATGTTAAAACTACTGCTTGCGACAAAATCGTTAAAGCTTGTTGGGTCTCGAGCATAACCCGAGTCGCTGTGAGCATCGATGTTCTCTATCGGTTGGTTTCGTTTGAACAAAATTGCCTTTTTCTTTGGTTTTCCCACTAAATATTTAAATATTTTCTAAACTTTTGTGACGTCTTCTCTAGTGGAGTTTTGGACTTTCCTGCTAACTAGATTGACCGCTTGTGCGATATCTGGTCTGGTTCTGGTAGACAGGTACAGTAAACATCCCACTGCTTCCCTACAGGGATATTCCTTCTCCTGGGCAGTTTCCTGTATCGACTTTGAATCGCTACTTGCGGGCGTGTCACAAGGTTTCGCATTTTTCATGTTGTATTTTTCCAGTAAGTCATTTATGTAGGATCTCTGAGTAAGAATTATTCCTTCTTTTGAGTTTTTTATTTCCATACCCAGAAAAGTGCTTGGATTTTCATTCTTTTTCATTTCAAATTTGATTTCAAGTTTCTTCAAAATAACTTTGATCTTTTTCTTGTCTTTTCCTATGACAAGTCCGTCATCAACGAATAGTCCGATTCTTATTGACTTATCTTCGTTTATGAAAACGCATCGATCTGTTTTGATTGTCTTGAATCAAACATCGCTTGGGTAAAAGTTTTGTTCCATTAATGGAGCTTGTTTTAATCCGTACAACGATTTTTTTAATCGGCAAACCACTTCAGTAGTATTTCAGTCAGTCTCATAGCCAACAGGTAATTTCATATAAACTTCATCTGTTAACTCTCCGTATAAGAAAGCTGTCTTGACGTCAAATGTCATGAAGTGGTAAGATTTAGATGCGGCAATTGCTTATAAAGTTTTTAATGCAGATCGACTTACTACTGGGCTATAAATATCTTCGAAATCCAGGTTTCTTTTCTGCTCACATCCACGTACGACTAATCTAGCCTTGTACAGTCAGGTGCACGTCGAGCTTTACACTTGCAATACAATTTTGGCTCTTATGACATAGAACTTAAGAATGGTACAAAGTCCAATGTGTAAAGGTCAACCTGCTCTTGACTGTACGTATCGTCATCTTTAATCCGAAATACTCATTTGTTCGACAGTATTTTGTGTCCTTTGGCTTCTGACTTGTCAACTAATTACCCAGGTGATATTTTTCTGTAACGATTCCATTTCAGATTGTATCGCCTTCTCCCAATTTCGTCTTCGCTTGGTCGGTGCCAGTCACAGCTTCTTTGTATGTGAGTAAAGAGCAGTCATAGTCGTCATTATTTTCTGACGTAAACATGGTCACGCAGCGACTTAACTCATAATCTTTGGTCCATGCTGGTGGTCTCACGTCTCTTTGTGGTCTTCCACTTGAGGGAGATGGTTCATCAACAGGATCGTGACTAGAGCTGGTATAAAGGGGGTTAAGTTCCTGTAAAGGTAAGTTCTCATTAATTTTGTTTCTTTTTTCTGGAATTTCAATTTGTTCTGTTTCAGGTTCTGGAGTAAGATCTTCGCGTTTCTCAGCAGGAGTACCGCCATAAAGCATCTTTTCGATTACTTTTCCATCTCTACTGATAACAACATCATTCCTTTCGGGTATATAGATTTTTGTATATTCCGCATAACCCAAGAATACTCCTTCTGTGGCTTTGGCTGTGAATTTTCTTCTTCGGTTTTTGTTCATCACAAACGCTCTATTTCGAATACGTGTAGGTGATTTCCTGATGGTGTTCGTTGTACCCATTTCTCATACGGGGAATTGCCTTTAAGAGCTCTTGCTGGGTTTCTATTTATCAAATAGTTTTCAGTGTTTACTGCTTCTGCCCAAAATTTTGCAGGGATATTGGCATCTAGCATCAGACATCTGGCTTTATCCATCAGCGACCGATTTTTTCTTTCACTCATGCCATTTTGCTGTGGGGTATAAGGTGCAGATAGTCTTCGACTTATACCGTTATCTTTGAGGAATTTCTCACACGCTTTAGACCCTGTATTCGCCTCCATTATTAGATTGTAGATTTTGAATTTTCTTCTTATGAAACAGTTCAACATAGTTTTTATATTCCTTGAATTTATCGATTACGTCGCTCTTTTCTTTTAAGAAATATACACAGCAGTATCTTGTATAATCGTCAATAAATGTTACGAAATACTTTGACACGTGATCTTTATTTATTTAAAAATTATAATGGCTCTGTGATATGATCTAAGCGCACGGTAGTGCGCAGGCCAAGTTCCAGCAACAGGCCGCGCGCATGCCGTGCATTATTTACACGAACCGTTTCGACCCACTTTTGACCCCCCTGCAAGTACAGACATAAAATTGTACCTACGTAATCATATACTAGTACTAAAGCAGTATGCCAAATTTCAGTAGATCCTGAAATAATATGACCCTGTGAAAATAGCTAATTTTGGCACTGACTCACTCACTGACCGGTAATCAAAACCTTTAGGCCACTTCCAATTGTCCTAGCGTTATGAAATTTGGCACACAGGTCGTGTGTTATTATGTAGATTAACATAAAATTAAGAAATTTAAGAAATCGGTCAAGCGTGAGATGGCTCAATCTAATATCGAATTTTTGTTAAAAATATATGAACCAGTGATACAATGAGAATACTATGAGGAGGGAAGGGGGAGGAGGAGACGGGGAGAGGGGGTATAAAATATTGTCATGCATACTTATTGCACACTGTATTTAATAAGCTATACAGTGTGCATTATGCAAACATGACAATATTTTATACCCCCTGCCCCCTACTGCTTACCTAAAAAATGAGGCTTCTATTGTTATAAATTACTTTCGATAGATGGCGCTAGCGGTATAATTGATCGCGATATTGTTTTGTTTCATCTGCTGTATACATAAATGAAAAGTCGATAAGAAATCGATGGTCATTTCTTTCTACACTTACTACTCTACGGTTACGCTTCCGATTGAATGCATCACACGTATCACAATTATTATTCTGTGGTAGGTACCACTGATTTGACTTGCTAAAGGAAGGATTAATTTTGATATTTCTCAATTGGTTGGTTATCTGTCTGATGGTTTGACTAATGTGGCTTGCTAAAGGATTATTTGATATTGCTTATTTGATCAGTGAACGAAAAAAACATAGGTTTGGGAGGGAGTAACATAGTTCGGCTATTAAAACCTATTTAGAATTAAATTATTACCAATATGTAGAAAAATCAAAAATGCCCGTTGGAACCTGTTGGAACGTAAACCTTATATTGTCATGCATCTACATCATTCTCGAGGCGCGCCACGACGCGATCGAGGAGCTCGAGAGCGTCGCTGTGTGTGAGGAGCTCGATGGCGTCGCTGTGTGTCGCACTCTAATATGAACACGCAAGTTAAGCGACGTCGACCCTAGCCAGTGTTTGGATGGGTTTCATTATCTCGAGCTTCTCCGTGCTTCGGAGGGCAGGTTAAGCCGTCGGTCCCGGCTATTATCGATGGATGACAGTCGTTAAGCTAAGTCGGTAGCATCCTGGCGGCTTGAAAACACCGACCTCTGCCAATCCGCATTGTAGCAGCGTGGCGGGGTACGCTCTAATCACCTTCGATTGAAGGGAGACCCGTATCCCTGCAGTGGGATGATTATGGGTTGATATATCTACATCATATGCAAAACGACGACGACCTCCTTGGCGTAATGGTTACCATTAGGGCTTGGTATTCGAATATTCGAATATTCGTATTATTCGAATATTCGCCTCATTTACTATTCGAATATTTTTCTAGTTAGTATTCGAATAATACGAATTTTTCGAATACTTTGTATTAATACAACAATACAAATAAATAATACACAAATGTGAATGAAATGCACAAAAAATTATGTCAGATTTGATTAACACTACTGGCAACACTTCTATAAGAAAGTCTGATTATTTTAATTCCAACAGGAGCAGTTTATTGGTTGTATTTTATTTATATTATATGATAGAATAATATGATTCTTTATATTTTTGTTAATTAGATGTTGGTTATTTGTTTTTGTTAGTATTATACAGGGTGACAGGTTATAAGTCCAATTCCTTAAAACTGGTTAAACTAGAGGTCACTTGCAACAAATTAGCCCCCATCATTAGGGGGTCGAAAGTGACCGGTTACCGAGATATTGTTTTTTTTTTATTATCAGAAATAGGTTTGCGTTTGACCACAGCGTGCCTGATGGTAAGCACCGCTGTGATCTACGATGTAACACGCTCACCTATTAAAAACCTATTTACTCGAGATTTGAAGACCCCTGGATTGTATTTTTCAGGAAATACCGATTCCGGTAGAGAGTTCCATAGAACCGCAGTCCTTACAATGAAGGATGAAGCAAAGCGCTTTGTGCGCGTCCTTGGAACCTCCACCGTAAATCGATGTCTTCCATCGGATCTTCTAGTTGTTCGGCGATAGAACGGAGAGGGTGGAATCAAATTGTGCAGCTCCGTTGCACACTCCCCAAAATGTGGCCGATAGAAAACCGACAGACTGGCAACCTTACGCCGATGTTCAAGACTTTGCAACTTTTGAAGCAGGCGAGGTTGACCGATGAGCTTCTTGGCTCTGTTCTCAATCGACTCCAACGCTTCAAGTTGGTACTTAGCGGAGCCATCCCAAAGGTGCGAGCAATACTCCATGCACGACCGAACTCGTGTTTTATAGAGTGCGAGCAACTGTTCCGGCTTGAAGTAACGCTGCACCTTCGAGAGAATACCAAGCTTTTTCGTCGCCAACTGAGCTTTGGACTCAATATAGGAGCCGAAATTGAGAGACGACGTTAAAGTGACACCAAGAAGTTCAAGTTGGTCTGTCAGTGGTACGGATACATTTCCGAAAGTAGGGACCAGGTCAAAAGGTCTCTTTTTGGCGGAAAAAAGACACGCCTGGGTCTTAGTAGCATTGAATCTAACCAGGTTGGCATCGCCCCATTCGGATACTGCCTTGAGGGAGAGATTCAAGCCCTCGACCATGGCCTCTCTGAGTGACTGGATTTCAGCCGCTCCAGCTCGCGCGTTAGAAGTATAGCTCTATACAACCGTGCTGTCGTCTGCATACCCAAAGATACCGGGCTTAAGCAGATCGTTGATGTGTAGCAAGAACAGTGTTGCAGAGAGCACTGACCCTTGAGGGACACCGGCATTAATAGCCTTTCGATCAGACGAGCAGCCATCAATGACCACCCGAATAGATCGATCCCCCAAAAAGTCAGAAATCCACGCACAGAGATTAGAGGGCAGGCCGTAAAAAGGAAGCTTGCTAATAAGACTATCGTGCCATACCCTGTCAAAGGCTTTGGAAATATCGAGGGAAACCGCAAGGGCTTCTCCGAATTCCTCAATAGCGTCATTCCAGATGTGGATAGCGTACACTAGAAGATCCCCAGTGGATCGATTCTGGCGAAAGCCATATTGTCGGTGACTGAGGAGGTCATTCGATTCTAGGTACGCCAGGAGCCTGCGGTTCAGAGCACGTTCCATAGTCTTACAGAGTATGGACGTGATCGAAATGGGCCTGTAGTTGGCAGGATCGGCACGGCTGCCCTTTTTGGGCACAGGCTGCACGTTAGCGAGCCTCCAGGAATTCGGCACTTTTCCAGACTCTAGAGAAAGCCTAAAGAGACGGGTCAATACCGGAGACAACTCAGGCGCACATGTCCTCAGTACAATAGCAGGGATACCGTCTGGACCACTAGCCTTGTTCACGTCAAGATTGCGCAGCGTTTTGCGAACCTCAGTCTGGCGCAACCGGATTTCCGGCATTACCACCGTGCTGCCAGGTAAAACTGGAGGTAGCGCGCTGCCAGCATCAAGACGTGAGGACTCCGCGAACAGAGACGCAAACAAGTTTGCTTTCTCTTCAGCGGTGTGAGCAAGTGATCCGTCAGGTTTCTGCAGTGGAGGCAGAGAGGGGCGGCAGAAGTTCGATTCAACCGCTTTGGCTAGGGACCAAAACGCTTTACTTCCCGCTTACTTCCCGCTAAAAACACCAATATCTCGGTAACCGGTAACTTTTGACCCCCTATTGATGGGGGCTAATTTGTTCCAAATGACCTCTAGTTTAACCAGTGTTAAGGAATAGGACTTGTAACCTGTCACCCTGTATATGCTTGAGAAATAATACGTGTTTCTTTTAAAAAGTATATTTATTACATTTTTGTTACTAAAAGAGATTAAGAGGTCTTTAACTGATGGTTTTCCAAAAAAAAGAAACTGATTATGTATGACTTAGTTAGTGCTTTGCTAATAAATGTTAAATAAACTATAGTTTTTCTTCACAAATCAATCTATCAATAAATCATATTCTACAGAGTTTTACAAAATCAACGATATTATGTGTGACATTCAATTTAGAAGGATATTTTGTTTTTAGATAAAAAGTATTCGAAAAATTCGTAATATTCGAATAATTCGAATAGTAGTTTTAGAACTATTCGAAATATTCGAATAGTAAAAATGGACGAATATTACAAGCCCTAGTTACCATGCAGGACCGCCACCCAGGAGCCCAGGAGGTTCCGGGCTCGAATCCCGGTCGGGTCATGATTGAAAACGAACTTTTTCTGATTGGCCTCGGGTCTTGGATGTTTATCTATATGTATTTGTTATAAAATAAACGTAGGGTCAAAAAAGTTCCCGACCGGGAGTGGGCTCTGAGGCCTAATTTAGCTCGAGCTCAGATTTCAGATGATTTGCCTACAAAAAAAAAAGTATTGAAATCCCACCAAAAACATACCTGTTTAAAAGGGGGCCAATACTTATTAAGTTTTTGGTGGGATTCATTAAACTGATACATATTTATATTCACGCTTAACATTATCTAATTAAAATAACATAATAATATTGTGTATAAATAATAAAATGAAATAAAAAAATAATTGGTCAATGTACAAATAAAGTGAAAAGAAACTAAAGTGTAGTCTGTAAAATATGATTTCATTACAGACTAAAAGACTGAAGTTTTGAAGACTCATAAATTAGAATATGTAATAAAATCAGTGTATGTATTGGCAATCTATCTATCTATATATATAAAATGCTTTGTCCTGACTGACTGACTGACTGACTGACTGAGAATCAACGCACAGCCTAAACCGCTCATCGTAAAAATCTGAAACTTGGAGGGTGGATTGTTTGTATGACGTCGGCGTCCGATAAAAAAGGATTTTTCGAAATTTTAAGTCTAAGGGGGTAAAAAAGGGGGGCAAAGTTACTATGGGACAACTTGATTCCTTGGTCCAATCTACTTCAAATTTGACATAAAAATTGTTTAAGAGAATTGATGGAAGACGTGATTCTTATTTTATTGAAATTCTTGAAAAAAATGTATTTTGTGGGTAATTTTCTTCGAGTTGATATCAATACTCATACTCCTTAGTGCTTTTGATTTCAATTACATTTCATTTTGACACATCCGTGAAGTGAAGGGTGTCATCTGTCATGTAATATTTTTGATTGTGAATATTAAAACAAAATGATTTCCTAAAGTCGTCGTACTATTTATTCTGTTTGTGATCTCCGGAAAAACAGCTAAAATTCTAAAGCGGACTGAATCATATTCATCGATAATAAGCAGTACCTAAGTAATTAACTCATGTAATTAGATATTAAATTTTATAATAATTGACAGGGTTCAAGTTAAATTGGTCAATGGTTAAATGGCATATTGATATTGTCTCTTTTTCACATATAGAAAATCTCATTACGTCGACTCGCTCTAATATTTCGTAGTGTTGTTGAGGGATGGTTGTAGGCTGAGGTTGTAGGTTATAAAATACCGATATACTTATTACATTTTTTTTACGGTAGTGGTTGGAAAACAAGCTCAGGAATATGGATAATTTGATATTAGGTGATTACCGTCAACTATGGAGCACATACTAGATTCTAGGGTCCCTGACCCGTTGCCGACCTATAACAGGAAACAGGATATAGCGAGAAATAGTATAAGGACGGAGTTAGATTTTTTTATACCACAAAGGTGGCAAACAAGAATTTCGGATATTTCACTCTCCAAACGAAACGCATTGCTGCTTCACGTCAATATTCTGTAAAAGGGTGGCACTTCACCGGTCGGGCTAGCCTATTTTTCATAAACGCCCACTCCAAAGATTGTAATGAGAAGTACCTATGTAAATAGACAACCGTTATGAAAGGATTTGAAATTCCCACGGGAAAGCGGGATAAACGCAAACGAAGTTGCGCGGGTTTTTCTAGTCATAATATATTAGATAATCTATTATATGCGAATAACATGGACAACATCTACTACTCAGGTTGTAAACATTATGGAAGAAACAACTGACATTAGACGACATAATTTGTGGTATTCTGTACCTAATTTGAGAATAAAATTTGGTAGGTATGTATGAGAATAAATGTCTAGGTATTTTAAAATTTAACTTGATAATTTTTTTGTATACCACTAAGGTGGCAAACAAGCTTACGGCCCGCCTGATGGTAAGCGGTCACCGTAGCTTAAGGACGCTTGCAATACCCAGGAGTATCACTCGCGCGGTGCCAACCGTATAAGAATTATTTAATACCCATTTTGAAGGACCCAATATTATAGTCAAAAGAAAAGACCTCGGCGGGAATCTCATTCCACCCACAACTTCAGCGTTTACTTGATAAATATAATACAAAATGTCTATCATAGGAGTGGTTTTGATCTATTTATCCTTAATCTACTCGTATCTCTTAAAAAAAATTGTTACATAAAGATAGAAAATTATAAAAAGTTCATTAGTTATCATGAATTAATAATTGTGTTGACACAAATATATATTTGTAATCATTACCTAACACTAATTACCTACGGGCATAGAATAAGTAATAACCCGAGGTAGAATGGCCACTCTCCGCCCTTCACCGAATCGCGTACCTCAACCCCAGGCGGGCACCGAGGCGGTCACAGTCGAGGGCTGTGCGCTTAGTGAACGAATGTGTATTTCGAACATTTTCGATAATTTTGACGACAATCGGGAAATACTGTGTAGTCTTTCTTCAAGTAATCTTGACAAGAATAGGAGTTTTTATAGGTTTCCAAAGGATAAAATAAGGTAAGTTAATCTTATTTTTTCTCTAATACCTACTAATATTTATTTATCGTATGTTTATGATATTTATATATAAATTATAAAATGATGTAGGAACCCACTCGGACTCTTATTAACACTTATTAGTAATAATAAACTACTTACATGTTTTATATGGATTGTCTTTTTAGAGGTGTAATCGGGATCTCCATTTTACTATCATGATAGGTACCGAAATCCCACCAAAAACATACCTGTTAAAAAGGGGGCCAAGTTCCTATCGGCTAATTGTTCGCCTAAAAAAAGGGTTGAAATCCAATCCAATGCCAAGAAATATCTACTGCCAAGTTCAATTTTTTTGTTATTCCTTCACGGCTTGACTAAGCAGCCGGTCATTATGAAAATTTGCATACATATTTTTAGGGGTACAGAGCCCAACATAGGCTACTTTTTATCCCGTGTCGTTCCAATGGGAAAATAATTTTTCTACTATAGAGGGCGTTCGGCCAACAGATGGCGCCACGAGTCGCGCTATGGGTTGTTTTGTTGTCTAACGAGATCTATACAGTCATAAAATTAACGCGAGCAAGGCCGCGGGGAAAAGCTAGTTGTATATATAAAATTCAAAGTCCTGACTGACTGACTGACTGACTTAACTATATATCAACGCGCAGCCCAAACCGCTGGGTCTAGGGATTTCAAATTTGGTATGTAGGTACTTTACGACGACGTCTAAAAGAAAAATCGATGGTCGAGAGCGACAGGTCGTGGTAAGTGGTGGTCTGCGTCATAACTTCGCCGCAGAAGGAGACCGTGGAGCGATTGAGGGAAAGAGATCCTGCCCCCTGCTCCGCCGTAAAAGACCGGGCAGAAGGCGCTTGTCACACGCCCGGCGTCTGCCACCCTAACCGAGGCTTCCGGGCGACGACGGTTAAAGGAAACCGCCGCCCATTGGAACGGAAGTCCCCGAGTGGAGCAGCGTGCGTATTCGCGCATGCTGCGGTAGACCCGTGCCCAAATGGGACGGACACCCGCCGGCGGGGTTGCGGAAGTATCACCAGTGCCCGGCCACGCCCCGCCAAGGCGGAGAAGGTGACAGACAGTCTGGTTTTTAGTCGGTATCCCTCATTGGCTAGAGAGGTGAGCCCGACAGACCCTCGTCGCTTGCTCAAGTGGCGGGATATGCAGTAATGCATTTTCCTGACTTTAAACAAAAAAAAGGGGTGTACTAAGAAAGGATTTTTCAAAATTCCCGCGGGAAAGCGAGATATACGCAAACGAAGTTGCAAGGGTTTATCAATGCACAGCCCAAACAGCTGGGTCTAGACATTCCAAATGTAGCATGTAGGTTCCTTACAAGGACTCGACCGACCGGACCGGAACAGATCGGACGATCGGACCGGATGGAATCGTACCGTACCGGGCCGTACCGGAACGGATCGGACCGGGCCGGAATTTGTTTCTGAAGAAAAATATGCTAAATGTTAGTAGGCCACGCGGGCGAAGCCGCGGGAAGAAGCTTGTCGTAATATAATAGGCTTGTAAAATTAGTAATTTGGATTGTGAGTGCCATCCCGCCAAATTTACTAAATTAGACATGTGTAGTCTAGTCTGGAAACGTTTGGGGAAGGCATTTTGTCCAGCTGTGGAGTTCTTGTAGCTGAGATGATGGTGATAATAATGTAGTCTTAAAGTCTCTCTAGGGACTTCTGGGGATAAAGGTATTTAGGTGGGTGTTATTTTTTCTTTTGTTATTCTTAAAGAATAATTTTATTTGCTAGTACATATATGTAGGTATTAAATTGAAATAAAACAATGGTTTGACAGCTAAATATGCATAATATCATGCGTTTAATGACAATAGCAATGTGACAGTGTACACTCAGTAAATACCGTAATTTATAATGATCTATCCTAATATCAACGAACGTTTACTATACTACGTTTTGTGAGTGGTAGGTAATAATTGTACAGAAAATAGAAGAATAAAGGGAGATGACAGGTACAAAATATTTGGACAGTATAGAAGATTCTATTCTACGTATAATCTATGGGTAAGATGTACCCGGGTGTAACCTTTAGAATATGTAATTGATATGTACTGCATCGCATCACCAGTGATCTTGGCGGTGTTTGTTTATTGTTCCAAAAAATGAACAATTGAGGAAGTAATGACATCTATAGATTTGCCCAGGCGCTATGCGTTTAAGACCATAGTCAGAATATTTATTATTATATTCTAATAAAGATAGTCGGACTAGACACCCATTATTTGGATACGACTGCGAGCATCGTGCTTCAGTAGTGATAACAAGCTGTTGGTCCCAAGGCAAGCCTCTTACGGGTAGAAATGTGGTTCACAAATTTAAGGGCAGTTATAGTACAGTTGATAGATAGGTATAAGTAGTTATAAATCAAAGGCAATCACGACAATACCTACGTACATAAAAAGTGAAACTGATGGTTTCGAATAAATAGTTATCAATGAACTCTATGAACGATAGCTTAGTAAATAGTTTCCATTTCTTGGCCACTAACTACACGGGCCGCCAGCGCAACCTCTACCCGCATCTGCAGCGTGGTAGTACCAAATTACTTACCCCCCCAAATTGACTCTAAACATAAATACATGTAGTATAAGTTATAACAACAATTATATGAAGAAACACAATGAAAAGCATACATCACACTGGCCAGAGAACAAAAATCATCCCAAAATCTCAGGACAAATCCTGAGATATGGTAACCCTAGTGGGATCCTTAATGGTGGGTACAGATTGTTGTCACGTAACGTGCTATGTAAACGCAATGAAAGAATTTAAATGCATATAATGCTGGGTTCGTGTGCACAAGGCGTCCACACTGGGAATTTTGTTACATTGCATGTTACGGCAGTCTGTACGCACCATAACAGTGAATACATAGTTTTGGTTTAGGCGCCAAGTAGTTTCTTGACGGTATATCCGGGGACTGCGTACACGAGCATGAGGAACATTAGAGCCACCAGCAGCACAATGGACACCTTCAGGATGGTCCACTTGTAGTTGTGCCACACGATGTAGCGGATCGACTTCAGCGGGTTGAGGAACCACATGAACGAGGCGTCTGGTCGACTGGAACAATGAAATTAAAACAGTTTTTGTCATTCAACATTAATCTTTCATGTAATTTTAAGTTCCAATGCAGTGTGTTGAAGTTTTGAATTAATATTGAAAAATATTTTGTTATAATCTAATGCGCATCGTGTGTTTGTATTTTATTAATATATAATGTAATTATGGAATAGTTTAGATTAGATCTCTTATTTGATTGAGTAGAAAAATGATGTAGAAGAACGTCATTTTGTGCTCGGAGCCTCGGATGCATGCTGGTCGACCCTGATCTCTTGACTTATCTCATAAAAAGAAACATTGCACGCTGTAAGACGGCATCGACTACATGGTACAAGCAATTAACGTTTCCTATATAGAAAAGGATTATAAAAACTCCAAAACAATTCGTAATAAAACAAATCCCATAACTATTTCTAATTGAAAACATATTGGAAAGCTACCGATTCCATCCATAACTTGATAAAGGTACTATAACCTAGACTATAATTAGTACTGACTTTGGTTTGTCAAGTGGATCCGGCTCGTTGCGGCCGAGTCCAGCTGGAACCTTTTCAGCCTCCTCGTTAGTCAGCAGATGTATTTCGGCTTCTACTTTTCCAGTCAGCTCCATCTCTTCGGTATCGCGTTTGATATAGAATGGCCACCAGCCCTTGACACGCTTCTGTTTGAAGATATTAATCATGGGAACAGAGCCATCGTTCTTCAGCATGTTCAGAGTGCATAATTTGGCCGACTTGGCACCGCGCGGGAACCTATTGAGGTCAAGGGTTATAGCGCCTGCAAATACCATATAGGTAATTAACAACAAATATTAGGTAATAAAATAAAGTAACGTTGGTTAGGTTTTGTATATTACCTAAAAAGTCGTCTGCGGAGAAGTGGTCCGCGTCCCATACTTGCAGCTCCAGCCGCGCTGGTATCTTGCACTCGGTCTCATCCCAGGAAAACACCGACTCTTTTCTGGATATTACTATGCGTTCTTCTGCTTCTAAATAGTCAAATGGATAAATGAATCGCCAGTTAAAGTTTCCCTCTCCAGTAAGAGATCGGTAGTGAATATCTGTGCTTTGACAGTCGTCAGGGCCTTTAACCCATCTGCAAAGTAATACAAAACAAAATAAATTTAGTAGTCTTTACTACCTATAGGTACCTACCATAAGTATTGTATCTATACATTTTATTATTCTTAACGTAGCATTATCTGTGAATTATCAATAGACAGTAATTTTTATTCAAAATAAGTATGTTTAAACATACCCTTTCACATAAATATCTGACATTTTCTCTCCAGTAAAGAAAGCGTCGTCCTCCAGAACCACATCTTCGGTATTCCATACGATGACTCTCATTTCGTAGGACTTTGGCTTGCGGGACGAAATATCCATGGGCGGGCCAGGCAGCGGCATATCCATTGGAAACATGTCGACCCACATTTCTAAGCGTCCCTGTTCTATACCTGTTGATTATAAACAATGGGATTAGTATTCTGCATATTTCATTCTCTCCTCCGTCAGCAAAAATATTTCCGACCTGGTTTGCTAGGATTATACAGTGGTCGTGTTTCAACATGCTCGGTGACCAAACGGCACCCGACCCGTGGCACCTCCTGCCAGCGGCGTAACACTACCAAGGCCATCTGTTCTTCCAAGGTATCAGGATTGGAAAAGAGCTCGGTGTCCCCTAGCGGCATATTAAATACGGTGCGCCCTATCTTCACCCGATCAACTTCGTACACAGGCGGATCTAACTTCCCGTCTTTGCAAAGCTTTGCTAAGATCTGTGTAGGTTTCAAGGCATCTCGCCACCGATTATATCCTTGCCTAAAATCATAACGACAATATTAATGGTATCCGTGACAAAATTATTTAGCAAGTATTTTAAACAAACAAAACATACTCCTCATATTTCATGGGCAAACCACAAGTTGCCCTGTGCCGGCTATAAAATCTATTCTCTAGGTCGATTTTTGTTTCTCCTATCAAATCATCAGCGCCAAGCAAATCCCAGTCGAGGACAGAAATTGTGAGCATAGAGTCTTGAGGAAAAGTCGCCTCAATCTCGAAGCATTTTCCAAACACTGGATTGAGTTGTTTTGAAACGTAGTTCTCCTTGTCACTTATTCGTTTTGATCCTAAATGTAGGACAATATAAGGATCCGCTTTCCCATTTAGATCCATTGGGTGGAGATCAGTCGCCTTCACTATGTACACTCGCACTAAAACATGTATCGGGTCATTATTGGGGACTCCCTGGAAAAATCCGTAATTAGGGTCGAATCCCATCACTGTATGATCGTCGATTCCTCGAGGTAGAGGCCATTTGTAAACCTTTATGGCGCCCTAAAACAGAGCATTTAATCAAAATAATGAACAGCAAGCAAAGACACAAAGGCACAGTATGTGTACAACATCGACATGTGATAGTGTGTGCAACGTGAAAGACTGTACCAGAAGGAATCAACGACAAAGAAAAAGACGGACAGAAACGGAAAGAGAAAGTTTGTGTGTGGCCAGAGTGTGTATGTGAGGGCGTACCTTGTAAACTCCAACAACGCGGTTGTCGTCCTCACAGTCGTCACCGGTTTTTTTCCCTCTATATAATTCAAAGGAATGCAGCCATTCTTTAAATTCGTCATATTCAGGAACGGCTTCAAGTTCATGTGGGTAAATCTAGAAGAGTAAGAAACAGTCAATGTTTGGATCATTGCATTTTTCATTATGTCTGTGGTGTCTGTAATAAAATGAATTACTTACTTTGGAGAGAGCGGAATTAGGTATTTCATTCTTCTTGGAGATAGTAGGACTTAGTTTAATTTTGGGCGATGTTGGCTGTCGGCTCTTGGTGCGGTCGCGGTCGGGCCGCGGCGAATGTACCTCTTCCCGAGGCGACCGCGTCTCCTCAACGTATATCACTGGAGGTGGTTGCAAGAATCCTTGTCTCTCCTTTTTTGCTTCCTTCTCATCTTCGATCATAGATTCCACTGAAGCAAAGTATTTGGTCCACCAGTCTTTATTCCCATCGTCGTCGTCTAAAGCTGAATCTGTGCTAGCCTTTCTTTTTCTCGAAGATTCACGTTTGCTGAGAGGCTTCTTTTTCATAGGTGGTTTTATTCCAGACCCATATGTCATATTGCCGCGCCCAATACGGTGAAGAAGAGGACAGTTTTCCCTTTCATTTTCTATAGTAAAAACATCATCTTGAAGTATACAATTGGCTCGCAAGTCAACATTTTGTAGTTGGATCAATGACTTTTTACGTTCTTCTATTTCTCTTTCCCTTTTGCTCATAGGAGTATAAATATATTTATGAATAGAATTGATTGTATGCGTTCCGACGAGAGTGATTCTACCAAAACTGCGGCAATCTACTACTCTGATAGTCAAAGGCGGCCTGTATAGGTCTTGGTCTGGTAATTCCACATCAACAAATTTGACAGGATTTGTGAAGTTAGGATTGCGCTTAGCATTCTGAATAACGGTCGAATACAGAATATTACCAGCACATTCGATGTCGACTCTGGGTTTATCTACCGTAAGCAAATGAACACGCTTTAGATCCCGGAGGCCCCAAAAAAGGACTTCGATTCGATATTTGGAAAGTGTAGGGCGTATACCCCTCGGAACGGGCAGTATGGGACCTTTGTTTGCATCAAGAGGTGTTTTGCCGTTGGTTTCCCTCGGGGAGGGTAATTCAGGAAGTACTGAAGCCTGTTGTTTGATGGGGATCTCGAGCAGCTCAAAAGTAGCCAACAGCTCCCCTGCTCTGTCATCACCTCGAGTTATCTCGTGCCATTCGAGCGACGGAGGTAACTGGGGCCTGTCACAAATTTCTTGGTATGGTTTAATAAAGGGCTTTGCCAGCGTGCGGCCGATGTATTCAGATTTTCCCACTTTGTCTTGATCAAATATTTCAATTACTATTGTGGGGGGATCTGACTTTATTTGCTCCATAGTGCTATACAAAAGCACATCCTCAAAGACAAGCAGCTCATCCCACGTGGGACTTAAGGTTTCATCAATGACTTGCGTCGTCGAGGTGCATTCGCCGATAATCACTCTAGCAAATGGATCGGACAGTCCTGACGAATCCGAACCAATCAAAGATCGAGCTTGGTAAATGTATGCGCGCATTTGGAATGTCTAGAACAAAATAGAACATTTAGTAAAAGTCAGTTAATGGTGCCATTAAAACAATCAGAACATACTCACATGTTTTTCGCCATAGAATATGGTGGAGGGAGCATTCGAACGTAGCTTGTCCGCATTTCTAAGTTCGGAGCTGACCTCGTATCCCGGCGGCAAACCATCTATATAGTGCTTCTTATCTTGGAGAATACCCAACCAGATGTACACATTAATTTTGGCTGGTATGGCCCATCCACTAGGCGTCGATGCCTTCTTTCCTGGCCACTACAATACACACAGTGTAACGTAAGCGAACAGCATAATAATATAAACTAATAAATATAAAATAAATTCTATGCCATTCACAAAGTAAGCTTGACTTAACCCGCTTGTTATGGGTACCAGACAACGGATATATTATTGTAAATATAAACTTAGAATGCAAACAAAACACAATCTCGAGACAAACACGAATCGAACCCGGACCCTCTGATGCTGAAGCTGGGGCCACTTCCAATGCACCATCGGGCTGTCATAGATGTAAATCATAGATTCAGTTAGTATGACTTGCCTTTAGGAACAGCGTTTGCATCTTGCCGCAATACTTGCCGCATTCAGCGGCGACGTCAGAGTAGATGAGGTCCCTTGCGGGAATCCGCTGGTAGGCCAGTCGCTTGCCGTTGCTCACCATCCATATGAACACGTCCGGCATGGCGAGCTGCGACTGCAAAAAGTAACGTTGTTGGTACAAATCTGCCGTCTGAACGGACGTAGGAAATAATTGTGACGAATTACAGCAATAGGTACTAGGTACTATACTAATGTAGGTTTTTACACCAGGAACCTACAACCTGGCTTCTTGAGTATACACGGACCCATAACGACGATTCGTAAGAGCTTGTACTTTACTTTACAAATGACAATCTACATCGTACAATCTGCGACACCAGAGATGAGACGACGACACTGACCTAATTTTACTTGACGATTTTAAAAAGTAAAGTCCAAAGTAGGAATTCCTTAATCATATTTTACATTTTAAAAAAATATATACAAATGGTAAAGTGTAAAAAAGTGTAATGGTCAAATAAATACTTACGTCTTCACATAGAGCTTTAAGTTTATTCAAGTAAGTGTACGCCGTACGCAGGCGGTCCTTCATCGAATGTTTAGTTATTAGAGCTTTTAGAGTCTTCGAGTTAGCACAAATTTGGTCCTGAAATTCAAGAAAATAAGTACTTTTAGAATCTATTCACCATTTCAAGAATAAGATAAAAAAACAATTTCAATTTGAAAATGTTGGCAAATGTTGAGATTTGAAAACCCTTGAAATTTTTCCTTAATAAGTACTTTACTAACTATCTAGTTGGTTAGTGTACAATCCGATTTCATATAATTTAGTATTTAGTTAGTCTAGTCTGTATAGAGTACTTAAAAGTAACAATCCAATGGCAATCGAGAAGAATTTACAAGAGCAAGGTAGCAGTTGACTTTTCATGGGCAACAAAAAGAACTGTATGAAAAGTGAGATCGTACTATTTCGTAACGGCACATTTTCATCCTCTCCCGGTCAAGCTTAGTGTTTCCGATAGGTGGCGCGTTGCTCATGTGCTGCACATAGGCCGCGCACGCGCTGCTCACGGAGTCTAGAGTGGCCTTCAGCGCCGCCACGCTGGTGTTGTCGGCACAATTTTCAACCTCAATTGCTGACTGCACGTCCGATAGTCCCTCTTCCTAAATAAATAAAACCAAATTCCAAGTATATGACCTAGCTCTACGTAGACAATAAACAAACTTATATTCGGCTCAAAACACTGACCTCTACCAATCAGTGAAGCAGTGTGGCAGTATCCCTGCAGATGGACCTATAAGGTTATAATTTGCTGAAATATACAATGGACGAATCTTTGAATGCTTACGAATTTATCGATGATGTTGGCTATAAGGTTGGAGTTGTACATGCGCCGGCGGTGATCGGGCCAGATGCTGCGCACGTGCATGCACTGCTTGTGGTCCCAGTACGGCAAGTAATAGTAGTTCTTGTCGCTGGAGTAGGCCTTCGTCGGATGCGTCGTGCTTTGCCAATATCCCGTGTCTGCACTAAGGTCGTCTGAAAAAATGAAATGGGTTTTATGTGCAATTTCTTTACTGTTTAACGGAAAAAAAATGGAATTTAAAACCACAAACAAAACATATTATTTTGATTTCGTACCAAGAGTCGGTTATTCTGTAAAAAAAAGACGGATTGCACTCCGGGAGTGCCGGCACAAGTGAAAACTTAAACATCATAGGGAATACGGCTACGGATTTGACGCGAGTTTAAATTTTTTTTCCCATCTAAAAAAAGTACCAAGCGTTGCTAAAGAAGTTTTCACTTCAAAATGAAGTTGGGAAGTTATAAGTATCAAGAATAGATGATCAAGACTATAAAAGGATTGGTCCTGCGCTGGACATCATAGGCTCCCCCCAAACGTTTCCTCCGCGACCGGTTGGCTGCGGCTTCCTATTGTTGTATGGCGGATTATAGGAATTGGAGGCTAGTAGGTTATTTAACTCACCCAACACTTCAGCCTCCAAATCTTGTGGTCTCTTGACTGACTCGTTGTTGCCATCCAATGAGTTGCCGCTGTTGCCGATGCTCAGTTCGAACTGCAGCGGCTTCTCTGTGAGCCGCTTGTCTATCATATTTGCATCGAACACACTCGAAAACAAGAAAAACTCTTCGTTTTTCTCGAAGCTGGGCTCGGTGACACCGGGTATTGGCTCCACTTCAACGTCGGAGGCCGGACATTCGATGCTATCTATTATCTCAGTGCGAATCGAGATAAGAATTCTGAAAATGTTCATTTTATAAAGAGCATCTTTTTTCTTAAGTATGCTAATACATACGTGCGTTAGTCTCGCTTAAACTCGAGAATGGCTGGATCGATTTCGCTAATTTTGATCTTTATGAAAATTCAGGGAAGGTTTAAACGGTGTGAAGATTTAGAAAAATTGCGAGAAAAATACTAAAAACGACAATTTTATTTAGTTTTAGTAGTAAATTTAAAAAAAGAAATAAATAAAAAATATTTTTTTTAAATAATATTAATTACCTGGCTCTGTAAGAAACTCCTTCGCCCATACCCATGTTCAGGTTGGCGTGCTGATCCAACAGGCTGTAATCCCGGGTGGAGCCGTACAAGTGGACAAATGCAGGTCCAAATGTCGGGAGAAAACCTGAAAGAAAATTTATAATCATTATCTTAAACTATACTCATCCACACTCGATAACACAAAAAGTGTTAGCGAGTGTGATATTATGTTTTCTTAGTAAGACTAACTTTGTTAGAAACAACATTTCTTTACATTTTTGATTTAGCTGGATAATTAAAATGAAAACATTTGTATTAAAGAGCATGGTGATCCGTAACACAGACAGGGTTATACCCTAGTGTAGCATGGACGCCAGTTTCTCTTCACTTTTAGAGTCTCTGGATTTTTTAATCGTTAATTTTAAGCATGAAACATGTGAAGAGAAAAAAATAAAGAATATTTATTATTTTATTAAATATTATCTTAAACTATCATGTTGTACCTCACCCCAGTTCGACTATCATGTTGTATTTAATTTTATTGACAAATTATTTTATTTAAGTGTGTTGTTTTAGGCTGCATACACATCATAAATTCCAAGTTACCTCTATCCCCAATAGTTGTGTATAAGACTGTGGTGCACGGCAATCGACCTTTACTTGATTTGCCATCTCTCTATGCTATCATGCCTTTTGTTTTAAATTACTGTCTCTTACGTAGTTCCTAAGGATCCCTCCTAAACTCCTTTCAATACCTCCGACTCCATCTATTTTCTTTCTGATTAAATTTGTTGTGAGTTCCAAGATAGCTGTAGTTTCTCCCGTGGGACGTCAATAACCTTCATTGCTTATTGTCAATCTAAGGTCGCCATTGTTGATCCTGGTTATACAGGAGAAACAGCGATGGGAATGTGTGGTGGGCTTGTCCTGTATACCTTTGTCTCCGTCGTAGGAGATAGTCTTGAGGTCGATGAAGTGCGTTCCGATGACGTTGGGGTGCACTGGGTCGTTGTCGCGCAGCTGGATCTTGATGCGCTGGCACAACGGCGGGAACATCTCCGTGAACACGATTTGCTCATTCCACACCGGCGTGTATGAGTTTTTCTTCACCGAGGTGCAGCCCTTCAACGGATAATGAATTAATAAAATATCATTGTAGAAAATTATTTAGTACAATAAACTTATCAGACGGCACATCGACCGCCAAAGATTTTCTGTAATCGAATAAAACTGCCAAAATACTCTTATATTTTTGGTATACTTAGAACAGCATAGGATACACCATCAAGGGGGCAGATTCATTTATTTCTTCCATAATACATGCTATGCTACTATATAAGTATACAGTATTGTTACAATTAAATAATTTGCATTGGTTCATTGTGGAGTGGTACAAGCTAGGCTGAAGTCCGTATTTCAGTCACCAGGTCTCCATCCCGTGGTATATAACATAACATACTTACCTATTATTGGAATAGACCTATATCAATTTTATTTTGTTTCCTATTGTGATATATAAATAAATATCTGTCAGCCATGAATGAGAGTACGTGAGTTTAATAAGAATATAAAAAGTGTTTGCCGTTACCGTCATGCCTGCAAAGCAAACTTGCACGTATGGATCCACTAGGTCTTGGCTCTCGCCTGTAAACGCCCTCTTCACATTAGCTAGAATAGAATAATTCATCTTGGGCAGTCCGTCGGCGCGGTAGACTTTCACTATGAAACGCGCGCGCTGCCTTTCGGTAGGGACGCCATCTGGTAGCAGTAAATTCCTGAAAATTGTGAAATATATTCAAGTTATGAAAACGGCATTAAATACCTATATAGGGACAATAATTTCACACAGATTGAGCTAGTCCCAAAGTAAGTTCGAGACTTGTGATAAGGGATACTAACTCAACGATATTATATTTTTAATAAAATACATCGCCATACTGTTTTATTTATAATGACTAAATAGAACATTACTCTACAAACTACAA
The DNA here is from genome assembly GCA_905163395.2 of Endotricha flammealis. Taxonomy (NCBI): domain Eukaryota; kingdom Metazoa; phylum Arthropoda; class Insecta; order Lepidoptera; family Pyralidae; genus Endotricha; species Endotricha flammealis. The sequence continues at coordinate 22,097,231 of LR990852.1, forward strand.
TCATATTTAAATACAAATGAACCTAAAACTAAAAACCTTAAAATATAATAAAATTAAAATATATTATTAAATGGAGTCCCTTTAGGAAAGGTTCCGAAGATACTGGCAGAAAAATACATAAAAAGATAAACATCCAAGACCCGAGGCCAATCTGAAAAAGTTTGTTTTTCATCATGACCCGACCGGAATTCGAACCCGGGACCTCCTAGGTGGCGGTCTGGCATGGTAACCATTACGCCACGGAGGTCGTCCAAGTATTTTATAGGCATGAGGCATTATCAGGTTATAGTAAAACTTTAAATAGCTATGGACCCTGTTACTTAATATTAGCCTGTTATCTACTCTACAATATTATACAAGCCATCATTTCGGAAACAGAAGCAAAATGACCACTGATAAAAGAAATGACGAATGAATTATAAAATATCGAATCATTTTATTATCCAATATGATTCAGAAATTCTTATTTTACGTGTAAAATCAAATCACAGAAAAGTACTCGTAACGGCTGTAATGGACTAGCTTTTCAAAACTTAAAATGAGCTTTTCGCCGATTTAGCAGGTGTTAGTTAAAAGCTCAAGGAAATTTCGTAAAGACGTGACCTCCTTGCGCGGACACGACCCAACTTTGATTGCTGAAGTTGGCGGTTTATATATACAAGGTGTTAATTTAGTCAGTTGCAATATTTGAATAGAAAATCGTAAGAGCCGTAAATAATACGTTGGTTCTATTTTAAAAGCCGTAAACAGATTCCTGTATTTTTTTTACTTACAAAGATTTGAGAGGTTTTTGAATAACTCTCTATTAGTGCGTAGAATGGACCTCGACATTAATCGTGTATTATGTTATGAGCAAAGAGTTTGTTATAAGTGGCTGACCACTTTTATGAAACTGTTTGACGGCTTGACGCGAAGTTAATAAATGGAATCTAGACATATGTATGTTGTGTTTTTACGGAAATTTACAATTTACCATGTGATCGAAGAATTTTCATAATTTTTCTGCGGCATTCCTTTGAAGCGGCAGTGACCACCGCATACTGATAGGCGGGTGTCGGCTTCCTCTCACACGGAGTGATTTTATAACTTAAAACGTATGGAGTGCCATAAAGGCGGATTTGGATTTTCGTCTAGGAATTTAAATGTAAATTTAATAGGTAATTATTTTTTATTATTAATGATTACAACGTTTTTTCACATATTCGTGTTCAGTATCAGCAGTAGATTCGCCTCCAAAAATATTTCAACTGTACAAAACAATACATTGTATATACACAATAAATAAATATTATAATAATATAATTTCGCTCTAAGATATTTATCCATTCAGAGTTAAGCTTGTATACTACTACTTACTCTTTTCGAAGGAGAGCTAAACAGGTCTTTATCGCGCTATAAAATGGTTGATGATTTAAGTTCTTCTTTCTGTTGAGACAAGTTTCAAGAGGAAACGGTACGTCCATGGAACGCCCCGTCGTCCAGGGCAAGGTGGAAGGCACTAGACCGCGCGGATTACCCATGCAATGAGATGACCAAATAAAATCTGCCATGGTCACTCCTATGCATAAGTATACCCCGCATGGCCTTTAACAGAGAGAAATGAAAGATGCCGTGCCCCAGTCCAGGCCCTGTAAATTACAATCACGATCGTTCTGTCAAGAGAGTTACGACTAAGTTTATCCTTACGCTTCTATGTCATCCTCATCCTTTTCGCTTTTGGGTGGTATTTTTACGGTGTCTCCTTTCCCAATGACACTGATGTCACACTTCAAGTAGCCCTTGGCGCCGGCCGCTGTGTCATCCGGGTCCGTCAGCAGCGCCCATTTATGGTAGAATTGTCGATCTGTGAAACAGTTTGCGAGACTCTTTAGCGAGAGCCTGATCGGCGAAGCCTACTTTACATAAGGTATCTTGTTTGGCCACCCATGATTAAAAACTCTGGTATACCTGTCGTAGGCTAAGCTTGTGCTGTAAATATTTTACGATGTGGAAAGTTACTATGATTTTAAAAAAAATGCAAATGTAATTAACGTCTATAACTTGTTTCTTCGAATGAAGCATGAAATGCCTTGAAGTTGTCAAAGTTGTTCATTATTTCCAAATGTTTCTGTATCGCACTCGGCACACGCTGTTGTTCGAAAGTTTGTTTGTATTTTTCGAATTAATTACATTTTTATCAATCCACTGCCGTTTTATGCGATAAATTTTAATGAGGACGCTCTGTATTGCCCCTTAATTTTTTGTTTCAAACTTTACAGATTAAATAATGAATCAATTTTGTAACTGAGTGGTGCCATCGCAACGTCGCGTCGCTTGCGACGCGATTCAAGGTAATGATAGTCAACCTGTCTGTTGTGTAATATTCTAGACCTTGTTATTTCTTTAATCGCACTACGCCGGAGCTAATGTAAGTTATACAGTGCGTGGTGCGTGTATACAATTTAAATGACGAAGCTCGCAGTGCAATCCCTGAATCCCACGAGGCAAGCACTCGGCACGTTCCTATTATTTATTTACACTTTGTATTACACTTTAGAAATGCACTTGAGACATTGTACACGTACCTACTTACACCGCACTCAGCCTGTGGTTCAGTCCTGTGCATCTGCACGTGACTCTGGCATGCGGTTATGTTATGTACTACAAGGCAGGGCGAGTGTGTATGTATGATTTGTAACCTCTGAGATAATACTTATTACATATTTTTTATAAGCGTAGGTTTTTTCATAATAATATGCATATTCTAAAAAAGCGATTTATGAATTTTACTTAGGTATAGAAAACATCTTTCAACTTGCGCAAGGCAGCGTAAGTCCAAGGTGTCAGTGATCAGCCCCCCAATTCTCGTAACAAAAAAAATTGTTACAACCTCATGTCAATCTGAAAAGCTGTCTGACTCATACAAAATAGGAATAGAGCGAGATAGTGCGTGAATTTGAGATGAGATTGACAGTTTTTATTACGAGAATAGTCCCGCTTATCACTGCTAAAAGCCTAAAATTGACTATCAATTATGATCAGCCTACGTTCGACAAACAATGTGTTCTACGAGCGAAAGCGAATCCGCCGACAAATGTCGAAGGACACCGATTGATTGCTGTTAAAGTATCCCTACAAATGTTACTATTACTCAACGAGAAAAACAGACGACATGGGGTTGGCGTGCGTTACTACCCTCGAAATAGGCCATAGATATAAATCTACACTACACTATGAAAAGCGTGTTGCACGAGACAGTAAGCGGATAGCGAGATGTAATACTTAACACACGCAGGGGGTTCGCGCGCTGCCAGTCCGTTGATGGGACGTTCTGAAATAGCGTGAACAAATTGAAAATAGGTGCATGAAACAGACAAGGGAAATGCTGAAAAAATGCATGCAAATGAAAAACAGACAAGTATTTGAATGAGCACACATTTATTTTAAAAAGGAAAGAAAATGGTTAGCATGTTACACGAGGACAAACAATGATGTCAAAATAAAATTCGAGATAAAGTAAGCTGTTATCGTTATTCATAAATTAAACATTGAACGCGATAACATTAATTCAACTCCGTTTGGGCGCTTCCATATTTTTTATCGTGATGATATTGCTGTGAACTGTAAGTGTTTATATGTATAAATCTTTTTATGCCATGGAGGTCCTTGAAACAAAAAAGGGAAGCCTAACTCAAAGGTACGGAAATATGAAAATGTTTAAAGATTTACGAGTTGATGTAAATGTGCAGCATATTTGTTTAGGGAGTCGTAACTTTTCAAGTACGTGTGGTCACTGTCTTCATGACATTATTAATTGTACAACCATAATATCCTGTGAAATAATAAGTATTTATTTATCTAATCCAAGTAGGTAGTTTTTAGATGGATTTAAAAATCTAGCTTAGTTTAAAAATCTCGTACCTATCTATTCTACTACCTAGTATACATTACAGGTAGGTAGGTACATATGGTAGCACGAGATTTTTAAAGTAGTAGTTTAATAAAAAATCTCAAAGTGTATAAAAACAAACCCGACTGTTGTTGATAGATGGCAATCGTTGTAACAAGGCAAGAAATACGTACTCGATGCAAGTCAGTGACCGTCAGGTGGTCATAGCTAACCCGCAGTTTGTTTAAACACACGATTTGTTTAAGAGGCATGTTTTGGGGTGACTCAGGAATAGTTTTGGGGTGAGTTAGGAACGGTTTTGCGGTAAGTTAGGAATGCTTTTGGGGTGAGTTAGGAATGGTAATAATAGTGGTATCGAAATCAATTGTACAATTTCTGGATATCAAATATAATTGTGTGCGGTAGACACCGCGCTCGCCCGGACCAAGGGCGGTCGGTTGATTGCCGATATCCGACTGTGATTGATTACTCGTCCGAGTAACGTTAATACGTCATAATCTTGTTCACGATTGATTGAACTGTCAATCATTGCTTTCTTTAGTCTAAAACGTATTTTTTTTTGTATTTCTTTCTTTCTCGGTTGCGCACAGAGCGATGGAAAGAGTCATGCTAGGCATCAAACTCCTGGTCTCCAAGGCTGCGTCTCTAAAGTGGAACTGGGGTCTCCTGGCTAGAAGGAACGATGGAAGGTGGAGTAAGACATTACCCGAAAACACTAGGAACGACCCTAACAAGGGTTTGGATAGATTTCGTAATCTTGAGCTTCTCCGTGCTTCGGAGGGCACATTAAGCCGTCGGACCCGGCTGTTGTCTATGGATGACAGTCGTTAATCCAAGTTGGTGGCCTTAGCACAAATCTGCCGTCTGAACTGGGAAAAAAAATATGACAAATCGAAAGTGCTTGTAATATGTCTATTTCGGTGGCAGCTTCCCCCTTCGATTGAAGGGAGACCCGTATCCCTGCCGTGGGATGATTATGGGTTGATATGATAAGTAATAGATGTTTGTAATTTGTATTATTTGAACAATTTAATCCTAGTGTCACAAATTGCAGGTCTTATCGCTGGAGATACTTAATCGGGTCTATGATTAATATATTATCACATTAGCAAAGCGGTCACGTATTAGCAGCGTGTAACCGTAAGCTTGTTGCCATGACCTACTTTTAATAATGCAGCAATAAATTTGTACGAATCATAATACCTACATGGCATACTTTTAATTACGTGTGTTCACTCACACAAAATGTGCAATGTTGTATTATTCCCAGAACAGTAAACATGGAAATTATTCTGTCTTAATATTATAAAGAGGAAAGATTTGCTCATTTGTTTGCATTTAATAGATTCCGAAACTAATGCACTGATTTTAAAAAAACTTTTATCGTTGGGTACTTTCCCGTTCTTCCTTGTTATACATATTGCGTAACGGATGACATAGGCTACATACATATATATTTTTTAAATGGGATCTTTACTAAAACCCGAATGAAGCCGGGGCGATCAGCTAGTATGATATGTAACCATAATAAAAGTTAAACTTTTGGTTTGCCGGGAGGAGACCTTTATTCACAGGGATACGGCTCTCTTCAATCGAAGGGGGTTAAAGCTCTGCTACGCTGCTACAATGGCGGATTAGCTGAGGTCAGTGTTTCCAAGCTGCCTGAAGGTTACCGACTTGGCTTAACGACTGCCATCCATCGACAACAACCGGCACCGACGGCTTAACGTGGTGCCCTCCAAAGCATAGAGAATCATTTACTGCTTTCTGCTTTAGTACAAAAAAAATCTGAACTGAGAATTTATTATGTTATTATTATTTACAGGATTAATTATTGTATTTTCTTTTTCAAAATTGGCTTTTATTACAATAACTATTACTATATTATTTTGGCCGTCCACGAACACTAGGTAAGTAAATTAGACACAATCATCACCTCAGCCGCAAGAAGTCCACTGCTGGCCAAAGGCGAAATTAGCACGGAACCTTCTTTATTGGACGATATCTTTGTTTATATGTCAAATCTTGCATACAAAAAGTCTCTCTGCTTGAATATGCTCATCTTTGGTAGTGATGTGACGTCCCAATTTCTTCTAGAATGTTAACATAATAGGCGAATAAATAAAGAACGAAGCTGAAAGCAACATATAAGTGTTGTAATTTTCGGTTTGGCATCACGCACATGACGTGAAACGAGCTTACGCATTTTCCAAATACGATTATGGTCCTATGGAGCGGGAGCAAAATAGATTTGATGTACGACATAAGGCGCGCTTGTAGAGCCAATGAAAGAGTTGAATAGGGCCGTATGTGTGATTCGAGATTTGTAAACATTGCGTAAAGGGTTTTACTCGATTTTTTATTTAACAATAGTATTCATATTATACTAAATATATGAATATAACTAGCTGCTGCCCGCGGTGTCACCCGCGTTTAATTTTATGCCCAGAAGCGCCATCTATATCAGACGTTTGACAAAATTCTACGGTAATCGCGTACTTTTTAGGATAAAAATACCATATGTGTTAATGTAACGTATCAGCTACCTACGTACCAAATATCATAAAAATTGGCCCAGCCATTTGAGCGTGAAGGAGTAACAAACACACAAACTTTCGCCTTTATAATATCGGTAGGATTAAAAAGTTTCTTAACGATGTTAACATTATTAGTATAATAATCGTTGTTCTTAATGCTCTACCCTGCTCACCTCTTTCATTGTTTGACTGTACATAACTTCAACTTTTAAGTAGTATCGTAAATCTTCAATAAGAAAATTTGAGTAAAAAAATACTAGATGGCGGGCTTCTTCGACGTTAGATTAGATTATATTGCGATTAGATTTCGAAATAAAGATCGCTAACAGGCGCCATCTACTGGATGTTCCCGTAACCTAGAAAGACAACCTCGCCCTTAAGGGAAATAGCTTCAAGCAAAACATAATTTTCAGTGTGAGATTGCATCTGATGAAATTTATTTTTAAATCGCACTCTCCTCCGAGCTTCGCAAGCCGGCGGGACATTATAAAACCATGCCATGTTATTCTACCCAGAAGCCCTTTTTCATTCCACGATGCAAATTATTATTTTTGTTCGAAGCCCAACATTGAATATTAACAATTAACTGCATGAGTATCAACAAATTAAAACTTATTAAAAGTCATATTTTCGTAGAGGTTCTTCCTCCGCTTCTTTCAAAGACTATCAACTGAACTGAGCAACCTGAACTGCAAGTTTAAATAATGAAAAATCTTATAATAGTGCTACCAGACGATCGAACTTGGTCCGGTACTGAATTGTCCGGTAACGGACATAGCCCGCTGCCGGACGACGACGGTTCGATGATGGTCCTGAACCGGGAAATTCCGGTACCATAAATCCCGGGAATTCACGGTTCTTTTATAGCTGTAAAAGAACCGGGAATTCGAATACAAAAACCGGGATTTTCGGTACTTTCGGGATTTTTTATTTATTCACTTATATGACAATTGGCTACACTGATGCTAGTGACGCTACGTGGGATCGAGTATGTTTTGATGGTACAACAATGCTTTTTGCCTATGACGTTTACAATGGTTTTTATGCTGCGAATCAAGACGACGAACGAAGTCTCGTTGCTAAAACTGAAAAAACTGCTCTTCAATCACAATGTTTGTGGAGGAAGCTCTTATTTAAAGCATGTTCTATGCGTTCTTTCTTTTTGAGATTTTAGTCTGGTGATTGCGCGGATCAGTCAAAGACCGAAATGTCGTGCGTGCTCCTGAAGCCAGCTGCTGGTCACCACTTGCGCTGTCTGCGTACGGCCATTGTCGTGCATGCATGAGTATTAATTCTTGGCCCATTAGTAATCGAGAAGGATCGAGTAAGATTATTGGTACTAGCACCTGACTACTATGAGGTCTCTTCTTCTACCAATACTAATTCTCACCTAAACCATAATTGTTCCGCCGTGGTTTAGGTGAACATCGTGAGGATTTCGCAGACGGCTAACACATCCAGGAATTCGCCATACGAAGACTCTTCGTAAATCGAGAACCGAATCGGTACTCATCGGTAAACAGCATAACAGAACAATGGTTATCTTCTCAGAGCAAATGATCTCGAGCTCACTGTAATCGGCCTTGACGATTTCCTCTGCGTAATGCTGGAGTACGAAGCAGACTGCGAGCATGAAGATTAGCTCCATGCAGTCTTTTGCCCACAGATTGGTCACTCTCAAACAACTGGTGCTCTGACTAGAATCTTTGAACAAACAGCAACGATTTTTGCGATCTGATGTGAGAAAACTGCCTCCAGTTCGCAAAAATCGGTCTACGTGACGTGCGCATGGTCCTTGCGCTCCTGGCCATGGCATCTTTCACTTACTTCTCCAGTAGCATGATTTCCGCAAGCCTTGCGACTAAAGAGCAACTTTTTAGCATCATACCAAGACTTGGGTAATATCTCCATAAAAGATTTAATTTATGACATGAAAAATCGACGCAGAACCATTTGTATGCATCACGGGATATTTTACTGATAAACTGATTTTTCGCATAATTGCAAAAACTGCACAATATTTTAACAAATATTCAAAAAAATATTTACCTACGAAATAAAAATAATATTAATTTACTTTACTATGTAATCTAATCCAATAAGTGAGGTGAGCCTACTAAAAATAAGTATTTAGAGTAAATTGAGAAAAACCAAAATATTCCTAGGCACTTTTGACGTGTATATAAGGTTGAAAAAAATTCCCGAGAGTACCAAAAATCCCGGGAAATCCCGGTTCCAGCATATTATATATATTTATATAATATAAATATATTCTTTATTACATATAAATTTTTAAAAACAATTACAGTAATAGATAAACAATATACAAAGACCAGGTGAGCTTATCTCTTTAAGAGATTTCTTCCAGCCTACCCTACCGGGTGTCATAGATGTTTGTACAAGGGCGGTTAACAATTTATAAGTGCCAATTTATATCTCATTCGTTACTATCTACTTAACATTCTAATATTCATATCACATAAACATACCTAAATACTCAATGATATACTTACACACATTATATAAATACATTATACATATATTACAATAAATAAAATATAATAAAAAATACATATTAATTTATACTAGACGATAAAGTGTTTAAATAATGCTCTATTTTTTTTTATAGTGAAGAAAGCTGTTACGAATCTGTGTTGCTAACTTATTCCAAAGTTGGGCGGCTCGAACGGTAAAAGAATTGAAAAAGAATGCCATAGGAAAATCCAATGTTTTAATATGACAGGAACGTAAAGAACGGGTAGAGGGAGGTATATAGATGGAAAAGAGATAGATCGAGAAGAGAGATATTGGGGGGAATTAGGATTAGTAATTAGTTTAAATAGAAAAGATAGTATGTGCACATTTCTTCGAAGTTAAATTGGGAGCCACTTGAACTCAGTACGAAACTCCGATGCATGGTCATACTTATGTAGACCGAAAATAAAACGGATGGCTAAATTCTGTAGTCGCTTCAGCTTGTTGCGTAGCTCCTCAGTTGCATCCAGGCAGCAGACGTCAGCATAATCAAGAATTGGAAGTAGAAGAGAATGAGCCAACATAACTTTAGTTTTTAAAGGCAAGAAGTTTTGAAGTCGCTCAAACTCGTCGAAAAGTAAAATGCATACGCTTACTGACATCATTAATATGCGCAGCCCAGGATAATGTATTGTCAATTATAAGTCCCAGATTTTTAGTTTTGTCGACAAAGGGGATGTGTAGACCATTGTAGTATATTTTAGGCAATAGATCAAAATTAGGCCTACAACGCAGCTGATTGCTGCCTACGACTATAGCCTGAGATTTCAAGGAATTTACTAACAGGCCAAACCTCTCAGCCCATCCCCGAATAGCGTTCAATTGGAGGTTCACAGCCTGGAACGTATCGCTGGCCTTGTCAGCAGAAAAGTAGCTGTGTATTCGGAGATCGTCTGCATATAGGTGGTAGGGAGAAGTTAGAACCTTGGATATTTCATTAATAAAGATAGAAAATAAAAGAGGGGACATCACTCCGCCCGGCGGTACGCCTGCAACAAGGTCAACCGAATCTGACGATGTGTCATGGAGCCTACACATCCTATTACAGACATTACGTAACCGTTTGTATTCAAGCAAGTTACCCTCCGAAGGAAAAGCTTTAAGTTTCGATTTAGTTTTGTCATGTTTTCTTATAATCTTTTTAATAGATAGACACAACCACGGAGCAGGAAAGTGCTTTATCCTAACTGGTTCTAGAGGGGCGTGTTTGTCAGTGCTATCATAGTTATGTTAAAAAAGTGCACTTTATGATCTACAGAGTCTGCGGAGTATAGCTCATCCCAGTCAACATCCCTAAAATTACTCCTCAAGCAATCAACATTCAAGTCTCTAAAGCTACGCTGGGAAATTGTTTTGATTTTACACTTAGAAGGACGCACCTTATATGAAAGAAAAATTGGGTCATGGTAAGAGAAAGGCATAGTCCGGTACCGAAAATCCCGGTTTTTTGAAACAGTACCGGTTCTCTATACCCTATGGTCCGCTGCCGGATTCAGTTCATTCGTCTGGACGCACCTTTACATACACACAAATATTTAACTCTCTGACCCCTTTTGTTAATACAGGAAAATGACTTAATGCAAAACGTAAAAACCATTAACCCCTCGAGCGCTGCTCTGTAAAGTAAAGCGAATCCCAAAATAATTGGATCGCGTTAACCCTCATGTATAAGTCATAATAAAATTCAATCGTTATTAATTATATTATGATAAAAGTATAGTTTAAAGAGAGGTAGGGCACAGCGGATAATCCGCTGAAATCCTCCTCCTTACAGAAGATCGTAGCCAAATAGCATTGGTCTCGGGCATGTTGTGTTCCTACGGTGAGTAAGGTCTCCAGAGCTCCACGCGGGCCGTATGCTTGTTTGCCACTTTTGTGGTATAAAAAAAATATTATAAAATCTGCTTGTAAAACTTGTCTAAGTATAGTAGAGGGTGGCATCGGAGCTCGTAACGAGGTATCGTGGGTTAAGTGAGCGCGCCCGCCTTATAGGATACAAACCAATACAGTTTAGAGCTATAATTAATTGTAGAGGCTAGAAGAAAATGTTTTTAAGGAATCCTGTTGAATTTTAACAAAACAATAATATAATAATAAGTATTTTATATTATTATCACGCATGTCATGAGTCATAAACTCATTTTATTTCAAAAGCTGGAAAATTAATTTGAAACGATAATAAAAATGTAGTACTTAATACACTTTCAGTGTACCTAATTAAAAGAGGTTTCATGTTACGGTGCGGATATTAAGGGACATGATAACGTATAGCGGATGCCACACGAAAGCATAGGTAGCTCAGACTCTGTGTAAACGATGTTGCTAATCATTGAAAGCCTAAACAGCGACTCACATATAAATTATCACACATAAATCATATTGCTAATGACACGATAATATTAAAGCGACGTGTCATTAACTTTAAAACGTCTTTGATCAACTCACAGTTACATATTCGAGAGCTTTGCGAACGAAAGCCGCACCCAATTGCTGAAAACTTCAGAGCATGCCACAGAAATACTTCCGTGCAAAGCAAACATTGTTCTGTTCGCTAAAACACATAAATTATAGGAAAGATAGACACGTTAAGCGCCACGTGTATATTTTTGTTTTCGTCAATTAGTTTTCGTCTGAGGCTCGCGTTTCCTTCCGAACACACAGGCAGTGCTCTGTCATAGAATAAGATAATAACCCGAGGTAGAATGGCCACTCTCCGCCCCGCACCGTATCGAGACAAGTGCAGTTACAAAGGTGTGCGTTTAGTGAACGAACCAATGTGCGCACGTGTACCACACGACATTGGCCTATGTAGTAGAAATAGGTAATAATTTCACGCGCGTTGTATGGAGTGTCCTGGGTGTGGCTTATCTATAATATACATGACAAAAAATAAAACGATGGTAATATAGAAATGGCGGTCAACGTGTTAAAACATTATTCCATCGAAACAAATTGAAGAAAAAACAACAGACACGAATAATATTTAAATATATAATGAGAGTAATTAATTGCTCAAAAGCAATATTAAAAAAACAAGCTAAGAACTGGTAGAATCGACTTACCGGGCTGGCTCCACACTGTAGCGACATCGAGCTTAAAGCTCCCGAGCAGCTTATTGGCGCGCAAGATGTTTCGAGAATGTAACACCTGAAACGATATTTCATTTAAATTTCTAATATACCTGAGGTATAAGAAAGTTCTTTTTAATTCTTAGTTTTTTTAAATTTACAATATTATTTTGTCAATAGGCTTAATTAAATGTGCATACACGCTTAGGATACTAAAGTTGGTGAAATAGTTTAATAATTAAACTTATTTACTCAGTGTCTGACTTGTGTTGAATATATTTGTAAATAATAATCTCTTTTTTTATGTGTTTTAGAAATTAGTTTAGCTTTTTGCAGCCTGGAACACAGGATCATTTACACCTTAGCTCAGGCACCCTAATATTTATGGATTGTTCCACTTAAATCACCTGAGTACCTACTACTTGAGTAGACTTATATCACCTGACATAATTTTTATTCTGAATAAAGATTTATTTTATTAAATTTTTTTTTTCGACAAATTACAAAGCCCTGGGATATCCATCATTGTCTCTTAAATTCTATTTTTCTTTGACATGACTATATTAATTGCTGTAAGTAGGGTAATAAAAAGTTTTAAAACTTCTAAGAGCTCTTCAGAGCCGATGGAAATTCCTCGGGGACCTTCATTGTATTTAATATTCCATAGAGCAGGCTTTCTTATTCAGTGAACAATAATTCCTCTCGTGGGCCGTTGTTCTTGTCAGGTACACGGAAATGAGCACACTCGTGAGAAATATCTCTGTTTGATCAACAAAATGTTTTACTCTTGCTCTTTTTAACCCTAGAAGCCTGGAAGGGCAGATAATAATAATAATTAATTTTTAGGGTTCCATAGGTACATATTTCAAAAGGAAAAACGGAACCCTTATTAGGATCACTTTGATGTCCGTCTATCTGACTGTAATTCGGGAAAACTTTTTTTCACAGGAACTTAGCGTATACGGAACCATCGGTGTGCGCGAGTCCAACTCGCACTTGGCCGGTTTTTTAAAAAACATATTTCATTCTCAAAGCAAGCGGTGCGCGAAATAAGTTTAAAAAAGTCGGCGCCATATGTGGCATTGTTACTCGTTCTGAATAATATTGGCGCTCGCTACGAACAGGGGCTGTAATGAAATAAATAAATATTTAACGCGCGCCCCGACCGCGAGCCGAATTGAATATTTTATAGGCAATAATATCAAAACAGGTAACTATGCACAACTAAGCTTTGCGGGTCTGTGATGTATGAGTCCCTATCTAGCCGTTTATCTCAATGAATATTTCAAGCGGGCTGTAGACGGAAAGTACCTAAAATTTCGGGACTGGACCGCATGCCGCAGACTGCAAGCGACATGCTTGTTTCTATGCAGCTCTATAAAAGTGATTCCAAGCGCGGTAACACTTTTCATACAAATATAATAAAAACGAGTAATTTCGCTTGCAGTCTGCGGCGTGTGGTCCGTCTTGGAGTTGGACCAGTGAACATTGCATTGGAAGACGCTCGGCATTATCGGCATAATATTGCACTGGCGAGAACCAGCCGCATCCGTTCTTTACAAACGCAGATTACAAAGGTGTTGATTTCTTAGCTTTGCTTTGTCGAGTTGTCGTGGCCATTAATATTTAAATAATACTTTTAGAAAATAAATAATTTGTTCATCATCATTATGTCAGCCACATACTGCAGGTCAATGCAGATCAATGCCTCCCCCCAAACATTTCAGCGCGACCGGTTGGCAGCAATTTATCAATGAATTGTAAATATTATCCACAGATATTCTCATTTCGTAAATTCACATCTATAAAATGGGACATGTCTAGAGAGTTAGTTTGTACATGATAACGATATACAAACAATAACAAAGCGCACAGAACTCCATTGGCAATCCGTTCCTCTCTTCGAGAAAAATCAGTACAATTTGATTACAAAAACATACTTTATTTCAAGATGGAGCGAGTGCGACCTTTCTCTTTGAGAGACATGAATTGTTACCCCTAATACATACATTATATTAGTATTAAACAATAAACATAAACGAAATAAAACAGTATATAGGTATCATATGAATGCCCCGTATTTCAAATTTTTGAATAATAATATGTACAACATGCTTGTGAAGACCTACTTTGCAAATAAACGATTTCATTTTATTTCGAAACATATTTTTTTGTATTCAAGTAAAAGAAATATGACGTATGAAGAGATTGGGTATATAAAATGAAATGGAAGTGGCACTTCTCACGATAACGAAATAAAGCGTCTTCTGTGTTTCTGCATTTCTCTTCCCAACATTTTCCCCTATCGTTTTATCCCTTTTAGATATAGGTAGCCAATCCAGTCAATATTTCCTGGTCCTGCAAGATCTAGCGGTAGAGTAGGTGGTGATCATAGATCACGTTCATGGAAATAAACCTACAGAGTAGAAGTTAATACAAAGAGATTTGATGCCACAAGCAATACAACAATACGATTTTTGTACACAAAATAACCATCCTATGGCCAATAAAAATTAGTGATATTTATATTATATTTTAAACATTTTAAATTTTATAATGTCGTTAGAAAGATCTTTTTGTTTTCTACAACTTTTATTTCTGCAATTCTCTTATTTTTACTCTATTTGACTTACCCATGAGATAACCACAGCACGTTTTTATCGTTAGGAAAGAAAGAGGAAAACAAATTTACAAAGCGATCACTCAATGTTTGGGGCCATGCTTCAATCTTTATGAGCGTCACACACTATCGAGAAATTACAGCTCGACAGGCCCTTACAGCGCCTACGTGGGATTTTTTCAATGTTTAAGTACCACAAATTACGAAATACTTGGTCACTAGTCGGAAAGGTTTTCCAAATACAATTTTCTTTTATGTATATATATATAATAAGTTTCGATATATTTTTAAATGACAAAAAAGGCCGTAACTGGTTTTCTTTCGCCATTTCTTTTTTACCAGTGGTCATTTTGCTTTTGTTTCCGAAATGGTAGTAGTTTATAGAGTAGATTAATTTATACAAATCATTTATTACTGTATACTCTGACAAGAGAACGTGTTTGTGAAAACCTATTCTCTGAATAAAAGTTTTGAATTTTGAATTTTGAATTTTTTTTGTCAAGTCTATTTTCTTTGGGTTACTTTTTCATTCGTTTTGCTGTGTCGTAAACGGATGCTTCGGTTGTAGACCACGTGTTAGGCTAAGTTAGTTTATCTCGCTAGATGTGTATAGAGGTTACAATAGTTATAAAGCAAAATATTAAAAACACTGTAAAATAATCAAAGACAATTCTATTCCATATCAAAAACATTCGATAATAATCCTTAAAAGCAATCCTAATCCATCCTAGAAACAAAGATAGCAAAATGATAGACGACTTGCGAAATAGACGATTTACTTCTTACAAGAGCTAAGAGTTAGGATATAGACGAATTGCGAATAGGCGACTTACGTATGCACCGTCAATATCTTAATCAGTAAAACTAAGTTAATTATCCCACACGTCCCATAATTGTTATTAAGTAATTGACAGGCTGCATATATTGAAACCTAGGAATAGAAGAATACTCACACGAAGAATGCTTAGTCGTGGGGCTAGTGGGCTATAAATACTGGGATCACGAGAAACAGTTCTCTTCGTGGTCACATGAGTAGGGCAAAAAAGAGAAACCACGAAAAAACGGGGGTTGGTGAGACGCTTCAATTTCTTTCTGATTTTAAAAGGACTAGGATGCGATTTTGTGATTATATTATTAACTAGCTGACCCGTGCCCACTTCGTTGGGCATAATGTTAAAAGCCTTTTTATTTTTATATAACCTATGACACCCAGCAATAATGTGGCTTTCTATTGGTGAAAGAATTTTTAAAATCGGTTCAGTAGATCCCGAGATTACCCCTTACAATTTAACAAATACACAAACTTTACCTCTTTATAATATTAGTATATAACGAATTTGATCCACTCTTCAGCTCAGTCTCTAGATTTACCATGTACAGAAGTAGATAACTATAAAAAAAACATCTCCTTAAATGTCTCGCTAATGCTATTTATTTATTATTTATTTACCCTACCTGTCCAATATAAAGGGAGCAAAATACAGACTGCCCGAGTACTACTGTTACGTTGTGAACTAGATTCACACGTAATATATCAATTATATTAAATAATATTAGAACATTGAAAACAATAAAAATTAATAATTGCACTATAACGAATTTCGGGAGTCCCTACATAGGATTCTCGACCGTATTCCTTGAGGCATTAAGATCACTTGGGCTAATCAATACTTCGGCTCGCCGGTGGATCAGCTGCTGTCCATATTTGGCGTTGTGCGGAGGGGGCGTTACAATATTTGATTTATTCAGTATTGATTGGCTCTCGCAGTCAACGGCCGTATTCCGGCCGTTGGAATATTCTAGACGAAAGCGAGTTCATAAATTCACGGCGCGAGAGTGGCAGGGCACATTTTCTGTTTGCTGTAGCGACAAGTACCTTGTTAATTAGTGATTACCGTTATTATAATCGTGAGTGTAAATTCGTTGTCCACTTGGTGAGTTTTGCACTGACTAATTTCTAATAGGATTCTTTTTTGTTTTAATCTGTCATTGTGTAAATTCTATCTTGCTAGTGTATCTTTCATAATCTAAATTAAAATTCATGTATTGCTTATTTTGTGAGATCGCGTATGTCCCTCAGACGTGCGTGATCGAGCCTACCTTCATTGTAATTCTGTGTGGCCGCCTAAGACAATTATAGACTGGACCTTAGCTCGTCCAGCCAGCGAGAAGATTGTCGGCGACGGCTCACAGGGTTCCTGGAAGGCGGGACCTAACACCGCCCTGTCTTTCAAATTCCAGGACAACTACCCTAGGGATACAACCTAGTCTCAACACACCTACGGGAGAACCTACTCTTCCTCTGCACCATTCCTACGTGGCACCTACGGGAGAGTCTACTCTTCCCCTGCATCACTTCTACGTGGCACCTTCGGGAGTCTACTTGCTGCGCAACTCTACGCTGCGTGAGAGGCAGTCGTGCGCCCCTACCGCGCCCTGCCGCTGACTGCTGAGCCAGCCTTCCCGGGAGGATCTACCCTTCCCGATCTCTACGCCCGTCGTCGGAACACCCGAAGAAGCCCATAGCTAAGTGTCCCCCAAGGAATTGCAAGTGAATTCTCATAGCCCACACCCTGAGTCTACGAATAAACCTAGTATTCTGTGTCTCTTGTTTTTCTTCTCACTCTCTACTCTTTACCCTATCTTGCTTACGTCGACCGGCCTCCCCGGCGACGTAACAAGTGGCGCCCACACTTTTGGTGAGAGTTAGGGATTTCACTTGCAAATTTCTTGTGTCTTTTAATTGTATTAGGTGTGCTAACATTTTTTTCTAGCTGTGTACGAGTTTCTCCGTTCTTCAGCTAGGGAGTACACCCTTATAATTTGTTTCTCTGTCCCCACTTGTGTACTCACTAGCTGGAGCAATTTTTTAAGTCCAGTTAATTTTTAATTTTTTTTTTAATTTTTAAACTACCCTACAAAATTTTTCTATTCTAATTTCAAATATATAACGGAGTCGCTCATTAGGGACGAATTGTTAAAGGTAAGCTCATTTTTGCTATTTCTTTCACTATTAGGGGTTACTCAGTGCTAATCACAAGTACGGATAGTGAACTTACCTTTCCCCCATACTGGGTTGGGGGCGAAAGAAAAACATCGAGTATCCCAGTTGCCGTCTCTCCTAGGCAGGTGGTAAAAGTCCACCATAGGCTATAACGCATTCATTTGCGACCTAAACTTGTCACAACAGCAAGCGACGTTTTTTTTTTTTTTTATTTTATTTCTTGTTTTCTATTCTTTTTTGCTAACGGTAATATTTTGCCTCAACGTTTTTTCTAAAAATCTTCTAACATTGTTTAGGTTAACGTACTCACTTAATTAAATACAAACACATACGTAGGTTTCAATATAAAATATATAGTTCACAATTTCGCTAAACATTAATTTTTTTTCTAAACAGTATAATATTATATATAGGTTTAAACATGGTCCGTTCCATATTTTTTTGGTCTAAAAGAAGGTTACGCATACCCTACATATGCGGCCTATCTAGCTAGTATAAATTGTCGCGACGCAGCATCTAAAATGTTGCGCGCGGAGATAGTAACATGTCTACCCATGTTACTCATCTACTACAATTGGTGACAACATCTAAAATGTTGTTTACCTATCTAGTCTAAATTCTATTAAATTCCATTGGAATCTCATCTAAGTGATGATTCGTGGGTTCGATTCCCATGATGAAACCTATATATATTAAAATAAAAATTTTGCTAATCGTAATCTACTACTCAAATCTATATTATACCTAAATCTATATTATACTTAAATCTGTAATTTTTAAATAATAAAATTTTGCTACTCATAATATACTACTTAAAACTAGAATAAACTAAATCTGTATTTGTAATAAAATTAATAATTTTGCTAATCTAAATACACTTACTACTTGAATCTATACTTTAAAAAACCTACATATTTTTTTAACTATCTTCTAAACGTAATATTAACAATATAATAAATTTTGCTATTCATAATAAACTACTTAAATCTAAAATAAACTAAAATCTTTAATTTTAATATAATAATTTGTTTTTTAGTAATCATAATATACTTACAACTTGAATCTATAACTGGAAAAATAAAAACTTCATATTTAAAATGTTCTATCATAATGCATTAACATTTATAAAACAGGGTAAATGCTGTTTAACTCAATAATTTTCTAAGCGGGTATTTATCCATTCTTAATAACTCGTAGTGGCGTCAAACCGCTGTCTCGAGTTGTTTCGTATATCTTCGTTCGGGGTCCCTCGGCAGTCGTCGGAACTATTCGCGACCTTGCACTCGAACGATTGGAATGTGCATCATTAGCTAATTCGTTTTGTTGATAACGCTCGCACAGGTGCATGCGCACGCAATTCTCACGCTGTTATCATTGACCCTATTGCGTAACGGACCATTAAAGTTAATGACCCATTAAAATTTAATGACACATTTAAAAAAAAAAAATTTTTTTTTTCTCTCGCTTATTATCCTAATGCCATATTAAATTATTACTATAAAATTTTCTCTAGAACTACATTATAAAGGTGTAATCACACTTAATAATTAAAACTATAAAGTCATACAACATTTTTGTTCCTTTTCTTTGGATTATATAGATGAGAACTTCTGATCACAATCTAAACGTGACAAAGTTCGTATCTTTTGGGAGTTCTGTCAGTTTATTGCCTAAAGCCTATTTAATCGTGAGGAAAAAGTTATGTCAATGCCTACTCATTGACAAACTATTTAATCTTGATAAGCTATTGTCAAGGTTCGGGCTAGCCCGGATAAAGGTACATGTTAGTTCTGTTGCTGTTCGGACGCTAAACATCCGGACATGTCAACTTAGGGAGCTAGCATTTTAGGAATTGTAATGGCGAACTTTCGGTGAAAATTTAGTCTAATCTTGCGAACATACTTATTAGATAGCTAAGTCTAGTAGGCCTTTTATAAAAAAAAAAAATGCTAAGGATTTTTTTTTTCCCTAAGAGGGGGGGTACTGTTACGTTGTGAACTAGATTCACACGTAATATATCAATTATATTAAATAATATTAGAACATTGAAAACAATAAAAATTAATAATTGCACTATAACGAATTTCGGGAGTCCCTACATAGGATTCTCGACCGTATTCCTTGAGGCATTAAGATCACTTGGGCTAATCAATACTTCGGCTCGCCGGTGGATCAGCTGCTGTCCATATTTGGCGTTGTGCGGAGGGGGCGTTACAATATTTGATTTATTCAGTATTGATTGGCTCTCGCAGTCAACGGCCGTATTCCGGCCGTTGGAATATTCTAGACGAAAGCGAGTTCATAAATTCACGGCGCGAGAGTGGCAGGGCACATTTTCTGTTTGCTGTAGCGACAAGTACCTTGTTAATTAGTGATTACCGTTATTATAATCGTGAGTGTAAATTCGTTGTCCACTTGGTGAGTTTTGCACTGACTAATTTCTAATAGGATTCTTTTTTGTTTTAATCTGTCATTGTGTAAATTCTATCTTGCTAGTGTATCTTTCATAATCTAAATTAAAATTCATGTATTGCTTATTTTGTGAGATCGCGTATGTCCCTCAGACGTGCGTGATCGAGCCTACCTTCATTGTAATTCTGTGTGGCCGCCTAAGACAATTATAGACTGGACCTTAGCTCGTCCAGCCAGCGAGAAGATTGTCGGCGACGGCTCACAGGGTTCCTGGAAGGCGGGACCTAACACCGCCCTGTCTTTCAAATTCCAGGACAACTACCCTAGGGATACAACCTAGTCTCAACACACCTACGGGAGAACCTACTCTTCCTCTGCACCATTCCTACGTGGCACCTACGGGAGAGTCTACTCTTCCCCTGCATCACTTCTACGTGGCACCTTCGGGAGTCTACTTGCTGCGCAACTCTACGCTGCGTGAGAGGCAGTCGTGCGCCCCTACCGCGCCCTGCCGCTGACTGCTGAGCCAGCCTTCCCGGGAGGATCTACCCTTCCCGATCTCTACGCCCGTCGTCGGAACACCCGAAGAAGCCCATAGCTAAGTGTCCCCCAAGGAATTGCAAGTGAATTCTCATAGCCCACACCCTGAGTCTACGAATAAACCTAGTATTCTGTGTCTCTTGTTTTTCTTCTCACTCTCTACTCTTTACCCTATCTTGCTTACGTCGACCGGCCTCCCCGGCGACGTAACACTACGTGACTCTATTTTGTACGAGTCACATGAAAGGATCACGACATTATTATCCGGGAAATCACACGGCTCATAAATGAGAAAATAATGTGGGATATGCAATAGGGAAATAAATTAAATTAAATAAAGTAAAGTGCAATACCCCGAGTACCGCTCAATGGCGTCTAGACCTTGTCCAGATTTTTATTCTTATTTTTTTTATACCACACAGGAGGCAAACAAGCATACAGTCGGCCTGATGGTAAGCCGTCACCGTAGCCTATAGACGTAAGCAATACCGGGGGTATCACTCACGCGTTGCCAACCCTCCCAACCCCCCCAAGTGGAGCTCTGGAGACCTTACTCACCGTAGGAACACAACATGGCCGAGACCAATGCTATTTGGCTACGATCTTCTGTAAGGTGGAGGTCCTTCCCCAGACGGGCTGCTCCGATTTGAGCGGATTATCCGCTGTGCCCTACCTCTCGTAATGGGTGAGTTCGTATTTCATTATCAAAAGCTTAACATACAAAGAGTTCAACGTAGCACGAAAAGCGACGCCTACGCGCGTGTTCCAGGGTCTTTCCTGCAGCAAGCAGTGGGTGAGGGCAACGTGCTTCCAATATATTAATGACTTTTACATTCTGAACTAACGAAGTATATTCCGTTTCACTATAATTTATTTTGCAAGGTTTTCAGTTCAATCAATGATAGTGTATGCTGTGAGCTGTTTATAATTTGGATTTAAATAATATAGATTGCAAAATCGTAATGCTATTTATATTATGGGTAATGTTCTGTAAAGATAAAAGAAAAGTTACACTAATTATAATTTAAAATAATAGCTTAGAGATAACGAAAAACGAGAAAACCCTATAAATATTTGCCTCTCTCCTGAAAAGGCTCATTGAGTGTTTGTGCTGATATATAAAATGTATTGCAAGAAATAGATACTTTTTTAACCAACTTCAGAAAGATGGTATATTTTAATTTAACTGTAAATAATATTTTTCATATTAATCTATACTAATATTACTTTTTTTATACCACTAAGGTGGCAAACAAGCTTACGGCCCGCCTGATGGTAAGCGGTCACCGTTATAGCCTTAGGAGGCTTGCGACACCGGGAGTATCACTCGCGCGTTGCTTACAAAGAGAAAAGATTGTATGTGTAAACTGCTAGAATGAATTGAAAAAAAAAATCACAGTTGGGAAGCTATTTTACATAAACTCAATAACACGCATACTCTTGGTGTAGAGGAGACTGCTGATGCCTTATTAAACGTTTTGATACCGGACGATAACATAAGTAAGGATAGCGAATATCATCGTGACGTTCGAGATTCGGCCACGCAATGCCCTCTAAGGCTCCTTTCATTCTGCAGCGTGTCGCCGGTCGCGTGCCGCGCTACCGGTCGAGTTCGCATTTCACACTTTCGCGTGTGTACTCGACTGGGCTCTGGACGTGTACAGTCACGTACGTTTATCAAGTTCCAAATAGCAAACCTTTTTTGGACTGCTCTTATTAATTGCTCCGTGTCTATTGCCGCCATAACTGTACTAAAACGGGCGCGCACACGCCCGACAGTGAAAGCTCACAATGCATCACTGGCCCGCGCGCCGACCGGCACACGCCGGGCGCGCGGGCACCGGTCAAGCATTGGGCCGGTCGGGCGTGTCGAAAAACGCAACCGGCCGCACGCGGCACTATGAAAGTCTCTTTATACCTTCATACAAATTGCGCCGGTCGCGTGCACACGCGACCGGCGACACGCTGCAGAATGAAAGGAGCCTAACTCCAAAATCCGATCTTCCGTCACTAGACCAGTTTCTATCGGTAGTTAAGGCTTTGCCAACTAATAAGGCTTCTGGTGACGATAAAATAACTAATAGGATGATTCAAGAAGCATGCAAAGTAGCCGCTGATTCCATCTTAATGGTTTACAATCGTTGCATCGACGAAGGTTATTTTCCTGCCGTCTGGCGACAAGGCTTCATTAGATTAATACCTAAAGGCGGTGATAAACAGCCTGACGATCCTAAATCCTATCGTCCTATTACCCTTCTACCATCATTGGGTAAGGTTCTCGAACGTCTCATAGTTCCGCGTTTGCTACCAGGTGGCCCTAAATTTCACGAAAGACAGTTTGGTTTCACCGTCGGGAAATCTACCGTCGATGCAGCTCTTACCGTCCGTAAAGCAGTTGAGCATTCTGAAAGTAAATATGTGATAGGCGTGTTTTTAGATATCTCGGGTGCTTTTGATAATGCTTGGTGGCCAATGTTATTACTTAAACTTAAGACCAGAGGGTGTTATAGTAATATTTACTCTCTTATTATGACGTACTTTGAAAATGGTATATCTAAATTAAAACTCGGACACTATGCTGCGTCAAAGGTGCTTACATTAGGCTGCCCACAAGGCTCAGTATTGGGTCCCTACCTGTGGAATATCGGATTTGACGACTTTTTCAGCCTCCCCTTACCGGATGGATGCTCCTTGACGGGTTATGCTGATGACGGTCTTTTATTAATTAATGCTAGTTCGCGGGCATCTTTAGAAAAATTAGCTGAAACGAGTCTTAACATTATCTCGGAATGGGGAAATCGTAACCGTCTCGAATTTGCACCTCATAAAACGTATCAACTTATGCTTAAGGGAAATTTAAAAGTCCCTCCGCGCTTTCGCTTTGATGGAGTTCCAGTTTCAAATAAAATCACAGTCTGCTACTTAGGTTTACTTTTAGACAAAAACTTTAATTTCATTGAACATATGAAGCAGGTAGGAGAAAAAGCCAAAAAGAATTTTTATGCCTTAACTCGAGTATCTGCGGCAACCTGGGGTTTAACCTTTAGAACGTTAAAAATGGTTTATACTGCGACGTACCTGGGTTGTATAACATATGGTTCAGCGGTTTTTGCGGATCGTGTAACAATTGGAGCCGCGCGAAGAAAATTATTGCAAAGTCAGCGTCTTGCCTTGATATTTTTGTGTAAGTCTTACAGAACTGTCAGCACGGAGGCACTCCCTGTGCTGGCTGGCGTAATACCCGTCGATTTGGAGATACAGCGTCGCGCGTCGATGTACTATAGATCAAAAGAAATTACCCCCGCGTTCCTTAAGACACGTGATCGTGACAAAATAAATAGACTCTTTAATCCGTTAGATGACGTATTACAGACTCTTCTATCGGAATGGCAGGAAAGGTGGGAGACTTCCGTAAAAGGCCGTCATTTGTATCTGTTCTTTCCCTCTGTGAGAGACAGATTAAAGAAAACCTGGCTAGAGGTCGACCATCAAGTAGCTCAATTTTTAACGGGACACGGAAACTTTAAGGCCAAGTTATTTTATTTCAAGGTTGTACCTTCTCCTTTCTGTGAGTGTTCTACCGCAAATACCAGAGTAGAACAAACAGCTCATCACGTTCTGTGGGAGTGTGATCTTTGGCATGACGAACGCGTAATCATGTTGAATTCTTTACATGTCACTTCGGGCGTAGTTTATTATTCTGATCTCGTAGCAAGCAGAGAGAATTATCAGGCATTTAGAAGGTTTTGCAATACATATTATTGGAATCAAAATAGTAAACAACAGCTCATAGCATTAGGTCCCAATAGTAATGTAACAATAGACCGTGGTGCTCGGCAATCGAGCCTCACTTGATTTGCCATCTCTCTAGGGTTTTATGCCTTTTGCTTCAAATTGCTGTTTCTCACGTAGTTGTTAAGGAGGGAAGTCCTTTCAATACTTCCTACTCCGACTATCTTCTTTCTGATTAAATTCGTTGTGAGTTCCAAGACAGCTGTAGTTTATTCCCCGGGACGTCAATAAGCTTCATTGCTTATTGTCTATCTGAGGTCGCCGTTGTTGATCCTGGCTACACAGGAGACACAGTGGTGGGAATGTGTGGTGGGCTTGTCCCGAAACTATCCTCGGGTGACATTTAGGGTTCCGTAGTAAACTACAAGGTACCCTTATAGTTTAGCCATGTAAGTCTGTCCGTCTGTCCGTCCGCGGTCTAGCGCCTAGACGCTTGATCCTTGAAAGCTGTAATTTGGTATGTGTACTCATATTAACAATAGCTAACAAAGTGGTAGAACAAAATTTTGAAAAATATTTTTTTGGGGTGCCTTTCCTACAGGTAGTGGGAATTTTTTTTTTTATTCGCACCGACCCCATCTAGTGGGGTATCGTTAGATAGGTCTCTTAAAAACATCGAGGGTGTGGGAAGATCATTTTCTAAAACAATGATCCGTTTGAGAATTATTTACATTTAACGTGTCAGTTTAGAAATTTGAAAAAATTCATGGTAGTCCATATTATTATAGTGAACCTATAAGGAAAACTATAACGGTTAAGTAGGCACTATTACTTACCGAGTAATAGCCGACGAACTTATGGAGTAAAATTTCTTTGACGAAAACGTACAAATGTGGCAGAATATGGCATTGTCAATCTGCAAGCGAGAAATGCGTAGCCAATACGGAACCCTACATTGTGCGTGGCCCGACACGTACTTGCCCGGTTTAAAAAAAAAATGTGGTCCTTACTAAAACTCGTGCAAAGACGGGGCGGGGCGATAGTAAATAAATAAAAGGTTTTCCTTATCCACAAGCTGAACGGACCATCCACAGAAACGCTATAAATTATTCTCATTTGGAATTATAAAGTACAATAGAAAACAATTATGGAATAACATTAATAATTAAGTAAGTATCGTAAGACATCGCTCTCATCTTAAATCTCAATTATCTATAGTAATATTATAAAAAAGAAAGATTTGATTGTTTATTTGTTTGAATTGAACAGGCTCCAAAACTACTGGACCAATTTCAAAAATTCTTTCACCAGTAGAAAGCTACATTATCAGGGAGTGACATAGGCTATAGCTTTTCCCGAAATTCAATGTGGTTCCCACGGGAACGGGTCCGGAACTTCACGCGTACGAAGTCGCGGGCAAATAAGCTTGTATTTTCAACCGACTTCAAAAAAAGGAGGAGGTTCTCAATTCGACCCGTATGTTTTTTTTCTATGTTTGTTACGCGATAACTCCGCCAATTATGAACCGATTTGAACAAATCTTTTTTCGGCTTATAGGTAATACCTCAAGGGTGGTCCCATTTAAATTTAATAATATTTGAAGTCGTTTTTTTTTTTTTTTTTAAAGTTAATTATATATTTTTCCATCGGGGATGTGTGAACTAGTGTGAAGCGAGAAAGCGAGTGACTAATACATAAATTTTTACTCAAGAATCCACAGTATAGGGTGGTATGTACAAGACTCACCCGGTGCCGATAATATATCGTCAGAGCTGTTTCGCTTTTACTCCGTACGAATTACTTATTCATTCCGCAATTTGTATCTCATGGCATACGTATATACTAATTTAGCTCGAGTTAACTGCTCCATAACAATGGAGTCGCCGTTTGTGTTCTCTTTCTACGAGCATTTTTTTCATCGTCTTACTGAAGAATTTTTATCTATAGAACTGACAGCCCTGTGGTGGGTTGGTAATGAACCCAACTTCGGCACCAGAGAGACAGACATTATAATATTATGATATCCTTTATTTGTTAG
The DNA here is from genome assembly GCA_905163395.2 of Endotricha flammealis. Lineage (NCBI taxonomy): Eukaryota > Metazoa > Arthropoda > Insecta > Lepidoptera > Pyralidae > Endotricha > Endotricha flammealis. Next base: position 22,123,606 of record LR990852.1, read on the forward strand.
TTTTAATTACGTTATCTAAGTACCTACCTTTTAGTTCATCACCAAGTATAGACACCAGCACATGTCTTCTAGGTGCTTGATCAAGAACAAAGTTTACTCTTCTCTTTCTTGTTCATAAATTTAAAAAAATGTATTTAATAAGTTTTAACACTTACCGACAGAGTAATAATCTTGTCGAAGAGCATAATAGGCGGCATGTGGAAGTCGAACACGAAGTACTGTGAACAAAATAAACTAATATTACAAGACAAAAAAGGTGAATCCAATATTAACTTTTACATTATGAATTAGGAGAAGTTTCCGTTTCAACATACTTGTCACAAGGTTTTCAGTTAAAAACAATGATAGTGTTTAAACTAGAATGTCAACAAAGCATGTGAATAGCCACAGATGAATTAAATTTCATACCTTAAAGCCATATTTAACTTCATCATAGGAATACCAGTCCCAATTCAATCTAAAGAGATTTAAGATCTTTACAACGAACACTGCAATCAGCGTTATAAAAATCCTCGACTTAAATGCTGACAAAGGCTGCGTCTGAAGAAATACTTATGTGATTCAGGTCAAACTTTTTGTGCATGAAATTATTCTTGGGTACCTATCTTTTTCTAATGATTGTGACTAGCAATAGAGTAAATAACAAATATCATCGCCAACATTAGTCAATATTGGATGACTTTGAAAAATCTGGAGCTCCTCCGTGCTTTGGAGGGCACATTAAGCAATCGGTAAAAGTCGTCAAGTCAAACCTGTGATCGTTAGGTGACTTGAAAACACTGACAATGGGTAGCCAGTGATGTAGTTGACACTAATTACGGGAAGCACTCAAAAAGAAGAAAAAAGAAAGAAGAAAGTGACACCACGTGCACTGACAATGGTAAAAACAAGAGACGAGATACCTCGTTGTAGTAGGGGCAGTTGGTGCTCTCCTTCACGCTGGTGTACTTGCGCGTCTCGCCAATCTGCACGCACACCACGGGGTCCATGTTCAGGCCGGCCAGCTGGCGCGCCTCGATCACCGTTACGCACACCTGGAAGTCGGCGGCTTTGAGGGCACACATGCCGGCCGCATCGATGGTGCTGCGCCTAACAAATAAACATTTATCTATGTTCATTTAATTTTTAATAAGAAGGGAATATCGTCAGAAAGTTATTGAAGTGAAAAAGATTAATATGATGTATCGACTCAACGTAAAGTGGGATAAGGGTAGGAAGAAGAAGGTTGATCTTTTTATTTCTAGAAATATTTCCAATAATATAAATCCTACTGATGTTTTGAAGTTTCTTTGTTAACGTGAAAGCTTTCCTCCATCCTTCTTCTCTTGGGAAACCAATAAAAAAGGGTGTATACGTAAGTTTGATTAGATGAAGATTAGAAGAAAGATATGAATTAGACGAAGTAGGAAGTATTAAAAGGATCCTTAGCAACTACGTTAGGGATAGCAATTTGAAATATAGCATTATAGCCTTGAGGGATGGCAAACCAAGTGAAGCTGTATTACCGAGCACCACAGTATATTGTTACATTACTATGGGGACCTAATGCTAAGAGCTGTTGTTTACTATTTGGATTTTATTATTCCAATCGATTTAAAATAGTCAAAATGTCTAATAATTCTCTCTACTCGCTACTTTTAGGAAGGAATTTAGGTAATATTTTTTATTTGAATAGGTACTTACAATTTCTTAATTCTCGGCGTTTCTGGTGGTGAACGAGTGTCAACCAAGAGCTCGTCTGATGACACCGAAGTCTGACTAGTTGTGCGGTCGATCTCTGTGGACGGTCCCGGCGTATCCAGGAGAGCCTGCTCTTCATCCCCACTGCTATAGCGAGGGCGGGCTCGTCCAAATCTGATGATGCTCCTAACACTCTTAAAGGTGGAAGTGCGTTTTCGTTCGTGTTCGGAGATTGTCACCGCCTTCTCTGTACCCATCGAGAATCCGCGCCTGTCAAATACTTCATTTTGTAGGCTCTCGTGGACTTAGACACGTCGTTTACAACATATTATAATTTTATAATTTACTAGTAAAATACTCGCAACTTCGTTTGCGTATATCTCGCTTTCCCATGGAAATTTTGAAAAAACCTTTCTTAGTACACCCCTAGACGTCGTAAGAAACCTACATTCCAAATTTGGAATCTCTAGGCCCTGCGGTATGGGATGTGCGTTGATATTTAGTTATCTGCCATAATTGACGTTGGAATGTCAACAGTCTGTTGACAACTGTGGAAAGTACATCTTTCAAATTCAAAGCAGGCTCGTATTGACAACGAGATCAGTCATTGTTATAAGCTCTACGTATAGAAATTTCAATTAACCTCTCCCCAATAGCTTTTTTTTTAAAATAGCTCACTTGCAAACAATGGTTTACAAATGTACAAGTGAGATAAAGAGCGATTTAGGGCACTTTAAAACCAAACCCCACGCGAACAAAGCTCGGCTAACGGCTCAAAATTCACATGTGCTCGTATTATTCAGTAACTCAGACGACATTTCGCGTACCTACATTACTATTTGCTGTTAAATCCTGATCCTACAAAACAACACATCGGTTTGTTTAGGCGGTGAAAAGGTTACGTAGTAGCTCATTTATTTCTCAAAAGTCACACAATTGTCCACCGAACAGTGCCCGGCACAACAAGACAAATTATTAAACTTCGTTATTGTTGCAATCTGAATGCTGCACACAGTAAATGCCTTCGAGGAATACTAATGAATTCGGGCGCAGCGCTGTTTGTTCGCAAAGAGTCTTGTGTTAACTTATTCGTCACACACAGTTATTAAAATATTGAATCTACGTTAAAAGTAAAAAGTACATGATCATTTCTTTCTCTTTGAAAGTTTGCTTTTCTTTTTAATGTTTAAGCGAACAAATCGAACCCTAATTGGTCGTCAAGGCGCTGTCATTCTGGAAGCACGAAGGCCGATCAGCAGGTTCACGTCGTCATGTAAATCTATTCCGTCATTGATTTAGGGGCAAACTATATATTGCATCAGTTTATACGCCGAAAGCAATGACAGAAAAGATTTCACTGCGAAGTTTGCGCTTACTTCAGGAAACGTTTCCCGGCAATCTTCAGTTTGCGTGCGCGAGATTCTTCGGGGGTCTCAATGTCGATGACAACCTCCTTGTTCTGGATGGTGCGCTCGAAGCTGGCTATGTTGCGTTGTATGTCCTCGAGCGCATTGTCTTCGTCGGACTGCACTGCCGAGCTATGCGTCGACGCATGCAGGGATCCGGCCACGGACCCGTGCACTGAAGGGGCGGCGGATCCGTGACCAGAACTATGCACTGATGGAATTATGGAGCTACGTTTCGAGTTCGCCGTAGAGCCGTGGGCCGGCGGTTGTGTCGAGGTACTGGCGTGGGCGGCGTAGCTGTGCACGGCGGGCACGATCTGCGGTGGGCGCGACTGCGGCGGGTCACGCGCGCGCTCCTCGTCCGGCGGCAGGCTTGAGATGGAGGCTCTCGGAGCGGTGTAGTACACGTCCATTTCTAAATATGCCTGTAAAAAAAATGATAATGTTATGTTTTGTTGCAATAATTTGAGAAAATGGATTTATGAAAGTTGATTAAATTTACTACAACTTTTTTTTGGCAAGTTTTTCGATATCTTGTATAGTTTTCGAGATATCTGCTCTAGAAAGTATGTAATTTTAAGAAAAAACATTTTTTCCTTACATTTTTTACTCTTTTTGACCGAATACTATTCAACGATGCACCAAAAAAATAAATGCCGGCAGTAGGGTTGTAGAGCATTAAATTTTCTTCATTCTAAATCTAAATATTGGTTATATAGCTATTAGTCCTCGGCAACATATAGGCTAAATTTATAAAAAATTTGTCAATATGCAAATGAACTTTTGTGAAATATTATTGAATAATTTAAAATTCGATAGTGTCAGCTATGTATCTAATAATCTTGATAATTATAATGTGTCTAAAAAGTTTGAATGTGATGTTGAACAGTGTTGTCAGCTGATGCCTGGTGCAACCTCTACTTTGACGGTCCTTACGCAAAATATTCGTAGCATTGGTCTTAACTTTCCGCAAATCGAAATTTTATGCGATTGGGATTTGATATAGATGTGCTCATTCTAACTGAATGTATGCTAGGATCTATTCCAACGTTGACGGGATATCAGTTTTTTTTTCACAAATAATAATCAATTGAGAAATGATGGATGGATTGGTTGAAGAACCTATGATTTTAGATGCTAACTCTCTTATTGTAAAAATTGGCTCTGATACTGCAATTTTAGCAATATACCGTATCACCTTCGTATTACTTAGACCAATTTCTAAATACATTAGATGAAAACTTACAAAAAATTAGTAATATAGGAATATTGCTGTAATGGGAGATATCAACATTTCCATTAATGAAAATTCTCACAGTTGCATATAATCCTCTTCTACCCGTTCATACGTTTGTGACCCGTGATGAGACAGGAACATGTCTGGGTCATGTCCTTCTAAAAACGACCAATCCGGCTACTACTGTCGTTATTCAGGCATCTATTACAGATCATAAACCGGTCCTGCTATGCTATATGAGAAACAGACGCGAGTTTTTGCAACCAAACTATTACCAAGGTTAATTTCGATGAACTCCGAATTGACATGGAGAAAATTAACTTTGATCCTGTTTATGATGCAGAATCCCCCAATATATCTTTACATTATTGACTGATATTACCATTATTGACTCTGTAAATACAACTTTACAAAAACATACACAAACAGACTCTGGCAAGGCGCAAAAAAGTTATTAAGCCATGGAGGTGTATAAGAAATAGAGATAAACTGCACGCTAAATCTAGAAGATACCCTGATAATGCGGTACTTAAGACTACGTATTTTAGATATTGAAACTTTTGTGATTTCTTGCTAAAAAAAGTTAAGAGGACATATGAAAGAGAACTATTGGCGAAGGCTGGTAATGACAGTAGGAAGATTTGGCAAGCTATTAAAGACATTGCATATACTGCAACAAACAAAAATCAAACATCTTTCGGAACTACTACAACTATCATCATCTCCACAGGCATCAGCTGATAAACTTAATGACTAATTTGTCAACGTAGGAAAAGACTTAGCTGAAAAGTTATTAAAGGATAGACAATATGAAACCAATAACAAACCTACAGACACTTTTTTTCATAATGCTCATTCATCTGTATTACTCAATACGGATGAGCAAGAAATAGAGAACTTAATGCTTGGACTCAAAACTAATTGTGCAGTCAGATGTGATAGAATTTCAAACATCTTTCTTAAAGAACACAGAAAAGTGCTTGTTCCTCCATTGACTTTTGCTTTAAATCACTGTCTCATCAGTGGTGTCTTTTCGAACTGTCTCAAGAAATCCATTATTGTTCCCATTCACAAGGGTGGAGAAAGATATCGTGTCACCAATTACAGACCTATTTAGCTACTGAATGCTACATAGGATTTACGATTATATTTGTACGTCTATAGAAAATGCTTATTACGCTGAACAACGTTTCCTAAGGCGCTATTTTAATATCTCATATCTCTTTCTTTTATCTCATAGTTTGGCTGAACTGCTATGGTTTCTTGAGTTCTCAAGATCGGAATACATCTGGTATTCCGATCTTGAAAACAAATTATAGCCTATATGTTGCCGAGGACTAATAGCTATGTAAAACTAATATGTAGATATAGATTGAAGAGAATTTAATGCTCTACAGCCTGGCATTTATTTTTTAAGTGCATCGTTGAATATTTATTCGGTCAAAAAGAGTAAAAAATGTAAGGCAAAAATATTTTTTCCCACAATTACAGACTTTCTAGAGCAGATATCTCGAAAACTATACAAGATATCGAAAAACTTGACAAAAAAAAGTTGTAGCAAATTTAATCAACTTTCCTTTTGTGTAAAGTCTCATGTCGCTAGGACACATAGTTTCCGAGATATAAGCAAAAAACCGAAAAATGAGACTTTCAAACCCCCCTCCCCCACGGCTTAAGGGCTACGGGTGGGGACTTTTGATATGTTCACCTCCTAACTAGTCCGAACAAAGTTACGAAGTCAAAAATTGTGGTCCAAGCAATTCCCTCTATACCTTTTTTTGAACATTCGTTTACTGAACTATTGGCTTTGCTTCGAGAATACTGTCGTGGATATTAACAAGTAATTTTCAAAACATTTAACTGGTGAAACTTCGCCTCGATCATACCTAATTGGCGAGTTCGCGGATACATATTTTATGAGCGGCAAAACAGCACTCTGTCCGCGCGCGAGCTGCTCCACAAAATATTCATTAAACTACCTAGTTTAGCCATTTTGGCCACGCAGAGTACCTACTCTGCGTGGCCAAAATGGCTACATTAATAATAGTAATGATATTAATTAATATAGGTAATGATAAAGTTTATTTTAATTTATACAAATGTACCAAACTGAAAATGTCTATTCTAGATGGCAAGTGAAAACAGACGGTACATAGACCAATGTCGATAAATGAGGCAATGGTTTTCAAATTAATTGTTCATAAATTTGAGACGACTCACACTCCGTTAATTCATAAAATTATACCTAACGGCTTGCGGTTCTGTCACTATCCTAATGAAACACATTATTACTTTACGTCGATATTCTGCGAGAGGATGGCACTTGCGGTCGAGATAAATTATTTCATAAATGCTCGAAAACCTAGAAAACAGAAACTGATTCGGGTAATAATAGTGAGGCTGCGATAGTGACACAATTTCCCGCAACCCCGCCTGTATGCGGAGAAGGTGGCAGACAGGTTTTTAGTCGGCATGCCCCTCGTTGACCAGACAGGAGCGCCCGAATAACCCTCGTCGCTTCCCCAAGTGGAGGGACATGCAATAATGCATTTTCCTAAGTATAAATTACTACGGAACCCTAAAAAGGGGAGTATCTTGGCTTGGCAGGGCAGTGTAATCGTACGCACCGTTTGAAGGAACTTGACACTTGGCCGCGTATGTACTTCTGACGTACAATTAGCAATTTATAATCAATTAATTTACAGAGCTTGATGAGAGTATCGAATTATATTATTGTTGTGTTAACAACTAGTTCCAAGTTTGTCTTGGACAGACAAAATTTTAAATAAATAAATATTTTCGGATGAATCACTCAACGCCATCTAGCTAGTCCAAAACTAAGCAACTAAGCTGGTACTATGGGTACTAGATTGCTGATAATACTCAAATACTTTTTTTTTTTGTAAATAAATACTTATTATACATAGAAAAACCAGACCAAGGCAAACAGACATGTTCATGCACACAAATGTTTCCCTTGCGCAGGATTCGAAGTAATCGATCCCGCGTCCCTTGGGATAAGTGACCATTGCTAGCGACCACCGGGCCTGTCAAAATTAATTAAGTTTACTTTCACGAAACGAATACTAATGACCACCTTTTGAAACGGTCTTTACGTAATGACCGCCAGTAGGATTCATGTCATGTTGTCTACTATGGAGGAGTTCGATAGCGTCGCCATTGCTCTCTAGCGAACACTCAAGTTAAGGCAACGTCGACGCTAGCCAGTGATTGGACGGGTTTCGTTATCTCTAATAAATAACTAATATTGAGAATTCAATTTTAGGACACGTCATACCTATTAGACACTATATTAATATCATTCGCAAAAATGATGATTATGAAAAAAAAAAAAACGGTATAGACTAAATATGGAATCAAGTAAATTACGTACAATAACATCCACATTAAGGATATGGCTTTAACTATAATGTAAAATCATTTGATTACGAATACCTACCTACCTAATAGAAAGTATTATAAAGAGGGTTCTTAATAAAACGCGCGTTCATAGATTTTGTCATAGAACTGACAGAGGTTATAAAATTGTTATATAATTAATTTTATTATGCTCAAAGGAGCAGGTGTTAGTATCAAAGTTAATGGATAAACATAAATTTACATTAAATTATATCCAGTGTAACATTTTATTCAGGGCATACAAAATGGGGTAGGTCGAAAGGAAGAAAAACTGGGAACGGAGTGGTCTTATTATTTGCTCTTTTAAAATTCATTTAAGATACAATAGAAATGTAAAGATACAAAAAACGTACAAAATACTAAATTATAGTTAACATACATTCAGTTCCACTAGTTAACGCTCTAGTCATCTTCGATTGAAGGGAGACCCGGCAGTGGGATGATTATGGGTTGATATGATGATGATGATGATACATCCAGGTGAGCAGATGATACATTTCTAAAACGCATTTTCAAAGTAAAATCACACGTAAAAGAATATTATTCATTTAAAGCTGTCAGAAAAAGATAGCTTAATAGACTTAATGTAGAATTAAAATTTAAATGCGCTTCAGAAACTGGCTGATAAATTAGTAGTAACCTAGTGAGAACCAGGCTAGGTTTTTCACTGCTTTTTCAAATGACAATGATTTGATTAAGTACGTATGTAAGCAAAGTAAACAATATTTTGTTTAAATAAATAAAATAAACACCGTTATTAGCCAGTAGTAAAATTTCTTTGGGACACAAACGATTTATCCATGAAATACACGGGCTTAAAACTATAAAACAAAATGGACACTGTATAAATTATACATACATTACAATACTTAAATGAAAAGAAGAAGGCGGTTGGGTTGCAGAGGGACTCCACGTACCAGCCGTTCCTTCCCTAGATAGTGCAATTTTTCTCTCATTAAATATTAAATCCTACACAAATCACACAGGGTCACAGTAAGGTATGCTCAACCAAATGGCTACCGGACAACAGTACCACAAAATATTTACAGACAAATTATTTTAACATTGACCTAAAAATAATACAGCTCTACAGAAACTCCATCGGTGATCACGATGATAAGCTCTGACAGGCAGGAGTTCTGTAATATTTTTTGTTAGTCTAAGATACTCACAGGTAATATTACAGGACACCCGCACACCAGAATGAGTAGGACGAGGTTTCTGTTATTTTCCAAAGATAAAGATACATTATTTGCAGAAAACATGAGTATTTACATAAAATATCGGGTATGTTTTTTACAGTCCATCATGTTTTGCCTTGTCAACGTACAAATGTGTTCGAAATAGGAGCAACAGCCATTTATAAAAACAAAATACATACATTTTATCAGTTTGAAATGCAACAATACATTATGTCATAGAATGTCAAATCAAAAAAAGAGAGAAAATAATAATAATAATAATAATGAATAACATTGTTTAATAACATTGAAATAAATTTAACAGTAAGTCCAAGAGTTCTTAATATATTCCCATGGGCCATACACACAATGGTTGTTATGTAGAGAGCAAATTTTTTTCACTGTTGACCTTGATGATAAATTCTGGCAGGCATCCATCCTGTAGTACCTTGATCGGTGTGGAGAACCGCCAAGGATATTACAGGATACCCACACACCAGGAGACGATGGCAATCTTGAGCATTCAATTTTTCTTATCTTGCATTGAAGGTGTTTCCAGACGATCATACGGGTGTCGTACGAATGTTGGCCCTGTACCAAATCTGTAGGGTAAAATATCGTACTACAAAACTTGTATAGGGGACCATATTCGTACTACACATGATGAAACATAGTATACAGTGGAATAGATTTTGACAATTGTTAATAATTTTTAACTTATTGTTTAAGTCCATAACAAATGTCAAAAACCATTCCACTGTAGATATACTATCGGCATTCCTTTGAGACACCATTGAGAGTCCATTGGTGCATTTGCGTTAGTAGAATCGGGCTCCTGGACGGTTCGGCGGTCCGAATCTGGCTAATAACGAGGTTTATTTTTTTATTATACAACATAGATTTAAAATTAAGAAACTGTCAGATTCGGACCGTCGAACCGTCCAAGTAACGGACTATGTTATATTTGTTTATTTATTTCTTTTTTTTATTGCTGTCACATACAAAATAATGGTGTTACAAAGTTAGATTTACAGACAATGTGACGTCCTGTGTAAGCATATGGTTGATAGGAGCGCGATAGGACGGTAGTTAGTGGGGTCTGATTTCTCTCTGTACTTATATACTGGTTTTACCAAAGCTATTTTTAAAACTTCTGGAAAATATTCTTCCAAACAAACCTTATTCTTCCATAATTAAAACAGTTATATAAGTAGTCCAATTCCAATATTGGCTAAAAAAAATTAAACGTTTAATAATATTTTAAAGCGCACGAGAACCATATATGCCATTTACACAATGTCTTTTTTCAAACTAATCGTGACGAAGTTGACAGTGAATGAGGTACTGTTTGTGTCGACTATCGGATACCCTGGTTACTTGACTTTATAAAAATACCCTCTTTTATGTTATAATCAACTGTTTATAAAATTTTCTTTTGACCGGTTTTTTGATACGAATACTCCACAGTGCGACGCGACGGTCCGAATCTGACAGTTTCAGAATTTTAAACCAATGTTGCTTAAAATTTTATTATTCTAGAGGTTTTCGTGATAAATCACGCAATGTTGAGAGATGATAGTTCTAACAGGCCTGACTAATCTAATAATACTAAACCCTGTATTTCTTAACTTGACCACAGATATTATAATACTTATGACTTGACCAATGTAGTAAACAATCTTAGCACGACTTTTTAACGAAAATAGGCAATAAAAAATTATCATTCACATACAAATAATAATAATATTGTTAGAAATGGCATTTAACAACACTCTTAGGCATTATTCTGGCGATTTATCGACTTTACACATGGATAATTGAATAAAAAGACACGCTAAGATTGTTTACTACATTGGTCAAGTTAAAAAAAACAGGTTATAGACTTTAAAGCACACAATAAAATTTTAAAAGAATTAAAATGGTATTGGAAATCACAGGTAAGCAGGTGATATATTATATTTAATGATGTAGTTCAAGCAACAGGTATAGCATGACGTGTGTGGCCTAACTTATTAGACCTCGGCACGCTACTGAAAAGTCAAGCGAGGTGGGAAATCAACCTATTTTTAATATATTACCTGCGATTGTGTGAACTACTTATTTTTTACTTATTCTAAATTTAATGAAGTAAACACTATTAAATTATTTTAAAAGAGCAAAATATAGTTTCTTAGTACATTTGTACTGGTGATATAAGAACAGAAAATTATTTAACATTATTTATTTTCAGGTAATCCGATTCCCTGAACCGTAGTTCAAAATTCGGTAAGAAAAGATAGTCTCTGTTAACCACGCGTAGATTAGAAAATAGTCCCCGAACCAAGGCAACATTTGAAAATCATGAGCATCATGAGCCAAGCTCAGAGAAATTGAAGTTGTGGCGAGCTACTTGGGCAATGTATTAGATTCCCCTTTACTGTGGCAATTTCGAGTGTCGTAACTCCAGTTACGACACATAAAGGTCGCGCCCGTTTACGCCACTAACCAAAAACTCGTTTCCCCGAAAATGGGACTCATCGAAACGTTTACAGGTGGGGAGAGTGGCTAGTGATGGCTCATCAGATAATTGACATAAGAAAAATCAGCCACCCGCCTGTAAAAAACCTCGAAGTGGGCAAAGTTTCTTTTCGGACATCGTTGTTTCTTGACATCTAAAAATTATTTTCTAACTATATAGGTGTACCTGTTTTCGTAACGAAAGGAAAGCCGAATTAGGCTCCTGAATATTCTCATGCTTATAAAAAGGATTTCTCTTCGTAACGAGGCTTGTCCCGGAGACGGTGCTTTGATATGCAAGCGAGTTTTAAATATGAATAGTAACGTCGTCACACCTTCTGTTTTGTGTCGGATGCCGTGTTGTCCCACTTTTAGTTAGTAGGTTATGCAATATATCAAATCAACTATCTTTAATACAAGTTACAACTATAATAGTTTAAAGCTTTTTCCTTTACGTCTTTAAATTCTAAGATGCTAAGTCCATTTGAAAATGAAAAAAGTGTGTAGTGTGATGCTAGAGAAAACTACATTTTTATGTCAGAGGCATCACAATAGCATTATCCACGGAGGATACAAGAGTAACCTAGAATACGTTCCATTTCAGGTGAAGGTCACACATAAAAAGCTCAAGGTGAGCTTTCATTTACTTGTCCTTACACATTCTGAATTGTGTGGAATTTATTTATTGATTAAAGAAATGAAAATCTTTCATCATTTGAATTTCACACATAAGTTACTTTTTATTGCATTTTTCATGCACATTTTGAACACATTACACGTGTCGCTAGATAAATAAAAAACAAATAAATAATAATTATAAAATAAGAAATGTTTTATGGTTATTTGTATTTCAGCACAAACGTAAGTACTGAGACTGCCAAAAAGCATTGATGTTCGACAACTGACAAGCGAAAATGATGTGGGTATTCACTTTCGTAGAGAATGATTGTCGATATTACATGCACAAAGTGTTTTATTAGAAAGAGGTAGATGTTTTGAGTAACAACAACATAAAGAAAATAAACATAAAGAAAACCCACACTTGTTTACAATCTGTTAGTATCAACAGTCTGTGGGTAGCGTCACTGAGATTTTAATATTTATTGTCATGTTTTACATATCACTCAAATTTTTATTAAATAAGCTACTCTTTAAACTACCTATTACACTTACGAGACATCTACCTCTTTTGTGCTCCAGGTTCAATTTAACATGCAAAGAACCTGGGAGGATCAGCCAAGGTTTATCTAATACCTGTTAATGTCATTTTTACATTTGTTTTAATGCTTTCTTAGAACCGAATTTATAAAGCCGATTTTAATTAAACTTTGCCTGATCATTGCTTAATATTATAGTAGTTGAAGTGCATTTTTTTTCCTCAATTTTTACCACTTTACATTTTTTTTTCAAAAAATTACACTCAAGGACTTGAAGTGGCTGGACAGACAATGGCTGGACACTGTCAAGAAGGAGAGCAGTGGACACATTCATTAATTGGAGATATTATTATAATACTTAGTAGGTACCTTTTAAGTTTTCAGACTTTTTTAAGCTTTAGCTATCATTCTCTAAAACTTAAAGTTTCTATCTTTAAAATTCATAATTGTACATGGTTATGAACTAGCCCGCTGCTCTCCTCTTTTTTTATGATTATCTGATTATTTTATTGTTTCTTTTGCTATCGATTGGTTTAACACTTTTATTAAATTTTCTGTTCTACTTTGAGCGCTAATTACCTACATACATCTTGTCTCGTTTATTTTACTACAGTTACGTGCATACTTGTATCAGTCTGAGAATTTCGGTTTACTGTTATTTTTGTGTAAGAAAATTACCTCAAATAACTCCCATTCGCAAACACTCGTGCGAAACCAACGTGATTCTATACCTAAAACAAATATTAGCTAACCACACGTTTTCCGATATATCGAGCAGTCGATCCCCTCATGTCATACCTAATATAAACGCTCGTTTGCCGGTACGGTGCTTGGGAATTGGAAATTCGTTTAAAAATTCCTCTAAGTACCGTGTAAATTAATTGAAAACATCCAGATAGGTTAGGTTAAGAGGATCAGTTTTTGTGTTGTAATCATACTAATATTATAAATGAGAAAGTGAGTTTGTTTGTTTGTTATTCCTTCACGGTTTGACTAAGCAGCCGATCATTATGAAAATTAGTATACATATTGTCAGGGGTACAGAACCCAACATAGGTTAATTTTTACGCGGGCGAATTCACGGTTTTTTTTGTTACTAGTGATTGCTCGCAGCTTCCCCCGCGTTATTTGGGTTTATAGCCTACGACACTCACAACTAACATGGATTTCTATTGGTAAAAGAATTTTCGAAATCAGTTCAGAAAACTCAGAGATTACCCCCTATTAAGGATGGAAAGTTAGGAAAAGAGGAAGGGATAAAGAAAACTTATATTATAGAAAAATATGAATCGATGGCGAGAAGATGAAAAAGTGAAGTGAAGTGACAGTAAAATAGAATATAAAAACCATAAAAAAAGGAAACATAATAACTATTTACAAAGAGATTTTTAAAAAGAGTTCGCTTTGCCACACCCCCTACAAACTTTACCTTTCTATAAAATATTAATATACATAGAATAGATAATACAAGACACGTTTTGATCCGATAATCATGGTTCGTTGACACAGCTCCCGCTGTGCAGGCATATTAAATGCGAAGTCAGGACAGAGAGCATTATCATAAAATTTAGCGTATCGGAAAACAAAGCCATACTTCACTGTGCCTCTAGCCACAGAATAAATAATAGTACTATCTACTCTAGCTCCGTTGTTCGAGAATAACTTGAAACATTTTCGTTTCAGATATCGTCGGTCAATTTCCAAACCTCTTATTGTACGCGCCAAAAGGATGTGATACAATTCCCTCATTAAAAAAACCCACAATAAGCGGGGCAACTTTGAACGGAAATTCCGAAAATACGGACTGACGTTTTCAACCTTAAGGCGCTGTCCCACTGCTGCGCACGAAGAGGCTACGCACGTGTGTTAAGCTTTGCTTTGCAAGAGGATGTACGTGATTGTGTCCACTGCAACCCACGGACACGTTAACCATCAAGTGACGTCATTGATACGCGCGTGGCTTGTTTATTCTAACTAGTAATGTCGTTTTTGACAGGACTACGCGTTTCGTTGTGTCGCATGGACACTTTCATGGTAAAAAAAAAAACTATTGCCGTTGTTTCACTGAGTAAAAAGTAAAAGTATTTCGAACTTCGTTCGTCTGCGCGGCTCAGCCGTATTGTAATCGCCAACACGGCTGAGTCGCGCATAGTATAGTCATAAAATTTTCCGCATGTCTTGGTCTAATATATAACAACACTATGTATGTAAACATTAACAGAGTTGTATCAGTTTCATAGCTGTTATTTTCTCGTTTGCTAACTGCCGGCTCATGTTTGTCATCCGCTACGGATCCTTGTATAATTTCAATATCAATATTGCATTATTAACTATTATATTGTTTACAACCGGTAACTGTATTACAAACGGATTAAATGTTTATAATATATGTTTGTTGGCGCTGTGTAAAGTTACTCTGTTAGCTTTCAGGTAAACTTTGAACCAAGATGTAAGCAAACTTTGGGGATCACATTTCTCAGTTAATCGTATCAAGGGTATGGTAAGACAACCTTACATGAGTGCGTGTAAGTAAGGGTCATTTGAAGATAGTTACATCTACACTGGGCGTCAAAAATAAGTAGTACAGTTTTAAAATTGCAATTACTCTTAAACTATAGAAGTTAGAGTTTTGAAATAAAAGTCATTTTATAGCAAATTTAACAAAGTTTTCTAAAAATAATATTTTATTTAGCATTAGTAAAGTTTTACACTGAAAATTAAGAAAAAACTAAAAAGCTAACCATTTTGAAGTAACTATCAAGAACTTAATTTTTAAGTTTTGGGCCTTGTTCCCACTTTAGTAACTTGTGTTGCCGCCTCGGGCTCTGATGACATCTTCGAGCCGGTTTGGCATGCTGAACACTAAGTTTCGGAGGCGGTGTTAGGGAGTATTCACCCATTCTTCTATCAGGGCCTGTTTTAGAGCCCTGAGGGTGGCGGGGGGTGGTCTGCGTCTTCTGACTAGCCTCCCAAGCTCATCCCAAGTGTGTTCAATCGGGTTAAGATCTGGGCTTCTTGATGGCCAAGCCATCAAGCTGATGCCAATCTCCTGAATGTACTCTTGTACGAGGTGAGCGGTGTGTGGCCGGGCGTTATCATGCATTAGTATCGCTCCATCACCCATATTTACTAAATATGGCCCTGCATACTCGATAAGGATCTCTAATGCATATCTTTCACCAGTCAGACTGCCATTTTCTGTGACCACTAGCTCTGTGCGACCCTCTGAAGAGATGCCAGGCCATACGTGTATAGAGCCCCCGCCGTATTGAACTCTTTCCGAGATGCAACCTTGAATGTATCGCTCACCAGGTCGCCTGTATACTCTCCGCGTTCCATCGGAAGTGAATAAAGAAAACCAAGACTCATCTGTGAACAAAACTCTTGTCCATTCTTCTTCGTCCCATTGTACGTGTTGACGGGCGTAGCGTAGTCTTGCTACTCGATGCCCTGTCTCAAGTTTGGGGCCATTTGCTGGCCTGTACGACTTCAGGTTGGCTTCAGCAAGGTCTTCTCCTCACTGTACTCTCACTAACGTAGTCTCTTCGGGTCTGAAGAAGCTATTGCTGGACCTTAACTGCATTAAGGTGACGATTTCTTAACACAGTAGAGACAATTAAGCGGTCTCT
This sequence comes from Endotricha flammealis, assembly GCA_905163395.2. Taxonomy (NCBI): domain Eukaryota; kingdom Metazoa; phylum Arthropoda; class Insecta; order Lepidoptera; family Pyralidae; genus Endotricha; species Endotricha flammealis. The sequence goes on from LR990852.1 coordinate 22,139,812, forward strand.
CCGGTACTAGTGCACCTGGGTCTGCCATTACTTGGTCTCCTTAGATGGTTTCCAGTCTCTTAGTACCTTCGCTTTACTTGCTGGATCGTTCTTAGAGTTACACCCACCGTTCTTGCAGTATGACGCATACTGATGCCTACTTCGAGAAAAGTTATGATTCTTGCACATTCTTCTGGTGAAAGAGGCATGATTAGTGACGTTTACTCGCTGAAGACACATTTGCTTTTGAATTGCAATTGATTTATCAGAAATAAAGAAAACAATAAAAAACAAAAGTACAAGCCAACAGTTTAAAAAAGAGTGTTTTTGTTTATTAAGTTTTTTTTCAGTCAATCTTTAAAAAATGATATTATGCATGACGTTTTTATTAAATGAAATGAAATTGTCTTTTAACTTTTTTTTATTTGAAAGGTCTAGCTTCTGTAGTTTAGGAGATATTGCAATTTTAAAACTGTACTACTTACTTTTGACGCCCAGTGTATTTTATTTTTTACGAAATATCCTTTATGCATTGAGCGGTTTATATGTACATAATTTGGCGGTTTATATACAAGGCTATTACGAGTCGGACTACATATGGGAAAGGGTGCGCAAAAATATATTAGAAAAAAAAATCGCCCTTGCGTACAATTTGGTTCTGGCGCTTCAGATCATAATGTACCTAACCAATTCAATCATAAAAAAAACAAGTGTTTTAGTAAAACGCAAATATCGACGAATTTTTTTAAAGTCTCTGCCTAATTTGTAATGAAAATTTTTCAAAGTTGATTATCTCAAAAACTATTAGCTTTAGCAAAAAAGACCAAAAGATAAAAAGTGTTCAACTAGGTCATATATAACCAATTCAGTTATAAAAAAGCGCACCCTTTGCTATAGATAGTCCAACAGTAAAAAAAAAACCTGGAATCTATCAAAATTTTTGTAAGTCCTGCGTATTTCGTATAGTCCAACCCTATTATGTCGTGTTTCGTCTTTTTTAGGGTTTCCTAGTAAACTACAAGGAACCCTTATAATTTCGCCATGTCCGTCTGTCTGACTGTCTGTCTGTCTGTCTGTCCTCGGTCTAGCCCCTAGACGCTTAATGCTAGAAAGCTGTAATTTGGAATGTATAAACATATTATAAACAATGCTACAAAGTGCTAGAACAAAATTTTGAAAAATATATTTTTTTGGGGTGTCTCCTCTTACATGTAAAGTAGAAACTATTTTTTTTTCGTGCTTACCCCATGTTGTTTTTTATCGTTAGATAGGTCTTTTCAAAACATTGAGGGTGTGTAAAGATCATTTTTCGATACAATGATTTGTTTCGTAATTCTATTGTTTAGTAAATATATTTATATTCTATTGTAAAGTCTTATGTTTAGAAATTTCAAAAAGATCATGGTAGTAGTCCATAAGATGAACCTTCAATGAAAACTATAACGGTTAAGTAGGCTCTACTAGTTACCGAGTAATAGCCGACGAACTGATAAAATAAAATTTATTTGATGAAATCTTGCAAATGTGATAGAATTTGATATTGGACTCAACTGAAGGCAAGCAAAGCACAGCAAATACGGAACCCTACATTGTGCGTGGCCCAACACGTACTTGCTTGGTTTTTTATTTATCTTATAGCACCTACCGACCTAGTGTATCCGACGAGATGGCCACTATTTAGGTAAAATAAAATAACATTTAGAAAAAGAAATCAGCTCGACTTAGCGTTATTCATAATTTTAAAATTATTTTATTTTTTTATTTTTATGAAACCATATTTGTCATGTTTGAAACTTTACTTTTTGTTTTTTAACAGTCTTGTTTCGTCATACTCCTGTACCTATTCAGTTTGTTTGGTCGGTTCTGTGTATTATTTACCATTACTATACTTAACACTTCTTTTCCATCATCCTTCATTAAACCATTTTCTCCCTAGTTATGAAAGAAAATATTTTTATTTGGTGCCATAGGTTATCATTTACAAATTAATATACAGATAAATGTTTCGTAGTTTATTCAAAATTTAAAACCGGAATCTGCCACCGGACATCCTATAAGTTCTTTGACTAAGCAACGGCGGAGCTTGCTGGCATTTTTCTTCAATATTTGCGTCTCATAAATATTAATGCCAAAATTGTCTGTCCGCGTGACAACGTCCATAACTCAATGCCGTTGTTTACTGCGTGTTTTACGTGCCTTTCATTATCCCCACTGTCAACACTATGTTAGGGTGCGTTTTGATGAAGCGAAAGCGAAGAAATTCGCGTCGTCTAAACGCGGCCTTTGGAGATTCGGTTGCCCAAATGCTACTACCTAAATTTAACTACTAATACCTAAATTTTACGTAGTTTGGTTTTATCAATGCATATATTGTTTGTTTCTATGAAACAGGCGACTATCATCTTTCGCCAACATTGAGACCGACGTGCCCTCCGAAGCGCGGAGAAGCTCGAGATAACGAAATCCATTCAAACGCTGGCTAGGGTCGATCATATTAGAGTGCGACACACAGCGACGCCATCAAGTTCCTCAGAAATTACTAATACGAATTAATAATAGGCTATTTATTATATTATTCATTTTTTCATTTGTAAATTAGACCAAAAATGACAAAGATAATTATGCCCATTAAAGTTACGTGTGACGTCACGCCGTGTGACATTTTTTCGCACGGGGTGACGTCAAAGGCCCCCCCCCACTCATAAATTTTTATGCCTTGTATTTTGTTATTTTCTGAATAATCGAAAAAAGAAAAAATACGAGTCCAATATTTTTTATAATTTCAAATACGGACTAAATGTAATGTAATTATTTTGACCTTGGAATCAACTCTTTGATGTTGGATTGGGTTCATTTATCGAAAAAGTAACATCACGCTTCGGTCAGCATGCATTGGCCTCGTTCCTGGAGCCTCGGGATCCGGGAAGGAGACCAACGGGATTTGGCGATTAAAATAATTTGATGAATTTCCCTTAATTTTGCATTCCAGACTTGTTGTTCCTTCAAAAACTCGTTTTATCTTTACCACTCTGACGTATAAATCCAAGCATCAAAGGCGATCTGAACGGGAAAATTACTTACTCACTTTTGTGGTATAAAAAAACTTATCTTAGCACAAACTTAACTTTGGCACTGGACCTTACCCGGAAAGATTGGAAATTTCTCTATAGCATTAAGAGCGCGCATTCCGTACACTAGCGCCGCCATTTGAACGAGAGTGATCGCTGGTAAACGTAGATGATAAAATGAAGTAATGTTCTACTTATTACGCATTAGAATAGACGATGAAGATACTTTCGATAAATAACGAGTTGAGAAAAAAAACAGCCGTTTTTGTTTTCAATGCGATATTTATCGAACCAGCAACATTTGAAATGTTAACAAAGTCTACTTCATCGTCTATTCTAATGCGTACATAATAGAACATTATTTTAATTTTTCATCTACGTTTACCAGCTATCACTGTCGTTTAAATGGCGGCGCCAGTGGACGGAATGCGCGTTCCTACAGAAAAGAAAAAAATTAGCTATTCGTTTAAGTCCGTTATTGATCGAATTATCTGCAGTCATGCTTGCTGGAGGCAGTGATTCGTGTTTAAATCAATAAAAATAAATAAATAAAATAAAATCATTTATTTTGCATGTAGATTTATAAGAAATACTTTTACACGTCATTTTTTTAAAAATCCTACTAGCACTTCAGACGTGAATGGCCTGTTGAGAAGAAGTGCCGCAAGAAACTCAACTATAGCCTTTTTTTAAAAGCCATTACTACAGCCAAACATTATTATTTTATTTTTAAATTACTTAAACATGTAAAAAAAAATATTAAATAAGAAAAGAAAATTATAGTGACAACAAATTTTTATCTTTAAAATAATCTTCCACTTTATAATAACCCTTTTTCATCAAGCAACCTTTAATCGTGGATTTAAATTTATGTAGAGGCAAATCTATAAAGCTTTGTGGCAGTCTATTGAAATTTTTTATGCTTATACCTATGAAACAATTACCAGTCTTATGAAGTCTGAGGCTTGGTACGGCAAGCTTATGCTTATTTCTGGTGTTTAGGCTATGACAGTGGGTGAACTAATCTAAACTAACCGCATTTCTCCTCAAAGCTGTTCGCATTTTACAGTCGGTACTTTTTACTTTACTACCACGCTGATAGACGAGATTACAATGTGTAGCGGGAGCGATGGCGATGTGCTCGACCGCCACAAAGGGAAGATCTTCCGGCCAGGCTGGGTGTTATGCCTGGGGAACCGCGGCTCCGACAATGTATGTGTCGGAGGTTGTATATATGTTGCAGTCAAAACTCTTAACCAGTCAAAAGTACTATTGACTAGCAAAATCAGTCAAAAGTACTCTTGACCGTATACTTTAGTCAATAATACTTTTGACATAAATAACAGTTAAAAGTACTTTGGCCCAATGGAGCTGGTTAAAAGTACTTTTGACTAAGTGATTCTGTCAAAAGTGGTGTTGTCTGGTTGGATCAGTCAAAACTCTTAAAAAGTTAAGGTGGTCGATAAAAATAACGACAAACGCACATAATAAACTTTTATTTACTCATTATTAATGGAGAACGTGCTAATATTAGAACAAAAATGAGTAACTACGAAAAGAAAGAACGCTCTTTGCAAAGAATTTTAGCGATAGAAGATTATGAAAGATAGGCATTTAAATGTGATGTCAATTTTTAAGTGTATGTTTTCTTTGTATTGATTGTAATGCCAAATTTTTCGTAATAGACGATTTCACATTTAATAAACATCTTTTTTATTCACATCTAACGAGTTAATACTGATGCTATATTGCAGTTAAAACTACTTTTGACGAAGAGCGTCAGTCAAAAGTACTTTTAACCGCAAATTTGCAGTTAAAAGTACTAATAACCAATAATTTTCAGTCAAAACCACTTTTGACCAACCTGTAAAGTCAAAAGTACTTTTGATTGATTTTGCTAGTCAATAGTACTTTTGACTGGTTAAGAGTTTTGACTGCAACATATATATCTCCATATCGTAGAAACTTCGATAGCGTGATTCAGGATTTCTAAGTGTCGTCGTATATGACGTCATGTGTTCGCATTGTGAACTTTTTCTTCACTCTGTAGTTCTTCTGTATGGCGATAGGTGTCGCCACAGTACTCCCCTCCAGGATCGAAGGTCCGATGAGATGATGATCAGCAGTGTGTGCTTCTCGTTAGCTTGCCCAGTGAGTCGGGCTTGAGTGTGCGTGCTCCAAGTGTCCCAGTGAGTCGGGCGTGAGCGTGCGTGCTTGATGTATCCCAGTGAATCGGGATGAGTGATGTCCCAGTGAGTCGGGATGATGCATGTCCCAGTGAGTCGGGATGCAGAATATCCAAGTGAGTCTGGATGAGGAATATCCCAGTGAGTCGGGATGAGGGTTATCCCAGTGAGTCGGGATAAGGGGCGCAGGAACAGGTAGCTCGGTGAGTCGGCTGCGATGAACCTGATTTTCCCCGTAGCTGGAGTGCTGTGAGACTGCTGATGATGAGGCTTCAAGTTGAGGAGTGAAGAATGTGATGACGTCAGAGCTGATGAGGAGATAATATGATGGAGGAGGCTGCTTCCAATCATGTCGGGGTGATTGGAGCAACCTTCTCCAGCATATCATCGTTGAAGAATGTGATGACGTCAGAGCTGATGAGGAGATATGATGGAGAAGGCTGCTTCCAATCACGTCGGGGTCACCACTGTAGCGGGAGCGATGGCGATGTGCTCGACCGCCACAAAGGGAAGATCTTCCGGCCAGGCTGGGTGTTATGCCTGGGGAACCGCGGCTCCGACAATTCATAGAAACCGTATGTGTCGGAGGTTGTATTATATCTCCATATCGTAGAAACTTCGATTGCGTGATTCAGGATTTCTAAGTGTCGTCGTATATGACGTCATGTGTTCGCATTGTGAACTTTTTCTTCACTCTGTAGTTCTTCTGTATGGCGATAGGTGTTGCCACACATGGATTATTTTTCTGTTACTTTAGGTTACTTTTTATCATGTGGCTCGATGCATATTCAGGACCATCTCAGCCACAAGAAGTCCAATGCTGGACATACGATGCTTTTTACATTCTGGTTAAATATTTTTTTTAACATTTTTGTATTTTACACACAAAATAAATATCGTCCGCTAAACTATGATGAATGACAAAACTGCGCAGGAAGGTTTTGCAATGGCGACCGAGTACTGGAAAGCGCATCACAAGACGGCCGCCTATTGGCAGACGCCCTAAGGAAAGTCGCAGGTAGCCGCTGGATGCAGGCCGCTGCCGACTGTATATATCTGTATTACTTTAGTCAACTACTGTACAAGATGCTATCCATACTAATATTATAAATGTGAAAGTGTGTTTGTTTGTTTGTCCTCTCTTCACATCGAAAGTAATTAACGGATTGATATGAATTTTTTATTGGGTATAGTTTTAAGTCTGAAGAGTGACATAGGCTACTTTTTATCCCGGAAAACATCTTATTCTTACGGGAAAAAATAAAGTATAACATTATTTTTCATATTTTTTTAACGGGGATAATTTAAGGTCTGGAGAGTGACATAAGGCAGTAGCCTTTTTCCCACGGGATAAAGAGATGGGAAAAATTATTGTCATTTTCCCTTGACCACGGGCGAAGCCGCGTGTAACAGCTAGTGGTGCAATATTGAGTAATGTTTTTTTAGTGCCTACATCAGCAGTTGAAATATTATAAAATGTGCACCACAAAACAAACTAGTACCGAGGAAAAACCTTTTTAGACGGTTGAAAATTGATTTGCCTCCTTCAACTTTTTGTTGTTTGCGTGTTGGCAAGGGATACGGGCCTCCCTAATATATGGGAGGCTCGTATCCGTACGCGTACTCTGCCACGCTGTTCCAATGCAGACTAGCGTATGCCAGTGTATTTAAGCCGCCTGAAGGTCACGGACTTGTCTAAATGACTGTCCTCCGTCGATGGCATGGACCGACGTCTTTACCGTGCCCTCCGAAGCACAAAAACCACAAGACTTTTTTTTGACAAGACAAAGGCTTGCAGGACAGTCAAATGAGTTTAAAGTCAAATAAATTGTTACCAACTAGAGGCACCCGCGCAACATAGTTTGACAGTATCCCGCTTTCCCGTGAAATATTTTGTTGGAAACCTAAAACCTATTCGCCATTGGACTGTTCGCCGACAGCTACTTCGAATAATTAGTCGATTTTTATTATTTTCTATTCTTTGCCTTGATTTTCAACGCCGTGCTTTCATTGTTATGGTTTCCAAGGCCGAAATTCATTCAAAAAAATTAATCGCTATGCCTTGTAAAACAATTTAGTATCAATATTGCTGTGGGCAAGTGTTTCATTTCCGTGACTTATGTTTTCATCGCCATGGTATGATTAGGCAAGGAAAACATATACTATCTGTTTAAACTAAGTTGGCGTCTGTCAATCTTGGAATTCTTGGACCGCGACCGTCGATCGTGCGACGCGGTCGCGGCTACAGGACATAAGAGCGAACCATAGACATCGACATCATCATCATCATCATCTCAGCCACAAGAAGTCCACTGCTGGACATAGCCTCCATGGGACCTGCTGGCAGCGGCCTGCATCCAGCGGCTTCCTGCGACTTTCCTTAGGTCGTCTGACAACCTTGTAGGCGGGCGTCCAACGCTGCGTACGTAGTCGCCATTCCAGAAACCTTTTGCCCCATCGGCCATCGGTTCTGCGCGCTATATGCCCTGCCCACTGCCACTTCAGCTTGCTGATCCCTTTGGCTATGTCGGTTACTTTGGTCCTGCTACTGATCTCCTCATCTCTGATTCGATCTCGTAGAGAAACCCCGAGCATAACTCTTTCCATGGCTCGCTGAGTGACCGTTAGCCTTCTTATGAGGACGCAAGAAACCAAAAAGCCACGCTAACCCGACACTATAACAAAGACATCCCGGACATCCGCTTGTACGAGATTAGGATGGCTCTTAAACAGCGTAAAAACAACAACAAGGCGCCAGGCGAGGACGAAATCACAGCAGAGCTTCTGACAGCGGGTAGTACACCGGTGCTTAAAGACATGCAGAAGCTCTTTAATTCCGTTCTGTTCAAGGGCGAAACGCCTGAGGCACAGAACAGAAGCGTGGTAGTTCTTTAAAAAGGGTGATAAAACCTTCTTAAAGACCTATCTCGCTTCTGAGCCACGTCTACAAGCTGTTCTCAAGGGTCATCACGAGTCGTCTCGCTCACAAGTTCGATGACTTCCAGCCTTCCGAGCAAGCCGGATTCCGAAAAGACTACAGTACCATAGACACATCTATACGCTGCGGCAGATTGTACAGAAGACCGAGGAGTACAATTTGCCACTATGCTTAGCGTATGTGGACTATGAGAAAGCCTTCGGTTGAGACAGGGAGATGTCATATATCTCCGAAACTGTTCACGACCGCTCTGGAAGATGCCTTCAAGCTTCTGGATGGAAAGGATTCGGCATCAACGTCAACGGCGAGTATATCACTCACCTTCGATTTGCCGATGATATCGTGGTCATGGCGGATGGCGGACCATGCTCGAAGGCCTCAATCGAGTTTCCCAACAGGTGGGTCTAAAAATGAACACGGACAAGACGAAAATCATGTCGAATGTCCATGTCGCACCCGCCCCGGTCTCAGTTCGGAGCTCGATCCTCGTAGTTGTTGACGAGTACTTCTTGGACAAACCATCCAATTAGATAGGTCCAACTTCAAGAAGAGATCAATCGATGAAGAACTTTACAAAAGCGAGTACAAAAAAAAAAGGGTTATACATAAAAAAACACGCAATGAAAATTTTAATGAACCTGTTGAAATTCACCCTGTTGTAATATACATATATAAACCTTTCTCTTGCATCACTTTAAACCACATCAAAATCCGTTGCGACTAAGATCTAAGCATATATATGGAGAGACAGACAGGGGAAGTGACTTTATTTAAGACTATGTAATGATGATGATGATGATGATGGTTACTAAAAGACTCCTCAACTTCTACTTTTATCCTTCATAAATGGGTTTTTGAACTGAAAATTCAGTCTATCTACCATTATCATAACTTAACCATAAATAAAAGCAATGTACAAAAGATAAATTGAACATTTCCTTTATCATTATCTCTGAGCACAACACAATTTTCCCGCAGCAATGTACACTGTTATTCCATCTGGCGAATTGCCAACGTCAAACAGGCATTGTAATTTAAATCTACCAGACGCAACAAGTGCGGCCAACAACACAACCACCCCATTCACGGGGTGGATGCAAAACAATTCAGTTTGATCAATAAATAGTATTTTTTTATGCTTATGGGAATAACTGTTCATACTAATAGCTACCTTTAGGTACAGAATACGCATCGCAAATACAAGTCCATATAATGTTAATAGGAAACTTAAATGTTAGTAAAAAAAATAATTTTTAGTGTATACACGTGACGATTAGAGTATTAAATGAATGTGTTGATAACTCTTCACCCTTTGCGATGGAAGCCTTACGTAGGCCGGGAACCGAACGGGGCTATTCGCCGAAGCCCCGGCGGCGCGGCGAGCGATAACACATCATTGTGATGACATGTCATGAAATCTTTGAGGCCACCCGCGGCGGTAGTTCGCTGCTCTTGCCGTCAATGCCCTTTTCCTCGAGATCCCCACTTTTATGAGATACAAAATAACCTGTTCTAATAAAAATCCTTACTAATATTATAAAGGTGAACGTTTCTGAGGATCGATTGGATGTTTTTTACTGTTTCACGCAAGAAAACGGCTCGTTATAATAATTTGCTTGAAATTTGGTTTGATGGTACCTGGATTAAGACAAAGGATAGTTTTTATCCGGATTTCGCGGATACAATAGCGGGCATCGGTTAACATTACATATATTATTATGTATATATATATGTTGAGAGAGCCTGTTTTGTCGAATAAATGGTGAATTTATCATATAATTTTTTATAGTAGTTTCACTATGTATTAAATTGATAATATTTAAATTATTTATATAATATTGATTTAGCTTATTATTGTTTCGCGCAAATATTGAATCAAAAACTCGATAGCGTGGCTGTGTGTCGCACTCTAAAACGAACACGCAAGTTTAGCAAAGTCGACTCTAGCCAATGTTCGTCATCTCGTGCTTTGGAGTACCGTTTGTTGTCTGTTAAGCCAAGTCGAACCGCATTGAAGCAGCGTGGCATTGTACGCTCTAATTAATCCCTTCGATTTAAGGAAGACACTTATCAAAGCAATAGCCAATTATGGGTTGATATGACTACACTCGCTTCAAGAATTATTTAAGGAAATTAACATACTTGCCGTGGCGTCTCAATACATTTTTGATTGTATTTTGTATGTACGCAAAAACTATGATGTTTTTCTAAAAAATGCAGACTACCATAGCTTCAACACCAGAAATAGACGTAAGCTTGCCGTTCCGAGCCTCAGACTTCACAAGACTGGTAATAGTTTTATAAGCATAAAAATGTTCAACAAGCTGCCACAAAGTTTTATTGATTTGCCTCTGCATAAATTTAAGTCGACTATCAAAAGTTGCTTAATGAAAAAAGGTTATTATAAAGTAGAAGATTATTTTAAAGATGAAAATTTGTGGTCATAGTAATTTGCTCCTCTGTACCAAACAATACTTATTTTGCAATGTATCAAAAAACTTCGAACTACCTACTTTTAAATAATTATGTATATTGGCTTTCAAAAAAGGCTGTTTGTTGTGTTTCTTGCGGCACTTCTTCTCAACAGGCCATTCACGTCGAAGGTAGGATAAAAAAAAAAATTTTTTGACGTGCGAAAGTATTTCCTGGTAATCTACTTGTAAAAAATAAATGATTTTATTTTATTTTATTTATTTATTTTACACATGAAATGTCTTTGAAAATGACTAACCCCAATGCAATACGAAATGCTGATTAAAAAATAACGAAACACTTTCTGGAAAAAATGTGCCGCCCCCAACACCGCCGTCACATTACAAGGGTTCTCTGTGTTAACCACCCCTCGCTTCGTTATTCCAACTTTCATTCCTAACACAACATACAGGAAACCCGTATATGAAACTCAGGATTTTTCCTTAGAGAAATAATACTTAAATGTAGCGTAAATTCACAGTCTTGGGACATTTAAAAGGATTTTTTTTATTTGTTTACTACAGTACGACACAGTGAAACTAACTTATAGATAGGTAGCTGGAGAGAGAATCTATTAATTTATCGTTCCATTTTTTTTAAAGTCCTAAATATCTAGTCGTGGGACAGTGATCGTTATAGGCAACTTCGGCAACAATTAGTATTTTTTTGCATTATGATGTCATTTGGATACGTCTAGATTTTTATTAATCACAAAATCGAATATAATTCTAGTTTTTTTTTTATCCGAAAGAAAAAAATACATACAATGAAACACAGAACCTCCTCTTTTTTTTGAAGTCGGTTAATGAGGTGCCCCACCACTAGGCATTTACCCTATACAAAAATATCATCAACGTCCAGGCACTGTCAAGGAATGATCGCTACCGATTTATGATTAGTTTATACAAAAAATACATCATGTAAAGAAAAAATCGCGTAGGTAGGTACGTAATATTTTTAGTTTTTAAGAAAGGTATAATTTTTTGAAAAAACGCATTACCCAGTTCAGCACTTCAATAATTATGACTATTCAACTGTTATGAACTAAGTAGAGTAAATATCCAGTCGTGGCTCATTTTCAAAAAAAATCCGCATGTCCCACGACTGGGAATTTACCCTATCATCATGCACTTAGGTACTACATATACTTAGGTAACTACAACACCATTTATCTAGCGACACGTTTGTTAAACTGAACACTACTTGCGTCATCTGTCGCTCCTTGTTCACTACTTATAGTCAACTGGAAGGGGCTGACAACGAATGTACAGGAATAGAATGAGAGTGGATAAAAATATGGAATGATTGCATGAACGAAATAGTTGAACGTAATTAAAACGTTATTAGAAATGGACAAAACGTAAAGCACTCACCGAAACCGGAATGTTGGAGTCATCGACAAGCGAGTCAGTAACCAAGAGCTGGCCATCGGAGACGAGGAGTTGGAGGCCGAGTCGGTAGACGCCGACCACGCAATCGCTGGTCCAGCGGCAGCGAGTCAACAGCTGCACGGTCAGCAACTCGCCAGCTTCCAACGGCTTATCTACCGTCCACACGAAGCGCTGCAAATAAATTTTAAGATTAATAAACTTTATTGGTGCGAGTCCCACAACACACTCCCACAGTCTTATCTCCTGTATAGCTAAGATGAACAGCGACGAACTCAGTTCGAAGCAATAAAGTTTATTGAAGTCCTGGGGTAGAAACTACAGCAGCGCCGTCTAAGAAACTCACAACAACGGAGTAGCAAGTATTGAAAGTACTTTACTGATGCGGACAACTAATTATCACATAGCGTCACGTATAAATGGTTCCAAGGCTACTATGTCGCCTTAGAATCTTGCCCACAAATCACCGATGTTGAGTGTTGTTTCCAACTTGTAAAATTAAGTTATTCATATCTCATAATACAAAACAATTTCACCAACTGACTCGCTAAATCCAATTTCATTTAAAATTGTTTGCACACCCATTGTTGTTTCTATTTACGTTTCTACTAATGTAACTCCCACCCAAGCAATTCATTGTTAGATTGATAGGGTACATTGGAATTTAATAATATGAATTTTACAGAAATACATAATCAACTAGAAAGTACTAGATATTATCTGTGCGCTGTGTAACAAATTACCACCTGTATTGTAATGTAACGCATTCAGATGGCATTTGCATAGCGGATTGATTCAATTTTATTGGAAAACACGATACTGAAATTGCATATATGATGAGACACGCTCGACGGTTTGAAATGTCAGAATGATTTGCCCGTAGCCACTTTAATATGAGAGTTCATGAAAAATTACGAAAAAGTCCCGGCGCGGAATGTTAGAAAACAGACGAGATCAAACGGAGCGAGAGGGCGGATATTTTTCGTCCCCAATTCCTAAATAATGAACCACTTCGTAAAAATACCGGTATTTTGGCAAATTGTAAAAATAACGGTATTTTTGCAAATTGTAAAAATATTGGTATTTTTTAGCGGTGTGAGCTTTGCAAACAGATTTTGCTTTTATTGCTATTTTTTATTTGCTCAATTTCGTCGGGACCAAGGCGGGACATTTGGGGATTGCGGGTCTATTTGCCTACCTTATTGATCTGTAAAATTAAATAAATGTCATTGCCTTGTAGTTCTATTTATAGCTTATATCATTTTCATAATTTCAGACACAAGAAGTTCGCTGCTGGACATAATGCCTCCCCCAAACTTCTCCAACATGACCGGTTGATAGCCTATGTCCAGTCACAGACGTCCAGCGGCTTTTCTGCGATTTTCCTTAGGTCGTCCGAGCTTATTAGCTAAGAACAATCTTATTTAGGCACAGTATTAAATTTGTTTTTAAAACTTAAAGAATTACTTGCCCTTCGTTCAACTTTATCAAAGCTGTTTGATCGTTTTACAGAAGCACTATAAACGAGTAGTTCATTTAGGGTTTTGGAAGAAAGCGACCAACAAAATGTGAAATTGTTTTCAGTGTTTAAAGATCTTGAAAGTTTATGGTTAAGCGTACACTTGAAGCTTTGCGAAATTAAACTTTTAGTAACCGCTCACTGTGAAAGCTGTGAAGTGTTTCTGCTAAACTATGTTAGTACATTAACGGGAATTTCGTTGCCAATTTGTTTGCACATAAATAATGCTCACTCGCACGTTGCGCAACTGACTAATTTGGAATTTTAATGAAGTTTTTCAGCAATTTGACTTTGAAATAAATTATTTTGGCTTTTTTTACAGGTAATACATACATAAATTGCAAGCTTGTGCAGATGTAAATAATGACAACCACAAATCTATATTTTTACTCAAAATAAGCCAAATATTAGCTCTTCGAATCGTTACAATTTTTCCCTACCACCAGTTCAAATTAGTGGTAAGAAGAACTGGAAAGAAACTTATGAATTTATAAACTGGATATTTACTTATATTATTAATTATTTTTAGGCTTAGGCTTTTTTAGGCGTTTTAAAGGACATTTACGATTTTAATTTTATTATCATTTATTAATTTATAATTTTTCTGATTAGTTATTTTATTTTTATTTTCTTAGATAGTGGTTGAAACTTTTTGTTACATTAGTCTTCTTTCGCCCGAAATACAGGAATCTCCTAGCTCGGGCATATGTTTTATTTTTATCTTAGTATATTTTATCAAAATGTTTATTTATGATCTAAGTTTTATCAATAAAATTTTATTTATTATTTATTTTATTAAGTCCCAAACGGCATCGTTCAAAATGGATTTGTAAACAATTTGAGGGAAAAAATGATTGTTTGCATATACAATTATTTTAATTCACCGTACTGTTTGTTTGTGGAACAATACACGGGCGGTAACGATCCAATTTACATACAGTATAGTACTAATTAATTACGTCAAATACGCATAATGACAGGGAACGGACGAGGGAACCTGGCATTAGCCTGATTACAGGGTAAAATGTACATTACGCTAAGCGGGATGTTAATCTAATGACTGCTGCTAGCCTTTTTGAAAGCAAAGTTGCAAACAAACCTAAACTAGCATGGCTTTGATAAGAGGTATTCCGTTTTGATTTGATAATTTCACTAAGGAGTCACATAGACCATGTATCTTATCGATCAATCTAATGATGTCCCAGTACTGTTATCAGGAGGTCAATTCTCGAAAGAAAAATTATAAAAAGAAAAATTTATTAAATCTCATGTCAATGTCAAGCGCTGTCTCACTCTTACATATAGTAATTGAAACTGTTTTGGTTACAAGAAAAGACTCGCTGGTACTCGTCAGTTCTGAAAACTATAAAGGGTGTGTGTATCGGTCAAAAGATTGATTATTCTCTTGTTGAAATGACAGAAGTTGTGACATTTTTTCGCCGAAGAAACCAACATTTCTTCGTGACGTTACATTATTCAGTCGCAATTTCATTTTAGGTCATCATAAAACCTTTTTAATACATAAAGTATTCAATGTTTGGGTCTACCCTACAATGAGAGGGCTCAAATCGATAGGAAAAGCTATTGTGTGACATAAGGCCGACTTGGGGGGTAGATCTCGTACTTGTACCTCAAACATTAAACTTGCACCACCTTATGCCGATTAGTCGTGTTGTCGCCAGTCGTGCGTGTGATGGGGAGTGACAGCCACTCCGATGGGTATACGGTAAAACTCCCAGTTTCCAGTTCTGTAGGACTGTCTGTAGGTATACGCCACATATTTGCGGTTATAGTTAATGTCGTGGACATCACTGAAATCAGCCGTGAGTTACATAAAATGTCCTCGATTTTTTTTAAAATATCAATTTACTCTATTTTGTTTTACGATTCATAAGTGATGCGTGAGCTCACCGTAGAGTAACCTTAATAAACGTGGTTCTTCGCAGACCGCTTTATAGTGACTAATAACAACAGTTAAATCCAATCACGATTTTTCTATGACACGACTGGATGATAAGCAACAGAGCCGGGCTGTAAATAAACGTCTTTATTGTGTGAAAATGTGATCGCTGTTGTCAGTGGAAAGAAAAAAAATTATATTAATATGAACAGGAACAATTTATATTAAACTAATATTTTAAATGAGGAAGTGAGTTTGTTTGTTTGTTATTCCTTCACGGCTTGACTAATCAGCCGATCATTATGAAAATTTGTAAATATATTTTAAGGGGTACAGAACCTATAGGCTTTTTATCACGTGAAAGTATGTCATTCCAATGGGAAAATATTTTTTCTACTATAAAGGGCGCTGTATAGGATGCGGGCTATCGGCCGACAGATGGCGCCACAAAGTCACGCTATGGGTCGTTTTGTTGTCAAACGAGATCCATGTCAACTTGTCACACGTCAAACCTCAGTCTATAGGTGGTTCATGAAATGTTCCCAAGAAAAGTCATTTCTCGAAGGGGTAACATTGCCTGGCTGCCTAGAAGCCTAGATTTGAGCCTAGCAGATTATTTTTTGTGGGACTACCTCATGAGCCGTGTTTATGAAAATAATCCTAGAACTACGGCTTTAATTAAAACAAAATATCCGCCAGGAAATCGCAACGATTCCCCAAGCAACATGCAGGCCTGCGTGTTCTGAAAAATTTTAGGGCGCGCTTACACGAATGCCTGCGCCGTGATGGTGGCCATCTGGATGACATTGTCTTCAAAACTGAATTTGCATTGTGTTCTTTTAAACTTATATAATAAATAAAATATATTAAAACCAAACACTGTTTTAATATGATATTTTCAAAAATAAAATTTACCATGGGCCACCCTTTATAGTATCAATATATATAAAAGAGAAAATCACTGACTGATTCATCACGAAATCTCCGAAACTACAAGTGCCAGGAGTCTCAAATTTTGCATGGGGGTTCCTTTTGGGGCGTAGGTGCTCACTAAGAAAGGATTTTTGGAAATTCATCCCTTAAGGGGGTAAAACGGGGGTGCAAAGTTAGTATGAAACTTTGCCGTTTTTGAAGTTATTCGAATGAAATTCAGCATGAAGGTTCTTTACTGAAAAGCATGAAACATGAGTAAAATATTTTTTTTAAAATTCATCCCTTAGGGGGTCAAACGGGGGTGCAAATTTAGTATGAAACTTTGCCGTTTTAGAAGTTATTCGAATGAAACTCAGCATGAAGGTTCTTTATAGAAAGGCATTAAACACGAGTAAAATATTTTTCTCAAAAATCATCCCTTAGGGGGTTAAACGGGGGTGCAAAGTTAGTATGAAACATTGTACCGTTTTTAAAGTTATTCGAATGAAATTCAGCATGAAGGTTCTTTACTGAAAGGCATGAATCATAAGTAAAATATTTTTTTCAAAACATCATCCCTTAGGGGTTAAAACGGGGGTGCAAAGTTAGTATGAAACTTTGCCGTATTTTAGGTTATTCTAATGAAATTCAGCATGAAGGTTCTTTATTGAAAGGCATTAAACACGAACAAAATATTTTTCTCAAAAATCATCCCTTAGGGGGTTAAACGGG
Source organism: Endotricha flammealis (assembly GCA_905163395.2). Taxonomy (NCBI): domain Eukaryota; kingdom Metazoa; phylum Arthropoda; class Insecta; order Lepidoptera; family Pyralidae; genus Endotricha; species Endotricha flammealis. Next base: position 22,156,906 of record LR990852.1, read on the forward strand.
GGTGCAAAGTTAGTATGAAACTTTGCCTTTTTTGAATTTATTCGAATGAAATTCAGCATGGCGGTAAATGAGTACGTGTTTCAGAATTTTTCAAAATTCAACCCCTAGAGGGATGAAATGGGGTGACCTACTACCTAGGCGACTACACGTGTATTATCGAGGGCGCTCAACCTAGAAAGCTGAAATTTTGTATAGAGATTCCCTTTATGATGTTGACAAGGATAAAGATGGGATTTTATGAAATTCCCACGGGAAAGGGAGTAATAGGACTGTAAGTGTATTATCGCCGGCGCTCAATCTAGAAAGCTGAAATTTTGTATAGAGGTTTCCTTTATGATGTTGCCATTGTTGACAAGGATAAAGTTGTTTTTTTTTAAATTCACACGGGAAAGAGAAAAATATGACTGCACCTGTGTTATCGTGGGCACTCAACCTAGAACGCCTAGATTTTGTATTAAGCTTCCCTTTATAAAGTAGACAAGGATATAAAAGACGGAACTTTTTAAGATTCCCACAGGATTCGGAATAATAAGACTACACGTGTATTATCGGGAGCGCTCAACCTAGAAAGCTGAAATTTTTTTATAGAAATTCCCTTTATGATGTTGACAAAGATAAAGTTTTTTTTTAATTCCCACGGGAACGAACTTATTGCCATTTTTGCTTGACCACGAGGGCGAAGCCGCGGGCACAGCTAGTATATGTATATAAGATTACTACAAAAGAAGCATTGTTTGTTCGGAAATATGGTTACTTGATCAAAGTAGTGCAACAAAGCTACGCGAGGTACGAAGTTCGCCTAGTCAGTTAGTAATTCATAATTTTATGAATTACTAGCTGACTGAATCAAGAGAACCTGTAGTTTACTCCACAGCACGATAACTTTGCAGGAGACACAACGGTCAACGATCTCCGTGGCGTAATGGTTACCATGCCGCGCGCCAACCAGGACGTCGGTTTCGAATCCCGGTCGGGTCATGATTAAAAACGTACTTTTTCTGATTGAACCTGTGTCTTGGATGTTTATATTATATATTTGTAAAATATAGTGTAGGTTTATAGAAGCAATACAATTTATATACGTTTTATAACAAACAAATATATATATAGATAAACATCCAAGACTCAAACCAATCAGAAAAAGTTCGTTTTTCACCAAGATCCGACCGGGATTCGAAACCGGGACCTCCTTTGTGGCGGCGGTCCGGCGTGGTAACATCACGCCACGGAGGTCGTCGTTAAATGGAAATTTCATAATGTTACCCATTTCAATGTTTACCACATATCTACATATAATGTAGGTGTATAGAGTAAATGCATAATATGAATATGTATTCCCATCTCGTATGCAGATTATAATTTATACGATTACTGGGTTCGCGGAGCACGGAAAAACAATATTATTAATATCCGGGTATGACGTCAGACCCTTAATTGCTTTATTATTATACAATACGAGAGTAGTTATTTAAAATTGTCACGTTAAAAAATGTACTCGAGTGTTATTTTACGCTCCTTTAATCAAAATTTGTAATGGTAGATCTGCACTTTCGCAAATTTAAGCGAAAACAAGAGTGTGAATGGACTTTTTCTAATCTTCTTCATTTTTCCTATGTCTTTTAACTTCGTGCCTAACAGCACTTAACTTTACTCAACTTCCAGAGAGTGAAGAGCTAGAGGTTTACAGAAGTCAGTAGCGGCGCCAGTGCCGGCGCCGAAATTCACTTCAACCGTTTACACGGAGTCAACAGTCGTGGTAAGTTTTTTACAGTGAACACACGTCTGTTAAGTCAGTGAGGAAAATGTATTCGCGAAAACAGCAGAAACAACGACTGAATTATATGTTGAAAAATGTATCAATTTTGCTGTTGAATGAGTTAGCGGAAATGTTAGAATATGAGTTACCTAAACATAAACGAATTCGGGTGAGAAAATGGATTAATGACAGAAACGAAACTGGTGGTTCTGCTTTGTTGCTAAAGCAATTGAGATTTGAAGATTCTGCAGAACACAAAAGGGCCCTGAGAATGTCACCGCAGAATTTCGACGAATTGCTGTCATTGGTAACAAGCTCAAGCGGATAATCCTTATATCGTTATTATTGTAATTTTTTTTTTTAAATCATTTTATGTTTTATTATTGTTTCTAATTAAGTTTTTGTAAAATTTTGCGCCACCTACCTGTTATTTTTCAATTTTATTTCTCTACCCTAAGGTCGTCTGGAAGAGATTGCTTTAGCGATAAGACCGCCTGTTGTACTTTACCTACATGTTTGTACTTTTAATTTGTTGTTTTTTTTTTTTTGGTGCAATAAAGAATATTGTATTGTGTATTGTATTGTATAATCCGCTCAAATCGGAGCAGCCCATCTGGGGAAGGACCTCCACCTTACAAGAAGATCGTAGCCAAATAGCATTGGTTTCGGCCATGTTGTGTTCCTACGGTGAGTAAGGTCTCCAGAGCTCCACTTGGGGGGGTTGGGAGGGTTGGCAACGCGTGAGTGATACCCCCGGTATTGCTTACGTCTATAGGCTACGGTGACGGCTTACCATCAGGCCGACCGTATGCTTGTTTGCCTGTGTGGTATATAAAAAAAGCTCTATTCAACGACAGGACACATTCATGAGAGATGCTTTGCCAGCCAAAATAAAACTAGAGATAACGCTGACATTTTTGGCTTCAGGCATGTTGTATCGGTTTCTCAGTCACTTTTATCGTGTTCGTCCCGTGAACCGGGAATATTGAAGTCAGTACTGACGCGACAGTACTGTACTGACTTGAAATAAATTTACACGATGGCAGTGCCAGGTTCAGCACTGACTCGGCAGTGGGCTGACGTCAGTAACTGACTCAATGTAAACCTGCCTAGTAGAAATGAGTTAAACGTCATTTAAACGGCAAAGAACGGAATCCTTGTTTACGTGTCGAGGATAAGTTCTCTTCGTGGTGTAACACGTCTGCTGGTGTACCTCAGGGTGGCGTGCTATCCCCGTTATTATTTGCCCTTTTTATTAACTCAATCACTCTTCAACTTCAGTCTTCCTACCACCTTTATGCTGACGATCTGCAGATATATCGCCACTCCCACCTTGATGACCTATCTGCTAATATCGACCAAGTCAATCGTGATCTAGCAAAAATTTCTGATTGGAGTAAGTTGCACGGTCTGGTCGTTAATCCGAATAAAACCCAAGCCATACTTGTCGGCAGTCCCCGGTTAATTTCTAAAATTTTTGCCACTAATCGCCATTCTATCTTGTTTAACGGGGTCAACATTAATTTTTCTGACCAAGTAAAAAACCTCGGAATTAACATTGATAAAACTTTGTCTTGGGTACCCCATATAGCGGAAGTTAGTAGAAAACTGTTTGCAGCATCTGGTTCTCTTCGGCGGCTTCGTAATTTTTTACCTACTGACACCAAAATTGCGCTGGCTCAATCCTTACTTCTTCCTATTTTAGACTACGCTGACTCTTCCTTTCCTGATCTCAATCAAGACCTATTAAATAAACTGGAGCGCCTTCAAAACCTTGCCATTAGATTCATTTTCGGTCTTCGTAAATTCGACCACGTTTCTCAGTTCCGATCCCAGCTCCGTTGGCTTCCTATCCGTTTTCGTCGCAATTTACATATTGTTTCTCTTTTATATACGATCCTTTTCAATCCCAATACTCCCTCATATCTCAGAGATCGCTTCACTTTTCATGAAGGTTCTACGCTACGTAGTGCTTTAACTCTTCGTTTGAAAACTCCCTCGCATTCCACTCGATTTTACGGCGATTATTTCATTGTCCAAGCGGTCCATTTGTGGAATTCCCTACCTTTATCTGTGCGGCAAGCTCAAAGCGTTATTAGTTTTAAAAAAGCCGTAAGAAATCTGTATTTGCTTGAGTGTGATGGTAGGCATTAATTAGCTTTAAATGTTGTAATCCGTTATCGTAATATGTATATATTTATTTTTATATTTAATATATGTATAGTGTATTTATTATATTATTTAGTACCTAAGTATAATTATTTAAGTAGACTTTTATTTTTATTATTTCGCTGGTTGGGGGCCGCGCGGCTGCATGCGCAGTAGGTAGTGACAGTGCTGCGGATGCACCGCTGTGGTTCTAGCTTGTGAATTGTTTTTTGTTATTTTTTATTTTTTTTTTTAATTTAATATTATTATTATTTTTAGTCTCACTTTATGTTGTGCCACGCAACCCGTTTATAATTTCTTTGTCCATTTCCATTGAGGTTGTCTGGAAGAAATCGCTAAGCGATAAGACCGCCTATTGTACTGTTTAGTTTCTAAGTTTCATGTATTAATGTTTTGTTTTGGTGCAATAAAGTGTTTTGTATTGTATTGTGTATTGTATCCTTGGATTGGCAGAGTATTTCTAAATATAGTGCAGAGACGCGAAGTCAAGTGACAGTTTTTAAATGATACGTTTTATATAGCACATAATAGGAATATGTACTGATTCGTCAAAGTTATGACCACAGAAATCCAACCCACATTGCCTATCTATACAGGGTGATAGGTTTTAAGTCCTATTCCTTTAACCTCTATTTGCAACAAATTAGCCTCCATCAATAGGGGGTCGAAAGTGATAGGTTACCGAGATATTGGTGTCCTATATAAAAATTAATAGATCCCACAGAAGAAAAAAAACTCCAAACTGCAGAGATCGATTTCGATTTTCTATAACATGGGATGCCAGGGGAGGCTTCTCGACATATCCAGTATCGCTAATGGTACCTTTTAAGAAAAAAATTGGAACGGTAGGGTATCTTTGATCTAAGTTTTGTCACTTAGGACCTTTTTATTTCGGGGATAATAAACATTTAAAACCCGCATTCTGATTAAAAATACCTAGTTGCTAGTTCATCAGCTTCCAAAAATGTGTCACTTGAGTGCGGAGAAACAAATAGTATTTTAATTAAGGGGGATTTTCCATGGCAAGTCGGAAAAACCTAAAAACACCAATATCTCGGTCACCGGTCACTTTTGACCCCCTATTGATGGGGGCAAATTTGTTGCAAATGACATCTAGTTTAACCAGTTTTAAGGAATAGGGCTTAAAACCTGTCACCCTGTAAATAATATAGTTTCTTCAATCTGCGATAATTTCTAATATGTTAGCAATAGTGTCCCTTGAGGAATATTTAACTAAGACAGGTGATTGGCGTGAAAAAGGGTATTATGATATGACATGACGGCATCTTTAAATAATTAAAATTATGCGGATGTTTAATTTTCTAAATGACGTTTTCATTTCAGTTCAAAATACGCTCAATTAGCGACCCTGTCGGAATCGGAATCTTTCCGAAATCTGCCCGGGCCATCAGATTGCGAGTGGAGACTAATGGTACCAATATTTCAAGATCAACGAAGTTTCCTAAGACTTTTGCCAAATCAATCAACGTAATGAAACAAATAATTAGGACTTGCGATGTTATTGCAAATAAAACATTTATCTCGATGGCGTCGCGTCGCTGTGTCCTAAATGACACACGCAAGTCAAGCAACGTCGACTTTAACTAGTGTTTGGATGAGTTTCGTTATCTCGAGCTCCTCCGTGCCAGCTGCGGCCCTGTCTGTTGTCGATGGATTTGGTAAAATGGTCGCGGGCAAAGCATTCTAAATTTTGCGCAGCAAGGCCCTGATCAATGAGTAGGAGTAATACCGCGGTTTTATGGCTCGCCGGTAAAGCTCGCCGGTGTATAGATGGCGAGATACACAAAGCTTCAGGCTCGGAACAAGACAGGTTACCTCTCTCATTTAGACGCGACTGTTTTGCTCGCTAGTCGAGCAGCACTAACAAGCCGCGAGTGAAACCGCAGTATAGGCTCGTACGACGATCAGGGCTTTAGCAGTGCCTTCCTAAAGCATTATAGCTCCCATTAGAGAGTCCTAAAAACACAATGAACGCATTACCTTCTGACGCTAATATGGCACACAACTACACATTATCTTATTTATTCTATGACATTATACTCATTAAGAGAGCCCGGTGGTGTGTTGGTTAGTGATCCTACCTTCGGCACCAGAGGGTGCGGGTTGTATTCCCGCTCGGGGCAAACAAGTGTTGGCATTTGTGTTTGTTCTCGAATCTGGGTGTTTTCTATATATCTATATTTACAATAATGGATGCATCCCAGTAGTACCCCATACCTGTAGTTCTATAGAACTGTTGGGATATTCAACATGCTATACTAAACACTAATATGAGGCCCCAACAGTTCTATTGAACTACATGCCGTACTTGCCTCATATTACTATGTACTACTGGGATGCACCCACAATAATATACCCGTTGTCTGGTGCCCATAACACAAGCAGGTCAAACCTTCGGGACCAGGTGGTGCTGTGTGAACTGTGTAGAATTTATATATATGATCCATACCTGGTTTACGTTGATAAGGTCTGCATAGTCCACGATTATGGCGGAACACTTCTGTTCACCTGGGAACAAAATAATAAATTGTTATTAGACTTGTTCGTATTATTAACTACGCACTGCTTGTTAAAGTTAATCATGGTTTTAAGCATAATTCGGTGAATATATGTTATTAGACTTGAGGCTTTATTCGAGGCAAACGCTCGGCGCTAAAAAGGACGCTTGTAATTATAATCAATACTATGTACAAACTTTGACTAATAAATATTACTAGCTGTTACACGCGGGTTGGTCAAGGGAAAATAACAATAATTTTTCCCATGGGAATATATTTATCCGGTGTAAAAAAGTAGCATTACGTCACGCTCCACATCTTAATTATCCCCGTTAAAAAAATTAAGAAAAATAAGTTTTAATTAAGTTTTAATTAATTTTATTGAATTTCATGTTTTAATTATGTATTTTACCAATAAATTCGAAGTATTTAAAAAAAGAAAAATAATGTAATTCTTTTTTCCCCGTGGGATTGAGATGTTTTTCCGGGATAAAAAGTAGCCTATGTCACTCTCCAGACCTTAAACTATCCCGATAAAAAAAACATCTCAATCCGTTCCTTACTTTGTGAAGAGAGGGCGAACAATCAAACAAACACACTTTCACATTTATAATATTATTATGTATCAGTCGAGTTTGTTTGTGTGGGAATAGTTTTTTAAACAGTCAACCAATGAGGGAACTATGAAAAATTATTTTTATGCTAATGATGTCAACATGGTTATGAAACTTTGTAATTATACAGTACAATATGAATGCTATTTTAAAAATAAAAATTAAAGTAAATCTTGCAAGTGAATAAGAATAAAAATAAGTTTATTTACCATAAAAGTTATACAATTGGTTTACAGTCATATTTAGTATACAAATGCACTTTATATAATTTAAAACGGCGTTTTTGTTACCCTCATTCCTACCCTATTCCACACTAGGATACCCTGTGTCGTGGAAACTAGGTTCCTTCCCAAAGTATACATAAAACATAAAATAAAATACACGTGTGGTGTAAGTGTGAATGGTTACAAAAACTCACGTATAATGACCGAATCTCTGGTCAGTACCCAGCTTTATTAAGTATAACTCTATCCTAATTTGTTATGCAATGTTACGTTTACCTGTAGTGCAGTCGGGTGCACGTCGTGCTACACTTGCGGAAAAATTTTGGCTCTTATGACATAAAACTTAAGAACGGTATAAAGTCCACAATATGTGAAGGTCGACCTGCTCTTGGCTGTACCATCTAATATTGTTACCTCTAACAACTTAAAAATTGTACTTATACTCCTTTGTTGAGTAAAATTAACTTTTGGTTATTGTCTAAATTTAAAATGTGTTATTCTGATTTAGAAATTCTCCGTATTCACCCTAACAAACGATTATTTCATAGATAAGTTTACTAATATAGTTTAGCACCTAACAATAATGGGGGAGACCTGGTGACTCGTAATACAGGTTCTTCGGAAACCTAGCATAGGCACCAGTTCTTCACAATTACTTTAAAATGTACATACTTGTAAACCATACACAAACATATTTGTAATGCCTTGTTTTTGGGGAGAAAATAATCATTTATTTATTATTTATTTTGATATTTGCCAAATATAAAACAACTTTACACATATTCTACTTGCATATTAGTGAGAAAGATTGTTACTGGTTCCATCCACACTAGTACAAAATCCAAAAGAAGAACAACCAGACATGTTTTAAGGAATCCTAATAAGCATCAGCTAATTAAACCACGTACTAACTATGGCAGAAAAACAATACTATTTGAAGGAGCACTGCTGTACAACAAGCTGCCAAACACCATAAAGGAATGCCATAGTATACATACATACAGAAGGATACTCATGAAGCATGTCCAAAAGTGGAAAACCGTATGATTTTATAGTATTACCAGAGGAAGAATAATGGCGGCGATGTAATAATTTTCTGTTTTATTATATCTCATTGTAAATGAACTGGTATAAGTTTGTATGAGAAATAAATTTCTTTAACCCCTAACCCCTATTACTATTAATTCTACACGCAATATTTAGTAAACTTGTATCATATTCACGGGCACATATGGGTTACGGGCATCCTCGCCTATTTCAGTCTTCAGTTTTTAGTAATTTACAAATTTTCATCTAATTTAATTCATAAGTTGTCTTCTAAACTCTTGATCTACATAAATACTCCTGTCAAACTTTACATAATTTTAATTAATATCTGTGTTATAATTTACGTCTTTACGTCTGTGTGAAGAGAGGAGTTGTGAGATCAAATGACATTTAGTTAAGCATTAGCAGCCAAACGGATCAGCAAGCTGAAGTGGCAGTGGGCAGGGCACATAGCGCGCAGAACCGATGGCCGGTGGTGCAAGAGGGTTCTGGAGTGGCGACCACGTACCGGAAATGCATTGCATTTGTATGTCTACACACATTAACTATGCTATCAAAGTGGTAGAAAAAAATAAAACGTGTGGCACTCGGGGACTGCCGTGGTAAAGCTATTGCATAGTCACGGGCTCGAACTCACTCGTGGACGCGGCCAAAAAGCACGCAGTCTAACCTAGCATCGTGTCTAAAAGAGATAGAATCAGTTATGAGCAGTTAGCAGCTAGTCTACACGCATACGTCTAGTCGCACGCACACAAACACCGTGCCGAAGTCTGCCGAACTGAAACGACCTTAGACGATGCACCTTTCAACGCCGCGCGGAGGGAGATTCGGTCGCCGCGCTCAAAGCCAAATAAAAGCTGGATTTTTTTCAGGTGCCTCCCCGACGTGTTACGATGACAATTTAAATGTTTTTATCAGTCGTACCAGTCTCGAAGCCGCGGCATGGGCTGGGCTCGAGCGGCGCGCCTTTTCGTCACGCGAAATTAATTTCACAGTCTCACGTCCATAACATAAACTTAAACGAACCACTAGCGCAGCATGTTCCATGTACAATGACTTTAAAAAAAGGTAAATGAAATAGACGTTAGCGTAAAACAAAGCCATTGAGCTACAGAGCGTTTTCCGTAAGATGTCGTGATGTTGGCACCTTCAACACAATCTCTCTTGCTCTACTTTGCGAAATAGGACAATAAAACGAGCGGAATGTTTTTGTTTGTCATTTAAAAGCAGTGCAAGACAGATTGTGTTAAAGGTGCCAACATCACAGCACCCCTGCCGTGATGTTGGCATGCCGTATGCCGTATGATGTCCACACATCATACGGTGAACGGCCTATAGTCATCTTAGAGGTGTGCTAGACGACGACACGACACGACGACCGACGTCTACAAACGTCCATACTAGTTTGAAAATACTCCTAATTTCAGTAATATTTTGCAGGAACACAAAAACAGTCCCGTGACCCGCCTGGAGCCGACCGCACGTGCACCTGCAAACCTTACGCTTCTTGCTCGTCTCTCTAGCTAAATTTATATTGAAAACAGGATATTCTTGATAAAAACCGCTCTAATTACTGGTCGTTGGTCGACTGCTGGGGTGTCCACGTGTGGATTAGGTGAGACATAGCTTTGATGTTTACATGCAATGCCGCACGGATCGAAACGTGGCTGTCACAAAAGTAGACTAGATGGACCTTTGTACTTTTACGGTAATATCTTAAAACTTGGGACAGTCATATTAGACAAAAAATTAAACCCTTAAAAAAAACCTTTTGCAGGGATTATATCCTTTTTGACAGTTTAATTGATGGGTAACTACTGTATAATACTAACTATAGGAATAAAAGCTGCAAAACAAATGAATCAATTTAAAAAAATAATTTTCTCTGCAATCCAACCTCTAAATAATATTAAATAATCTGTTTTAACGTATAAAGAAAGAAAGTTTTTTTATTTATTTGGTACATTGGTTTTCCGCGGATAGAAATTATATTCACTGTTGACCTCGATGACAGAGAAGTAAAAAGAGCAAGTGCTAAGTTTCTTGCCAGTTTCTCGTTAGCACAAATCTGCCGTTTGAACTAGTGGTAGAAAAAAATTGTGACGATTCGAAAGAGCTTAAAGGCCTATTTGAATAAAAATATTTTGAATTTCTATGATAAATTCTTGCTGGCAGTCATCCCGTAGTACCCTGGGTCGGTGTGGGGAACCGCCAAGGATATTACAGGATACCCACACAACAGAATAAGTACGACCGCGTCGACGTTTTTGTTGGTCTCCAAGCGTCCTTTAAATATTCCTAGGATCATGCACATAAAGGTTATGTTTTAAAAAAATTAGAGAGCAAATTATTTTCACTGTTGACCTTGATGATAAATTCTGGCAGGCAGCCATCCTGTAGTACCTTGGGTCGGTGTGGGGAACCGCCAAGGATATTACAGGATACCCACACAACAGAATGAGTACGACCGCATCGACGTTTTTGTTGGTCTCCAAGCGTCCTTTAAATATTCCTACGGATATGCACACAAAGGTTATCTTATAAGTAGAGAGCAAATTTTTTTCACTGTCGACCTTGATGATAAATTCTGGCAGGCAGCCATCCTGTAGTACCTTGGGTCGGTGTGGGGAACCGCCAAGGATATTACAGGATACCCACACACCAGAATGAGTAGGACTGCGTCGACGTTTTTGTTGCTCTCCAAGCGTCCTTAAAATATTCCTAGGATCATGCACATAAAGGATATGTTTTAAAAAAATTAGAGAGCAAATTATTTTCACTGTTGACCTTGATGATAAATTCTGGCAGGCAGCCATCCTGTAGTACCTTGGGTCGGTGTGGGGAACCGCCAAGGATATTACAGGATACCCACACACCAGAATGAGTACGACCGCGTCGACGTTTTTGTTGGTCTCCAAGTGTCCTTAAAATATGCACATAAAGGTTGTGTTTAAATAAAATTAGAGAGCAAATTATTTTCACTGTTGACCTTGATGATAAATTCTGGCAGGCAGCCATCCTGTAGTACCTTGGTCGGTGTGGAGAACCGCCAAGGATATTACAGGATACCCACACACCAGGAGACGACGGCAATCTTGAGCGTTCAATTTTTCTTGTCTTGCATTGAAGGTGTTTCCAGACGATACGGGTGTCGTACGAATGTTGGTCCTGTACTAAACTCTGTAGAGTAAAATATCGTACTACATATTTTGTATGGGACCAAATTCGTACTACACATGATCAAACATAGTCCGTTACCTGGACGGTTCGACGGTCCGAATCTGGCAGTTTCTTAATTTTATATCTATGTTGTTATGTATAAAAAAATAAACACCGTTATTAGCCAGTAATAAAATTTCTTTGGCACATAAACGATTTATCCATGAAATACACGGGCTTAAAACTATAAAACAAAATGGACACTGTATAAATGATACATATATTACAATACTATAAAATGAAAAGAAGAAGGCTGGAAAGTTGGATAGCAGCGGGCCCACGGACAACCTTTCCTTCCGTAGATAATGCAAATTTTCTCTCAATAAATATTAAATCCTACACAAATCACACAGGGTCACAGGTACCGGATAACACAGTACAACAATAAAACTGTACAAACAAAAACAAATTGACAAAATATGTTAATATTGACCTAAACATAATACAGCACTACAGAAACTCCATCGGTGATCACGAGATGATAAGCTCTGACAGGCAGGAGTTCTATAATATTTCTTGTTAGTCTAGGAGACTCATAACCCGCACACCAGAATGAGTAGGACAAGGTTTTTGTTGTCTTCCAAAATGAATGAATGTTGATAAATTCTGGCAGGCAGCCATCCTGTAGTACCTTGGGTCGGTGTGGGGAACCGCCAAGGATATTACAGGATACCCACACACCAGAATGAGTAGGACTGCGTCGACGTTTTTGTTGCTCTCGAAGCGTCCTTAAAATATTCCTATGGACATGCACATAAAGGTTATGTTTAAAAAAAATTAGAGAGCAAATTATTTTCACTGTCGACCTTGATGATAAATTCTGGCAGGCAGCCATCCTGTAGTACCTTGGGTCGGTGTGGGGAACCGCCAAGGATATTACAGGATACCCACACACCAGAATGAGTAGGACTGCGTCGACGTTTTTGTTGCTCTCCAAGCGTCCTTTAAATATTCCTGTCGACATGCACACAAAGGTTATGTTTAAAAAAAATTAGAGAGCAAATTATTTTCACTGTTGACCTTGATGATAAATTCTGGCAGGCAGCCATCCTGTAGTACTTTGGATCGGTGTAGAGAACCGCCAAGGATATTACAGGATACCCACACACCAGGAGACGATGGCAATCTTGAGCGTTCAATTTTTCTTGTCTTGCATTGAAGGTGTTTCCAGACGATACGGGTGTCGTACGAATGTTGGTCCTGTACCAAACTCTGTAGAGTAAAATATCATACTACATACTTTGTATGGGACCAAATTCGTACTACACATGATTAAACATAGTCTGTTACCTGGTCGATTCGACGGTCCGAATCTGGCAGTTTCTTAATTTTAAATCTATGTTGTATAATAAAAAAATAAAGACCGTTATTAGCCAGTAATAACATTTCTTTGGCACATAAACAATTTATCCATGAAATACACGGGCTTAAAACTATAAAACAAAATGGACACTGTATAAATGATACATACATTACAATACTATAAATGAAAAGAAGAAGGCTGGAAAGTTGGGTAGCAGCGGGCCCACGGACCAACCGTTCCTTCCGTAGATAATGAAAATTTTCTCTCAATAAATATTAAATCCTACACAAAGCACACAGGGTCACAGGTACCGGATAACACAGTACAACAATAAAACTGTACAAACAAAAACAAATTGACAAAATATTTTAATATTGACCTAAACATAATACAGCACTACAGAAACTCCATCGGTGATCACGAGATGATAAGCTCTGACAGGCAGGAGTTCTATAATATTTCTTGTTAGTGTAGGAGACTCAAAACCTTCACACCAGAATGAGCAGGACGAGGTTTTTGTTTTCTTCCAAAATGAATGAATGTTAATAAATTCTGGCAGGCAGCCATCCTGTAGTACCTTGGGTTGATGTGGGGAACCGCCAACAATATTACAGGATACCCACACACCAGAATGCGTACGACCGCGTCGAGGTTTTTGTTGACCTCCAAGTGTCTTTTAAATATTCCAGTATGACTTAAGGCTGAACCCAATATGCGATATCAATTCTCTATCACTGATTGTTCATGATTGACGAGTATTGATTCGTAGTTTACTTACTATATTTAAAATACAATGCATTGAATTGGTTAAAGAGACGCGTGTGACCTTTTCAATCTAATATTGGAAAAAACGATTGAGATCGCATATTGGGTTCGGGCGATACACACAAAGTCAAATCATTGAAAAGTAAAAACAAGATGGGCAGCCATGAAAGTGTTCATCCGAAACAACGAAACTCGTAGTCCTGTCAAATAAAGTGTTATGTGACACGATCCTGTGAATCAGCAATTTCATTGTACGAAAAGGTATGAAATGTCTAATATTCGTGCGTGTTTTAAACGTAATTGTTTTTACGCCAGACCTACGATTAACGCATGCGAATAATCGCAGTGTGTACAGAGCTAAAAAATAAACAAAAGAAAGTATAAAATACCGGCAAAATGTGTATAGGGTTCCGTATTTGCTACCGGTCTTGGTTTGCTTCCAGATGAATATTTTAAGGACAATGTAATTAGTGCAGGCATTATGATTAATCAGCTCTATCGGGCTGAGTGATCAATTTACTATCTAAACTTCATTATTTATGACATTGCCCGGACATTAGTATAATGCTACATGCCAATTAGCCAATTTGATAATAAAGCTAAAGATTGGTTTATATTGGTTTTTCAAATTCAAAATATTTTTATTCAAATAGGCCTAATATAAACTCTTTCGAATCGTCACAATTTTTTCCTACCACCAGTTCAGACGGCAGATTTGTGCTAAGAAGAAACTTAGCACTTGCTCTTTTAAAATGGTATTAATAAGATACAATTACACTGACTGAAAATATAAAAATAAAACAAAATATCTGCAATTTCTGATGACGAAAAATTTAAAAACTATACAAATAAATAAAGATTACTAACACAATAAATGAAGAAAAAAAAGCGTATTAATAAACTGGTACACAATATATTTACCTACATTTAAAGGTGTAAAAATTTAAGTAAAGGTAGAAAGTGTATATACAATAAATGCATATATATATATATATATGCGCAATATATTAAGTACCTCTCAGTAGGTAGACTTGTGTTTGGCGTCTGTGCCGAGTTTATCATTCTAGCTATTTTTATCATTTAGATAATCGTCAATTCTATAATAAGCCTTTTTGCTGAGTGAATATTTAATGTAGGATTTAAACCTTTTTCCTAGTAAATTCAGCACGTTTTCAGGCAGTTTATAATAAAATCGAGTACTATTAACAACAAAACTATTTGAGGTCTTGGCGAGCCGGTGCTTAGGTATAACTACTTAATTGTTTATTTCTAAGATTTACATCCGAGTAGTCACTAGACTTTACAAAATGTGCTTATATACATATATTATATTTTCATAAATATATTGAGATGCAACGGTCAGAACATTAATTTCTTTGAAAACTTCCCGTAATGATTCTCTGAAACCCATATTATAAATGGAGCGGATAGCTCTTTTTTAGGGTTCCGTAGTAAACTACAAGGAACACTTGTAGTTTCGCCATGTCCGTCTGTCCGTCTGTCCGTCCGCGGTCTAGCGCCTAGACGCTTGATGCTAGAAAGCTGTAATTTGGTATCTATATATATAAAATGCTTTGTTCTGACTGACTGAGAATCAACGCACAGCCTAAACCGCTCATCGTAAAAATCTGCAACATGGCAGGTGGACCTATTATATGACGTAGGCGTCCGATAAGAAAGGATTTTTCGAAATTCGATCTCTAAGGGGGTAAAAAAGGGGCAAAAGGTTACTATGGAACAACTTGATTCCTTGGCCCAATCTACTTCAAATTTTGCATACAAATTGTTGAAGAGAATTGATGGAAGACGTGATTCTTATTTTATTGAAATTCTTAAAAAAATGTATTTTGTGGGTAATTTTCTTCGAGTTGATATCAATACTCCTTAGTGCTTTTGATTACATTACATTTCATTTTGACACATCCGTGAAGTAAAGTGTGTCATCTGTCATGTAATATTTTTATAAATTGTGAATATACAAACAAAACCTCATCCTAGAAACAAAATGATTTCATAATGTCGTCGTACTATTTATTCTGTTTGTGATCTCGGAAAAACAGCTAAAATTCTAACTATGTATAAAGCGGACTGAATCATATTCATAAACAGTAAGTAATTAACGTAATTAAATATTAAATTTTATATTTGACAGGGTTCAAGTTAAATTGGTCAATGGTTAAATGGCATATTGATATTGTCTCTTTCTCATTTACAGGAAATCTCATTACGTCGACTCGCTCTATTATTTCGTAGTGTTGTTGTAGGGATGGTTGTAGGGATGGTTGTAGGTATTGAAATACCGACATACTTATACATTTTTTTACAACAAGTGGTTTGAAAACAAGCTCAGGAATATGGATCATTTGATATTAGGTGATTACTGTCGACTATGGAGCACATAGATTCTAGGGTCCCTGACCCGTTACCGAGTGCAGTAAAAAGCAGAATATTGCGAGAAATAGTATAAGGAAGGAGTTAGATTTTTTTATACCACAAAGGTGGCAAACAAAAATTTCGGATATTTCACTCTCCGAACGAAACGCATTGCTGCTTCACGTCAATATTCTGTAGAAGTGTGGCACTTAACCGGTCGGGCTAGTCTATTTTATAAACGCTTACTCCAAAGATTGTAATGAAAAGTGTATAAATAGAAAAATAATCATCTATACATATGAAAATGTTTTGTCTTGACCGTAGAGACCTGAAACCTGGGTGTGTTCTGAAAAGTGTGGTGTCCACGGCAAAGCGGGATAAACGCAAACGAAGTTGCGCAGGTTTCTCTAGTGTATACATAAATTAACAATGCTAACAAAGTGGTAGAACAAAATTTTGTAAAATATTTTTTTTGTACTGGTAAATTGGGATTGAAATTTTTTGACCCCATGTTGTGGGGTATTGTTAGATGGTCTTTTAAATTATGATAGGTCATTGATGGTGTGGGAAGGATCATTTTCCGATACAATGATCCGTTTGCGGATTATTTGGATTTAACGTGTCAATTTTCGTTTTGCATGGCGGTCCGGGGGGACCCTCTATCTCCGAAGGTCTTGTGTTTAGAAATTTGAAAAAATTCATGGTAGTAGTCCATATAGTGAACCTACAAGGAAAACTATAACGGTTATGTAGGCACTACTAGTTACTGAGTAATAGTCGACGAACAGATAATATAATAAAATTTCTTTGATGAAAACTTACAAATGTCATAGAATATGATATTGGACTCATTCGCAAGTAAGAAATGCGTACCTAGCCAATACGGAACCCTACGTTGTGCGTGGCCCGACACGTACTTGCCCGGTTTTTTTGTAAAATAAATATTGTCTCAATATCGGCTGCTTTACCCCACAGCAGTATGCCTTAAGACATGATGCTATTAATGTAGCTAAAATAAACTAGACGCACTGTCGCTACATCAGTCATTCGCCTAATTCTCCTGATCGCGTACGCTGCAGAACTGAGTCTGCTGGCAAGTTTTTTTTATATGGGAAGCCCATTTCAAGCCTGAATCCAAGGTAATACCAAGAAATATCGTCTCATTTAGGTACAAAATCTAATTTAGTACCATCGAGAATAATGTCAGTATTTACCTGACGAACATTTGGCAAAGTGAATTATACTACTTTAGTTTTATTTGAATATAATAACAGATTGTTGCAAGTAAAACCAGTTTTGAATAGCAGAGAGTGCACCATTTATATTGTTAGTGTTGCGACACTGGCGATTAAAATTAAAAATCAAAGAAGTGTCGTCAGCAAATAGCACTGCTTCAATATCTGTCATGTTCTTGACCATAAAAGGGAGGTCATTAATATAAATAAAAAATAGAAAAGGTTCTAAGATCGAGCCTTGGGGCACCCCAATTCTCACATTGGCACCCTTAGATTACACACCGGTGATAAGAGTGGCGAACTCACAATTGGGTCCACTTCGCCTCCAAAAATATTTCAACTGTACAAAACAACACATTGTATATGATTATTTAAATAGTTTAATTTTAATTTATTTTAAGTTAAATGACAATAGAGATTTAAAAAAAATAATAATTAAATATGTTTGTATTACTCTGCCCAAAAGTCGATGGACATTATGTACTAATGCCCGGGCATTTTGATTATTTGAATAATAATTATTCTCACATCGCCCTCTCATATTGGACATTTACCATAATGCCCGGGATAATGCCCAATTAATCACATTGTCCATAACACATTATTCTATGATATTTTTAATTTTATTTTATAAGTTTGTTTATGCTATTATTCATTATTTATTATGAACTAGCGAAACCCGCACATCTCGTTTTCAAATATCCCGCTTTAATTTTTGCATGTATTATACATGTCATGTAGACCTTCCTCTTATACCACTCTATCTATTAAAACAAACCGTATCAAAATCGTTACGTAGGTTTAAAGATCTAAATTCAAATTCAAAACTTTTATTCAGAGAATAGGTTTTCACAAACACGTTCTCTTGTCAGAATATACAATAATAAATGATTTGTATAAATTAATCTACTCTAAACCATTTCGGAAACAAAGCAAAATGACCACTGGTAAAAAGAAATGGCGAAAGAAAACCAGTTACGGCCTTTTTGTCATTTAAAAATATATTGTACTTTTCTTTTTTCTTTTCTTTTTCAACATACAAAGGGACATACAGACAGCGAAAGCGTCTTCATTTTATACTTTGTTCTTTACATAGTTCATCTTTACATAGTGTTGTCAATGTTTTAGACCACCATACGTATAACAACACACACAATGGGGAGGGGGCGAAAAAATTGTTCTCACTTTTATCCTACAACAATTTTTTTTCAAGATTTATCTCTACCACTTTGTCAAAATATATGTAGACATGCACTAATTACAACTTTCTGGTATTAAAAGCTCCTAGGGGCTAGATCGCGGACGGACGGGCAGACGGACATGGCGAAATTCCGATGGTTCCTTGTTTAGATTACTTAGATAACTACGGAACCCTAAAAAGCGTTGAACATTTCTAGCCAATGAGCTACAAGCTACAACTCCTTTCAATGTGTTATCAATTCGTCGTTTTATGATTAAAGTATGTTTACCGTGGATGTAAACTACAAACAACAAACCATTTGTGTAATTAATGCTATTGATTCTTTTGTCATTTTGCCGTTCTGTAGTGACATGTTCGTTGTCTATTGTTAAATGTTATAAAGCCTAGCCTAACATCAAACCCATGTAATAGTATATTTGCCAGCGATCGATAACGTAGCATGTTGCAAATACCAAGTCAGCGTTTATTTTAAACAGTCAGTCAGCTGTCAAGAATAATGTCTAGGATTCCTTGTAAACTATATTTGGCATAAAAACTCCAAACAATCGTTTGATATAGTACTAATATTAAGGCGAAAGTTATGTGGATGTTGGTTACTTCTTCGCGCTCAAACGGCTGGGTCAATATTTATGAAATTTGGTATGTTGGTAAGCAGATACCTTGGATTAACAAATAGGGTACTATTCATATCGTAGATAAAGTGCGCGTTTCCCGTAGCATTTCATCAAAAGTCTGATGTAGATGGCGCTGCTGTGCATAAATAAATACATACACGAAAACGAAGTTGCGCGGGTTTCACTAGCAAAATATAAATTAATAAATCACTTTATTTAGATAAAGCTACTAAGCTGCAATCAAACCCAATCCACCCCAATCGTTAAATTTCACTGGAAAATTATGCCGAGTGTTTTAAAATGGAATAATATAAGTCGTACACATTTATTCATAAGTAGATGTTTTTAGTTTTTATTATAGCTTCGCTATATGAACTACTGCTACGGAATTTTCCAAATTTCTAAACACAAGGCTTTTTGAGATAGAGATAGGCACTCCAAAAAAGAATATTTTTTAATATCTTGTTCTACCACATTGTTAACCTAGACCTAGAGTTATGACTGTGTGTGTATACCTAAAAAATCATACCAAACTACAGCTTTCTAGTAAGTGTCTCGGCGCTAGACCACGGACGGATGCGGACGGACAGACGGACATGACTTTTTTTATATTTTTAATATCTTACGTTTGAATGTACATTGTTAAAAAAAATATCTCTTGCAGACGATATCCGGAGCCTGCGACATGGTGCAAAGTGATCGATGAATATTGAGGAGGCGAGGGTACAGCTGCCTACCCCCTCGGGGATAAACCGTATGTATGGATAATGTTCTAGAAAGTGAAATAGGAAGTACATGATAATAAAACAAGAGCGCAAGTTTATATTGAAGCAAGCTTGCTGAATATTCATTAAGGAGCTTTTCTACCAGAGATCTGCGCGGGAATGTCGTGTGAGAATGTCTAGCTGTGCTGTGAAAATCTCAATGTTTCCACCAAAGCTGTGCGAGAAAAATGTGTCTATGGAGTGGCTGGTACAGTATGTCGCTAACCTCGCATTCATCTTTCACTTGTATTGTACGTACAAAAACCTCGCTTCGCTTATAAGCCGTTCCCACCCGAGCTAGGCATGGTAAATAAAGCGATGGGTTGAAGGAGATGTCTAATTTTTCTATAGAATCTTGTGCCGCACGCAAGCAAGCGGGGCGAGGCCGAGTGGAGTGTAGCCGGGCGGCACATCTCTCCGCTTTGGTGAACACTGGGACCCCGTTTTCACCAGAGCTGTGCTGAGCAAAGCAATGAAGCGATTCTATTAGTTCTTGAAAAACACTTCCCTCGCTACGCATCCTCGCACATCACTGGTAGAAAAGCTCCCTTAGTTGGGAGTTGGGTGTAATGTCGTATCCAGTTCGCGTATTATTTGATATCGAAATGCCGGTGCGCCGCCCCATAAATAATAATTTACACTCGCGTATGTCAAAGCAGGATTCCGACAAATTGAATAAGCTTCTTATTGCTCCAGATCAGCCAGGTTACTGTTCAATAAATTTGCGATTTTAATTTTTAGCAAATCCTAATTCGTAGGTACTCTTGAAACTATATTGCTTAACTTGAGACAAGACAGCTTTATGTCAGTTATGTACCTACTATATTATTCGTGTTGATATGAAATGTGTTTCCGCCGTGTTACAACTTACAAAACTCGTTAAACAAATTCAGAATAAATAGGACGAAGTTATTGAAGTATGGACCAGTTTGGGTCGTCCCCCGGCTCGTTACATTTCGGATAGAGGTCTAAAGGTTTATTGAATAGTTCACAGAACGGTTTTCGAGTATATCTTGAGGTTGCACCATAATCCCGGAGTCCTGATTTACGGGTTTATCTTTGTTTAATTCGTTGCAAATATTTAAATGTATGTATACAACACAAAAATACAAATGAACCGTTTCAGAAACAGCAATGGAAAAGGAGAGGCAGACTTTTTATAATAATCTTCCAATATTCCATTAAGTGATAGGCTTTCGTATGAAGTAATTTTTTGATGAGGCTAATAATCTTTCCAAATGGTTTGATGTTTTCAGGCAGTTTATTATAAACTTTTTACGGACATTGAATAAGGACCAGAGCTATGTAGTACTAGTTAAGTTAGTATATTAGGTTTTTCAAATTATTTTAATAGCGTGATTCGTAGCGTCTGGGCATGTCTTCCAGTGTGGTAAAATAATTTAGATGTTTCCTAATAAATTTACAAATTTCTAATAGGTAACAGGCAAAGTTAGAATTTAAAAATTTTAATATGAGGTTTTCCCTCAGCTTTCGTAATTATTCGGATGTATTTTTTTTTTAAGAATGAGTCTAGGCTAAAGTCAGTTTTTTCTATTTCTTACTGTTCAGGATGGTGGGAACTTGGAAGGAAAGCAAGGTAAATGGAAGAAATCAAGTATATTTTGGTGAAAGTTAGGAGGTAAAAATTTAAAGAATGACAAGAAAAAATGGACGTATAAAAAGTTTAGGGAATGAAAAGTATAAAAATATAGATGTAAATAATTCGGTTTGCCACACATACACTTTATTGTTAAAAACTTAGTTTAAATTATAAGTAGTGGTTAAAAAAAAATTATTGTATTATTACATCGTAAGGAATAGCAGCTACATAGCCTTCAAGCAAACGACGAGTACTACTGGACGTTTGCAACTTTTGATTGAGTTTGAATGGGGCGGCGCTCTGTGTAATCGTGAACAGAATTTTCTCAGCACTACATAATCACATGAGTAAAAATAAACCGCGGAACAGAGGCTAAACTTCATACAATGTCGCTGCGATGAGTACACGCACACAAGCATGTGTACGTGACGAGCGCTTTGAGGACACGCAATACACGCGCCTCATGCTTGTGTGCGTGTCCTCGGCGCGCGACGTTGTATGGAAGTGCAGCCTCTGTCCGTCAGTTTATTTACTCATGTGACATAATGATGCGGTGAGAAGAAAATTGTTAAAAGGAAAAATTTAATTCAAATAAAAAATAATTCCTTTTACAAACCGAACAGAGAAGTAAATAAAAGAGATAAGGCAGTTATAGGCCCTCTTTATATAGTACTTGTGTAACATGCAAATGACGTTAGGATTTACGGTTTTCAGTTAGAAAGAGCACTCGGCCTTATTTCGAAAGGACGTGGGTTCCAATTCCAATCCCAGGTGAAGTTTTACTTTCAAATGATATTTTTTCAAAAATAAGAATGGTTAGTTGTACCGTAACAACTATAAAATAAAAACAATTATATTTATTTAGAAGTGTTGAGGAGTAGATAACACGAAGAATAGATAAATAAAAGAAGCATTTGGTATATAAATAACCTAAGCCCATGGAGTTCCAGTGCATTGTCCTTTTTTAGGACATCGCCAAACGCCTTCGTGTAACCACATGTGACCCCAGGCCCAAGGCTGACCGCTCAACATTTTTCTATTGGCATTCGGTGAGACGCTTGGAGCGTCCCTTATAGTTTTTCCATGTCCGTCTGTCTCCGAAAGTCTTGTGTTTAGAATTTTGGAAAAAATCATGGTAGTAGTCCATATAGTGAACCTACAAGGAAAACTATAATGATTATGTAGGCTCTACTAGTTACCAAGTAACAGCCGACGAACTTATGAAGTAAAATTTATTTGACGAAAACGTACAAATGTCATAGAATATGGCATTGTACTCATCTGCAAGCAAGAAATACAGAACCCTGCAATGTTCGTGGCCCGATACGTACTTGCCCGGTTTATTACTTTGGTTTTAGTTTTTAGTTTGATTTTTAATGAAATATTTAATATTTATTTGTGTATTGCCATTGGCTTTTAATTATAATATCTCAATAAGAAGAATAGTAATTTTTAATAACTTTTAAATTATCTGTAATGTATAGGTACATAATATTATATACGGAGGCCAAAAACATAAGTGACATTGCAAAAAAATCGAATTGCTCAGACAAAGCAATATTGATTTTTAAATGAGAAAAGATATATAATTAAATCTTGCGCTAGCACACATAACAATCCAGATGCGAGCCGAACGGCCAAGTGTAAAGTCAGTTAAAACTTTAACCACGATCTTACACTATAATAATGGAAGTTTTCTTAAGGTGCTTCACACAGGTACACAGCTTTGTTGTGTTTTGTGCAAAAATTTCTACATGTTAAATGCTTTGTCCTGAATTACTGAGGATCAACGCACAGCCTAAACCGCTGATCATAGAGACTGAAATTTGGAAGCTGTTGTCTTTTTACTATGGCTTAACATCCGATAAGAAAGCATTTCCGAAATTCCAACGGGGAAGCGCAACACGCTAAGTTACACAGATTTCGCGTTACATATAGTTTTGTTGATAAAAGTTAACTAATTTGTAACGGTTTGTAACTATTAAAAACGTTAGGTTACATTATGGAATAATCGACATCAATGTCACCATTTATACCTTGAATGTTCGCCAACGTTTATTTTATTTTCTACTACCACACTGAATGTTAGGTACTATTTGTCACATAACGCTTTACAACAGCGGTGGGAGCCTTTATATTTATAGTTTATGTTATTCGATAGTATCGTAAAGTCTGTACGTTTATTCACCTTGATTTTTTTCAGGCGATAAACGGTGGCTATTATGGATGTAATCTTAACAGGCGGTGATCACGCTCGCCGCTTATATTCTGTTAGCCGCCACTCAATAAAACTTTATTGAGTGGCGAAAGGTGCAAGGAACTCCTTTACTTGATATTTACGACGAGTAACAGATTTTGGTAGGATTAAAATTAGAAAATTAATTAAAAACGTGCTTCGGAGAGCACGTTCAACTTATTTAATAATCGGAATGAACAAACGTTTATATGACAAATTCATAATTAAATAAAAAATACATTCTCTGTTGTTATTACGACCGTCTGCCCAGGTCACAAACAAGGTTATAATGTCTGTGGCCTCGGTTAATCTTCGACATAGAAAAGATAACAAAAGAAAAGATAGGTAATATTATACGGAGTGTCATAATCTTCTTAATAAAAGCCCACATGTATGCGGGCTTTCAGTCGCCGGCACCGCTATTATCTATATATATCCAATAGTGCTTATTGCGGATCTTGTGTCGAAATCCGGACCGAAATGGAATATTATAATGATTTACATAACTGGGGTTTACATTATTTTCACGCTGAAGTGTAAGTGTTTATGTAAATTTCCGTCGATCCTAGGAGTATTTTTTTATACCGCTAAGATGGCAAACAAGCATAATCAGATGGTAAGTGGTCACCTTAGCCTATGGACGCTTGCAATACCAGCGGTATCACTCGGGCGTTGCCGATCCTGTAAAAAAAATTGAATGACCCTTTGATATGGTATACGGTTCTTACCAGGGCTCATGATTTTATTAAAGTATCCAACTAATTCAGTTTGTTAAAAGTTTGTATGCAACTTCGTTTGCGTATATCTCGCTTTCCGTGGGAATTTTGAAAAATCCTTTCTTATTACACCCTTAGACGCCGTAAGGAACCTACATTCCAAATTTGGAATCTCTAGACCCAGCGGTTTGGGCTGTGCGTTGATATAAGTATAGTTAAGTCAGTCAGTCAGTATCAAACCGGAGATAGAACTTGCACGGACTGAACTGTTATTTTCTCGCATCTATTAATTTAGGATTTGGCTATAACACTATTTAGATTGACATCCCGTACTTAATTTCTGTATGTATTTGGATCTGTATTTTGTTTAAAAAATATTTTATTGACAATGAAATGTATTGAGGACAAAAAAGGCCGTAACTGGTTTTGTTTCGCCATTTCTTTTACCGTAAATTTGGCACGCGTCAATGGTTTTCACGCCATAGTGCGCAAAAAGATGTCATCTCTACTACATCTGTGGTAGCAACAACAGCATTCTAAATAGCGAGACCGAGTTGACTGTCCCATTCAGGCTCAATGGATTGCAGTCGCCATTGGCAGAGAAGGGTGATGTCATTTTATAACAATTTTACTTATTTAATTCATAGTTTCATTTTATAACAATTTTACTTATTTAATTCATAGTTTTTATGATTTCGATGTTACTAACCCCTCTATGGATAATTTAAAGTCCGAAATAAAAAGTCATTTATTTATTTATTTTACTTTATTTACCAGTGGTCATTTTGCTTTTCTTTCCGAAATGGTAGTAGTCTATAGAATAGATTAGTTACATATTTTATGTTATTAATGTTATCTTTGATGAGACCAAGTGTCTTGAATAAATATTTTGAATTTTGCCTCAATTCGTAGCTGGTTGTAAAATTTTTAAGGCCGACTCTATACAGGCGCACTTCACCACGTTAACAAATCCAGCATTTTGCAAAACGAATTTGGAATTCTGAGCGTGAGGGTTGTTTAAAGTGCACTGTATTAAATTATGCCCGATGCAGCCTCCGGACAAAGGGAGTTGAGGGAGAGGACCCCGGTCTGCGACCCTCGGGGGGCGGCGCGCGGCGTCGGCGGTGCGTTTGCCATGTTGAGAAGGGTTTCTTTACTGTATTAATTGGTTTACTATTAATTATTACCACTTATTTACATCTTGTCTTAACCTTTTTACAGGGTGACGTCATTATGGAGAAATACAGCCTTATAATAATTATCCAATTTATTTCCAATTTCACAATTTACAGCATAATAGTATTATAATTGAAATGATTTAATGTTATAATAATTTGATTTTCATTAAAATCTTATACATTTAATTAGGGGAATACAGCCTTATTTTGAACAATAAAACGTGTAAAATCTTAAACTCGAACAGAATATTTCTTTTAGATAAGTACCTGTAAGTTTAACATTACTTAGTCTGAGGCTTTTCCGATTCTTCTGAGGCAGAAGAATCGGGGAAAAGTCTCAGTCGTTCATCAAAGAACTTCTGGAAATAAAGGACAGCAAACTGAGAACACAAATCAAAAAGAAAATATTCGCAAAAACAGAATTGTTACAAAAATAAACTCACAATTTTAGATATAGGAAATGATAAATACAAAACATTATGATGGGAGAGGCGTTCTCTCTGAAAATGAATACAAAATTAAAAAAGTATTATTATGTCAAAACAGCAGCATGTAGTCATAAGGTGCTGCCAGATGCCAGAACGCAAGAACTAAACAAAGTTAAATCTTATTTTTTCTTTCGTTTGGCAATCAGACTTCAGACGAAGATTCCATTGTGACATCTTTTAGTAATACATGTGTGTGTGTGTGTGTGTATGTACATAAATTCAAAGCAACGTATTCTATCTCGACTCAGTATACAGTCTCTGAGACAAGACGCCGCAAAGAAAGATGATTGCAAAATTTCTTCAGAAAAGCGGATTTTGAAGTCAACACGATATAGCACTTTTAAAAGTTCCTGATCATAAACAATCAATCACTATGCACTTTAACCAATGTCAATGTTTGCTTCACATTACACTATACTATGAATCAAACGTTGAAACACACAGAAATTCATTTTTTTATCACGGGCCCCAGTTTACGCTATCGAAGTTGGCGCCAAGTTAGGTAAATCTTAATCATTATTATATTTGCCGAACAAACACAACTCTGTTTTATATGGTTTTATACGACACATTAGAAGTAATAGATGTCATGTTCAGATTTTTGATCGAAGAGGCATGATTATTAATCCATCTATGAATTACCAAGCAATGACAAATACTAAGGAAAAAGAGAAACATTAAAACGAAATGTGATAGGTAAATAAAAGGTAATATAATTACTATAAAAGTCTTATAGATAAACTTCCATATAATCGTCATATGACGCTGACATGATAAAAAGTCAGTATTTTAAGAACAATCTTCTTCTTCAACCTTTAATGTAAAGCTGTGTATAAAATGTTATATAACAGGTTATAAGAAGCATATGTATAATGTTTAATTAACTAAGGCCTCGGGGTAGATCGGGAGCCGTAAGGTGAGGCGGAGTGGCCCTGGTACTCCGCCACGGGGCTAAGGACGCTTAGTACGCTCGGGCACAAAGCCCCCTGACATTCCCTCAGAAAATATTGCTTTGTTTTGACGTAATAATGCATTATTGTGTATATAAATTCTTCTATCCCGACAATAAGATTATGAAAGCGATCGTTCATTGTATGAGAAACATTATATTTAATATTTTTATGGTTCCATATGGAGCGTGCCATGTTTGACATATCTCTTGTTGATCGCATACCGAACGTCGAAATTCGGCGAAGGTCTAAATTCGAGGATATTGGTGTGCGAGTCTGCAGGCTGAAGTGGGGATGGGCACGATACTTGGCCAGACGGGAACCCGACCGATAGACCAGAACGCTGACAGAATGGTACTCTCACAAGGAACGATACATTTCACGAAGTCCGTTTCTACTCAGTAAAACGGTAACATTTGTAGAGCCGTACAAAATGTACCTCACATGATGGAAAGCTTGTGTGGAAAGCTGCGCCTTTCCTGAGATGTAGCAATTGGTATAACCGTATATCTATTGAAAGCAAGTCTATATACATTGACTAGAGAAACCCGCGCAACTTCGTTTGCGTTTATCCCGCTTTCCCGTGGGAATTTCAAAAAATCCTTTCTTATCGGTTGCCTACATCACACACCCAAATTTCAGGTCTCTACGGTCAAGACAAAACATTTTCATAATGTATACATGATTATTTTTCTATTTAAATACTTCTCATTACAATCTTTGGAGTGGGCGTTTATGAAATAGGCTAGCCCGACCGGTGAAGTACCACCATTTTACAGAATATGTGAAATATACGTGAAGCAGCAATGCGTTTCGTTCGGAGAGTGAAATATCCGAAATTCTTGTTTGCCACCTTTGTGGTATAAAAAAAATCGAACTACTTCCATATACTATTTCTCGCTATATATCCTGTCTTTTCCTATTATAGGTCGGCAACGGGTCAGGGACCCTAGAATCTATGTGCTACATAGTCGACGGTAATCACCTAATATCAAATGATCCATATTCCTGAGCTTGTTTTCCAACCACTTCCATAAAAAAAAATGTAAAAGTTTATGGGTATTTCAATACCTACAACCTCAGCCTACAACCATCTCTACAACAACACTACGAAATAATAGCGCTCTATGTGAGAAAGAGACAATATCAATATGCCATTTAACCATTGACCAATTTAACTTGACTCCTGTCAAATATTATAAAATTTAATATATAATTACTTACTGTTTATTATCAATGAATATGATTCAGTCCGCTTTATACATAGTTAAAATTTTAGCTGTTTTTCCAAGATCACAAACAGAACAAATAGTATGACGACATTATGAAATAATTTTGTTTGAATATTCACAATTTATAAAAAATATTACATGACAGATGACATTCGAACGAATGTGTCAAAATGAAATGTAATTGAAATCTCAGTCAGTCAGTCAGTCAGTCAGTCAGTCAGTCAGTCAGTCAGTCAGGACAAAGCATTTTATATATATAGATTAATATTTAAACATTTTAATCGCTTTGATTTAAAAAAAGTTATAGAAGGTATCTGCTACAGAAATACATCATAATAATAAGTCAAAATTTCGACTCTCTCGCTATAACGATTCATGAGATACAGCCTGGTGACAGACGGACAGACGAACAGCGGAGGCTTAGTAATAGGGACCCGTTGGCACTCTTTGGGTGCGGAACCCTAAAAAACAACATAGGTATCTGTGGTCGCATGTACAGTGGCATTGGCAACGTGCGGTAATATTTATGGTAATTCAGCTACGAATGAACGTTGAATTCACTCGGGCGAAGTGTTGTGTTGTAGCAGGCGGCGATAGCGGATGTCTGGAGCGAGAAACCGACGTATACATCACTTACCGCCTTTTTCCATTATTGGCGTGTAAGTCTCTCATAGTTTATTTTGTCAATAAATAAGGTCCTAATTTATTAATGAACAAGACTATATGGGTTACATATGATCGTTTAAGCAAGGAAATTTTAAAAATCTTTGTCAATTCAAAGCAAATGCAATTTCTTTTCCTCTGACGTTCGTTAGAACCCACACAAGGTGACTAATGACATACACCACACTATGCACCTATATCTAGACGTACGAGACATATAGGACAAATAGGTCAGGCTACAGTGCTGGAAAAAGATTTATGTATGATATAGATTTCGGTTCATGGAAATTAGAGAGGTATACGCATGGACTATTATAAAGATGAAAAATTTGAAAACGAACAAACTTTAAAACACCAAACCGCTCACTTTCGACCTCATATTGATTGAGGCTAATTTGTTGATAATGAGTTAAACTAGAGGTGGTGGGAATTTTACTATGAACTGGTAAATGGGCTGAATTTTTGCTAATAGCTCGTAAATCGGCTGGCTCGACCGGAGCAATACTACCCCTCGGGGCAGTATTTCTTACAGATTATCAAAATTCTAAATATTTATTCACAGAGTAGGTCCTCACAGACACTCTCTGTCGTAAAAGATCACATTACAGATCATATCACTGCATTACAGTATTATATTATTTATGTAATTAATCTACTCTATAAAATAATACCATTTTGGAAAGAAAAGCAAAATGACCACTGGTAAAAGAAAACCAGTTAGTTACGGCTTTTTTTGTCATAACAATACATTTCATATTTTTAAACATTTAAAAAAATACAGATCAAGCTACATACAGAAAATCGACGTGAAACAGCGGTGATACACCGCATTATTTCGTACAATGAGTAAGAGAGCCGTAAGCCTAATCGCCAGCATCCTACTCCATTTTTAGGGATCCGTAGCATACTACAAGGAACCCTTATAGTTTCGCCATGTCCGTCTGTCTGTCTGTTTGTCTGTCCGCGGTCTAGCGCCTCTAGAAAGCTGTAATTTGGTATGTATACACATATTAACATATTTTTTGCACACCTAATGTTGTGGGGTATCGGTCTCTTAGGATATAGATAGGTCTCTTCAAAACATTGATGGTGTGGAAAGATCATTTTTCGATACAATGATCCGTTTCGGAATTATTTAAATTTATCGTGTCAACTTTCTCAACTGAAGGCAAGCAAAGCACAGCAAATATGGAACCCTACATTGTGCGTGCGAAGATCGAACCTGGTGCCGAAGGTAGGGTAACTAACGCGTCACCAGGATGTCAATATCTATTACGTATTATACAGAAAACGTCACTGAACAGTGTGGTGGAATCAATAAATTGTGTAAGTTTCTCCGCCGGTAGCCGACAAACTTTGCCGCAAGTCCTAACTTTAGATTGCAAACTAACTGACACGTAAACCATCTGCGGTGCAAACTTCTCAAATAAACTTCTCCCTGCAAATGCATTAGGCTCAGGTTAATAAAGCAGACATCTAGAATGCAATCGCATTTTCAATTTTAAAAACAGTCAACTGCCAAGTTCTTATTCGTGAATTCAGTTAATTATATCATAAAACTTTACTGTTTGATAGGAGTGCATTACAATTCCAACCCATTTCTGTGGTATGAAATATAAGAGTTCCATTTATCGATTCAAGAGTAAAGCTGTTTTTACTCAGGCGAGCCGAATTTGAAAAGTGTAAATGTCCAATCGTGGGGCATGCCTATATATGGGACATTTTTTATGTTTGGTATTTAAAAGAACGAGGATGCGATTTTGTGATTATAGTACCTATTTAACGATAATAATCTTAGTTATATCATCCTGAAATTCCAAAACTTGTTAATAGTTGGCAAAGTTGCTTGTTTA
Organism: Endotricha flammealis; assembly: GCA_905163395.2. Lineage (NCBI taxonomy): Eukaryota > Metazoa > Arthropoda > Insecta > Lepidoptera > Pyralidae > Endotricha > Endotricha flammealis. The sequence continues at coordinate 22,187,625 of LR990852.1, forward strand.
AATCATATAATAAATAATAAGCTGTCCCACGGTATTTAAAAATTATAAAAAAATATGTATGTCGAACTAAGTTCTGAAATTTTATAGATCCACACTTCAGCCACATGAGTAAATAAACTGACGGATGCTTCAGCTATCCATAGGTATACCTATTCACTGTGTCTCTAGAAATAACATGTACGGAAGTAGACAAATATATTTTTTAAAAACGCTTAAGGTGGTACGTTTCGGTCCGCGCGGGAAATTCAAATTTTTGGGGTTTTTTTACAAAATGCATCTCAATCATTGACAGAATTTTCGTGAAAATTGATTTGGCGACAATACAATATATCTACTGAAAAATTGTCAAATAAATTATAAATATTTAGCTCTTCTTATTATGAATGTCCACGATGCATCTACCCTATAAACGTGCATTACGCACATTCATAACGAGAAGAGCCAATATTTAAAAATATGATGATTATTCAGTGGATATATGTAATTGTATTTGTTGTCGCCAAACCAATTTTCACGAAAATTCCATCAATGATTGAGGTGCAATTTGTAAAAAAAAAAAAAAAATTGAATTCCCGCGCGGACCGAAACGTACCACCTTAAAGGCGCTGTCCCACTGCTGCGCACGAAGAGGCTACGCACGTGTGTTAAGCTTTGCTTTGCAAGAGGATGTACGTGATTGTTTCCACTGCAACCCACGGACACGTTAACCATCACGTGACGTCATTGATACACGCGTGGCTTGCTCAACATAGCTCAACGCTGTCAACGCCATGCACGCAGTGAATGCGAAATGAACAGCTTGTTCCACAAAGCGTGCACATCGCTGCGCACGCTGTGGAAACGTAGACCCACGTAGTCATCCACGCAGCTGTAATGTGCCACGTGGCCCACGTGTCCGTGCACAGCGTGCGCAGCAGTGGGACCGCGCCTTAAATGTCCCATTACTGGGAAACACACTACTAGCTGCTGCTTGCGGTGTTACCCGCGTATATTTTATACACAGCAGCGCCATCTACGTTCTAAAACGCCAGTGGACTATCAGACTTTTGACCAAATCCTCGGATCGAAGTACACGTATTTTTCCGGATAAAAAGTACCCTATCTGTTAATAGAGGATATCAGCTACCTACCTACATACCAAATATCATAAAAATTGGCCCAGCGTGAAGAAGTAACAAACATACACACACACTTTCGGCTTTGTAATGTTAGTAGGATTTGTATCACGACACGAGTGTAAACACTGTTTAAATTTTATAAGTACACATTCTAATGAGAACTTGCGCGTGGATTTAACATGCGAAGGCGTATTCATTAATATTGTTATAGCCAAATAGGATATTTGACACGCGTATATTTATTTAGATTAATTAGTTAAAGTTATTACAGTTTCATATGGTAGGTTGAAGCCCCCAATTATTAGCAGTAATGTTTCAAAGAGATTAAGGAGATAAAAAAGATGATTTAGTTATGTATAATGCATATTTATATAAAAGACTAGGTGCTGCCCGCGGTGTTACCCGCGTTTAATTTTATGCTTAACCATCTACATCAGACTTTTGACCAAATCCTACGGGAATCGTGTACTTTTCGGGATAAAAAGTGGGTAACACATAGGGTATGTGTCAATCGAAGGTATCAGCTACCTACATACCAAATATTACAAAAAATTACCCATCCATTTGAGCGTGAAGAAGTAACAAATATACACAAACTTTCGCCTTTATAATATTAGTAGAAAAGAAAAATATTAAACATTTCTGGGTACAGATACAGATTATATTCAATTAAAAAAATATATATTTAATCACGCTGCTGATAAAAGCGGACATTGCTCGCATTTGGGACTTTCTTCATAGGTACATATTCAATCATGCAGAAGCTTGAGATAACGAAACTCATCCAAACACTGGCTAGGATCAACGTTGCTTAGCTTGCGTTGCGTAGTACTATTATTTTATTCTGTGCTTGCGTGTTCGTTTTAGAGTACAACACACAGCGACGCCATCGAGCTTCTCTTTATTGATTATTATTTTTTGTTTTTTATTACAGAGTGGTATACCTACTACAATTTTGTCTGGTCATTTATATAATACTAGTAAAAAGGACTTTCAGGTCTCTACCGGTCAGCGGTTTAGGCTATATTGCGTTGATACATCAGTCATTGAAAAAAACATTTTATAATTGATAATATATTTTTTTATTAATACTTTTTATTACAATCATTTAATTTGTCTTGTATTGGTAGTGCATTTATGAAATACTTTTACCGGGGAGCTACCACCCTCTTACAGAATATCGACGTGCAGCGGAAATGCGTTTCGTTCGGTGAGTGAGATATCAGAAATTCCAACTCTTCTCGCTATTTCCTGTTTTCTGCCCATTATCTATGTCTATCTGGCAACGGCTCAGGGATTCCTAAATTTCCTAGGAGGCCCTAGATTCTCTACGCTCCATGATTTATTTTATTTTATTTAGAAACAGAGGTGACCTAGGTACCGAATAAGCTAAATAAAAGATAGGTACCCAAATAGATTGTTGTTCCCTACTTATTTTTTTATTTTTATTTATTTAGCAAACACAACAGTTAACAATCGAATACAGTATCTTAACATAATGTATGCATCTTAATATAATAAACTTACAAGTCTAGATCGCTAACCAAAAACATGAATGCACTGCATGTATATCTACTTTTATATAATTATTACAAGCACTACCAATAATCTAGGCGTAAAACAAAATCGTGGTATCATTTAATAAACGAAAACTGGAAAACTTAAAAATAAATTTGCTAACCCACTTGACTGTTAGAACTCATTGGAGAACACTTTTGACTTGTCTTTTAAATTTAATGTGTTTAGATTCAAAAAGATCTAAACTGTTAATGCCATCCGACTTCAAGATTTCATTACAAGACCTACACATTCTTACAATTGGGTTAAAGTAAGAGGTGTTATTAATATAAACATTTAAACAAAAAGGTACAGGGCGACGTGGATTAATACGGATATTAAAATTTAGTGAGAATAGCCAGCGAGGAGAATCAATAATCGAATGTACAATTTTGTGTAGAATTAATAAATCTTGTTGCTTTCTACGTGTATCAAGCCTGGCAACACTAAACCTCTCCAATCTTTCCTCATACGAAGGCATTGACCTCCCATGTCCAGATCTATAACATAAAAGTCTCAAAGCTCTTTTCTGCACTCTTTCAATATTTTCAGAGTGCACTTCATAATACGGAGACCATACCACAGATCCATATTCCAAGGTAGTTCGCACGAGACTATTGAATAAGCAGATAAAGCTTGTTGCCTTTTTAAAATCTACAGTTGATCTATAAACGAAGCCAAGCGTCTGATTTGCTTTATTGACAATACACTGGTAGTGATCACGAAACGTTAGTTTTTCATCAAACATGACCCCCAGGTCTTTAACTACTGATTTACGTTCCAGAGTGCAATCTCCTATCTTATATTGGAAGTAAAACCGGTTACGCTTATTAGTAAACGTAATGCAGAAACATTTATCTATGTTAAGGGACATATTATTAAAACTACACCAATCATAAACTACGTTTAAGTCATTTTGGAGTGCCAAACAATCATCCACAGTTTCGATTCGATTAAACACTTTGAGATCATCAGCATAAAGCAGACATCGACATGACAGTTTTTCTGCCAGGTCGTTTATAAAAATGAGGAAGAATAATGGACCCAAATGCGAGCCCTGCGGAATGCCAGAACTTATAGTGATTGGTAAAGATTTATGACCCTTAACTGCTACTAACTGACTACGTTTATGTAGATAAGACTGAGTCCATCGATGCAGACTTTCATGTACGCCAAATGTTTTGAGTTTCAAGGAAAGTATATTTTGATCTAGCTTATCGAACGCTTTTTTAAAGTCCGTGTACACAGAGTCAACTTGTCCACTTCGAGCAAATGCAGAGCAAATATAATTCTTATATTCAAGAAGATTTGAAACAGTGGATTTAGCTGCCACAAAACCGTGCTGATTTTCAGAGAGAACAGGTTTAACAAGACTATAAATATGGTCGTATACAATAGATTCATGAATCTTGGCTATGCAGGAAAGAATGCTGATGGGTCTGTAGTTCTCGCAGCAATTTGCATCGCCAGATTTATACACAGGAACCACATGCGCCACTTTCCATACCTCAGGGAAGATACCGGTTTCGAGAGAGAGGTTGAAAAGAAGTTGCAAAGGAATGACCAATTCTCTTGCACATTTCTTAATGAACCTAGGAGGTAAACCATCAGGTCCCGCACCTTTGTTTGGGTCCAACTTGTTTATTTTTTTAATTAAATTGTCTTGGCTTACAATGATGCAAGAAAGTTGGTCACTATTTACATCGCAAAAATCAACGTTATTAGTTTAAGGATAGTCCTCATATACGGAACCGAAATATTTAGCAAAAAGGTTACAAATATCTTGGACATCAGTTACAGTTTGCCCACCCAAACTCATGACTCGTGGAAGGCTTTTACCTCCTTTCTTATTATTGATGAAACTTAGCTCTAATTGTTACCCCATGGCAATAAGAATCTATAATGCATTACCAGAGGAATTAAAAATGTTGTCTACAAATAAATCTAAGATTATGTTACAAAAATGGTTGATTGGTAAGTGTTTTTATACTGTCCATGAATATTTACAATTTAAAAATACATGTAGGTAGATTACAATTAAATATTATTTAATTAATGTTATACATTTAAGTTTGATAATTTCTTCAATTCAATGTATTTTTTTTTTTTTTCAAATTCAATTCAATGTAAAATTTATTCATTATAACTTTAAGAGTCTGTTGCATGTCCGCTGGGACTGAATATGTGAGACAAGATTCTGTGAACCATTGCCATCTCTGATGTACCATATTTGATGCAATAATAAATCATTTCATTTCATTTCATGGTCGACGGTGATCACCTAACATTAAGTGATCCATATGCTCGTTTTAAAAAATAGAGTGAGTCGATGTACAAAATAAAGTTGCCTGCCCATAAGTGAAAAAGAGAGAACATCAATATGCCATTTCAAAATGTCCAATTTAAGTAGAACCCTGACAAAAAAATAATAATTTATTATTTAATTACTTACTGTTATTATTCATGAAATATAATTTATTCCGCTTTTTAGTTAGAATTTTAGCTGTTTTTCCTAGATCACGAACAGAATAGCACGACATTATTTAATCATTTGTTTGAATATTTACAATTTTACAATTTAAAAAAAATATTATTACCTACATGAGAGATGACACTCTATGATACTAATGACGGATGGATGTGTCAAAATAAAATGTAAAAGCGAGTATTGGTATCTGATTGGTATCAACTTCGAAGAAAATAACTTAAAAATATTATTTTATCAAGAATTTCAATAAAATAAAGAATCACGTCATCCAATCCTACACTTTAAACACTTTTTATGCAAAATTTGAAGTAGATTAGACCAAGGAATCAAGTTTTCCCATAGTTTTTGCCCCCCTGTTTTGAGTTAGAATGTCGAAAAATCCTTTCTTAAGGTGAACGCACACTTATACCAGAAGTATCGACCGCGCCGAAAGAAGCGACCGAAAACAATGATGAAGTAGTACTCGCGCGTTGCTTTGACGTACGCAACTGATAAAATGCGAGCGTATCGGTCGAGTCGATCGCATAAGCCGCGCCGAATCTGTTGTCGTCATCCGAATTCATCTAGGATTTCTGGAGATTCGGACGTTTCGACGCGGGGAAGTGTGCGAGATTTCATATATGGAATTCAAAAATTCGTTTTTTTCGAGTCGTTCGACGCGTTCGGCTCGGATAGATGTGCTTTCACCTTTAAGCTGATCGCACATTTGTCAGCACCGTACGCGCCGCACGCGCCGCACGCGCCGCTGCTATTTAGAATTCGTTGTATGCAATGATGTGAAACCTCGCACATTTCACCCGCACCGTACGCGCCGCATTTCGTAAAGTGCGGTAGGCATCCGAATTTGAAGGAAGCATTCTGATGACGTCATATAACGCGGCGCGTACGGCGCGTGCGGCGCGTGCTCAAATTGTTGGCAATACACTAAAGATTTGCGTACGTGTACGACGCGTACGCGATTATGCGAGCCTATCAAGAAATGCGGCGCGTTCGGCGCGTGCGGCGTGTACGTTGCTGACAAATGTGCGATCAGCTTTATCGGACGTCTACGTCATATAAAAAATCGACCCAGTTTCCATTTTTACTTTGAGGCTTAGGCTGTGCTTTGATTCTCAGTCAGGACAAAGCATTTTAAATATATAGACAGATAGATTATCATTATATTTGGGCTTACCGAATTGCGATTACGCTACAGATTTGTCAAGTTCTCAAGTAAAGTCTTTGTGGTACAAAGTGTGTTTACGGCTCGAGCTGGATTACGCAGTCCGCACCTCAAAGCGCTTACCTACGTCACAGATATTATAATACCGTACCGTAAAATAGTCTAGGCTCAAGGTGAATCTTTACATAATATAATCGCAACCGGCTGTCCGTTTGTTTAGATATTTTTTTTAAAGGTAAGGCTTGTTATAAACAAGCACACGGCCCGCGTCTTAGCCTATGAACACGCAACACCGGGGGTATTTAATCGCTCGTTGCCGACCCTGCTAAAATCTTTTAATTCCCCTTTTGGAAAACCCTATAATGGTCTAAAGAAAAGATTTTTAAAACTACTTAACGGATTTCAATGCAGTTTCAGCAATAAGTAGAGTGATTCAAGACAAAGGTTTATATGTAAAAAAAATACATATTAGTACGGGAATGGGAAAAACGAGATTCCGCGTGTAAAATCAGGTTCATTATTGTTATTATGAAAATTGGCCTACTGGCCTCTATTTAACGAACAACGTCATCCATCAACCTAAATTTAAAAGTTCCCCTTGATGCTCTTGGTATGCAAGCCTGACTGGCACATGAACATTTTTTACTTTTGTTATTGCTGGTACAGAAATATTTATGAAAATGTTATTTGTAGTTCATAAAATTCACACCGCCCAAACAAGGCCATTTAGCGGAGGCTCAGAAACGAGGTTTCTTTTGTCTCTTTAGGTACGGAACCTTAAAACGAGAAATGGAATACATTCTTCTTTACTGTACTATACTATTGGCTGTTATGTTTATTTTTTATTTCATACAGTAGACAAACAAGCAAGCGGGCCACCCGATGGAAAGTGAACCCGACATCAGTAACACCAGGGGCGCTACCAATACGTTGTCCACCAAGGAGGTTGGAGGTAAGGAAGGAGGATAGAAGGAGGGGGAAAGAGGGGATAGGGAAGGAGTTGAGCTTCCGGATCTCTCACTCACCGAACGAAACGCATTGCTGCTTCACGTCGATATTCTGTGAGAGGGTGGTACTTCCCCGGTCAAGCTAGCCCATTTCATAATAATTTGGTCTACCACTTCACAAAACAATGAATAAATTAACTTCTTTGTGCTTCCGTGGCAATAGATTATAAAGTTATTAGCGCTGCGGAACTAGAAACTCTTTGTAGTTTTTAATTGAAATTATTTATTTCAGAGAAAGAGCCATTCTCTCGTAATTTACAACTTTTATAACTAAACAACCGCGGGCGGTTTCGTACGAGTTTTTGTAGAGATCCCTATTTAAAAAAAATTAAGTGTTGACTATGTCACCCGATGCCCGGGGATGGCGTAGTTTCACAACGGTGAAATAATTTTAAAAATTGATTCAGTAGTTTTTTAAATAAATAAACTAATTTATAAGCTACCACCATTTCGGAAACAAAATGGCCACTGCTATAAGAAATTGCGAAAGAAAACCCCTTTGCAGCCTTTTTTGCTGCCTTAATGCAATTCCTATACATAGCAAGGAGAGTACCAGCTATGAAGTCCAATAAAATGTCATAATCGACAAAGAAAATCGGCCGGAAGAGAGGGAGGGAGGACGCGTCCTCCAAATAATGAGGACCGTTTGAAAGGCTCCGAGAGGCTGCAATAGGGCGTCGGATACCGTCAGCACACTACATAAAGGGAACCTATCCTAAAATCAAATAAACATCTTAACATAGTATAAAAACCGGGCAAGTACGTGTCGGGCCACGCACAATGTAGGGTTCCGTATTTGCTACGCTTTGCTTGCTTGCAGTGCAGATGAGTACAATGCCATATTCTATGACATTGTAAGTTTTCATCAAATAAATTTTATTTTATAAGTTCGTCGGCTATTAATCGGTAACTAGTAGTGCCTACTTAACCGGTATAGTTTTCATTGAAAGTTCAGTATATAGACTACTACCATGTTTTTTTTTTATTTCTAAACACAAGACTTTCGGAAAATTTTTGGAAAATGGCGCCAACCGTAAAAGAATTTAAGCAGAGATTTTTTTTTGTTTTCTTCACCCATTCTGGGTAGGCAAAGGGAACTATGCTACCGATAACTATATAGCCAAGTCTTCAGTAGATTTTTTTTATTGATATGAAATGAAAATGAAATTTAATGAGATGAAATGAAATGAAACCTAACCTAACTCATTGAATCAAATCATTAATCTGATATTGAAACAAATTAGTAGGTAGCTTCTTTTTATAAATATTTGCATGAATCATAGAAACTTCTATAATTTTTTTTTAGTAAAAACTTCGTGGTTGAGTTTTTTTTAATAGACATTATTTTGACAGTTGGGAAAGAGAACGCACGAGTGCGGAAAAGGTAAATTTTTTTTTTTTTAATTTTATTATTTTTTTTTTTTTTTGGATGGACTAATCAGTTCGGGTGTACTGACCCTTTACTGAGACACCGGACTGTTGCGGGAGCGTAGGGCTCTCACCGCCTAAAATTTACAGTGTCTGCCTAGGGGCGCCCCAGAGGGGGGCTCGAACCTCGGCCTATGGCGACACTGGGGGAAGGCGAACGGATTGGAGAGAAGCGGCCGGGCACGTGCCGGTACCGCGAAAACCGAGTCCCTACAGGGTGGCGCGACGCGCGGCCCCGCCGGCGGGGCCGATATGACGGACGTGTGTGTCTACTTTGTGTCGCGGAATCTAATTGTTTGTACGCCTCGATGGCGACTGTAATGGCGTCGTCCGGGTCGTTGAGGACGTGCCGCGGACGACGTTTGGACCTAATGGTGTCAGCCGGAGCGGGATAATCCCCTGCGGCTTTCACCAATGGATTGGGGTGATGGTCGAGAGAGTCGAAAAATCTGACTGAGCATTGCTTTAGGTGGTGCGAGATGGTCGGCACACCTAAGTCAATGTGGAGGTTTTTGTTCCGAATGAACCAAAGCCCACCGATGGCTTTGCGCAAAAACCTATTCTGGATAGTTTGCAGCCTGTGGATATGAGAGGGCGCGGCGTGGGCGAAAACTGGACTCGCGTAAGTCATTATCGGCCTAATGCACGTTGTGTAAATTCTCACCTTATTTCTAAGAGAGAGTTTACTACGCCCATTGAGCAGATAATATAGTCGGCCTAGCGCGAAAGCGGCGCGGTTGCGGACAATCTTAATATGATCGCGGAAGGTGAGTCCCCTATCGAGTGTGACGCCTAGGTAGCGGACTTTCCTTTCCCAAGGGATCGGTTGTCCGAACATTTCGACTCTGGAGGAGGGACTTGGGGTGCTACCTCTAGCAAAGAGGATAGCGGCGCTTTTTTGAGGATTGACTTCGATGCGCCATTTTCTAAACCAGTCGCCAAGAGTATTGGCGGCAGTTTGGAGTGAGTCTATAATTGGGGGAATACTACGGGCTGAACAGTAGATGGCAGTATCATCTGCGAAGAGAGCGGTATGGGTCGCTAGTGGACTGGGTCTGAATTCGGGGAAGTCGCTTGTGTAAAGCGTGTAAAGGAGAGGCGAGAGCACGGACCCTTGTGGTACTCCGGCTCTAATGGTGTGAGGGGGGGATAGTGCCCCATCCACCCTATAGCGGAAAGACCGGTTCGACAAGTAGTCTTGAATGATGAGCACAAGACGATTTGGCGTATTGAGTTTGTAGAGCTTATAAATAAGCCCGTTGTGCCAAACTTTGTCGAACGCCTTTGCCACGTCAAAGAAGAGAGCGCCCGTTTTATGCGGGCGGGATCTGTTCGCTCTCCGGTCCAACACGTGTTCGACTATGCGATGCACTTGTTGGACACAAGAGTGTTTGGCTCTAAAACCAAACTGCGCATTAGGCAAGAGATTGTTGGCAAGGGAAAAATCTTTGAGACGTGCGAGAACTATGCGCTCATAGATTTTTCCTATTGAACTAATAAGACTGATAGGGCGATAGCTCGAGGGCTGATCCTTGGGCTTGCCGGGTTTTGGAATGCCGATGACGGTGGCTTCCTTCCAAGTTTGGGGGAAAATGCTATTTTTGAGGGCTGCGTTAAAGATAGCAGTCAGGAGTAGTATAAGGTGGGCGGGAAAGAGCTTGATGACTCTGTTAGAAATCCCGTCAGGCCCCGGGGCCTTCCTATTATGTAGGTCTTTGATAAGGGACTCTACCTCATCAGGGGTTACCGGCTCTAACGGAGGGTCGGCATCTGTAAGTGGGCTCGCGAGTCTATTTGCTACCACAGTATCGACCTCGAGTAGGTGATCTGGATCAACGGGGAGTGTGCTAGGTGCACATTGTGCCTCAAGACTGGATGCTAAGCATTCAGCTTTTTCCTCGTCCTCGAAGGCGAGGGGGAGGGAGGGATCTGACTGAACTAACGGAGGGGTGGCAGTCACTGTATCTGCCTTAAGGGCTCTGGCAAGTTTCCAGAAGGCTTGGTGAGATGGGACCAAATTGGAGAGAGTCTCGTCCCACTGGTCGTTTCTAAGCTTTCTGATACGACGCTTAACCGCTGATTGAGCAGCGCGCATGCGGACGCGGTTAGGCTCAGTGGGAGTGGAGAAGTAGGCCCTTTGGGCTCGGTTTTTCTCTGTTAACAGAGCGCGCGCATCCGGCGGAAGTGTCCAGCGACGATGAGCGTTCACTGGGACACGCCGCGAGCAGTCGCTAACGACTTTCTGCACGTGCGCTGTTAACGAGTCAATAGCACCTACTGCATCGGGAATTGAGACAATTTCGTCTGGAATTGGATCTAACAAGGGGGACGAAATGGATTTGAGGCTTTCGCCTAACCTGACCCAGTCGGTCTTGATCATAGTGGGATCTGTGGCTGCCACATTGGGAATACTCACTCTGGGAGAGAGAGAAATGATGACAGGCCTATGGTCTGAGGTGAGTTCGGAGTGCACTTCTATTGAACTCAATCTAAGATTGATGTTCTTTAGGAGGGCTACGTCTAGGACGTCCGGACGATGATCAACATTGTCCGGGTAATGAGTAGGGGACATGGGTGCTACAATGTCGAAATTGAGACTCTCTGAGAGTCGCTCGAGCTGTCTACCACGTTGGTTTGTGGTTAGGCTACACCAGGCAGGGTGCTTGGCGTTTAGATCACCCGCTATGATAACAGACGGGCCAAGATCTAGAAGGTTTTGTATGTCACTATCGAGTAGTGATCTGGGGTTTGAGGAGTTGGAGTTAGTGGGAGCTAGATAAGCTGACACTAAAAATATGGATTGGTGACCTGTCATTCCTAATCTACAGACAGAGGCCTCAATGTGCACGAGATTGGGTGTATCCACAGGCGTGCAGTGTAATGTCGCTTTGTAGTAGATGAGAGTGCCACCGAGGGCAGAGACTGTGCGATCATTACGTATGATTTTATAATTCGCGATTTTGGGAGGAAAAGGTAAAGAAAAAGAGTGTGTAATAAATAGCCCACATCTCGAACGCTATACGTCCCTGCAATACGCCACTTTTTGAGCAACTGTATAAAAAAATATTTTTCAAAATTTTCAATTTTGTTTTAGCACTTTGTTAGCATTGATTGATAATATGTGTATACATACCAAATTACAGCTTTCTAGTATTAAGCGTCTAGGCGCTAGACCGCGGACGGACAGACAGACAGACAGACGGACGGACATGGCGAAACTATAAGGGTTCTGTGTAGTTTACTACGGAACCCTAAAAATGAAGTCCCGCTGTCTGTTAGCTGTCCCTATATATGCTTAGATCTTTAAAACTACGCAAAGGATTTTGATACGGTTTCTTTTGATAGATAGAGTGATTCAAAAGGAAGGTTTATATGTTTAACATACATTCTGAAATTCCCACGGGAAAGCGGGTTACACTCAAAAGAAGTTGCTCGGGCTTCGCCAGTCTAAATATATAAAATGCTTTGTCCTAAATGATCGATCAATGCACAGCCTGAACTGCTGATCGGAGAAACCTGAAACTTGGAAGGGTGGGTTCTTTGTATGACGTAGGTGACCGTTATGAAGGGATTTTTCTAAATTCCCACGGAAAAGTGGGAAACACGCGAAACAAGCGAAAATGCCAATAATTTCGTTCCCGTGGGAATTTAAAAAAAAATACTTTATCCTTTGTCAACATCATAAAGGGAATCTCTATTAAAAAAATCAGCTTTTCAGGTTAAACGCTTCCGATAATACACGCGTTGTCTAATTATTCCTCCATATTATTAATCCTGCGGGTAAAAATCCCATCTTTATCCTTGTCTACTTTATAAAGGGAAGCTTAATACAAAATCTAGGAGTTCTAGGTTGAGCGCCCACGATAATACACGTGCAGTCCTATTTTTTCGTTCCCGTAGGAATAAAAAAAATCCGACTTTATCCTTGTCAACATCATAAAGGGAATCTCTATAAAAAATTACAGCTTTCTAGGTTGAGCGCTCCCGATAATACACGTGTAGTCTTATTATTCCGAATCCTGTGGGAATTTTAACAATCCCGTCTTTTGCTGTCTAAAAAATGATGTCTAAAAAAAAATTTTACTCGTGTTTCATTCATGCCTTTCAGTAAAGAACCTTCATGCTGAATTTCATTCGGATAACTTCAAAAACGGAAAAGTTTCATATTAACTTTGCACCCCCGTTTAACCCCCTAAGGGATGAATTTTGAAAAAAATATTTTACTCATGTTTCATGCTTTTCAGTAAAGAACCTTCATGCTGAATTTCATTCGAATAACTTCAAAAACGGCAAAGTTTCATACTATCTTTGCACCCCCGTTTAACCCCCTAAGGGATGAATTTTGAAAAAAATATTTTACTCATGTTTCATGCTTTTCAGTAAAGAACCTTCATGCTGAATTTCATTCGAATAACTTCAAAAACGGCAAAGTTTCATACTAACTTTGCACCCCCGTTTTACCCCCTTAGGGGATGAATTTCCAAAAATCCTTTCTTATTGGGCACCTACGTCTCAAAAGGAACCCCCATGCAAAATTTGAGACTCCTGGCAATTGTAGTTTCGGAGATTTCGTGATGAATCAGTCAGTGATTTTCTCTTCTAAATATAAGATACTGGCAAGTTTTCCATTATTTAGTTTAATATTACTTTAATTTTTATCAACAACTTGTTGTCCCGGCAAACTTTGTTCCGTCTTAGAGGCACTACCCTATCCCTACCCTACCCCTACTCTCACCCTCACCCTTACCCCCACCCCCACCCCTACCCCTACCCCCACATCTACCCCCACCCTACCCCCACCCCTACCCCCACCCCTACCACCGCCCCTACCCCCACCCCTACCCCCACCCCTACCTCCAACCCTTCCCCCACCCCACCCCACCCCATTCCCCCACCCCACCCCATTCCCCACTCCACCCCCACCCCCACTCCCACCCCCACTCCCACCCCCACCCCACCCTTAACCCTACCATACCCCTACCATACCTCTACCATACCCCCTACCCTACCCCACCCTACTGCTACCCTACCCCCACCCTAACACCACCCTACCCCCACCCTACCCCCACCCTGCCCCTACCCTACCCTACCCCTACCCTACTCCTACCCTACACCTACCCTACCCCTACCCTATCCTTACCCTACCCCTACCATACCTTACTCCTACACTACCCTACCCTACCCTGCCCTAACGGGATAAAAAGTATTCTGTATATCATACAGACATATCGGGGTCTAATGTTTTATTATGTGTATAGGATAGGAGATAGATTGATATTATAAATCTCGTCATTGATCAAACTTTTAAAATGGATCTGTACAAAGTAGTCTCATGGCAGAGGAAAATCTTTTCTCGTAAGAAAGTATTACTCCATTCGTTTTCTTTGTGGACCGCCTACTACTGCTTGCCGACACAAAGACGACCAGTGCGCTTTGATTCCATTTGCGTTCTCCTTTACCAATCTGAATGTAATATCGTAAGGGTTTTCTAGTTGCGCCTTATAACATAGCGACAAATGTTACGATGAATTTCTTTCGCCATTTCTTTTATTTACTCTCGCTCGGGGGCTCGCATCTCAGCCTAGGACAACACTGGGAAAGGAAGGTCGATCGGGTGAAAGCGGCCCGGTTTGTGCTGGTAAAGTCAACAAAGGAATGGGCTGACCCCCCAGGTATATACTTGTATGATTAAAGATTTCTAAATATTGCATAACGGGATTTACTAGAAAATTTGTAATTACATAGTACAATATGAAGCGCGGGCGGTACCTCGCTGTCAAGAACGAGAGATCTGCCTTTCTCGAGGGATCGGTTGACCGTGATGGGGGGTGCTCACTGCCCCTTCCCTATGCACCGTCCTTTGTCCCCTGTCTCCTGACCTGTTCCGTATTTCCTAACCCCTGTCTCCAAAAAGTAGCGGGGTATAATTTTGGCCGAATAATATCAATTAAAGTCAGTTTAAAAAAGTCTTAAGAACTAAGTATAAAATATTTAGAAGAGTTCTTAAAAAACAATGATCACTCGATATCATGACATATTAATAATATCAAATATGTCACTCCGCGCAAAGCAGCGACGCTTAAACAGTAATATTTCAGTATTGTAACAATAAAACATGAACCAGTACCTTTAATAATGCAAATACCAATGTAATTTGAGCAAAACAAACAGCCCAATTATTAAAAATTCATATGAAACGGTTGGAGCTGACGAATATCTAGAATGTTTCAGTGATTCACGGCTTCGAGTTCTACATCAGGTTTAATATTTTTCAGTACAATTTCAAATCGAATGCAGACAAAATATGCGTATTCAATGTGTCGGGAATCGAACCTGCAAACATTACATGCATGTTTTATGCCTAAATGGCGGTCAGCCATTGTATTATTTTATTACAATGTCAATAATAAATCGTCTAATTCCCAGTTTTGCGGTGCGTTACTTTTTATGAAGGTGATTCTCACGAGGGGCGGGATAAAGGACAAAGAGTCCGGGGTTTAAGGCTACATTTATAATATATTTCGCGTGTCATAAACAAACTGAGTTAATTAGTCTCCGGGGGTAGAAGAGGATAAATCGTTCGCCCCAATAACTAACAACAAAAACCCATTTACCCATAAATCATTCCAACAATTGTATAATAAGATAATGCCATCTATGTTGGGTTTACAGTTTTCTTGCATACCCAACGGTGAAAGAATTCTGGAAATCGATTCAGTAGATTTTTAGTTTATTCGTTACAAACAAAAACATATCTTTCCTCTTTATAATATTAACTAAGTAGATAAAATAAACAAAAGACAATTTGTTAAATTTCGCCTGAAATCATGTAAAGAGACGCGGAACATAAAATTTCGCTAGTAGCAGAATTCGCAGCTCGCACTGTAAAACAACTACAAACAGGAAAAATAACAACTGCAATACATTTACTGTAAAAGTAGCGAATTAAAAATGTTTCTCACCTCTGAACTCCAGCCTCGCAAACTTCTCGGTCTTGCTTTTGAGTACTTTGAAGCGGTTCAATCTAACTACGAGAGACATCGTGACAAAGGTCACAAATGGTCGCGGGAGAGGCCCTAAGGCCTCTCTGGGAGGTACTCTCCTATGCTTACTATTCTCTTTGCGCCAGGGGATTTACGAATTTATTGGAAAATATAATAATTAGTTGAATAAACTCTCAAAGAGTTGTGAAGTTTCCCGCACTGTGAGGTGAGGGCGGTTGCGTCCGCCCTGAAGGACCGTCGGCGCTGGAATGACGACGGGACGGGCGGCTCCGGGATCGAGCCTTTCCGCCCGCCCTGGCCCTCGCCCGCCCCCAGCATGCTCCCCTTCCCGGCAGGCTGCAGACAGGTTTCAACTAGTAATTTGTGGATGTGTGCAGCCGTCAAAATAATTGCATAAAACATCTGCTTTACCTGGTTATCGTTATAAAGGTACTCAATTCCGGCATAGTGCATTAAAACAGTGAGGAAATGGAAAAAGTGCTATCTAAATAAATATGCAGTTGGTTCAATTAAATATATTTTAGAATTGCATTTTTACTTTTAGTAAAGATGTTTGTTTAGGAATTGTTGTGATTTACAAACTTTTCGGAAAGATTCTTTGTTTAACCTTACAGCATCATATCAGTCGCTCTATTCAAATAACCCTACTTAAGGGTCCTCGACCCAAATAACATGATTTAGTGGATCTCTCAATGTAAAATCAGAGGTACCTTTCATGTTGCTAGAGGTTTAGGGTACGTCCACATGGCAACATAGACCATACCACCGATATTAGGGTACATTCTCGGTTACACGTCTGTGTTCACCATGGACGATATAACCTATCACGGATGCTATTGAGTTTGACAGCCCTTGACTGAGTTCTTGAATAATCGGTATTAAAAATAAATATCTCTAAGACACGTGAGCTTAGGATATGTATTACTAGCGGCCCGGCCCGGCTTCGCACGGGTTATAACTATCTGCCTGTGTTAAACAGTCGTATACTTACATATATAAATAAATATTTTAGTTTGTTTTTTAACATACTAAAATATTTCTTTATATACCACATTGACAACTTCTGCGTCATTTCGTGTAAAAACAAACATTTTTTTTTTTTGATGTTACACGTGACAGGGCATCATACTGAAATCATTGAGTAGTTAAGTCGATTCCAGCAACGAATACGGTCGTTACGTAAGCGGAGTTGTCTATCTTCGGGCGTTTCTGTCTCTTTGAGCGTTATGTCTATCATTGTCCAACGCTAAACGAACTGTGCGATCCACCGACGATTCTCGCGCTCTTTGGGAAACATGCCTTTCACAGTCCAACGATAAACGAACTGTGCGATCCACCGACGATTCTCGCGCTCTTTGGGAAACATGCCTTTCACAGTCCAACGATAAACGAACTGTGCGATCCACCGACGATTCTCGGGCTCTTTGGGAAACATGCCTTTCACAGACCAACGATAAACGAACTGTGCGATCCACCGACGATTCTCGCGCTCTTTGGGAAACATGCCTTTCACAGTCCAACGATAAACGAACTGTGCGATCCACCGACGATTCTCGCGCTCTTTGGGAAACATGCCTTTCACAGTCCAACGATAAACGAACTGTGCGATCCACCGACGATTCTCGTGCTCTTTGGGAAACATGACTGTCACGGTCCAACGATAAACGAACTGTGCGATCCACCGACGATTCTCGCGCTCTTTGGGAAACATGCCTTTCACGGTCCAACGATAAACGAACATCCCTCTCTTGATCATTTTCGTTGCTTCGACTCAAACGAATTCTTTTGGCAGAAGATGTACTGCGTCCTATATTAGACTTTCGTCGAGGCATGATTAAATTGTCATGAAATAGGTACTTTATATTGCTAATTAAACTTAAATAATTGTTATAATCTGTCAATAAAAAAAAAACTCAAAGATAACATAAATCAACACGAAACCATTAAAAAATGCGACAGATGTTAAAATAAGCCCAAACAAAGGACTAAATTGAAGCGAGTATGTAAGTGTCTATCCATATCTATCTATTTACAATAAATTGTATCAAAAATTATAATACGAAACAAATAAAATGCACCCTTAATATTAACTTTAAATAATTCAAATTGTGAAGCATAAACAAATTAAAAGTATGTAAGTATCTATAATTTTATTTTTAAACAGCGCCACCTAGCGTAATAGATTTAAAGTGCTTTAATTTTCGCGCGATATTTATAATTTAATGAAAACGTAACCATAGCGCGATGCTTTTGAATAGCGCCATCTAGCGTAGAATAGAAAGAACTTGAACTAATTTCGGCAAGCGCGTAAATTTTTTGCTATAACTTCTAAAGTATCTATTTAAATAATATGATGTAAAGATTATAATAATGTACATGAAATACTTAAGGTAACTAACGTAGTTAACTGGATAAGGATTAATATTGTATACGTCAAAATCGGTTTCCAATTCAAGTTCTTTCTATTCTACGCTAGATGGCGCTATTTCCGCATTATTACTCGGAAATCGCTTTTTATTTTATAGTAAGTTATCCGTATACGATAAATATATGCTATCGCGGACTTTTTTGGAGACCTAAATAAGAGGAATATCCTATAATTTTTGTTTTGTTATATCTCAAAGGGTTTAGCCAGCGTTTTCGTCGACAGCTCCCAAGCGGTTGATTTTTTCCGACACTCCCAACAATAATCTTTATATTTCAGCCAATTTACATAAAATCCTGACAAATTTTATACATAAACCTTCCTCATGAACCAGGCTATCCGTTGGAGAAAACCGCATTAAAATCCGTTGCGTAATTTTAAAGATTTAAGCATACAAAGGGACAAAGGGACATAGGGACATAGGGACAGAGAAAGCGACTTTGTTTTATACTATTTAGTGATAATATCTGTAAGTATTATAATATCTGTAGTATAATATATATAGTGTAAGACTGTAAGTATTATAATATCTGTAGTATAGTATAATCCTATTACTGTAACAATTTCCGAAAATCATTTTAATTTTAATTCCACATTTGAATCCCAAGTTAGGTGTCTCTTATCCTCTTCTTTAATTTGCCAACGACAGCTATATTTAATGTGTCATTAACTTGAAAAATGCGTTGCTGATACTGGCTGTAAGTTTACTTACATTAAAATTATAGTAGAGTAAGGTATCATCCCAGAGTTTGTTGATTGTAGTCGAATTGATGAAGAAAGTACAAAAAGTAAGTTGTCCCCTGCCATGATGTTTGGCGCCTTCAACACAATCTCTTTTGAACTGCTTTGAAATGACTTTGGCATGAATAATTCGAAAAATTGTCCCCTTGTTTTTGTGTTAATACAAGCGGCCCGTTTTATTTTGTCCCGTGGGAATCAGATATTTTTTCTCGATAAAAAGCAGCCTACGCTATCCTCCAGACCTTAACCTATGCCCAAAAAAAATCATGTCATTCTGTTCATTAATTTCGACCGAAGGACAATAAAATTCAAAAGATAAATACACAAACACACTTTCGTTCCAATTTATAAAATTAATAATGGACTGTATACACCAAAAGTTGAAACTGTTACCGCCATATTCATGACAATTAAATACTTCTTTAAAATTTAAATTAATGCAACTTAATTTGTATGTTGGTGTTTGCTATGCAAATATCAGTAGGCGCTAATACTTTTAACAATAGTTACGTGTAAAGAACTACTAACTAAACTACTTAATTAAACAACAATTTAGTGTTATTCCTCACACCGCTTTATGTTCAACAGCTTAACACTAGGTAGATCCTTAGTTTTATTACTCTGCTGTTAGAGGAGAATTAATCCTGAGTTTATGTTAGGTGGGAACTTAACGAAACGGTGATAGTCGTAAACACTTTTCTCTAGACAAAGCAAATAAAGAAAATTACTAATAATGGAGTTTCCAACGGCCAATGCGACGCCACTGATCGTCATAATTATCAACCCATAATCATAGCGAAACGGTCTCCCTTCAATCGAAGGGAATTAGAGTACTCCGCCACGCTGCTCCAGTGCGGATTGGCGGAGGCCATTGTTTACAAGCCGTCTGAAAGCCGGCTTGGCTTAATGACTGTCATCCATCGATAACAGCCGGGACGTGCCCTCCGAAGCACGGAGAAGCTCGATATGTTTGTTATCTAAGTTAACATGTATGTTATCTGTTTTTATATAATAACTACAAAGTGGAGTACACAATATTAAATAAGTAATTACTTTAGAACACAATCAAGACTTGATTTCGTCTAATAAATTGTCAGTATTTCGACAGTATACCTAGGTACGTAGGTGTACTTAGTGCGGCACTAAATCAATGTAATCAGTAAAAGTACTAAGCAACTTTACTGTTTTATAACATACTAGAGCTGCTATTTTTCAGGGAGAGAGCAAAGTAGCAAAGAGATAAAAAAAGGATGGAGGGGGCGGTGAGCGCGTAGGATGTGGCATACAGTCTCCATGCAAACATGTAACTAACCAATAATATCGTTCCGCAGAGTGCATATAACAGACGCAAAAAGGAAAATGAACAGTAAAAGCAAACGAGAGTGCACTCAAAGCAAAGCCCGTTTCTGTGAAGCCCGGCGATGGCGGAAATTAATTTCAGTGCGTTTTTTTATTTTCTCGTCAACATAGATTGCTTTTGACTTTGTTAGAAGATGTTCGATGTAATTTATTTTCTATTTTACAACGAAGACTTATTAATTTTCTTATTGAGAAAGCCCGGTGTTTTTTTTTATGGCAGAGGAAGACAAACGTTCTAGCTGGTCACTAGATGGTGAGCAATCACCGCTGGACATCCACGACTGATTGCTTGCCCACCTCTGAAAGAATGAAAAAGGAAGGATGGGAAGCAGGACCCTATTTGGGGGTGTTAGGCTTCCAGCTCAGTCATCGCACGAAACACAGAGCATGTCACCACTATTTCAGATTGTAGGAAAAAATTGAAAGAATGATGTTGCTAAGGTTAACATTTTTTTTTTGTAATTCTTTTTCTAAACATTGACATTGACTTATACAACACCCTCCCTCAATGGAGATAAACAGCTCATAGTGAACAAGAATATAGGAAAAAACAAAACCCATACCTTTTACACACCTATGACCTTAAGGGCTTGGTCAAAATATCAGTTGTCATTTTATCAGACAGTATAAGAAAAAGGTTCAGCTTCAAAAAATGTATAACCCTTAGTATCAAAAAACAAACAAACAGTAAAACCATGTAAAACCATTTTCAGTAGCCTATACCCGCACTTTACAGTATAATCATCGTTCCGTTTGGAATTGTTACTTGGCCATCGGAATATTTTTTTATAAATTTTCCAGCCAATCAAACCATCCTGACATATGTGCACTGGCTCCAGAATCTACGTACCATTTCTCTGATGAAATGTATCCACCTCCAGGATTCATAGCTATTTCTCCAGTTTTTTATTCTGAACGCTTATAGCTGTCTGTGAAACACTCAACTCAGAATCATTCGGTCTTGCGAATTCACTTCAAATCTGTACCATAGAATTTTCTAATGCCATTATTAAGGGATCTTCTATTGTACCTAACGCTGCATCATCTGTATAGCTTACGCTCCAAGGCTAAACGACGACCCAAGGACTTATCCTCGTAAGCTGCAGCCAAAACGTCCCAAACTTCTTTAACAGTTTTACATGATCTCACGTGTTACCGTTGTACCTTCTAAAGTCAATCAAATCTTTGCTTGTGCAACATTCGACCTTCTTTGTAGAAACTGACATAGAATCACCTCCTGGATATCCAATTATACTACTCCATAGATCTTCATCAATAAGATACTCGTAGGTACATTCCCAATTTGAATTTCTAAATAGCATAATTTTGTCTACCTTGTTTGTTTAGAGATCGTAGACTTGATCCTTTGTGATCTAACATGTCGCACTTTACACAAAAATTACGAAAAATTCACTGTTAAATTGTGAAATAACTTCGTAAACAGACTTTTCTATTAAAACATCAGCTTCCTATTGCTCTAAAAACATTATTTTCGTGCTGATAACGATTTGTAGGAAAAAATTGAAAGAATGATGTTGCTATTTTTTTTGTAATTCTTTTTCTAAACATTGACATTGACATATACAACACAGATCGATATTCTGTGAGAGCATGGTACTGCCCCAGTCGAGCCAGCCCATTTACCAGCTACTACCAGTACATAGTGTGGCATAGAATATGGTAGTGACTAGGCTCTACCACTCTAATAAGTGGTGGTGCATTAGTACTGTTAGAAGTGATCCTTTGCCACCAGAGCTTGAGTAAGCAGTCGATCATTATGATTTGTATACAGTCAGGGTTATAGAGCCCAACATAGACTTTTATGTGAAGCCGCGGGTAACCGCTAGTAAATATATATTTATAATAACCGTATTCTGGTAACCATAACACAAATAGGTTATTCATAGCTTACTTTGGGACCAGGTAGGCAACTCTTGAAACCAATCCTGAGCGATCGGTATTAGATTGTAACTTTTAGGTTCTCTTGAGAGGCTAAATGAAATTGTATGCTAACAAATAAATATTTATAAATTATAAATTTTCACGAGAACGAATTAGGATATAGGTACTGCTGTATGTATGAATTGTGTAGAATTTATTGTTAAGGGCTTAAAAATAGAAATAAAAATATCTTCTTATAAGAAAATATTTTTAGTAAATTAAAGAGGATATTAACTTGGACGCCAATTAAAACATTCCCGGGGCAGTATCGGAAATTCCGTAATTCTAAGAAAAAGATTATGTTGTTATTGAACAATAATCCTTGAAAAGAGTATCAATTAGACATTAATTGACTCCTGGAACTGGTGGGCGTGGAGGATTCTTTGTGCCTTGTACAGTGTGTCTTATAATATAATAATTTTATCGCAAGAAAGGTGCCTACATATTAAGAAGTTTTGTTTTTAAGGTTCCATAGGACACTGACAAGGAACGTCCATGTGTCTATCTGTCCGTGTATGCATATTACTAGAAAGTCAAATGAACTAGGTTTACAAAGTGGTAGAACAAAATCTTGAAAAATATTTTATTTACTATTATGGTTAAGCAGGCGCTACTAGTTACCGAGTAATAAATAGCCGACGGGCATGTTATGAGGAATGTCGGCAGAAAGGTGTTGGACATGCAAAGACCAAAGAAGAGGTGGATTGAGCGTGTGAAGGAGGATATGTGGAGACGGAATACGGTCAAGTCCGGTTAATAATGTGATGCGTTTGTAGGGTGATTATCCCAGGACAAAAAATTGCGTGGCATCAATGAAATCGGTACTAAAAAACATAGTTATGATGTTCTAACCTTTTTTTCTGGTTAGGTGAAATGGAAATCTATGTGTAGCACTAAAGATTTTTTTTTTTGATTAATAGGAACTCCAAAAAAAATTATTAAACCTCGAAATTTTTCATCGCCGTGTTTGTCCACACGTCACCTTGGTGTATTATTTCATTGATAAAAATCTATTGGTTATATTTATATAAAAAACCTAGTTATTATTTGAAACGTGAATAGTTAAAGTATTGTTATGGAATACACTTATTCAAATATTTAAACAATACAACGAATGGTTAATAAAAATTCATTTGTCCCAGAACTACCTTTAATCGCTTTCCTTTTCCTGGATTCCTTTAATGGCCTAAACATTTTTGAAAATTTGGTCTATCTAACGACTTGCGGTCCCATCCCCCTGTGCACCAAACGTTGCATATTAGGGCCGCCTAAGTGCTCGACGTGGAAGGACGTCCACCACGTGCTGCGTTTTCGCGCCATAAGTGTAAGTATTCCATTTTATGAACTGTGGACATTTTTTCTTTCATTGCCGTGGATAGGTATAACTTCTATTTGAATAAGTTTGTCCTCTAAATTAGGCATTCGATAGAACGCCATTTATTTTATCTTTATTTGTACAGTGTTCATTACTTCGAATAATTAGTAGATTTTTGTTATTTTATATTTTTTGCCTTGATTTTCATCGCCGTGCTTTCATTTCCGTGGTTTCCGTGGGCAAAAATTGCTATGGCGATGAAAAAAAACCACGGCAATGAAAAAAATTTCATCGCCATGCCTTGTAAAATAATTTTGTGTCATTGCCGTGGGCAAGTGTTTCATTTCCGTGACTTATGTTTTCATCGCCATGGTATGATTAGGCAAAGAAAATTATGTTTTGATTCTAATAACATTTTGTTTAATTTTACTCCTTTTGCAGATTTTTAATCTACATTTTTATTATATTTAATGGTTTGAAAGCAGATAGATAACAAATAGTTACCTACTTAGTTTCGCATAATTTATGATAATATCATGTCATTCATATACACTTCCGGACACATGAATCGAGCCACCCTACATTTTTATGTTTAATGACATAGAACATAAAAATATTCTTAAGTTAATCAAAAAGTTTTTATGCAGTTTTGATGCTGGTATATTCAAAATGATTTTGAAGTGCTGTTGTTCCAATTTTGAATTTATCAAATCGAAAAACGAAACAAAATCCAAATTAGTGCATTCTTTTGAAAAGAAAAGTTGATCTAAATTGACATAATTTTTTTATTTAACTCCATAATTTTGAATTCACCGTAATTGTTTTGAAATTAAGACATCGAAAAATTGTTTTTTTTTTAATTTGAGCCATTTAAACGTTAAAATTATGGATACACCGCCTCTTCTAGCCGCGCAAGCTGTGGCGCTTCTACAGTCGGGCCGAAGTCAGCGCGATGTAGCATCACAGCTTGCTTTAAGCCGTTCTGCTGTGCAAAGGGTATACCATCGATACCTCGACACTGGTGGATACGTGCGCCGTCCAGGAAGACCGCGATTTCGGGTGACTTCAGAAAGACAGGATCGATTTATCGCAACAACCAGTTCACGAAATCGTCACCTCACCTCTGTACAGATCCAAGAACAGCTTCGAGACTTTCATGGAGTGGCTGTTTCCGCGCGAACAATTAGACGAAGACTTAAAGAACGTGGTCTGAGCCCACATAAGCCAGCCAACGGGCCGAAACTGACAAGAGCTCACCGAATGGCGCGCTTACAGTTTGCACGCGAACATTTGCATTGGACTCAACGCCAATGGAGCAAGGTACTCTTTACTGATGAGACTAAGATTATGCTTTATGGTAATGATGGAAGGAGGAAGATCTACCGAAGGCGGGGAGAGCGCTTTGTTCAGTGTTGTATTGAAGAAAGAGTGAGTTATGGCGGGAGCTCGTGGATAGTCTGGGGAGGAATATCTGCCGATGGTAAAACTGGGCTAGAGGTTGTGACAGGACCACGCCTACCAACACTAAATGCCCGTCGATACATTAACCATTGCCTAGAGACTCATGTGATGCCATATGCTGGATTTGTAGGCCAAGGCTTCATCTTTATGCATGATAATGCAAGAGCGCACACTGCAGTAATCGTCAGGGCATACCTTCATGATGTTGGAATCACGACAATGGAATGGCCAGCAAGGAGCCCTGATATAAATTCCATCGAACGTCTATGGGACGAATTAAAGAGGCGTGTTCGAGCTCACCAACCAGCACCACAAACTTTGGAAGAGCTGAGAGTTGTCATCGAGGAGGAATGGGAGAACATTCCACAAGACTTCATAATGACGTTGATTAACTCCATGCCAAATCGCATGACTGCAATCATAAACGCTCTCGGAGGCAATACAAGTTACTGAATTTTTTTTTTTCCAATAATTCCTTTTTTTTTTCAAAAATTTAACCCGAGTCTTGTCTTTGAGAAAGATTATACAGGACAAGTTTCACTTAAAATTGTAATTTTATCAAGTTATTGAAATTTAAATTTGGAATTAAGTATACCTTATTAATGTAAAGTGTACCAGCTTCCAAATTGCATAAAAACTTTTTCGATGATCATATACTTTTGTTAAGTTACCAGCAATCAAAGTTGAAACTGCTGGGTGGCTCGATTCAAGTGTCCGGAAGTGTATGTCTGACAGCGGATGTAGTTAGTGGCCGATGCTAAAAAACAGAATATTAGGAGGATAGTAAACATTGAGAATCGAATGAATGAGGTCCTGCATTATTTTAATGACAAGCAAGAAGTTGTCTTGGTGAGGTCTTGATAAAGTAAAGATAGGTAAATAAAGAGGTCTTGGTGGTAAAAGTAAATAGAATAAGTAAATAAAGACTGGACTGTAGGTAGACTCGCAACACTTCTTAGGGACCTGTAACATAGTCTAATTTTAGGTAGAAGTAAATTGAAACAGTACAGTAGTAGTAGTAGTAGTTCTTTTTGTTTATTAGAAATGCAAGAGAGGGCGTGGGTACTTTTAACAATAAACGACCGAGCATCTAAATAGACCCGCTATCGACGACACTGGCCTGGTAGATCCTTCGGGGTAGTAGTGGGTCGGTAGTAGTTCCTTCGGGGTAGCAGTGGGTCGGTAGTAGTGGCAGGTGGGCCGTGGATCCGCTTCGGAGCCCGGAGGGTGAACCCTGAAACCGCATCAATCCGGACATTTTAGATATGTCCCATTTCGTGCTTTGACTGCCACATGCCATGCGAAGTAAGCTGGGACGAAAATGTAGATGGCCAATGAAGGTGATAGGCATTAATTTGTGATCAATGATGTGGCAGTCAAATAATTTACATTGCAATAATCATCTTATTAATAGGGGTATTTTATTAAAACAAAGAAAAGATTAAAATAATAAAGGCAGTGATGCACTAGGCAAGTTGAAGCAGATCATCCACCAAAATATTAAATATTATTAATATTGTACACTATTGTTGCCACACACACACAATTGTTGAATTATTTCAAAAATGAGATTATAACATCTACAATATTAATATTATTATAATTCAACTAACACTGCACACAGGAGTACAATATCAATAAGATAAGTAATATTATTTTTTTGCGTTGCAAGGCAAGTGATTAAAATGAACATGAGGTGGCAAAGTATGCAAAATCATTTTAGACAATTATAACTACATGATAAATCTACAAATACAGTCTAATCAAACGAAATTGTAACACTCACCCAATTATTTGGGGAAACCACACACACAAATTAGCAATATACTTAAAATTAGAAGTCTCGCCACGAGGTAGTCCCAAGATGGCGAACGTAATATAAAATTCAATTTAGAGCGGCCGCGAGTGAACTCGGCAATAGCTAGCAGCGTAGTGCCGGCCGACCGAGCGCAAGCGGCGATGACGTACTCGACAAACTCGTTTTGCGTCGTTCGCTATTTTTATGAACGCGCCGCGCGCCCGGGGTTTGCTTGTAAATAGATATTTTTAGTATAATTAATTATTAATGTTTAATATGGTGTTTTTTATTTTTTATTTTATTTAGTTAATATTTTAGTTTGTAATGTTGTACTTGTATATAAATGTAAGTTTGTTAAAATAGTACGTTTTGGTTTAATTTTAATATATTTTAATAAAAAATGCAACGGAATCAGATAAACCGTTACATACCCCCCTTTTTAGGATAGGATTTTTCCTGATAAAATCCGCTTAGGCAAGTCTATCTAACTGTAATTGATGAGCTTAAAATCTTTAACATGCCAGGTTCCTAAATTATTTCCTGACATATCCTCTAAGTCATAGACAAGTTTAGATTTCTTGGCTATGATACGACACTTTATAAATTTGGGCGCTAACTTTTTCGTAAACCTGTTATCTTTGTCGCTTTGATAGAAGGTTCGTTTCCAGACAATGTCTCCAACCTTAAAGTCTACGTCTTTGCGGCGAAGATTGTAGGAAGTACTATTACGAGAATGTGCTTTAATAAGTGAGACCTGGACTTTATCGAAAATTTTTCGCAAATAGCCTATATTCTCGGCATAAGTATCGCGTGATGAGAAGATGATGTGATCCTCAATATCAGCATCAACATAGTGTGAACCGCAGGTGACTAATTCGCGGCCAAACACCAAAAAGGATGGGGTAAAGCCAGTTGCTTCGTTAACTGCGCTATTTAGAGCGAATTGAATCTTAGGAAGACAAGAGTCCCAAGATCTATGGTCATTGTCTATAAAAGTGGACACAGCCGTAATTATTGTTTTGTTATACCGTTCAACTGTGTTCACTTGCGGAGTGTATAACGGAGAATAATAAACGTTAGGGATATTATAAGTAGCAAATAGTTTCTTCAGAGTGTTACTGACGAATTGTCTTCCGTTGTCCATTAGAATAGTGCTAGGTATTCCGTGCACTAGAAAAACGTTTTCTTCTAAGATTTTGGCAATAATTTCAGCCGTTGCACGTCGAATGGGAAACAGGAGACAATATTTCGAGAAACAACAATTAACCACAAGTAAGAAGGTATTTTGTTTCCGTGTTATTGGCAAGGGTCCGACTAGGTCGATGCTTAGCATTTGGAACGGTCTGGAACAGTCTTTCGGTCTACCCATTGTACCTGCCGTAGTGTGGTTTGCGTGTTTATAAGAAAGGCAAGTGTCGCAACTTGTTACGAAGTTTGTGACGTCGCGATGCATACCAGGCCAAAAGTAATTCAAAGACAATCGCTTACATGTTTTGAAAATCCCAAGGTGTCCAGATGTGGGCTCGTTATGATTTTGTGAAATGATCGTTTTGCGGCGTTCAAGTGGCACAACCTCTTTCCACTCAAATTCTCTAGTAAGAGAATTAAGGGTTTTCATGAATCTATAGAGTTTGCCATTAGAAACACGATAATTTAGAAAAGATGATGGGGAATTTACACAGCCATCAAAAATTTTAGAATACCACGGGTCTTTACTTTCAGAATTAGTTATTGTCAGTTCGTCAGTCGTGTCATCTATAGTGGATATGGGAACTATTCGAGATAAGCTATCTGGGACCACATTATCCGCACCCTTGCGATGTTTGATATCAAAGTTGTATGCCGAAAGTCGTACACCCCATCGGGCTAGTCTCCCTGTTGGGTTGTTTAGGTTTAAGAACCATTTTAGAGATGAATGGTCTGTGTAGACTGTGAACTTGAGGCCATTTTCTAGGTAGCAGCGCCAATGCTCGATGGCAGTTAACACCGCTAGGGCTTCGCGTTCAGTCGCGCTGTAGTTGCGCTCCTGTTTCGTAAGGGATTTACTCATGTAAGCGATTATCCTTTCGTCACCATTATGATTTTGAGTAAGCATCGCGCCGATTCCATAGTCACTAGCGTCGGTGTGAACTTCGAATGGCTTAGAATAGTCGGGACAACTAAGAATAGGGGCTGATGTTAGGTGAATTTTAAGTTTTTTGAAAGCGTCGTCAGCTTCTTGGGTCCAGTTAAAAGGAGGCGCGTTTTTCCTTTGTGACGTGAGTTTATTTAAGGGAGAGGCTAAAGCACTAAAATTTGGAATAAACCGACGATACCAGGAAGCGGTGCCAATGAACCGACGAACTTCTTTGCGACTGGTAGGGGTAGGGTAATTAGAGATAGATGCCACTTTTTCAGGATCAGCTTGTAGTCCATTAGAGTTAACAATATAGCCAAGATATTTTAGCTGGTTCCTGAAAAATTGGCTCTTTTCAAGGTTAATGGTTAAATTGGCCAACTTAAGCTTTTCCAGAACACGTGTCAAAAGGGATATATGTTGATCGAAGGTCTCGGAAACGATTATAATATCGTCGATGTAGACAAATACCTTATTTTCGAACTCAGGTCCGTAAAACAAAACATCGACTAATCTTTGTTGCGTAGCAGGCGCATTGGTTAGGCCAAATGGCATTGATTTAAATTGGAAGGTTCCGCGAGTTGGAATGTAAAAAGCAGTCTTACACCTATCTTCTTCTCTAATTAAAATCTGCCAGAAACTTTTAGAGAGATCAATGCTACTAAGGTATTTGGCATCGCGAAGATTGTCTAGAATTTCGGTGACGTACGGTAAACTATACGCGTCTTTCCTAGTCACTGAATTAAGTTTCCTACTGTCGAGACAGAACCTAAGCTCGCCGTTCTTTTTAGGTGTCAATAGAACAGGAGAAGACCAAGGGCTTTCGCATTTTTCGACGACATCGTCTCTCAACATTTCGTCGAGTTGTGTGACCAAAATTCGTTGTTTCTCCGGAGACATCCTATAATAACGTTGACGAATGGGGGCAGCCTCCCCGGTGTCAATTTGGTGTGTAATCAATGAAGTTCTACCTAGGCCATGCTCTTCGTAGGAGATATTTCGAAACTGTGAAATTATACTATCCGCTGAACGTCTTTGTTCATCAGTTAGCAATTCGTATGAACATAGAGTGGTAGAATCAAGAATAGATAGACCTCGTATCTCCAAATCCTTATGAAATGTAATGGAGTCCAGGTGTTTAGGGAAGAGACCAAAAATTCTCCAGAAGTCCATGCCCAAAATTAAATAGTTCCTAATTTGAGGTACTACGTACGCGGTAATTATATGGTTCTTGTCTTGAAAATGAATAGGTAGGTGAATGTAACCAATAGAATTTAATTTTTCTCCACCGGCTGCAACAAATTGAACAGGGCTAGAGCCTTGCATCAACTTAAGTCCCATAGACAGTAGTTTGTCATGAGAACCGTTGCCAAGAATGGTTACGCATGAGCCTGTATCCAGGAGACCAGTTAGTGGCTCTCCCATAACCGTTATATTTACGTAAGGACGCACTGTGTCAAAATCATGATTGTTGAAACTATTATTGACTGAAGCAACCGAATTAAAGGTAAAGAAGTTGTTAACGAATTTTAACCAGTTCTTCCATTCTTTAGCTCGGTCACTCCAATCAGGCCTAATTAGTTTTTTGACGATTCGACACCTTGAGTTGGATTGCACTTAGGGCATTCTGGGTAACGCACATCCTTAGTGCCGCATTTAAAACATATAGGAAATCGTTCCTGAGTACATTTTCCAAGAGAGTGGCTATTGGACCTACACCTGGGGCAATATACATAATCTGCGGTGTGGTCATGGGATATAGCAGCAACTTGAATTTTGTTTCTATTGTCTGAGTTTGAGTATACTTTTTGATTATTTGTATTATAGTTCTGATTTGTATTATTATTATTAGTAGAGGTTGTAGAATTTTGGTTAAATGTTTTGTAATTGTTTTTATAATTATTGTAAGTTCTATTATTATTATAAGTAGGTTTATAAGCGAATTCCGGCGCTATTGTGCTGGTAGATACTCTCGGAGGCTCATGAAATTGTGAGAATCGGGATGTTATTATTTCATAATTACGACAAATACTTTTTAGATCTTCGATTGTGTTAATGCGAGCGGACGCGGCTAGTGTATTTGCATAGCAAGGACGGATGTTATGCATGAGTATTTCAAGTTTTTCACTTTCCGACAGCGGTTTACTAAGACGTGAGAACATGCCGTGCATGATGGACAAGTAGATTATAATGTTCTCTTGTTCACCCTGCGTTCGAGAACGAATTTCAGCGGTAAGCTTGTAGTCGTAATCGCTACTACTAAAATCCTCTTTGAGAAGTGCGCTCAACTCACTCCAAGAATTAACTTTTTCTTTGTTGTAACGGTACCAGTGTAATGCGTCGTCAACAAAAATTTCATATGAAAGCATTAGAATTTTGTCGAAAGAAATACCTCTAGCTTGTACGAATTCCTCGACTCTTTGTATGAATGAGTGAACGCAGGTCTTACCGGAATATTTTAATTTACCTATCTCGGCCGACAAACTTCGTTCGCATGTGACTAGATTAGTGGCATGGTCTGAGACATTGTCTGTAGGAGGTGTAGAACTTTTTGCCTGGGAACTCTGAGGTTTTAGTGAAGATAATTCTTTAAATTGCGCATTAAAACTGGAAGTGCAAACTTTGTAAACATCGCCTATATCGGATTTAGCGACAATTCTATTTAAACGATGATATAGGTGATGTAATAGAGTCTCGGTTCTGTCAAATAGATTTTTATCAAATTTAGATTTAAGGCCGATTATATTATTTTGCGACTTTAGCAGTGATTCTTTAGTAGATTTAAGGTCGTCCACGGGATCTAAATGTGATTCGAGAATGTCATCAGCCGGTAGTTTTTCAGCTAATTTAACTATCTGTTTTCGGAGCTCTTGTACGGTTTCACCAGAGCCACCACGAAGTTCGACTTCGTACTCCAGTTCGGATTTTTGTAGCGATAGGTATTTAATAGGGTACGACATGATTAAAATGGGTGTGTGTTACAAGGTATTGACGATACAAATACGAAAATATAGTGAATTTAAAAAATAAAAAAAAATGTAGTACAATGATAGTGACTATGTAAAATGTAATGTATCTAAACAACAATGGAGTGAACTAATAAATGTAATGGCGATTTGTGAAAAGTGCAGTGCTTTTAATAATAAACATTTATGAAAATATTATATCTTTTAATTTTTTATTTTTTTATTTTTTTTTATATGTAGGTAGGTATATAATTTATAAACTACAATTGTCACAAATCGACAGAGTAACCTTAACTATGAATTTAAAAGCCATCACCAAAGAAAACCAAAAAAATGCGCTACGAATCTAATTAAATAACTCGGTCGTGAATTTGCCCCACGTTGGGCGCCAATGTAACATAGTCTAATTTTAGGTAGAAGTAAATTGAAACAGTACAGTAGTAGTAGTAGTTCTTTTTGTTTATTAGAAATGCAAGAGAGGGCGTGGGTACTTTTAACAATAAACGACCGAGCATCTAAATAGACCCGCTATCGACGACACTGGCCTGGTAGATCCTTCGGGGTAGTAGTGGGTCGGTAGTAGTTCCTTCGGGGTAGCAGTGGGTCGGTAGTAGTGGCAGGTGGGCCGTGGATCCGCTTCGGAGCCCGGAGGGTGAACCCTGAAACCGCATCAATCCGGACATTTTAGATATGTCCCATTTCGTGCTTTGACTGCCACATGCCATGCGAAGTAAGCTGGGACGAAAATGTAGATGGCCAATGAAGGTGATAGGCATTAATTTGTGATCAATGATGTGGCAGTCAAATAATTTACATTGCAATAATCATCTTATTAATAGGGGTATTTTATTAAAACAAAGAAAAGATTAAAATAATAAAGGCAGTGATGCACTAGGCAAGTTGAAGCAGATCATCCACCAAAATATTAAATATTATTAATATTGTACACTATTGTTGCCACACACACACAATTGTTGAATTATTTCAAAAATGAGATTATAACATCTACAATATTAATATTATTATAATTCAACTAACACTGCACACAGGAGTACAATATCAATAAGATAAGTAATATTATTTTTTTGCGTTGCAAGGCAAGTGATTAAAATGAACATGAGGTGGCAAAGTATGCAAAATCATTTTAGACAATTATAACTACATGATAAATCTACAAATACAGTCTAATCAAACGAAATTGTAACACTCACCCAATTATTTGGGGAAACCACACACACAAATTAGCAATATACTTAAAATTAGAAGTCTCGCCACGAGGTAGTCCCAAGATGGCGAACGTAATATAAAATTCAATTTAGAGCGGCCGCGAGTGAACTCGGCAATAGCTAGCAGCGTAGTGCCGGCCGACCGAGCGCAAGCGGCGATGACGTACTCGACAAACTCGTTTTGCGTCGTTCGCTATTTTTATGAACGCGCCGCGCGCCCGGGGTTTGCTTGTAAATAGATATTTTTAGTATAATTAATTATTAATGTTTAATATGGTGTTTTTTATTTTTTATTTTATTTAGTTAATATTTTAGTTTGTAATGTTGTACTTGTATATAAATGTAAGTTTGTTAAAATAGTACGTTTTGGTTTAATTTTAATATATTTTAATAAAAAATGCAACGGAATCAGATAAACCGTTACAGACCTCAATACTACAGTCTTTCTTTCCTAATTCTACTCCCATTCTTCCTTTGTCTGGGAGTAAGATTTGGATAGATATTACCAAATCTTACTCCCAAACATAAACTTTGAATGGAACCAAGCCATTGTTTGTGGTATGGGAGGAATTTGTAGGATCCGTTGGAGAAACACAGTCTGGGTTGGGTATACCTTTCCCTCTCGGGACAGGCGTGTATCTATTGTATGTAAGTATAATACTCAGGTAAGTACCTATATAAAATAGGTATTATGTTTTTGGATTTTTTCATTTCCGTGGATTGATTCTTTCATTCCCGTGGCACAGTTGTTTTATTGCCGTGCCTGCACGTTTCATTGCCGTGCACGCATGTTTCATCGCCGTGGTATGAATTTTTTAACGTTGTATATCTCGTTAGTTTTTTAAGTTACCTATCTGCTATATATTAAGTAAGAATACATACATTATCAAAAACTTTAATAAACGCAAATAAAAAATAAAAAAAACTTAAACATAAAAAAAAACACGGAATGAAGATTTTAAAGGACCTGTTGAAATTCACCCTGTAGAGTCTTGTTGTAGTAAAGACACTCTTGAACGTTCATTCATCCTCCTCACCTCTCATCTACCCACTGCTGGGTATAAGCCTCCTTTCGTCTACTTCATCCTTCTCTATCCTGAGCCATCGCAATCCACTTTCTCCTTACAATCTGCCGACATCGTCGACCCATCTAGCTGCCGGACGTCTGACGTCCTTAAGAATATTTAAATTAAATTTTTAGTAATATTTTTCTTTCGAAATAAGAGTCTACGTATCCAATCTCCCCCCCTCCCCCATCCAATCATACCCCCCTGCTCAGGGGCAAATTCTCGAGTTTCTACACACGGCTCTCATTTGGTGAGCGCCGCGTACGACTTTATTTTTCGACTATTACTAAGCGTATTTGTAATCAATGTTCGCCCATATGAACAAGGGCGAAATTCGCGAGACACAAACGTCAATGGTTCGCAGATGGTTCGGATCGCGCCCCCGCCGCGTCATCGCTTGCGCACGAGCCGCCCGCGTGCGTGATTTCACACCGATTATTATACATCGATGGCTATAGCTGATGTTAGTCAACGTTGACGCGTCGGCGAAGCGATGCAGAGTGTAATCTATGGTGGTTGCTATATTACTACATTACACACCGTAGGGCTCGGAAGCTCACAAGTCGCGCGTCTCCAGTTGTGAGTTGTTCCTTCGCAGTGGCAGTTGCTTACATTTTAATTATTTTGGGATTGAAGCCATCAATATGCACGACACAATACGTCAGCAGGTAAGATAATAAAGTCATTTATTATTCCGCTATGCTCGGCGTCCTTGCGATTTCAATATTGTACTAGTTTGCCCACGAATTTTATTCATTTGATTATCATTTGGCGGCCCTTGTGGTCAAGCTAATTTGTATCATGCGAGAATTCGAAGTTAATTTTATTGCAAGTCAGTGAAGCTTTTCGCTTATTTATTCTAATTTCCGTTGCTATGATCGACTCTACCTAGTACCTATATATTTATACATTATAAAGTAAATTCCTAGTCCTAGGGCATTAAGCGGATTTATTTGAAAATATTTGTCAATAATTTTTGTGTGTTAAATAATAAAATTTAATAATATTCTTGGACAAATCACACTACGCCATCTAGTCCCAAACTAAGCAACTAAGCTTGTACTATGGGTACTAGATTGCTGATAAATATACTTAAATACCTTTTTAATAAATAAATACTTATTATACCTACATATAAAACATCCAGACCAATGCAAACAGACGTGTTCATATACACAAAATGTTTGCCTTGCGCAGGATTGGAACCGCGGGCCCTTGGGTTAAAGTGACCATTGCTAGCCACTCACCAGACATAGCACACTAGTTTTTTTTTAATCCAAAAGAAAAATAAGTGTCCAGCCGTGTCCCACCAACAGGAATGTCCCAAGACTAGGCATTTACTTACTTGCATTCATTTCAATGAATAATGATAAATGTCAACTACGGCTTCTTCGTTGTACAGTCAGCCAATGAAAGAGCTAACCAGGACCGCAAAATGAGTCGAGTTTTCTAAACATTGCACGAAAGTATTTACGCGAATTTCTATTTATCCATATCACATATTTCACATTTGTATTTTAATATGTTTCATATCAAAAATCTGTGTCTTAGTTCTCTACCGTAGTCTTTTTCATTGGTTGACTGTACATACATTAAGTAAACTTATTTATAAAATATCAAGAAAACAAGCTGAAATACCAATTAAGCAGTATTAGAAATGTATTAATAACATTTTAGGGAAATGTTTCATGGAATTATTTTTGTAAGATCATGAATGTTTTTTTGAGAATTTACTTTAGCGAGCGTACAATTAAAAAACCGGGCAGTTGTGTGTCTGGTCCAGCACATTGTAGGGTTCCGTATTTGCCACACTCTGCTTGCTGGCAGAATAGAATAGAATAGAATAGAATCTTTATTTGCATAAAACATGACACATAAGTGCAATGTCATATTCCATGACATTTGTACGATTTAATCAAAGAAATTTTATTTTATAGTATCGGGACAAGCCTATTCCTACCCCTGCATGTGTCTCCTGTATAGCCACGATCAACGACGGCGACCTCAGATTGAAAATAAGCAATGAATCTTATTGACGTCGAGTGAAACTACAGCTGGCTTGGAACTCACAATGAATTTAATCAGAAAGAAAATTTGAAATTTTTTATTTTCTTCTAATCGATGCCCGCGGTTTTACCCAAGAAATCTTGTTATTCCCGATCCCGGGCTTATATATGGGATAAAACCCATTATAGGTAGTATCGGGTCCTGTGTAAAAGGTCCAATGTGCATAATCACAACTTTATAGGAGCGGCTCCCAAAGTTTAAATTTGGAATA
The DNA here is from genome assembly GCA_905163395.2 of Endotricha flammealis. Classification (NCBI taxonomy): domain Eukaryota; kingdom Metazoa; phylum Arthropoda; class Insecta; order Lepidoptera; family Pyralidae; genus Endotricha; species Endotricha flammealis. Next base: position 22,224,082 of record LR990852.1, read on the forward strand.
ATTTTAAGATGGCAACACCAACGTTTATGAAACTGTTCATGGTTGCTAATACAATTATATTGGTTATTATCGATATATTACTTGATTTGTATATATACTTATTATTAGTTTTTTGAAACTGCACATTGGCCCTTAAACGCTAGTTTTTTTCCGTATTTTTATTTTATTTTAAAACTGCATATAATGGCCAATGTGTCAATTATTTGGACTTCCTATAGCCAAATTAAGTAAAATCCGACGCCTACTACACTTAAAATATTATAATTATATGTCATCTTTCACTAAATTAGATAATAACATTACGTAATAAATAACACAATTTTGCAGTTGACATGCATGAGGCCGAGATAACATAAAATAACGCGCGGGAATTCCCCTTGTATAAGTCTCGAACTGCCCTTTGGCACTTGTACATTTAATTTTATGCTACAGTCAGTTTTCCTCCAACAAAAAATGGGTTCCCGTGCAGAAATTAGTGTTTTTTTTAGTTGTACTAATGAGATGCATTTACCATAAAAAGCTCAAAATCGCCTAATTGTTAGTGTGGCCCTTATACATAGGTAGGACCCATCGATATGTTAATCCAGGCAGGTTATTTATTAGCTACATGTGGAACAAATTTCAAGCTTTAGCATTTTAGTATCAGTTAGACCGCGGACAGAGACGGCCAGACGGACATGGCGAAAGGGTTAGTTTACTAGTTAGTACTTTTACTACGGAACCCTAAAGAAAAGTAGTAATAAAAAATAATTCGTCGTTCGTAAAGTCTTTTTTTTTCGCAAAGTACATTATGTGTGTGCGAATTAGGCAATATTATGACTATTTATGACGATACCAGCTAATGCCCGCGGTTCTATGTGTCAATCCAGATTAAAAAATACCCGTGTACAAAATTTCAAACAACTCTATCAAGTCTTTTACGGGAAAGAGTAACAATCATCCATACATATATTGTTACAAACTTTCGCATTTGAAATTATTATAGGTAGTAAGATAGTAAGGATTTTGTTAGAGCTAACAGCCATTTTTTGAAACGCATTTTAGTTTTAATTCCACAATTTTAAACTCTTTGGTTTCTTTAGTTTGACAGTGACAGTTAATTTAACAGTCTTTTTTTTTCTTTTTCCTTTTGGCAATCGGACTTTAGACGAAGATTTCATTGTGCTATTCTTCAAGTTATGCGTTTGCTATAAATAAGCTGCTTTGAATTACTTAAGTAATTCAAAGCAGCGTATCTAAGCTATCTCGACTCAGTATACCTACAGTCTCTGAGTGAAGAAGCCCCGAAGATGATAGCAAAATTTCTTCAGAAAAGGCGGATGTTGAAGTCATCGTGTTGACTAGTTTATACTTTTAAAAGTTCCTGATCATAAATTATAATCACTTTAACCAATGTTTGGTTCACATTCCACTATCGATACTATGAATCACATACACAATGAAATTAAATTTTTAATCACGAGCACAAGTTGACGTATTATTTTAAGGTACCATTTAATTCAATGTGTCATTATAATGCCTTTCAAAAACTTGCTGTCACTCCGAAATATTCTACTGAATCTTAGGCCGCCTTTACAGTTTTAAGTTGCTTTCGTAAAAATGTAAATAAATTACGGCTGCATTTACACTAATAAATAAACTTACAGAGAATAATGCTTACATAAATTTTGTGTGTTTACTTGCGTAAAATATTACAAGCCCTTACTTACAAAAAATCAGAAGCGAAAATGCCGTCTCATCGGCATCGTCACGTTCAAGCAGCAGCTGCACTGCTGTTATCATTTTAAATAGGAAACTAAAGCAAAGAAATTGCTGGGTAAAACCTTGGCTGGATAACAGAATATCACGAGGTGCATTTGAAAATCTTTTGATGGAGTTGAGAATGGAAAACCGACGCCAATTTTTTAAACATAATGAATGCTACGGATTTTGTATTTATTTTGGAACAAGTAGCACCACTAATTAATAAATTTGGACAAGTGCGAGTCGGACCCGCCCACCGAGCGTTCCGTACGTAGTTTTTTTTATATCACTGAGGTTGCAATCAAGTTTACGGTTTACGGTCACCGTAACACCGGGAGTATCACTCGCGCATTGCCGACTCTGTAAAAATCTTTTAATGCCCCTTTTAAAGATATTCGTAGTCTAAAGATATATGTTATGTATATGTATGCGTCGGCGGGGATCTCATATCACAGCTTCTGCGTTCGCGGGAGAAAACTCCTCTGAAACCGCGCATTACGCGACCATTTTGGTTCTAGCGTGTGAGGTTGGTTTCCCCGCCGATGACAAGCAGATCGATGGTAGAAAGTGGCCGTAGGCATCAAGTCAAACAATAGTAAATAAATAATACAGGAATCGACTCGTACAATTTTTTCCGCGCAGGATTCGAACCCGCGGCCCTTGAGATAATACAATATGTAACCTAACGTTGATATAAAGAAAAAGATGCACTTATTATGACATTTACTGTCATAATTAGACACATCAAACGTCAAGTCATTGAAAAGTAAAAACAAGCGGGGTTCTTGAAAGTGTCCATCCGAAACAACGAAACACATTACTAGTTATAATAAGGTTCAAAACTGGCTACTAGAATTCAACGAAACGTCAGTCCGTATGTTCGGAATTTCATTTCATAGTAGACCCGTTTTGATTTTCTTCAAAATGTTGAAATATGCGTTTTTTTGCGGAATAAACCGCTGTATCTTTTTTTTAACTAAACTTAGATATTGGATTTTTTAACAAACTCATGGGTATGGTATGATACCTCCACGCGTTTCTGAGAAAAAGGCTCTTGACAGACAAGACAGACAGACGGACAACAAAGTGATCTTATAAGAGTTCTGTTTTTTCCTTTTGAGGTACGGAACCCTAAAAAAGAAGATACATCATTTCATAAGGCAATTCCACCAGCTGAAAAACTAATTGGTCACTCTTCGACACAGATATTATAATACTTAACAGTACTCTTCGAACTGCTACCCGGAGGTCCCGGGTTCGAATCCCGGTCGGGTCATGATGAAAAACTACTTTCTGATCGGCCTCGGGCCTGGGATGTTTATCTATATATGTAGTTGTTATAAAATATTGTATCGTTGAGTTAGTATCCCATTACACAAGTTTCGAACTTACTTTAACTCAATCTGTGTGATTTGTCCCTATATTATGTCACGCTGCTCCAGTGCCAATTATTTGTAACTTCTCAAATTATCAATTTGCTTCGATAAGTTGTGAGTGATTCTATAAGCAAACTCGAAGACGTTTAGACTTGTGACTTTCCAACTTACGGAAGTAGTAAGAAATTACGATAAGCTACTTACAAAGAGTGTTTACATTTGCAAATTTATTGTAAGCTACTCACCTCACGTAAGTAACATACGTGTGTAAAACTTACTAGCGTTTTCGGCCAGAGTCATCTTACTATCAATACTAATATGAGATTTTCAAGAATTTTTGAAATCGGTCCAGTAAGTAGTTTTTGAGTCAAAAACTATTAAAGTTGTATACTTAAATGAGATTTTAATAACTCATATAGACAACAAAAAGAAACATTAGTGCTTGTGTCGTTTTGAAACGTATTGTCAACAAATCAAGTTCTTGTATAATTAAAATTGGAAAACTAAAATAATTTAATTCACTTTGTTCGGTCTTCTTTCCTAGAAACGTCTTTCCATTCACCCTGCGCTACTAAATTCAATAAAAACTACTAGACCGATTTCAAAAGTATTACTAAGAATAAACTATAAATAATTTTTCAACCGACACTGAGCGATATATTATACGTCATTTGATTTAGTCATTAGAAATATAAATTTCTGATCAAATAACATCATTATTTTTAATTTGTACGCTACCACGTATCAACATCGATCGATCTCTATTGTGGGTGCGGCGACAAAAGAAAGATACGCGAACGCGATATTCACTTGCTTCTGTGTTTTGACGTTCTCGAACTGGTGCCACACAAAGTTATCTGTGCCGGTGACCAAAACTAGAACTTAATACCTTAACTTATACGCCTTGACAATAATTACCTTCAATAGCTTCGACCCTAGCGCCCCCACCATCGGCACAGATAAGTTTGTGGTACTATAACTTACTTATTTGGTTATCTTCGATATCACTTATAGGGTTTTTATTTATGATCGAAGACTTGAAACTATAAAAACTAGCGGGACAGTAATGAAAAATCTCTGGACTATCTCTGAAAAATGGTAATTACGCTAATTACGTAATGACATCACTCGTTTATTATCCAAAAGTATTCTGAATTTAGATGGAACCTTCCATTTTCTTCTTTTTACCACATCATGTTATATCATAACAACTTCGAGGAAAGCTGAGCCCCCTAATAAGGCGCTCTTTCAGTATTTTCTATGTTATTATAAGTTAAAAAAGTCATGGATTATGTATGAAAATAAACATTCCACTTGAATGATAAACACTCATTACTAGTCACAATAACTTCGAGGAAATTCTAAGCCCCCTAATAAGGCCCTCCTTCACAATTTCCTATTATACTATAAGTTCAAAAAGTCATGGATTTATGTCTAAAAATAAACATTCCAGACGAATGATAAACACTCATTATAATCTAACCAATCAATAATGTTATAGGGCCTAAATTCTGGGAAGTTATGATGGAGGCTCTGTAAATCACCCATTAAAAAACCACAATAATTTTACATTTTTTTTACTTAATCATTTATTTTCTCTCCAATCTGAATACGTAGTTCTATGGAAAGAAACAAAATTATATTAAGGCTAGCTGTTACCCGCGGCTTCGCCCGCGTAAAAATTAGGCTATGTTGGGCTCTGTACCCCCGACAATATGTATTCAAATTTTCGAATGATCGGCTGCTTAGTGAAGCCGTGAAGGAATAACTAACAAACAAACTCACTTTCTCATTTATAATATTACACCAGTCTTCCCCCATTGTAGAAAAGACTTATGCAATAAATCGCGCTAGTACCTAATTATAAGTATCATGCTTTTTCGTTTAGTGTTAGTTAGTTTTCACCAACAATTCGTTTGTCAATTTTTAACTTTTAGGAATTGTTGGTTTGAATACGGGCATAAATTACCTAACTATAGGAAATTATTAAGTTGCCAAAGTTGTACTCAAAATTCAAAATTCAAAACTTTTATTCAGAGAATAGGTTTTCACAAACACGTTCTCTTGTCAGAGTATACAGTAATAAATGATTTGTATAAATTAATCTACTCTATAAACTACTACCATTTCGGAAACAAAAGCAAAATGACCACTGGTAAAAAGAAATGGCGAAAGAAAACCAGTTACAGCCTTTTTTGTCATTCAAAAATATATCGTACTTTTTTTTTTTTTTTACTGCAAGTGTAAAGCTCAATTCGCACCTGACTGTACGCGTAGGTACAACTAGCATGTTTGTGTAAGTGCGGCACAAAGCGAGCCCATCGAACCCCTCTTTATTGATTTTGATTGAAAGCTAATATTCAATATACAGATTCGGATACCAAATTTTAATATTTAGGTAGGTACTAGTCTGCCGCGCCGTCCCCCCAGGTAGTCAGGACTAATTAGTATGTCTGCGAGGGTCGGTCATTGAGGGGACGGGGTTGGATGGGGGTCCGAGGGAGTATTTCATTAGGTAGTCTATGATTTCCTGCGCAGACTATAACACCAATAGATACCGCAAGTCCCACTTCACAAATTCCTTAATGGGTTTTTCTTCATATGGACAATTTTTGCAATGTACAGAATGCCAATGTTTTCATTCCCATGGGAATTTCTTAAATAAAATAACAAGGTTAAAACTACCCTATAGGTTAATCCTAATTAGATATTAATTTAATTTCAAGAAAATCTATCTAGTTGTTTTTGCGTGAAAGGAACAAACATCCTCACGTACAAACTTTCGCTTTATATGTTAATAAGGTTATAGATAACAATATACATACATACTTTTACGTTAACCACGTGCAGACTTTACTTTAGTCTATCATGAAAGATGGGTGTGAAAGTAAGACTAATTTCTACACAGGTTCAATCCACAATAAATGGTTGCACAAAACCATTTCGCTACAATGGCATTTATGAAAGTGAGTGACATTTGTAGGAGGGAGTTACTGTGCCATATTTTCATATATTTTGTCAAAGGCGAACTGTCGAAAAGTGACATACAATATGAAAGGGAGTTGTAGTTCCAATTTCTGTGTTAATCCAAGGTATCAGCTACCTACATATATTATCAAATATCATAAATATTGGCCCTGCCATTTGAGCGTGAAGAAGTAACAAACATAAGTACACAACAACTTTTACCTTTATAATATTAGTAGGATGGCTTGACTCAGAATACGGAATTAAGGTTATAGTTATGCCTTTCTTCAACTGTTTGTTTTACATAGTTGCGTCCTCTACTTGCATATTTTTATCTGTGAATATGAAGCTCTTTGACAGTTGCAATGTTCATAATGGAGGATGCCTGATTAGATGGCAAAGGCATGACCGGCGCTGCGCATAGCTTTGTATATATCATCAGACGGGACTAATTAATTAATATCTCCTTTCCTACCCATAGATAAAAGAAACTAAAATATAGAAATGTGGGCATGGTGTGCCTGATCAAAAATTTGACGAATCTGTACATTGTTGCGATGTTTCCGACTAATAAACTTGTAAGTGTTGTACACAAAAATGATTTGTTACTTTCTAAATAATAATATCTACGCTAATACACTTAAACCTTTCTGTTTTTTTGTGTAAGAGCACTAGCACGTTTATTCGTCGGGGACATCGATATGTGCTAAATAAAACATTCATTTGAAAACTGTCACTTTGAATTCGTGTCTATGTACTTTTAATATAGTTTAGATTTAAAAATACATTGCCATTCAAAGGATTCGGTTCTTTGAGGGCGTGTTTCTTTGACGTTTAACTTACAGACATGTTTCGCAAACATTAATTTGTAGCGAACCTCATTTCTACCGGAGATTAAAACTCCCCGTTTCACTGTCCTACCTATTTCAAAGCAAATGCGAATGTTACTCGTATGTCACAAACATGGAAGTAATAAGTACTACGTACAACTAGTACTTATTACTTCCATGGTCACAAATTAAAATTGAAATATATTTAATACAACCTGTCATTTGCGAATGTCTCATTCATAGATTTAGTATATACTAGCGTACCTATAGATCGGCTTTGTTTGATTGAGGCGAGACCAAAAACAAAATACACTAGTGTGCGTGGAATGTACATGTGTGCAAGCAAGATATATAATTTTGTGAATTTTCCTTTTAGTTTGCGTTACATCCAGGCACTGCACAGGTAACCATATTTAATCACGTCGAATTAACACCAAAACTACACTTAAAAACCAAAAATTTTGTAAAAATAAGTGGGATTTGTTTGAACATGACTGACGTTAGGGCGATACAAGCCTATAGCGTGTATAGGAAAAATGGTCTCGTCTATCTATCTCGCTCTAACAAACGCGTATGCTATGATCTATCTTTTGCATTGGCAATCTTCTTACGCTAGTAAGTTATAATAAATCTATCGGGTACCGCTTACCATCACGCGGGCCTTAAGCTTGTTTGTCACCTTAGTGGTACAAAAAAATGGTCTCTTGATAGAATAATGGTATCTTGATAACCAAAAGAAGACGAGTCTCGACTTTTTTTTTGGGACAAATCACACAGATGAGCTAGCCCCATAGTAAGTTTAACTTGTGTTATGGGATACTAACTCAACGATATATATTTTATAACAGATACATAATATAGATAAACATCCAAGACCTGAGGCCAATCAGAAAAAGTTCGTTTTTCATCATGACCCGACCGGGATTCGAACCCGGGACCGGGACCTCCTGGGTGGCGGTCTGGCGTGGTAACCATTACGACACGGAGGTCGGCGAGGTTTTGTCCTTTTCCAAGTATCGTTTTGGTCAATATGACTCGATAGGTTTCGAGTTTTAAGTAACTACGTGTAACATATTTACATAGTATACGTGATGATTTATATATATACTACGGTGATGCTTACCATCAGGCAGGCCACTTGTTTGCCACATTTTGTTTGGAAATATATATATATATATAAAATTAAGTCGCTTCCGCTGTCTGTTCGCTTCGATCTTTATAACTACCTACTCATCTGGTTTTATAGCAGTTTTCGGCAATAAATAGAGTGATTCAAAAAAGATTTATATGCACAATACATAACATACAAGGCTTTTGCGAATTTTGAAGAAATGAAAGTGAGATACACTCAAACAAGTTTCGACGGTTTCGCTAGTCTAAACGTATACATTTACATCAATGGTCTAAACTGATATAAAAAAGAGAAAAAAAATTTTTTTTTACCTATAGAAAAGGTGCGACGCACTGGGCCGATTTGAAAAATTCTTTCACGGTTGGGAAGGTACCTACATTACCCCCTGATCACATAGGCTATATTACATTTTCAAAATAATTAGGCTTCCTTAATAAAAGCCCATGCAAAACCGGAGCGGTCCGTCCGCTAGTGTAATATAAAATTCAAACAATAACCAAAAAGGAATATAAAATTACAAAAGAAATTTTGTGCCCATAACAAGGGGCATTACCGAATCTCCATTTTGACAGCTAATGCCCTAGCGAGGACGCACGAGGGTCCTTAATGTACATCCCCTATCCATTAAAAAAATATGAAGGGTTTTTTTTTTAACTACTTAACTATACTGAACGCCAATCCTCCTGACATGTGCAGACATAAAACAAAGTTCGCAACTAATACTTATTACCTACTCAGTGCATAACGACAATCGATTTTCAATTGTTTTATACAATGTGTTGTTTTAGTCAGGTGCAGTGGTTGCAATTATTTGAATAGAAAATCGTAAGAGGCGTATATAATTCGTCGGTTCTATTTTAAAAGCCGTAAACAGAGTCCGACCTATGTTGTGTTTTGAAAATTACAATTTAGCATGTAATCGAAGAATTTTCCAAATTTTTCTGCGGCGTTTGTTTGAAACGGCAGTGACCACCGCATACTGAGAGGCGGGTGTCGCATGTCGGCGCCCCATCAGACGGAGTGATTTCATAACATAAATGTATGGTGTGCGATGCGGGCGGATTTAGATTTTCGTCAAAAACTTCGAATTTAAATGTAAGTTTTATATAATGTTTTTTTCACATATTCGTGTTCAGAATCAGCAGTAGATACGCCTCCAAAAATATTGCAACTGTAAAAACCACACATCGTATACCAGCCAGGCTCACAGTATATAAAACAATTGAAAATCAATTGAAAACGATTGAAAAAAAACGTATGTTTGATAGACTCAACTCAAGACTCAACAATGCTGTTGAATTGTCGAATATTTTTTTTTTACATTTTTAATGCAAAATATGGCTAACCGAGCTGAATATGGTACCTTTCTATTTCATGCTTTCTTCTTGCAGACCGGTGGTGGTTCGTTGGTAAATACTGAATAGCGAAAAAAAAAAACGGCAGCCATATCTAAACTGCGTAATGAGCTGTCTGTCATCATGCACCCCTAGACCACATGAGTAAATAAACTGACGGACAGAGGCTTCACTTCCATACAACGTCGCGCGCCGAGGACACGCACACAAGCATGAGGCGCGTATTGCGTGTCCTCAAAGCGCTCGTCACGTACACATGCTTGTGTGCGTGTCCTCGGCGAGTGAAGTCTCTGTTCCGTCAGTTTATTTACTCATGTGCCTAGACGTCGTAAGGAACCTACATTCTAAATTAAGGCTGTGCGTTGATATTACATGATACATAGTTAAATCAGTCAGTAGGTACTTTGAATTTGTTATATGTAGATGCCTAGTAATGGCCTACCGAAAAATCATGTAGGTATTCGTAATGTTTAGTAAAGTATAAAAACACATTCATTGTATGTAAAACAAAGCATTATATTTTTATTAAAACACAATCGCGCCTCCATTTTTTCTGTCAATATGATTGATATTGACAGAAAAAATGGAGGCGTCAACAATTTTTATAAACAATTTCGAATTTTGGGTACTTAAAGCCTAGGCGAAGCTGTCACTCTCTGTCAGCCTATTAGAAAACCCTTTACTTAAGGTCGAGCCATAATCTCAGGAGCTTCAATTGCTAGAATTACGATTGATTTGCTCATAACCATTTTTAAAGGTAACCTTCGATCACAAATAATGAACGAGAAACAATTTGCCTTTAATATTTATTTTATTAAGTAAGTATATTTGTTGTTATAGCGGCAACAGAAATACATCATATGTGGCAATTTTAGCTATCACTGTGCGTGAGATACAAACTGGTTACAGACAGACGGACAACAAAGGGTTAGTAATAGGGTTCCGGCACCCTTTGGTAGGGACCCTAAAAAGTGCTTAATTCAGTCTCCCTCTGCCCCCCTAATCTCGTAGCATAGTAATCATGTCTATTAGTTATACGATTTTAATGTAAGATCATGTCTATTAGTTATACGATTTTAATGTAAGTACCTAAATATTTTTCAACTTTTTGTTTTTCTTACGTCTAATAATCGAGATATAGAGGAGTTTCCTCCCGCGAACGCTGAGGTCGTGCGTGGGTGGAATGAGATCTCCGCCTTTTCTTTAGACTATAATGGGGTTCTTCAAAAGGGGCATTAAAAGATTTTTACAGGGTCGGCAACGCGCGAGTTATAAGTACCCCCGGTGGTGTTGCATTGTTTGTCACTTTAGTGGTATAAAAATATATATATAAGTACTAACGTAAGTACTTATATCTTGATGCGTCGATTAAACTATTTTTCTTTCCTTCTTTTAACAAAAACAGTTTTAATCTCATCTCAAGCTCACGCACTATCTCGCCAATTTCCTATTTTGTATGACAGACATCGCTTGAGATTGTAAAATGTTTTTGTTACAATAATAGGTGGCCGCGGCAACCGTATCACAGTATTACAATATTCTCCCTAACCATATCGCAGCATTGTTAGTAACCGGGTGATAAAACAATAATATTTGACATTGATAACCCTATAACATTTACTGTCATATTGTTTATGTTCTTGTGACGATTCAGTTAAATAGATTTTAGTTGAAATTCCATTATCGTAAATATTTTTAAGTAATTAACAATCGGCCATTTTGTCCGGCGGCGATAGGTATTATGGTTCGACAAATAACGCATTGAAAACAAAAACGGCCGTTTTTTTCTCAACTCGTTATTTATCGAAACAGCAACATTTGAAATGTTAACAAAGCGATATAAATATACTTCATCGTCTATTCTAATGCGTACATAATAGAACATTATTTTAATTTTTCATCTACGTTTACCACCTATCACTCTCGTTTCAATGGCGGCCCTAGTGGACAGAATGCGCGCTCTTAAATCTGGATATTTTGTCTCACACGTCTAATTACTAATCATTATAGACATGAAACAATCTGAGTCGTATATAACTAATTACACGTAACAAATTATAGATTTGAACTACTTAATGAAAGATTAATACCTAACTGTAATGTAATTTTATTATAAATAACATTATTTTCATTACAAAATTTTACTTAAACATATCATCCAACTGCAGTTATTCTTGTATAATTCCAAAACGAATATTCATATCTGATGACTAACGGATTAGGCGAACTGCCGCGCGCCAAGCTGCCCGTCGTCACGGACTGCCGTGGGATTGTGTTTGTAATGGATAGAATTAGACCGAATCCTTCACTCTTGCTCCGTAATGTACGAATGATGCATTATTGATGGCAATCGGAGTTTTAAATCGCTGCATTTAGCTTCTAAAGGCGGATAAATTACCGATAACCACGTTTAAAGGTTGCGTGATAGGTTCTAGAATAGTATCCAACGGAAAACCGCTTGAAAATTCTTTGCATAGTTTAGAAGAAGAAAGGTGAGCTTTATGTTATAAATACTTAAGTTTGTTACGACGTGCGTCTACGACTATTAGGTCAAGTCTTTAAACTAAGTTTGCTACAATTTATTGTCATGTTTGCCCAATACAGGTTGTTTAGTAGAGGGTTGAACATACGATAATGAATGATATAAGTGTAAATATGTTTTTTTTTTCAATATGAATTATGATTTTACTATATTTTAAGAAATGTGATATGATAACTGTGATATATATAGCATATACTAGTTTTTACGTTTTTTTTAATTAGCCATTTATGTCCCATTGCTGGGCAAAGGCCTCTCCTTCTCCAACTGTCAACTGTGTTTCAGATTTTTGTTGTTCCAAGACAGCTGTAGTTTCTCCCCCGGGACGTCAATAAGCTTCATTGCTTATTGTCAATCTGAGGTCGCCGTTGTTGATCCTGGCTGTACAGGAGACACAGCGGTGAGCATGTGTGGTGGGCTTGTCCCGTTACCAATAGTTTTCATATTATGTAATAACAAAGTTTCACACGATACTTACATTAATATTTAAAAAAAACTTTGTTGTGTGTCTTGCTCACCTCTATCATTGATTGACTATCATCATCATCATCATCAGCATGTATCTACCCACTGCTGGGTATAGGCCTTTCCCAATGCCTTCCACCAAATGCGATCCTCCGCTTTCCGCATCCATCCGCCTCCAGCCGATTTCTTGAGGTCGTCTGTCCATCTGGAGGGAGGGCGCCGTACACTGACTTGAAAACTACTTGATTGAATATACAATACAAAATACTTTATTGCACCAAAACAAAAACAATAAAACAAACAAAATTAGGTAAACCACGGTACAATAGGCGGTCTTATCGCTAAGCGATTTCATCCAGACAACCTAAACACGGATTGCGTAGCACAACATACAGTAATATCACAAACAAATAAAAAATAATATTAATACTAAATTAAAAACAATTCAAATTAATAAGCTATACCTACATGAATCTTTGTTTTTAGTTCTCTAGCCTGGTCATCTCTTTCATTGGTAACGTAGGTCATTAACTTAAGTTACATGAGTTACGGGTAACAGCTTTAACGTAATTAAATGACCTAGTGATTAATGATAAAACCAAGTAAATAATTTATTAAATTATTGTTGTTTAAGTTACAATGCACGTAAGACAAGCACTGTGTGGAATGCAAATTCGGTCACGCCTACTAATTTTAAGAATATTTTAAATTTCAATATACCTTCTTCCTTTCCTACCTTCTTTTTCTTAGCTTTCCTAGACCTGAATAATTTTATTGGTAGACAATTACTTAACTCAATTTTTAACGGGACACGGAAACTATAATTCCAAGTTATTTTCTTTCAAGGTTTATGTGAGTCCCTCTCCTTTATATGAGTGTTCTACCGCGAATAACAGAGTAGAACAAACGGCTCATCAAGTTCTGTGGGAGTGTGATCTTTGGCATGACGAACGCGTAATCATGTTGGATTCCTTAAATGTAACTTCAGGCGTAGTTTATTATTCTGATCCTGTATCAGGCATTTAAAATCAAAAATATGAAATACGTTTTTGTACAACAATGATTTTCTGGAAGCTTCAATTCAAGAAAATCATAATGTTGTACAAAAATGTCATGATTATAGAATAATTTTGTTTTTAGGCGAGATCAGTATTTTTTTTCCTTGTAATATTTAATAAATATTTAGTGACTTCTAAATTTTATTACTTTCATTTATGGGGTATTAAGTATATTGTCTATTAAACACTGTTTATTTTATTAAGCTAACATTCTTAGTTTCCGAGGTTTCTCTAAGCATTCCATAATCTCGAGTGTATAAAATTATGTTTATTCTTAACTAATCCGAAATAATGTAACAACGTAAATATACGCACAGCGGCGTCCAATCTATAATTATTTCTTTCCCAATAGATTACATACCTACTGTGATAATTTCAAAAAAAATCCTTCCATTCATTTTCAGTCTTATTTTCTTTGTCTGCGGCGTCAGCAGGCATCTGTTCCACCTAGTTACTTACACCTAGTATTTTAGTTACATTGATGTAGGTAACTAGTTGGAAATTTTTATTCCAAGTAGTTCCATTATTTCAAAATGTTTCTTTAATGGAATATCTGTGCTAAATTTCTGTCAAAGGGTTTTTTTATTAATCATAGGACAAACAAACAGGTACACGTCGAGCTTTACACTTGCAGTCAATTTTGACTCTTATGACATAAAACTTAAGAATGGTACAAAGTCCAATATGTAAAGGTCGACCTGCTCTTGACTGTACATAGGGCCATCTGGCTCCAAAGTAAAGGCCCTGATCGACGAGCGAGTAATACCGCGGTTTTATGGCTCAGCGGTAAAGCTCGCCGGTGTATCACTGCAAAACCGGTCTCGCGGCTCGTCATGTTTGCTATATTTTTTACTCGGCTCGTCATGTAAAAGCGAGATAGCGAGATAACACAAAGCTTGAGATTCGGAACAAGACATGTTACCTCTCTCATTCAGGCGCGGCTGTTTTGCTCGCTAGTCGATCAGCAGAACGAGCGAGTAAAACCGTCGTTCTTTATAACCGCGGTATAGGCTCGTTGGTCGATCAGAGCCTTAGTAAATAGGTACTCGTAGAATAGAATAGAATATTTGTTATTGTTGAACAATAATACCTACACAGAAACTAGTAGGTACCTATTATCATGCATACAATAAAACTTAACAACTATGAAGTTTTTAATAATGTCCATCAAAATTTAATATCATTGTGTTTAGTATAAAGTTCAAACACTTTGAACCTAGGTACCTTGTGTTATGAATACCAGACAACGATGCGGTTCTATTATTGTAAATATATACTTACTTTTATTACATAGAAAACTCTCAGACTCGAGACAACATATGTCATGTCATCTCACTTCCCACTAATATTATAAAGGCGAAAGTTGGTTATGTTTGTTACTTCTTCACGCTCAAATGCCTGGGCCAATTTTCATGATATTTGGTATGTAGGTAGCTTAGATTAATATATAGGGTAATTTTCTGTCAATAGTCAAAATAATAAGGTAGATGGCGTTGCTGAGCATAGATTTCGCTAGTCATTACATAAAAGTTTACGCGAGAAATAGTTATGCAAGGCTGCAAAGTTGTTTTTTGGCGCGAGTACTAAAGGTACGAGACGCAGAATAACTTTGCTGCCGAGCGAAACACATAACTTTTCACCTCACTACAGCGATGAAAATGCTAGGTGCAAGAAAAACGCAAATAATATATTATAAGTGTTTATTTTTTTTCATGCGGTGTCGTGCTGGCCAGTTCGATTATTCTAAAAATAAGGTTGGCGCACTGGCATGAAATAAGTATTAAAGCATTTTCAGAGGTATAAAAAATTATAGAATAGAAAGGTTCGAATTGTAAAAATTCTTTCCACGCTAGGGCACAAAATGCACCTTTGCGCTCAGATTTCGAATGACTTTCGAATGACTGACAGATTCTTTCCGAGCTTGTGAGGTGAAAAAATATTCCCACTTTATATGTAGAGAAAACACCAACATAAACATTTTTTTTTTTCAAGATTTAGACAGTGTTAATATTGTGTAAACATGCCAAATTACAGTTTTCTAGTGTTAAACATCTCGGAGCTAGACCGCGTCTAAACAAAGACAAACGGGTATTCATCCTTTATCTATGGTAATATTATAAATGCGAACATGTGTGAGGATATTTGTAACTCTTTCACACAAAAACGGCTCGATTTTGCTTGAAATTTGGTACATGCGTAGTTTATAACCTGGATTAACACATAGTTTAGTTTAGTTATCCTGGTATCAGTCCGGGAACCGAGGGCAATCAGTATAAAGTAAACTACAATACTGAATGCAATGGTGAACTGTAAAAAGCTTTTAATAATGTTCTTATGTGAACAAGTGGAGGAGCACAATGTCGTCGCTGTGTGTCGCATTCTAAACGAGCACGCAAGTTAAGCAAAGCCATTGTTTGGATGGGTTTCGTAATCTCAAGTATTTCCTTACTTCGGAGAGCACGTAGTCGGTCCCGGTTGGCAGAGTACGCTCCAATCCCCTTAGTTTGAAGGATACCTGTATCCTTGGACTCCTATGATTTTGAGTTGATATGATGAGAATGAATAAATCGTTAAACCGAGAGCCTACAATATGCGAGTAAACTATATAATTTGCCACAAAGATAACTCTGGACTCATAACCGCGTATGCATTACAAGTTATATATAGGAAATGGCTTTTTATGGGTGTTGTTGAAATATTTACGAGCGGGATTTAATGTGCCTCTTTCACTCGCGTATCATTATATACTAGCGGACCGCCACGGCTCCGTACGGGTTTTAAGACTCCAAAATTTTCTAAAAATTATGTATAATATAGCCTATGTTACCCGGGTGTAATGTACCTTTCGAATGGTGAAAGAATTTTTGAAATCGGACCAATAGTTTTTGAGTTTAGTCGTTACAAACGAAAATACAAATATTTCATTTTAAAAATATTGTTATATATAACCCAATTTTGATAATCTAGGTATTTAGCATCGACGTAAGTACTACATATAGATCGATGGTATTTAGTGTACAAAAAAAGGTGGTTACTGAAGGTTCAAAACACGTCACTGGTTTCCGCCATTTTGCATCACAAGGAATTTAATCTTTATTTTTATAACTTTATGTACCAAACGAGAAAGTTAGTTGCTATTTCACTCTCAAATAACTGGGCCAATTTTTGTAATATTTGGTATGTATTTAGCTGATACCTTGGATTAACTAATACTTTTTATTCCGAAAAGTGAGCGATTCCCGTAGGATTTAATCAAAAGTCTGTATTAATACATGCAAACGAAGTTGCTCGGATTTTGCTAGTACTTAATATTGTGTGTATGCGATTTACTAATAAAATCTTAGGCATCATAAAATAAGATTTAAAAAAAACAATTTTAATTTAACCTAAAGAAAAGTTATTTTTCTGAGCACTAAATTCTATAAAACTACGTTATCCATACTTAATATTATAAATGTGAAAGTGTGTGTGTTTGTCCTCCCTTCACGTCAAAAGTAATAAACGGATTGATATGATTTTATTATTGGGGATAGTTTAAGGTCTGAAGAGTGACATAAGCTACTTTTTGTCCCGAAAAAACATCTCATTCCCACGGGGGAAACAAACGGTATAAAAATATTTTTTCATAATTTTTTAACGGGGATAATTAAAGGTCTGGAGTGTGACATAAGGTTACTTTTTCCCACGACATAAAGAGATTCCCATGGGAAAAATTATTGACTTTTTCCCTTGACACGCGGGCGGAGCCGCGGGTAACAGCTAGTAAATAATATAACAAATTTTAGGATACATATTTTTTGTCTACTGGCAAGGGATAGGTATCCAAGTGAAAGGAGGGGGCGGGGAGGGGAGCCCTGATCCATTGTGGGATTCAAGTTGAAAAAAAAGTCGTCTAGGATCTATTAAGGGATCAAGATAGAGCCAAGTGGAAGGAGAATAACTTACATTTTTCGAAAAATAATTCATAATTTTCCTAATACTTATTTGTGGTCCCATTCTCGTAACAAAAACAGTTTAAATCTCGTTTCAAACTCATTCACTATCTCAAACCATTCCTAAACCATCTGAAAACCATCCTAAAACCATCCGAAAACCATCGGAAAACTATCTCTAAACCATCCCAAAACCATCTGAAAACTATCCAAAAACCATCCCTAAACCATCCAAAAATGTCCGAAAATCATTTGAAAACTATCAGAAAAACTTTTGAAAACCCTAATGATTAAATAATTTAATAACCCTAAAGAATTTTGGATTCAAGTGGCAAAAAGTATCTAAGTGGAATGAACCTCTCCTTCCATATTCGTGTTAGCAAGATGGCGCTTGGGATAAAAAAGACTTAATTTTTATAATTTTTACTTACGAGGTCCGCTGGTTTTGGTATCCTTGTCAACTAATGGTTTTAAAAAGCATATTTGAAGATAATGAGACCATTATCTTAATAATATAAATAAATGGAGAAACGTTTATTGTATGGTATAATACATACGATTATTTTCCGATAATCTCACTGAAATGTGGGATGCACGCAACAAAGCGCTAGTTTCGCTATTCAGAAATAAAATAAGGAATTTCTCAAGAACTTTTCATCTTTAGCGACGTTCACTCGTAAATACTTTTATAGTAAATTAACTTAGAATGCTTTTGCTATATTTGAACAGGGGGATTCTGCAGAAAATTCCTCAAGTATTAGTGCCTCGGTGATATTGAATCAGGGAGTGCATTCCTGAAGGGCTTTCGTAAGACTTGAGACGTGGGCAAATAGTTGCGTTGCGTGGTAACGCCGAGAGAGTTGACAGGGAAAATTACGGAGGTTATCGGAAAATGCACCTGGGGAATGTCTGAAGTGAGCTCGTGAATGGAGATATTCAATAATTTTATTGTATGATGTTGTAATAATTTTATTCGATATCTTAAAAATGTCAAAGAAATCAGCTTCCCTTTGTATATTACGCCTACTACTCGCACTCTCGGTTCATGATAGCTGGCAATATTATTGTATTCCAATGTTCGTATATTTTTTATTAAGCCAAGATATTATACAAACTTTATTTACAATAACATTGCATGCAATGGTTATGTGACAGGTTGAATCTGTAATGTTTATACTATGAAAGTGATTCAAAAGGATCCACCAATAAAAAATATCGCTTTTTTAAGACGTCACCAATGTTTTGTTTTAACTAAAGAATATAGTCGATTGTATGCATTGAAAATAATGATAATATTTGGCTAGTTACATACATAAAGCCTTTGATAACATACTTGTCATATAAGCCAATGATTGTAGGTATATGATGAATACAATGACGGCTGGAAATTAATTGGCGCAAAGGCTTATTGTGGTCTATTATAATATTGTGTTGCAACCCCTTCGATTGATGGAGGCAGGCGGACGCGCGGCTGCAGGTGCAAACCGCAATTACAGGCCATTATTGTGTTGCGTGTATTATCCGATTACAAAATACAGCTATCCAATTAATCAAATAATTATTCTTCTACTAATTGTCATGATGTTTGTATTGGTGACTTCATATTATTGATATCATTTCTTCCATGGAGCTGGAAAAAAGGGCGGACGGAATCTTGCTAAGAAAGAATTGAAGCACCCTAATGGCGGCCGCGTAACTATGTGTGAGTGTGAAATGGCTGGCTGGATCATTTGCGACTGCATCGATGCTGCATCGCGACAGCATCGCGATTGCATTGATGCTAAAAGTCGCAGTGTGTAAAGGGCCTACCACATAGAAATAAAGAAAGAAAATATTTTTAAAGGTGCTGAAAGTATATCTTAAAATTAACTTAAATCTAAACAAAAAAAAAACTTATTTTAGATAGCACCAATATGCACACATATGCATGTCTTCTTCTTCCTACCCTTAACCCACTTTACGTGGGGTCGGTTCGGTACAGCATGTCAGTCTTAACCACTTCGCCCTATCTTTCGTCATCTCGACCGTCACATTCCATCTCCACATATCATCCTTCACACATTCAATCCACCTTTTCTTTGGTCTTCCCCTACCTCTTGCTCCTCCAACTTTCCTGTCCAATAACTTTTCTGACGACATTCCCTTGACATGCCCATTCCATTACCATCCCAATCTACCAGTCACCTTTTCTACTGTTATTGGTGCTACTTTCGAACTCCCTCTCACATTTTTTTTTAATACCACAAAGGTGGCAAATACTCATATCTTATCTTATCTCTTCTAGTCACCCAACATTCTGATGTCCGCTACATGTAATCTCCTTACCACTATGCATGTGGGTAATAAAAACAACATGATGTACTAAATCAAATTGTTCTTGATGGTGGGCTGGCGTCCTCGCCGCGCCCGTGACCCTCCGCGGCGCATAGCGCACAAATTAATAAGTTGCCGAAAATAGTTCGTGATGAAAATAGACGCCGCGGGGACAGACATCGCGCGCGCCGTGCGCTACTTAGGAGATTTTTGGACAAATTCCCATCTCGTTTGAAATGTCCAATTGTAGCTTTCCTCAGAAATTATTCTTACAAATCTGCCGTCTGGGTGGTACAGAAAAATTGTGACAATTCGAAAGAGTATTAGGCCTATTTGAATAAAAATATTTGACTTTGAATTGGGGTTTATCGCGGTACTGTCTAGTACTCACTCATTTTTGAAACTACATAGTCTTTTATCACCAAAACTAGCGAAACTTGTGGATCTTCCTCTGGAATCACTATAACGTAGTTTAAAAAATCTAATCAAACAGACTTCATTTTATAGGTACTATTTATAGATAACAATACATTTAAAAAAATATTAATTTATACCTTTTACATAAATCCATTGCCGTAATATCTTTTTGAAATATAATATCGTAATGTCAATGAGATAAAAACTGTCGAAAAAGCTTTATTGATATCTGTGTAAAGTTGAAAACAAATATATGTATATCGTGATATACCAACTAGCTGTATGCGTATCCGTCCGCGAAACATTCGGTAAGGGCAAAATAATCCGCCACCCCCCTCGCCTACAAAACAAATATTTCTCTTTGAACATTGGGGATGCAGACAAATTAACTCACATCAAATTCTAAACCACCCCTTTTACATCGAAGCTTGTCTATAAAACATTATAATTTGTATAGTGCACTATTTGTAATTGGAAAATCAATACCTTAATGCAATAGAGGTGGGTACGCATGCAGTTTGCCCTCCCTTGCAGGACTCAAATTAATCCCCGTGTAGCCTAGCAACGTCCCCTCACCCCCAGTCTAGACCAGGGCCGGGGGTCGCAATACCTACAGAAACCTCGCCGGCATCATCACTACGCGGAATTGAAATGCAATATTATTACTGGTTATATCTGATTTTTATTTCGTGAAATGGAATGACATTTTATTTGACAGGCAACAATTTATAATATAAAGTACGGTCACAGTACTTATGTCTGTTGATGGATACGTACTCGATGGTTGATAGTAACAAACGACGCGAACACGAAGCAAACTATCCCACTTTCGACTCCGTTTGGCGGTGGTAGTAACTTAAATGCGATTGCCAATTCGCTGTATTTAGTTTAA
The DNA here is from genome assembly GCA_905163395.2 of Endotricha flammealis. Lineage (NCBI taxonomy): Eukaryota > Metazoa > Arthropoda > Insecta > Lepidoptera > Pyralidae > Endotricha > Endotricha flammealis. Next base: position 22,245,101 of record LR990852.1, read on the forward strand.
AAAGATATCTAAATTTATCAGTCTTAGTTTTACACAAGACCTCACCACGACTTTTAGTAGTGGAAGGATTGTCTTACGAGGCTCTGGCTTTTGACTCATATTTGAATACTTTTGATTGAGATGTTTTTTGGAGTGGTAGAGCTATTATTACGAAATGGGCTGGCTCGACCGGGGAAGTACCACCCTCTCACAGAATATCGACGTGAAGAAGAAATGCGTTTCGTTCGGTGAGTGAGAGATCCGGAAGCCCAACTCCTTCCCTATCCCCTCTTTCCCCCTCCTTCTTTCCCTTCTCTTCCTCCAACCTCCTTGGTGGACAACGCATTGGTAGCGCCCCTGGTGTTACTGATGTCCATAGGCGGCGGTGACCGCTTTCCATCAGGTGGTGCGCTAGCTGGTTTGTCTACTGTATGACATAAAAAAAAAAAGATTACATGTATTAGCATTTTTGCGAATTAATGTTTGCAACACATGGAGCCGAGGGGCTCCGTCTATCTGAGAAATTAGAAAAAAAAACATGGTTAGGTAGTCGACGAACTTTTAAAAATAAAAGGTCTTTGATGAAGACCAAATACGGAAATACGGAATAATGCTATGCCGACACGCACTTGACCGATTTTTATTTATTTACTAGAACTAGAAGATTCATGATTACTATAAAAGTAACCTATTATTTTGTTTACAGTTTGAACAAGATGGCTACGTAGTTCTGGATGAGTTTCTCCGGACGGCCGAGTGCGACGAGCTGCGGGCAGCCGGCGTGGAACTCACGAAGAACATTCCTAGCGAAGAGAAGCGAGCAGTATTCTCCACGAAGGAAACAGGCAAACAGGTAACGTTCTATGTTCTTTAAAAAAATCAAAATGGCTTCAACGACCGTCCAAGATGCGATTCACAAGCGACTTGCGACGCGTATATTAGTTGTTCTGACTACTCGTGCGTAATGCTCGCAAGTAGCATTCATATTTTGCCTATCACACACGATGAGATTACTGTAGGTGTACCAATATGCATCGTTTTGAATGTTTCAATCGTTGCTATCAGGCACTACGAAGTATGACAATGTGAAAGAAAGTCGGAAAATTCAGCACAATGTAATATTGAACGCGTGTCTAGTGACACATAGTGTAGTCACCATGATTAATTTTTCTTATAGGTATCTTATTAATGTTGTTACCTATCACGGGCACCAGTTCTCTCCAAGTAGGCATTAATCCTAAAATCACACTTTAACGTTTGATGTTTTTTTTTGTATTTTTAATTACTCTGTATACAGGGACCACGGGCAATAAAGGTGTATTTTGCTATTTTTATTGGAGAGAAAGAAAAATGATTTTGTATTGTATTGTATTGTAATAAATGTGTTATGTCTCCATTGTGCACTTTGTTGTTTACTTGACATTTCGTAATTGCATAATTATTATTGTTTGATGGCATATCATACTAATTTATTATGCAAATGATTCAATAATCAAAATTGTTTACGTATTAAGTAAAATCATGATGTGCACGCGTGTCATTGGATTATAGTCTAGATTAGTTCCAATACTGTTTTTATGTATGTTGACTGTAATCTGTATTGTGTGCCTAAATAAATAAATAAATCAATAAAAACCGTAGCATAATGATATGCACTTAGGTGTCTCTATTAGAATAGTTATTTGTTATGCAAGGCTGCAAAGTTGTTTTTTGGCGCGAGTACTTATATTGAAACCCAAGCTAGCGAAGGATTCTAGGATTGAAATTGAAAAATTCAAAGGTACGAGACGCAGAATAACTTTGCTGCCGAGCGTAACACACAACTTTTCACCTCACTACAGCGAGGAAAATACTTGGGTGCAAGAAAATAAATATAAATATATAGGGACAATTCATACAGATTGAGCTAGCCCCAAAGTAAGTTCGAAACTTGTGTTATGGGATACTAACTCAACGATATTATATTTTATAACAGAAACATATATAGATAAACATCCAAGACCCGAGGCCAATCAGAAAAAGTTCGGTTTTCATCATGACCCGACCGGGGATCGAACCCGGGACCTCCTGGGTGGCGGTCTGGCGTGGTAACCATTACGCCACGGAGGTCGTCAAAAAACGCAAATAATATATTAAATAAGTGTTTATTTTTTTCATGCGGTGTCGTGCTGGCCAGTTCGATTATTCTAATTCTATAAGGTTGGCGCACTGGCATGAAATAAGTATAATGCATTTTCAGAGCCCGTCCGCCCGTCGTGGTCCTCGCAGGTGGACCACGACCAAGGTCCACCTGCGAGGACTGGCGGTATAAAAAATTATAGAATAGAAAGGTTCGAATTTTAAAAATTCTTTCCACGCTAGGGCACAAAATGCACTTTTGCGCTCAGATTTCGAATGACAAACAGATTCTTTCCGAGCTTGTGAGGTGAAAATAATTTTACCATTCGCTTGACCCTACGCTAGTATATACTAAATCTTTCTACATTTAATTGAATTAGTATCATATCGGTGCATTTGTAACTCGCTTTTGTTGTAGCTCGCCTATGTAGCAACTGGTCTACAAATGAAATCGTTGCATTATTCATTTATATTTGCAAAGTTTGAGTGTATCGTTATTTTGTTTGTTTACTTTTTCCAGTTACCATGGAAATGTAATTAAAAGTTGTACCTATCCTAAGTTATTTCCGTACCAGTCCAGCTCCTGGGACTGGGAATTAATAAAACGGGTTTCCTTTCAGGGAAATTTTCAGCTTAGTAGATGGTATGAACACCCCGGCGGCGGTAGTACCCGTAGCGTCCCGTCTCTCTCATAATGATTTCTAATATTTCCATTTGTTGCACAGCTCATAGTAGGTACCTATTATAGTCAACGTAAATAATACCCAAACCCAGGATCCTTCCAGAGTTTTCCATGGTATCCTTCAATCGAACTGGTTTAGAGTATCTGATATATTTGGGTATGTTATTTTTAAATATTTATTTTTCGCTACCTAATAAATAGAAAAGGGTTAACTGTGGAGTTCCCCGGGGTAGTTCCTTGGCCCGGCCAAGAATCTTGAAATTAATACACGAAATTTTTTTATCTGGTTCCAGCAACTACGCGACCAATACTTTTTGGAGAGCAATGACGACATCAGATATTTCTTCGAGGAGCAAGCTGTGGACGAGTCGGGGAAGCTGACGGTGGACCCCAGCGTGGCCCTCAATAAGGCAAGCATTTGCAAGTTAATAACAACGCACGTGTAAATGATGTTTCAATAGAGATTAGCGTATTCTAAATAGACAACTAGATTTATACTGCGACGTACCTGGATTGTATGACATGTATATGGTTTAGCGGGTTTCGCGGATCGTGTAACAATAGGGGCAATAATAAAAAATTATTGCAAAGTCAGCGTCTTGCCTTGATATTTTTGTGTAAGTCTTACAGAAATGAAATGAAATGAAATGAAATCGTTTATTTCAGAAATTAGACCTTCACAGGCACTTTTTCTTGTCATTTACAACTTGTTTAAATAAAAATAAATAAACTACGATAACGTAGTATATAAATACTACCACCATTTCGGACACAAGCAAAATGGCAACCGGTAAAAAGAAATGGCGAAAGAAAACCGGCTACGGCCTTTTTTGTCATTTTGTACTTTTTTTTTTTTCCACTCATTAGTTACAATGTAGGTATAAGTACATAAAAATTTATAAGAAGAATACGCGGAATGTTATACACAATGGTGTGGAATGAACAAGTCTTAAATCTACAATAAAATAAAAAAAGTCAGTACTGACAAGAGTGAGCAGATCAGCACGGAGGCACTCTCTGTGCTGGCTGGCGTAATACCCATCAATTTGGAGATACAGCGTCGCGCATCGATGTACTATAGATCAAAAGAAATGACCCCCGCTTTCCTTTAGACACGTGATCCTATTTAACCCGTTAGATGACGTATTACGGATTCTTCTATCGGAATGGCAGGAAAGGTGGGAGACTTCCGTAAAAGGCCGTCATCTGTATCTGTTCTTTCCATCGGTGAGAAACAGATTAAAGAAAACCTGGCTAGAGGTCGAACATCAAGTAGCTCAATTTTTAACCAGACACGGAAACTTTAAGGTCAAGTTATTTTATTTCAAGGTTGTACCTTCTCCCTTCTGCGAATTTTCTACCTCGAATACCAGAGTAGAACAAACAGCTCATCACGTTCTGTGGGAGTGTGATCTTTGGCATGACGAACGCGTAATCATGTTGGATTCTTTACATGTCACTAGTAGTTATTTGTAGTGGCGTAGTTTATTATTCTGATCTCGTAGCAAGCAGAAAGAATTATCAGGCATTTAGAAGGTTTTGCAATACATATTATTATTGGAATAAAAATAGTAAACAACAGCTCATAGCATTAGATCCCAATAGTAATGTAACAATAGACCGTGGTGCTCGGCAATCGAGCCTCACTTGATTTGCCATCTCTCTAGCTAGGGTTTAATGCCTTTTGCTTCAAATTGCTGTTTCTCACGTAGTTGTTAAGGAGGGAAGTCCTTTCAATACTTCCTACTCCGACTATCTTCTTTCTGATTGAATTCGTTGAGTTCCGACACAGCTGCAGTTTTCTCCGGGACGTCAATAAGTTTCATTGCTTATTGTCTATCTGAGGTCGCCGTTGTTGATCCTGGCTACACAGGAGACACAGTGGCGGGAATGTGTGGTAGGCTTGTCCCGAAGACAACTAGATGCTGCCCGCGATGTTATCCGCGTTTAATATTATGCACAGCAGCGCCATCTATATCAAACTTTCCACCAATTCCTACGGGAATCGCGTACTTTCGGGATAAAGATTACTATGGGGAAATGGAACAGACTGGAAAAAAATTTTTACATTGCAGAAACGACTCATAAGAATAATACATAATATTAAGCCCACTGATAGTTGCAAACCCTACTTTAAAAAATACAAAATATTGACTTTGACTAGTATCTACGTTTTAGACATGTGCAAATTCGTCCGTAAATATCCCACTTTATTTCCTAAAAAGAAAGATAAAATATCTAAATACCCAATCAGACATAGAAATAGATTACAGATACCTTCCTCACACCGTCAACTGCACTCATCCAGCCCACTTGCCATGCCCGTAAGAGTATATAACAAACTGCCTGACCACATTATAAACATAGAAAATGATAAGAAATTTATTCAAATAATTAAGGAATTACTAATAAATAAATGTTATTATAATATCAATGAATTCCTAGAAGACAAATATATCTCATAAAAATAATACATAATATCTGTGAATTAAAAATATAATAAACATACATACTTTTAATATAGATAATAATAATAATACAAATAATATAATACCTAAATAATTGAGTAATAGACATACAGCGGCCCCTCTCTCATTGCAGCGCCCATCAGGGTCCTTAATTGTTACTAGATTTAAGATGACACCTGTATACCTACATTAAGGAAGCAATAAATGATTGATTGATTGATTGATTGATTGAAAGAGTTTTAATTCAAGGTTATGTGTTAATCCAAGGTATCAGCTACCCACGTACCAAATATCATGGCCCAACTATTTAAGCGTGAAGAAGTAACAAACATCACAAACTTACGCCTTAAAAATGGGATAACTTGACAACTGCTTTTTTAAATATTTTTACTAGCTGTTAGCCGCGGCTTCGCCCGCGTAAAAATTAACCCTTGTTGGGCTCTGTACCCCTGCTCTGACAATATGTATACAAGTTTTCATAATAATCGGCTGCTTAGTCAAGTCGTGAAGGAATAACAAACAAACTCACTTTCTCGTTTATAATATTAGTCTGATTCCTTTCGCAATCCACGCTTCTGTCTTCGACAATCTGTATGTGCAGAGTTTAGCGAACGGCGAAATAAATAGTAAATGATACAGGTTCTGGTACCCGCTGTTTCCCCCGCAAATCCTGTTGTTCCCGGTCCCAATTCAGGTAGCGTAGAGTGTTGTCAACATCATTCCCCTTTAAAGGGGCTTTCCAACACTAAATTATATTTTTTATATTCGCACTGGTAGGTACATACTTCCTGAGATACCCGCGTTCAACAAAAAAAAATCTGTGGGTATAGGCAAATACTATAGAAGACTAATACCCACAGCTCTTGACGTTTGTCATACAATGACTTGGCAACCTCCGTTCACCTCATGCCGCTAGGGGCGCTATAACATTTTGCATACAAAACGCACAAAAGTTTTGAAATCGTTCACCTCATGCCGCCCTCATGCCGTAGGGGCGCTAGTGTCGCGTCTTGCCCGAATTCTTCCGAAGCTGTGGGTATTAGTCTTCTATAGTATTTGGTATAGGTAATGGTCGTTGCTATGCGAATAATACATTTTCTGAGGTTTTATGTGCTAGCTCGACCGGGGAAGTACAAAATATCGTCGACAAACGGCAATGCATTCATTAACGTGAGATATCGGGAAGCCCAACTCCTTTTCTATCTCTTTTACAACACTTTCCATTAGCCAAAATTCTTGTTTGTGAGCCGCATGTTAAAAAAAAAAATTATTCAGAGAGTAGGCATTAATTAGGGATGGTTCTACACTCCAATTAACATTATTTATTTATTTATTAAGGCACATCAACAACGCAGGCACAATTATTACTTTTCAAACATTCAACATTGTCTCACTACCTATGTCTCCATTAATATAATATACACAGCATTCAATTTTACAATAATTAATTATCAATAGTATCTACTATAATGTACGTAGGGTAGGGATGCAAGTTACTAATTACAGACAGACTACAGATAAGCATATACATACATATAGCAGACCAGCTCCGTGTTGGATTACATTGATTGCATTTGGACCCCCATCCCATTACATGGCTTTTGATTAATGTCGATGTGCATGAGTAATTGACCGCCTATCCCATTTCAAAGGAGACACCCCGTCAAAGCATCCAATGCACTGACAGAGAAAGCGGATATTCATGTATTATTAGTGTATGTACATATTGAAGCTTTGATCAACCAGCGTCCGGACTGTTAGTACCTCATGGTTAGTACATTGTAGCGAACAAAATGTACTAAAATGTAGAATGACTCACCAACCAACAGCCAGTGATACTGGAAAGACTGGCTCCATGTTGTTAATACCTTAAAGTCATACATATTTATTTTATTTAACACTTCGAACTATTGATTCTGATATATACTCGTATAGTGTCGCGCGACAGACGTGTAGTGCGCGGTCGCCGTCAGTCGTCCGCGGAATCTCTGGAACACGACTCTCTGCGGCCAGAAGCCCTTCATGAGGTTGTCCAGGAGTCGAGATGGTGGGCATCGTCACCAGAAAAACAATTAAGTTCGTTCTATTTGTAAATATAAGCAAATAAATAGTATGAAGTTATTAAAGTTCTGGTTACCCTGCACAAGGCATGCCCACCGTAATTGTTGTTTCTAGTTATTCGGTAAAATATCTTAAAAGTCAGTAGACACAGCATCTCTCCCAGAACCATTGCTGGGGCCTGGTATAAATTCGGACTCATAAACCTAAAACCAGAAAAGTACACTTACTGTACGTTTACTTTGTTGGGTCTAGACAATACATTACCTTTTTTGATGAACAAAAAAAACCGCATCCGGTTTTCTTTCGCCATTTCTTTTAACAGCCATTTTGCCCTACCTCTCTTAAATATTATGTCGTTACACTATTTATACGTCTTAAAACTAGTTCCTCTTTGACTTTAGTTGCAAAGAGATGCTCGTGTCGCGTTCCTGTAATGAGATGAATCATATTCACGCAAGGGAGTGTAAAATTAACTGCACTAGTTATACTGTTGCAGTCGACTTACCTGCATAATATTTGCGCTAGAAAGACTTCTGCGAACTAATAACGATCTCAGTTACTTTATCAAAGGGAAGTAATATTTTGTATGTCGTGTTTACTTCGTCTGCTCATTTCTATGGTATTATGAGTGGATGTTTAGCTCGTCGGCAGATATTACGTGTTGGATTATTAACGTCGTATTTATGCTTGCTACATCCATCTTTATTCATCCTCTTAACAAAATAAACACAATGTTCTTTTAAGTATACTTTGGGAAGGAACTGGCTTCCACGGCACAAGAAATCAGGGTAACATAATTTATTGATTACCTCTTCATAAATTTAAATCCACTGTTAGAGGTTGCTTAAAGAAAGAAGTAGAGGATATTTTGTGGTCACTATAATTTGCTCCACTGCTACTTTTCCCTTTCGGCCTATATTTTATTCTTAGAATATTTTACAATGTATATCTTAAAAAACTTTTGTTATAATACCTTACGGTAAGAGTTGCATCGACGGTAGATTTCCCGACGATAAAACCAAACTGTCTTTCGTGAAATTTAGGGCCACCGGGTAGCAAACGCGAAAGTAGGAGACGTTAGACGTCGAGATTACGAGACCCATTCAAACAATGGCTAGGGTCGACGTTGATTCACTTGTTCGTTCTCGCGTACACACAACACAGCCACCCCATGGAGGTTTTCTTGAGATGTTTCAATTGGTAAATTTTTCAGGTGGGACACGCATTACACCTACAGCATCCACTCTTCAGATGCTATACGTACAGCGACCGCGTGAAGAGCGTGTGCCACCAGCTCGGCCTCCGGGACCCAGCTGTAGTGCAGAGCATGTACATTTACAAGAACCCAAGGATCGGCGGCGAAGGTTAGCATAATCTATGACATGTAAATGTTATCGAAATTAAAATCATTTAAGTATTAAGACATCAAGCTTTTACAAAATTCATACAGACAGGTGACCCAAAGGCTGGCAGCTACTTCGCTCAATGTATTCTATTACTATTTTATACAGCGAAGTAACGCTGCAAACGTACGTAGGTACGATGCCACGAAGACCCTGTCTATAATATGAATATGTATTATTATTAGTTTTATTTTGTAGTTTAACTTTTAAAGAACTGTTAAAATATTTAGTTGAATTATTATTTTCAGTCCACATTTACCCACTGCTGGGTGTATGCCTCCCATTTCTCACGCCACTATACTCGGTTCTATACATAATGTAACTGACTTTAAAAATAAATGAATTTTAATAACAAATTTTCGTTCTTTCCAGTGGTTCCTCATCAGGACATATCGTACTTATTCACGGAGCCAGTGCCACCAATCGGCTTCTGGATTGCACTCGAAGATGCGACAGTGCAAAACGGCTGCCTGTGGATGGCGCGGGGCTCTCACAAGTCTGGTGTCCACCGCAGAATGATTCGTAACCCTGAAAAAGGAGCACAGCCGCCGTTGACGTACGACAGGCCGGCTCCAGTGTACCCTGAGTCCAGCTTCACGCCTGTTCCAGTTAGCAAAGGTAATTTCTATTATTTAGACTATTTATGAATAGACTGCTCTTATTGTTTTTAATATTATTTAAAAAAACATTTTATGAAATCCTCTGCTGAATATTGTCGTCTTGAGTTCCTCTAACTCTATATACAATAACGGTAATCAAATTGAAGTTTGTCAGAGACGTGACGTCCTGACCACAGGGAATATTTAATGACTCCATTTACCTGCTTAAGATTCGCTGTGAAACTAATTAGCAACTGAGAACTTACTCAGTATGTTTTAATTAGTATTCCTATTATTAAACAGTCATATCAACCCATAATCATCCACGTCAGGGATATAACGGGTCTCCCTTCAAACGATGAGGGATTAGATAGAGCGTACTCTGCCACTGCTCGAATGCGGATTGGCAGAGGCCAGTGTTTTCCAGGCACCTGAAGGCCACTGCGACCATAGCCAGGATAGCCAGGAAGCACGGAGAAGCTCGAGATAACCTACCCTAGGGTCGACGCTGCTTAAGAAGTTGTCACGAACCCGCACTGGAGCCCGATCGCGTTAAATGTGAACAAGAACGAACGTTTGTAGTTCGCTTCTAATCCAGTTCTGGCTGTGATCGAGTTTCGATTCAGTTGTGCGAAATTTCGTATCGCGCTAAAGTTCAAACGTCAACCAAATTTAGACTGCGAAACCCAGCAACACCACCGAGCTCACCTGCACAATACCATTTTAATGTTAATATGTTATAGCGGTCACTGTCAAATTAAGGAAGAAATTAAGAGATACAGTGCCACAAACTTATTTGTGCCTTTGGCGGGGGCGCTAGGGTCGAAGCTTGAAGGTATTGTCAAGGTATTCAAGGCGTATTCATTACTAGTTTTACCCACCGGCACAGATAAGTTTTTGGTACTGATATCAATATTTCATTATTTAATCGATTTTTCATTGTTTCAGGAACTTGTATATTAATACACGGCAACGTCGTGCACAAGAGTGCACATAACAAGACGGACACCAGTCGCCACGCCTACACCTTCCACGTCATTGAGAAACACGAGAACGCGTACTCCGAAGACAACTGGCTGCAGGAGGGGCCGAAGGCGCCCTTCCAGAACCTATACACCACTTCGCAGATACTCTAAATTAACAAATATACCAATTTATGACGATCTCCGCGGCGTAATGGTACTGACCGCCACCCAGGAGGTCCCGGGTTCGATTCCCGGTCGGGTTATGATGAAAATCTAACTTTTTCCGATTGGCCCGGGATATTTATCTATTATATGTATTTGTCATAAAATATACTACCTATCGTTGAGTTAGTATCCCATAACACAAGTCTCCAACTTACTTTGGGGCTAGCCCAATCTGTGTGGTTATATTTATACTTTACCTTTTTTTGTATAGAAAATCGTATGATGCGTACAAATTGCTGCAGTAAACGTAAATGCAATGACAAATTTTAAAACAAAACACGCTAGGTACGCGCACGTCGCGCACGGACAGAGCATGATTTGTAAATTCTTTCATTGCGAGTTACATTAAATGTTACATTACTATAGGGCAGTCCTGAATTCACTTTGATTAGTAATTCTACTATACCTAAATATTTGTATCGTAGTAATTTGCGGGTGAATCACCATGAGTTACTAATCAACGTGAATACAGGCCTTAAGCGGCATAAATAATTCGTTAGTTGTATTTTAAAAGTCGTAAACAGATTCCTGTACAATTTTTATTTTTTACTTACAATGAAGGGGTAGTAACGGGTAAGACTTAGGGGTTAAAAAATCGCCTCCATAGATATTGCAACTGTACAAATCAACACATTCTGTAATAAGGGGTGTAGAAGTAAATTTAAATAACTGTAATAAGATACCTCGTTTACATTCAGCCGAGTTTTGGCCATGTTTAAATCTGCAAGAAATTGCCCACAGTCCTGGAAATGATTTATTATTTTAGTTTTATTATTTGTATTTTCTATAATTTTAATTACTAGTAATATACCCGCGCAACTTCGTTTGCGTGTATCACTATCACTATCGACGTGAAGCAGCAATGCGTTTCGTTCGGTGAGTGAGAGATCCGGAAGCCCAACTCCTTCCCTGTCCCGTCTTTCCCCCTCCTTCTTTCTCTTGCCGTCCTCCTTCCTTTCCTCCAACTTCCTTGGTGGACAACGCATTGGTAGCGCCCCTGGTGTTACTGATTTCCATAGGCGGCGGTGCCCCTTTCCATCAGGGGGCCCGCTTGCTTGTTTGTCTACTGTATGACATAAAAAAATATAAAAAAACACGCTTTCCCGTGAAAAATCATTTCTTATCGGACGCCTACGTCATTCAAAGAATGTGCTTTGTTTCGCCTGCTGCAATGCACTATGCTTAATAGTACGTAGCTGTAGTTATGGCTAATAATTTAAGTTAACAAACAACTATTGTTAAATTAGTAGATATTAATGCAAAAGTATGTATTAACATTCGAAATACAACATAATTATCCTTAATAATTATGACTCTATATATCGTACGTAAAATCATGATAATAAATTGGTTATGCGCCTAAGCTACAAGAGCTCATAAATAAATATATTTCTGCGTTATGAAAATAACTTATTTCATGTTTGTATCGTGTTAAAAACGATTCAAAAAATTATCTTTCAAAGTTTCTGTCCTTTGTGTTTCTTAGAAGTCTACTTCACATAAAGATTTGGAAAACACGATATTCAATGAAGATTACAACTACGTACGCTCTCTGTACTGACATTTTGATACATTTCGACAATATTCATACACGGTCGGAATGCCTGGCATTAATATAGGTAACATTTTATTTTTGACTGTATTTTATCATGTGATGAGTCGCTTCTGTGACGAAATTGTGATAATTTATAAATAAATAATTGAAAATGATAAAATATGTTTTTAATTTTATATTTCATTAATCATTTTCTGAAACAAATTCCTCGTTGGGAAAAATGAGCGAAGGAAACCTTTGACGAGGAAATAAAAAGGAAACTACGAGAAGGATGGCCCGCAGCGTCCTCGCTACTCATGGATTCATAATCTCGAAGGCAAAATACCATGTTTTCTAATATAAAATAATATCAAAAAATTAACTTTCTTATTATTATGTTTATAATATTTAAAAAGCCTTCATCTATAGTAATATTGAAAAGAGGAAAATTTTGTTTGTTTGTACAAAAACTCATAGCTAATTTTTAATTGATGACGCACCACGATTTTCCAATTTATTAAATACTAGCTTTTGCCCGCGACTTCGTCCGCGTGGAGTGGGAGCGAGGGTGAAATGAGGGCCACAAAGGGAAGATCTTCCTGCCAGGCTGGATGTCCTGCCCAGGAACCGCGGCTTTGACAATGCGTTTGTCCTAGTTTCGATCCCTTTCCGAGTTGATAATATATGTGTGCTACGTACGACGACGCTTAGAATTTCGGAAAAATGGGACCCGGTAGCGAATTTACAAACCTATACCATTAGAGATAAAGTGTAAACTGAACTGGCTTAGCTTTTGTTTGCCAAAAACTTGACGAAACCCTAATCTATTACACTACAGAAGTTGACCGAAATCGCGTAAACTTTGTTAGATAAATCCATTATAGTAACATAACATTGTAGCAACAAATGCTATTCAATTTCATTCCGATTATTGTTTTAATTGCATTGTTTTACCATAAACCTGAAAATATACAATATATATATAATGGCAAAATCCTCGACTGGTTTAGTTTTAAGATGGCCACAACGTGGATTCGTAAGAAAAATTCGCGCCTCACTCGCTTCTCTCGCTCGGCGGTGTTATGATCACAAGATAACCCTAACCTAACTTACTAATATTCAGACAGACATTGGTGGGTTAGGTTAGGGTTATCATGTGATCATAACACCGATTTTTTCTTAAAAGGTTCAACCAACGCGTTGTCGCCTATTTTCCGCTTATCTATTTGAGTGAATAGTACTAGATTTTGTACGTGTATTTTCTTTTAAAATATCAAAACAAAAAGCTAATCTGAGTAATTTTTTTTACTGAGATAGATTACGTATTGTCGAGTAATATGCATAAACAAAAGCTCATCTATTAGAGTCTGACTCGTGACTCAAATAGTATAAGCCTTTGTAAATTCGCGACCGGGTTCGCTAAGTTTGCTTTTTATGAGTGAAATAACAATTTTAAAATGCTTTGATTTTAGACAAAAGGAAGTCTTTTTTGCGTACCTATTAAATATCGGCAGAATGCGACTCGGTACACTAAGTTGGCAATTAAGTAAAATTATTAAAAGTATTTTATGGAATGTTGTATACATACCGTTCGAAAGGGGTTGGTTGGTTACCAACTCTGGAATTACTTGCCGACGGCCAAATTCCCAACGTGGTGGGTCTGCTCCCCGTGCTCCTACCTTGGATGGAGTACGTGGGATGCGGACAAATCCGCTCCCCCTTCCCCTTGCATCCGTACTGGTGCTGGGGGTGGAGTGATTGAGGAGACAACCTCGTTAAAAAACAAGAGGTGGAGCCGGCCGCGCTTGGCTCGGCCGGCTGTATGATGAGCGGTGGTGGACTCGTTCGCCGTTCGCTCGCTGATCCTCCCCAAAAGCGTCTTCGCCCCGGGGGCGACCTCCGTATGGTGGAACGCAGAGGCCCTGCAGACACTGGGTCTCGCCAACCCAGACACTGCGGGGGGCCTTAAGGGTTGGGTCACATGGGCGAATGAGACCACCCTGGAAGAGGAAGTGCGCGGTGGCGCAAAGTGTCACAGAGTCCACTAAGTACGTAGTGGACTCTGTGGCAACTGGAGTGGCGCTGGAGGCGCGGTGGAGGAAGAAAACCTCGTTAAAAAATTGAAGAAGAGGGGCCGGCGGCTCGCTGAGCCCGGCCAGCGGTCGCACGTTGTTGCGACCGCAGAGATGGACCAAGGGACCCTTGCCCAGCCGAGACGGCGAGCCGGGGAAGGCCCGTCGTCTTGAGGGGGCAATGGTCCTCGGTGTCGGCAGTGCACCTGGATGCGGTGTGCTGCTGACGGGGCGTTCCGGGGAGAGCGGGTCCGGCCTGTTTAACTTTGGCCGGACGGCCCTGGCGGGGTCGCGGATGTATCACAGTACCCGTGGCCCCGTCACTTAGGGGGCGAGTGGCATCCCGTCAGTTTTTTAGTGGTAAGTCCCACAGTTCCCACCGTATATTCCCCGGGCGGTGGGGCTGCTGCAAAGCATTTTTCTGACGATAATATTAAAAAAAAGGGGAGTTCATTTGAAATGAAATGAAATGAAATGAAATCGTTTATTTCAGAAATTAGACCTTCACAGGCACTTTTTCTTGTCATTTACAACTTGTTTAAATAAAAAAAATAAACTACGTTATATACTACCACCATTTCGGACACAAGCAAAATGGCAACCGGTAAAAAGAAATGGCGAAAGAAAACCGGTTACGGCCTTTTTTGTCATTTTGTACTTTTTTTTTTTTCTTTTTTTTTTCCACTCATTAGTTACAATGTAGGTATAAGTACATACAATTTATAAGAAGAATACGCGGAATGTTATACACAATGGTGTGGAATGAACAAGTCTTAAATCTACAATAAAATAAAAAAAGTCAGTACTGACAAGAGTGAGCAGACCAGTCCCCCCAGGCAGCACCCGTTCACGAGTTGACGCGAGAGTCAGCCATCGCTGTGCTCAACCATATTAGAGGGAACTCAGCGACCCGACTCCCGACGCCACCACCAGTTTGGACATTTAAGCGAGCATGACATACTCAACCCTATCAGACTTTGTCCCAAATATATAATCTATGTATTAGTAAAATGTCCATCACCATTGTGGACAACACTTCGACGCGTGTACAATATATGTATAGTCTGGAACTAAAAAAAAACAATAAAAAATGTAAAAAATAAAATGGACGCACAATAGTTTACAGCGCACTTGACGCCTGGGGACGCTCTTGTCGAGTGTCTTGTGTCGTTTTACATATTAAAGTCCACGCATTCTTATCATTGATAAATTCGTTAATGGTATAGTAGCCTTTATGCAATAGTGATCGCTTAATGAATGACTTAAATTGGATCAAAGGCAGGTTTAAAATTTCATTCGGTATTTTGTTATAGAAACGTACTCCTTGAGCTACAAAAGATTTGTTCACTTTAGACAATCTGCATTTGAGACCTACTAGCTTATTTTTGTTGCGAGTGTTAAACTGATGGACCTCCTCTAACCTTTTGTATTGGTGTAAGTATTTCCTCACAAACATTATGGTAGTATAAATGTATTGTGAGGCTACAGTAAGAATGTTGATATCCTTAAATACGTCTCTAAGTGAGTCGCGATAACCTAGATTGTAAATAAATCGAACTACTCTTTTTTGTAGTACAAATATCGACTCGATATCAGCTGCCCTACCCCAAAGTAGTATGCCATAGGACATTAAGCTGTGAAAGTAACTAAAATAAACTAATCTGGCAGTTTCCACATCAGTAAGTTGTCTTACTTTTCTAACGGCATATGCAGCAGCGCTAAGCTTGCCTGACAAGCTTTTAATATGTGGATGCCATTGCAGCCTATGATCTAGCTCGATACCTAAGAAAACAGTCGACTTCACTACCTCAAGACCGATACCGTTAAGCATTATTTGATTAGAATCCACACTAACATTCGGTAAAGTAAATTTGACACATTTCGTTTTGTTTGAGTTTAACGCTAGATTATTTGTGCTGAACCAGTTTTGTATAAGTGATAAAGTGTCATTTATAAGATTCATGTTATCTAGTTTTCTATCAGTTTTAAAAATTAGTGACGTATCGTCGGCAAACAGAACCATGTCACACTTATCCTGGGCTAGATAAGGGAGATCGTTAATGTACACGAGAAAGAGAAATGGACCTAAAATCGATCCTTGCGGCACGCCCATCTTTAGTGTTGCGCCAGATGATAGAGCTTTATTAATCTGAACTTTCTGTGTTCGATCGTTAAGGTAGGACGAGACTAGAGTAAGTGACAAATTATCAACTCCATAAAATTTAAGTTTCTCGAGTAATATTTCGTGATTGACGCAGTCGAATGCCTTGGATAAATCGCAAAAAATGCCATAAGCATTCATATTCACTTCCCAGGCATCAAAGATAGATCTGACCAGAGTAGCTGCTGCGTCAGTTGTAGAACGTCCTTTAGTGAAACCAAACTGGCGATTATGAATTAATTTGTGGTGATTGAAAAATGATACTAGTTGGTCTAGAATTACTTTCTCAAATATCTTACTGAGAGCTGGCAAAATAGAAATAGGCCTGAAATTATTGGGATCACTTTTACTGCCATTTTTATGCAAAGGAACCAACTTGCTGAATTTCATTAAATCAGGAAAGACTCCTTTGGCAATGCAATCATTAAAAATATTAGCAAGCTGCGGAGCCAACATTGTTATGATGTCGCATAGGACGTGAACAGATATTCCCCAAATATCTTCTGTTTTTTTTTTATTAATATTTTTGAACGTTTTAATAATCACATCACCCGAGATTGAGTTAAAGCTAAATGTGGCATTTGGCTTAGGAACATTATTTACGAGTAAGGTATTTGCCATTGTAGCTGACGAGTCTAGTGTTCTAGTAGTGTTATAAGGAATTTCAGAGAAAAAATTTTGAAATGTTTCAGCTACTTCAGAATCAGAATTTATAATTTTGTTTGAAATTTCCAGTGAGAAGGACAAGTCGTTATTTTTGACCTTACCTGTTTCTTTATTAATGATATTCCAGGTAGTTTTGATTTTATTGGAGGCATAGTTAATCTTGCGACTCAAGTATAACGACTTGGCTGCAATACATACGCGTTTAAATATTTTAGAGTATTTTCTCACATAATCAACAAATATCGGATCGTTATTGTATTTTTTTGTTGCATACAGTTCGTATAATCTCGTCCTACTCTTATAGATCCCTTGTGTAGCCCAGTCACAAAATTTTGTCTTATTGTTACGTTTCGAAGTCCTAACAGGGAAGGCACTATTAAATTCATCATTAATAATATTAAACAAATTCTCAAACTGTGCGTTAGGATCCTTATGTGATTTATTTAAGCCGGCAAGTTGCTTTTTAATATTTTGTTTAAAACACTCTTTCCGATTTTTAGTTAGCGGCCTACTCGTAACAGTGTGTACAGTATTAACCTCTTTGCACTCAAACGCGATTTGTTGACCATAGTGATCGGAGCCGAGACAGTCAATTAATAATTTTGAGCTAATTTCAATATTACAAAAAATATTATCGAGACAAGTGGCAGTGTTTTCGGTAACTCTTGTTGGTTCTAGAAACAAGTTACATAAGTTAAATGATTTGAATAGATTTACAAAACGAACGCCAATAGATGACGGCACCAATAAATCAATGTTAAAGTCACCACAAACAATCAAAGATTTACTATTGGAGCTAGTGCGTTTTAAAGCTTCCTCCATTACACGTTCAAAAGTGTCGTAATTAGATGACGGCGGCCGATATACACAAATTATTATATGTCGCTCAAGTTCTACACAAGACAACTCGACGCAGCGTTCGATGGAGAGACCCAGGACGTCTTTACGTTCTTTAAACACAATGTTTTGTTTTAATAAAATTAGGGATCCACCGTGAATCGCATCTTTTCTAGTGAATATGCTACCAGTTACATAACTATCAAAAGTACTACATTTTGATTGATGCTGATTTAACCAGTGTTCAGTTAAACAGAGAATATTTATATTATTTTCTTTAAGAAGTAGACCTATCTCTAATTCCTTGCTGGCAAAGCCACGTATGTTTTGATGAACTAGATTAACAAGATTACGCTTTGCCGTTGTCCTACAATTCAGTTTAAAGATGGCGTACAGTTAGAGTGATCGGTACATATATTAATCACGGTGCTCCGTGTAAACTTCGCTGTACTATCAGTAGCCGAGTTTAAAATATTGAATGCTAATAATCTAGCAATGTTTGACTTAATCCTACGTGGAAGGTGTAAATGGCCTTCCGTCAATATACATTTACTAATAAATCTATTAGTGTCGAAAAATAAAATTTTGTCACTATGACAAGTCAAATTATACAATAACGTATTCAAATTATGAATATGATCATTTTTAGTAGGGGTTACATTTTTTAAGAAAGGTAGTGCACACACAATTAATTTCCCCACACCCAGCTCAACAAAATCATTAATGCCCTGCATACTGTCAATAATGCCCTGCCTTGACATGTTGACACTATTTCCTACAGCTAAAATAATTGTTGTGTGCATATCTATTTTTTCTGATTTTAATTTGCCTACAAGTTGTTCTAAGCAAGCCCCGGGCTGACAATAGTTGATTACTTTGTCTAGGGAAGGGTCCAGGGAGTTAAGTATTAGATTACCTAGACCGGATCCCATCTCATCGGAGAGTATGATTGTCTTCCGGAGTGTGGGTACACCTTGGCACTTGTACTCAGTCGGTGAGCAAGCACTGCTTAGTATGGGCAGAGTAGCAGTTGCAGCGGAGGTCCCTACATCCAATTTGGTGGTAGTAGGTACATAAGGAATAGATAAACTATTTTCTTTTTGTGTGAGGGACTCAAAGCGTTCCAGGTTGTAATTACTGATCCCAACCAAGTGATCAAGTGCCAAAGCATATTCCTTAATTTCATTTTGTGATGAATTGTACTTGGTAGTTATGCAGTCCAAAGATGACTGCAAGGATTTTAATTTATTTTCTAATATTGTTATCTCTAACTCTCTATTATCAAGGGTTTGTTTGCAGGATTCTAATTGATCTGATAAATTAAGTGATTTTTTTCTTAGAGTTACATTTTTGACAATGTTTTTATGTTTTTTAATTGTATTTTCTTGTTTCCTTATAAATTTGTTAAGTTTAACATATTTTTTTATTTTTTTTATTTTTTCATTTGATGAACTAACATACATATTATAATATGTATGTTAGTATGTAAGGTTTTTATAATATGAGCCCGCGTAATCTTTTATCTGTTGCTTGAAATAAAGACATAATAACATTATTATAATTATTATTTATTATTAATATTTCTTTCGCAAGCCCATTTTAAATGATCTCCCTAATGTACGAAAGACAAGACAAGAGGTCAAGCTGCACCTATATCAGATTCTGCTTAACCGAATTGATTGAAATGTTGCCCAAGCTACCAAAATTTATTTTATTCAATTCCGTCCATAGTTTCAGAAATTAGCGTGTACAAACATACCTACATATAGACGAACAATTTTTTTTAAAATACCTGCCTATTCAATTTTTTATCGCCCTAAATTTTTTTTTGTGTAAAAAAACGTTTGTACATTGAATATACCTATTTATATTCAATGTACAAACTTTTTTTACACTTCTATTATTATACCTATGTATAGAATCTTTCAGCTTTCGGAAACCTCCATGAAAAATTGGAGACTTCTAGCACTTGCAGTTTTTAAGAATTCGTAATAAGTCAGTGATTTGTCTACACGTTCAGTTCCATTATTCTCGTTCCCGTAGGAATTTTAGAATAAAAATACTCTATGTTAACACATATGGGTTTACGATAAAACTAATATGAGAATACCAAATGACAAAAACTATTCAAGTGACACACTGTCGACACTCTATTGGTGCATTTGTATATAGCAGACTTGGGCCCCTGGTTCTAAGCTACCTCTCCACCAGTCAGCCAAATTATATATATGTAGGTATTTTAAAAAAGCTATATTTTCGAAGGTCGCTACCCTTTGTTAGACTTTAGACTTTTTTGTCGCAGTAGTCCTTTTTTATGTTCGCTACAGATATTTTGTTGTTAAAATGTATTGGATGAATATGATATTGGATGTTCCTGGTATTCGTTTATCAATATTGAAATGAATTTTATCGTCAGATTTCGGAATTTTAATTCTCCGTAATTGAAATAACAAACTGAAAAACATCGTAGCGAATGTCCAAAACAAGAGATTTCAATGTAAAATTTATTTCACGGAACTGACGCTCGCGATATTATAAAATCAAAAGGATAAAATTTCCGGGCAATATATAGATCAGATAGAATATAGGTATTATGATTTATTTGCAGTACACATACAAAAAAGTAACACAATAAAATTATTAAAAGCTCAATATTTTTTTAACTAGTTTTTATAACCATTTTTAATAATACTTAGTTTTTAATTTAAAATTTAATTTTATTCGTTCAATGTGTATTTTTTATTTAATGAAATTGTTCACGTGTATTTTTTTCTATACTAATATTATAAAGAGGTAAAGTTTGTATATTTGTTAAATTGTAAGGGGTAATCTCGGAATCTACTGAACCGATTTTAAAAATTCTTTCACCAATAGAAAGCCACATTATTGCTGAGTGTCATAGGTTATATAAAAAACAAAAAAATAAAAAGGCTTTTATGTGGTAGTCGGTTTTGCAAAGTAAATCGGAGAAAAAACGGTCGAATGAAAGAGTTTCTTACGAACGCCTGTACTAAAAAAGGATTATTAACATAATGCCCAACGAAGTGGGCACGGGTCAGCTAGTTATATATAAAGCCTCTGTATTTTGTTTAAATATTTACATTTTACAATTAATTAAATAGTTCAAAAAAATAGTTTATAAAAAAATAGAAACCCCTTTTGGGTAGGAGGCCTTTCAGTTGTATTGGAAACATTTAAATGTAAGTAAATAATTCGTAAAAAGAACATTATAACAAAATATTACAAATAATCCGCCATTTCGATACAATATTTTAGAAGTAACAGACTATCAAATCAAACACAGTATGAAAGGGTCGACGAACGGGACGATGACCCTCACAGATTTGGACATTTGCGTTGTCGACATTGCGGGGAGATTAAAAAAATATAAAAAATAAAAAATTTACTATTGCATGTGACTTCCATTTATTGTTTTAACCACATTAGTAAATTCAACTACCGGTACACCGGTGTTATAAAACATTATTTGACAAAATGTAACATTCAGTGCGGGAGCAGAAAATAAAATGTTTTGAAATGTTACTAACTTTCATTATGGTATAAATGGTGACATTGATATCTAATGTTCTATAATGTTTCTTAACGATATGACAATGTATTACTATGTAAAAACACTCTTCAACGAAACTTTATGTAACATTTTTGTACAGTCAACAAAGGAATTGACCGACCCCCAATTGTATATACGATTAAAGATTTCTAAATATTGGATTTACTTGCAATTTTTGTAATTACATAGTACAATATGAATATTATTGATATATTACTTTGGGGTAGGGCAGCTGATATCGAGTTGATATTTGTACTACAAAAAAGAGTAGTTCGATTTATTTACAATCAAGGTTATCGCGACTCACTTAGAGACGTATTTAAGGATATCAACATTCTTACTGTAGCCTCACAATACATTTATACTACCATAATGTTTGTGAGGAAATACTTACACCAATACAAAAGGTTAGAGGAGGTCCATCAGTTTAACACTCGCAACAAAAAGAAGCTAGTAGGTCTCAAATGCAGATTGTCTAAAGTTAACAAATCTTTTGTAGCCCAAGGAGTACGTTTCTTTAACAAAATACCAAATGAAAATTTAAACCTGCCTTTAATCCAATTTAAGTCATTCATTAAACGTTCACTATTGCCTAAAGGCTACTATACCATTAACGAATTTATCAATGATAAGAATGCGTGGACTTTAATATGTAAAACGACACAAGAGACAAGACACTCGGACAAGAGCGTCCCCAGGCGTCAAGTGAGCTGTAAACTATTGTGCGTCCATTTTATTTTTTAAATTTTTTATTGTTTTTTTTTTGTGGTCAATAAAGTTAAATAAAAAAATAATAAATAGGTTGAAGGCCCAAATTTAGGAACTATGCTAAAATATTCACTGAAAATAACTGTATCTTACCTTCGACAATAGAGGGCGCGGGTTCGATTCTCGATCGGAGCAAACATTTATGTGATGGCATTTGTTTTTGTTCTCGAGTATAGAGTTTTCTTTGTAGTAGTGTTTTATAGAAATTGTTCCAATTTGGTTAAATAAAATAATAACGGAAAGTTTCCGTCATGGAAGATTTTTGGTGACCTCAAAGTGGACAGCTCCTCATCATCTGAACCATTTTATACATGACTAGCTTCTGCCCGCGGCCTCGCCCGCGTGGCCTAGTAACAATTAGCATATTTTGCAAATTTGGCATCTCTAGACCGGTTTGGGCTGTGCGTCCCCTCGGAACTTCGTTTGCGTATATCTCGCTTTCCCGTGGAAATTTTGAAAAATTATTTCTTAGTACATACATCCCTAGATGTCGTAAGGAACCTACATGCCAAATTTGGAATCTCTAGACCCAGCGGTTTGGGCTGTGCGTTGATATACCCTCGCAACTTCGTTTGCGTATATCTCGGATTCCCGTGGAAATTTTGAAAAGAAACATACACTAAATGTTAAGTTGAGCAAATCGCCACATATTACTGAAAACCGCATCCAAATCGGTTCAGCCGTTTCTGAGATTAGCGTGTGCAAACATACATACAAACAGACGGACAAAATATTACGAAATTCTTGTTCTATTGCTTATTCTTCATCGCCCTAAACAATTTTTTTGGAAATATATTCAATGTACAGATAAACTTCTTTTACACTTTTATTATAATATAGAAGATAGATGACATGCAATGAAAAAAAAGGAAAATCTCTATATTGTAAAATCGAAAGAACAAACCTCCACAATTTATCTATGATGTTTACTCTATTATCAATATCATATTAATCCGATCAATGGAACCAATAGTCCTTTATTCCTAATCGGCTTTAAAATTTCCAGACTGTTAAAATACCTAGCCTTTTCACTAATTAAAAATGCTATTCTGTTATGACAAAAATAATTATTTTAAGTATACCTATATGTACAATAATATCTGTTGTCTAGTACCCATAATTCAAGCCGGTTTAGCCTAGCTGACTTTGGGACCCTAGTCGGTGTGGGTATTGACTCACTTCTCATTATACAACTGTTACAAGATGTCTCTAATCATTTACCGTAAGTATGTACGCCTGCTAGATAAGCATCTTGTCATAATTCTGAAAATAAAATTAGATATATATTTTTTAAACTGTAACAATTAAAATGTTGTTTTAATCGGAACAGTCAACCGTTCACCCTGTTTGTCAGTGTGTGGACGTGCGATAGTGCACGCCCATTCACTCCAGGAAATCAGGAAGCGCACTATCGACCCGGCAGCGCCGTCGACCACACAGCACTGACAGCACAGCACACAGCCCACAGCACGCAGCAGAAACCAATATGCGCGCTTTGCTTCTCCTCACAATCCTTGCCTACTTGTACTGTGAGTATTATTGAAATAATTTTTAAATAATGAAAAGCTAAGCTCATTTTGCAAAATAGCGAAAATGTTACCTGCCAAATAAGATTATGAATGAGAAAAATAACGCACGTTTTCACAAACAATTCCTAAAATTTAAAAATCCTAACAGCCTTCTCTATGTCCAAAGTCCAAATCTTTGTTTTTGGTACATACGGAAGGGGAGGAGGATTTAAAACCACAAATTTTATTTATCATTCACAATGACATTGTATGTTACAGGTTGTGTCTGTAATGTTTGTAGTGTTTGATTCAAAAGGTTTAAAAAAAAAAATTTTTTTAACACTTAAAAATTGTGACCCTTTTCGTTCTGACTAATATACATAATTTAAAAAAGTAGTAAGGTTAAATAATTTTCATTATAATTTGACAACTTTTGTAGAGGGAGTGTCCCTGCACCCGTTTTGATACACCTCAAGGTGCCAGTCTGGCACCAAACGCTGAACTTTGCCGAACCGCTTCGTATCGTTCGTGCCTCCCGGAAAGAATAATAATATGGCGGTTTGTGCTATTAAATCGTGTCACAACATGGCTGTCATTAATGATATCACTTTTCACAGGATAATTTTAAATATTTTATAGTATTTTGTAGTTAATTATGAAAAAGAAACAATACGATTTTAGCGATTTAAAACAATATTTTAGTGTCTGAACTATTGACACTTCTTATAAATCAATCTTTACTCAAGGGATTTATCCAGATCTTTTTAAAAAAGGCCATAATAAAGCCGATACATAAAAAAGGTCTAAAAACTTACCCAAATAATTACCGCGCAATCGCCGCCATATTCTACCGGTTTTGTCAAAATTATTTGAAAAGGCAATGTGTTCGCGATTGTGTTCTTCTTGTGAAAAATATAAAATTTTTGATGACTCACAGAACGAATTTCGGAAAAATCGATCTACAACTTTAGCGTGTTGTAAGTATATAGACAACATTTTAAATAAGGTCAGTTGGGGTAAGGCCGCTACCAAGACCACAGAATAGATAATATAGTACTACCACAGATATTATAATACTTAACAGTGTACTACGTACAAGACAAGACTACCAGTGCCTGATGACTCGAGAAGTACACCTTCCTATTCTATTTTGATATACTAGTTATAAAGTGGACACGGATAATATCTCCATTTAAAACACAGAAGTCGCTACTGCCACAAATATGACCACCACATCGAAAATAAAAACCGACATTTGAAAAGTTAAGAATGCTAGGTGTAAGATAGTTTTATTTTTGCATTTTTTTGTGAAAAAGAACGTTCCTATCGAGTTGTCACGGACACAAGTAGCATCATAAAGATTTGGGCTTTAAAATAATGTAAGTGAAATGCCGCGTCGTTACGAATTACGTTACAAAAATAATTTATTCGCTTCCGGATCAAAATTATGCTTACACAGTGTCAATAAAAAATTATAATCACCTACCGTCTAGCATAAAATCGATAGATCAATTAAACTCATTTATAGGATCAGTTAGACGGTTGCTAATTGATAAAGCGTACTATAGCGTCAATGAATATCTGGAAGATAAACTAACTTAAATGTCTGCCTCTCTTTTTCTACTCAAGTTGCTATACCTTATAGGGTGCATGTAGATAACTGCTATGTATTATGTCCAGTAATATAATGTATGTGTCACATGTAATGCAATAAATAAATAAATAATGCTCGGTGTTGCCCTATTGTGAAAATTGTTTCCCATTTTAACTATTTTTTATTGCTTCGACTGATTAATTTTAAAACAGTTGCTGCTGCTATTGATATTTACGTAGGTATGTGACACGTTCTCTAATGGAAGTCCTTGTGAATTTACGATATCATGTACCTAAAATTTTGTTACTTGAAAGTTGAGAAATTTAAACAAACTCTATTTATTTCCCCGCTTTTTGGAAACTACACCTCCATTGGCAACATTACGCAAGTGTCAAGTGCATGTCACCGACATGTCATCGAGCATTTATCGAATTCACTTTTGACAGAGCGCTTATATGAAGACACTATATCTAGTAAGTTATTATTAACCTGAGGTCTTCCCAATCCTATTCTATGTAAGTATTTAGTACAAAGATTTTTTTTAAACAATGATATCTTACAAACTAACAACTGTTCAAGCCAAACGTATATTAGGCTATCAAGTATTTTATGATACGAGTATATATTTGTTTATTTATTTAGTTCCGCATGCATAGAGTACTTATTGTTTCACAGAAGCATCTAGGTATTAGTGTCTTATCGCAGAACTTGACCTAATAGTTCCCTAGCCTAGTTGTATGAATGAAAACCATTTATTATATTCTACTAATATTATAAAGGCGAAAGTTTGTGTGTATGTTTCATAAAGCTATTTACGCTATATTTTGCCAATCCGTATTGAATCAGCGTGGCAGAGCATGCTCTAATCCCCTTCGATTGAAGGTAGACTCGTGTCCCTGCATTGAGATGAATATGGATATGATATGAGTTGAGAACAGCTTCCTTACTACGCCAACATTAGTCTTCAAGGATCCTGTTCAGACAGGGTATCTTTCCAAGCTCTGAGTAAACTCGCTGCTTTTTAGGGTTCCGTAGTAAACCACAAGGAACCCTTTACTTTAAGGAACCCTTATAGTTTCGCCATGTCCGTCTGTCCGTCCGCGGTCTAGCGCCTAGACGCTTGATGCTAGAAAGCTGTGAAGTGGTAGAACAAAATTTAAAAAAATATTTTTTCGCAACGACCCCATGTTGTGGGGTATCGTTAGATAGGTCTCTTAAAAACATCGAGGGTGTGAGAAGATCATTTTCCGATACAATGATCCGTTCGCGAATTATTTACACTTAACGTGTCAATTTTCATTTTGCATGGTGGTCCCCTCTATCTCCGAAAGTCTTGTGTTTAGAAATTTGGAAAAATTCATGGTAGTAGTCCATATAGTGAACCTACAAGGAAAACTATAACGGTTAAGTAGGCAGGACTAGTTGCCGAGTAATAGCCGACGAACTTATGAAGTAAAATTTCTTTGACGAAAACGTACAAATGTCATAGTATATGGCATTGTACTCATTTGTAAGCAAGAAACGCGTAGCCGATACGGAACCCTACAATGTACGTGGCCCGACACATATTTGCCCGGTTTTTTAAATAAAAAAAGTCTGGACAATTGCCTTGATCCTGGCCTGAGAATGACTATATTTCCATCGAACGTGCTGCTTATCATAAAACAATATAATAAGAAGGGACATAGGTGCAGCACTGTTTTATCAGAGGACAGTATCTGTGCAAGGAAATAGTGGGCGCGGTATCAGCGCCTTCCGCTGCAGCCGCCTCACAACAGCTGTTCAGGTCATCGTGGAGCAACAACTAATACATATAATAATACCTATAACAAAGTAATTTACATCACATATCGAAACTATTACTATTAGCGAAAACTTAGAATTGTTTTGTAAAATTATATAAAGCTGTTGGTTTAACTAAGAAAATAAAATAATATAAAATAGAACAGATAATAAATAAAATCTTTATTCGGTTGTTACGTATCCTGACTTGACACACCGGTCCCGATTCACGAGACGTGAAGGCGGAATTTGTTGAGCTAGCACTCAGCAGGCCTTCGTGCGTGACGCACCGATCGCCGAACGGAACTTGAAGCGTTAGCATTTAGCATCCAGATGGCCCTGTAACAATAACTTGTACCTAAGTAGCTTGTTTAAGATTTTGTAGTGTAAATACGTACTCATTTGGAAAACATAAACATAGTCATTGTAATAAACTTATATTATCTAGGTAATTTCCCTCTAAATACCTTAAAATTATATTCCTTATTTTTGTAAATGTAGACACAATATATGTATATGTTACTGTAAAAGCTCGAACCACGGTAAATCTTAAGATTTAAAAGTAAGTCTTAGGATTTACCGACATGAGTTGGTAAATGTAAGTATTTCTGAAAATGGGACGATTTTTTCGGGCTTTTACCATTCGAATTCAGTTTATGCTAGGTTTTACCACTGTCAGCTGGTAGATGTTGGTTTTAGGAATAAAACAATAAGTAATTCTTAATCATTTATTTGAATTAACTATGAGTCAAAACCTTAGGTAAGTACTTATATTATATAGGTATCAAACGATAGTAATTGAATAACTAATCATAATCTATTTAAATTATTTTCATTTCGGAATTTTTTTTATTAATAAATTTAGGAACAGTTGATGCGAGGGCGACACTGAAAGTTTTTAGAACTGGCCCTGAACTTGTAAACAATATAATTAAAAAATAAGTTTAAATTTTGAAAATGGAACTCTTTGTCAATGTTAACGAGTGTGTTTTTTTTCTTTTGTTTTACGTTTTGGCGGCAAATTGAAAATTTCCCGAATCACGTCAGCATGAATTTAACGCGAGTAAATTTTCGTGCCATGATTTTTTATGACTTTCGATGTCATTTAAGTCAACAAGAATGTTATAATAGACTTCGAATGGCCTTTCATGATGAAGCCCCATCCCGTGCCACAATTTACAACTGATATAATGAGTTCAAACGTGGTCGCACTATTCTTACGGATGATCTACGTGAAGGACGGCTTTCTACGGCGACGACTGAAGTTAACATCAGTGTTGTGCGGCGTATGATAGAGAATGACAAACGAGTGACCTATCAGCAAATTCAGATAGGCTTAGACATCGGGAAAACTGCTTAGCTCAGTGGTTTCTTCGGATGCAACGATACATTGATGTGAGGGGACACTATTTTGAAAAGATATAATAAAACTAATAACTTTTATTTTTGCCCAGTTTTTGATTTTCTAATACTTTCAGTTTTTTACCCTCGTAAAACTCATTGTCCTTTACATCTATCACAACTGCAATAATGCTTTTTCGGTCAGTTTTAGCTTTGTCAATATCAGCATCTACCAGCTGACAGTGGTAAAACCTAGCATATACTGAATTCTAATGGTAAAAGCCCGAAAAAATCGTCCCATTTTCAGAAATACTTACATTTACCAACTCATGTCGGTAAATCCTAAGACTTACTTTTAAATCTTAAGATTTACCGTGGTTCGAGATTTTACAGTAACATATACAAATATAACTCGAGTATAAAATAGGTTAGTTAGTCTTACTGGGCGTTTTATCCATATTCATCATACAAAAATTTGCCCTAGCGGGATTCGAACCCACGACCGCATTTAAATGATATTATTTACTATATTATAATCACACAACACAAATAGTATTTTAACTACTTAAATCAAAACTTAACCGCACAAAATAAATGTCAATTAGCTAACGTGCGTTAGCGAGCGTTGGAAACAACCCACAGAGTTTAGGACAGCTGACGGTCCTACGTCGGTAGGTAGTTAACGCGCGCAAGTACGTACATGGAGTGACGTAGCCCTGTACTGCATATAATCGACAATGACGGCGAAACGCTGAGCTAGCACTCAGCTGGTTTAGTGGGGGGGGGGGGGGCATGTCACGATAATTTTAGTAACTTTGAAATTAATTATTTAATTAAAATTAGTTTATAAAACCCTCCGACTGAATTAACGTGACATGGTATAGAAATAAAAACCGGGCAAGTCCGTGTCGGGCCACTTACAGTGTATGCAATGTAGGGTTCCGTATTTCACCAAATAAATTTACTTCAAAAGTTTATCGATTTTAAACCGTTATAGTTCTCGTTGTAGGTTCACTAGATGGACTACTTTCATGATTTTTATCAAATTTCTCTAAATACAATAGTCTCGGAGATAGAGGATAGGGATCACCGTGTTTAACAAAAAATGACACGTTATGTATATGATTCGCAAACGGCTCATTGTATTGTATCTAAAATGATCTTTCCACACCCTCAATATTTTTAAAAGACCTATCTAACGATGCACACCATGGAATTGGCCTGAAATAAGAAATAACTCTCTGTTTTGTAGGGTAGACAAGTCATTACGACAGTTAGTTTACTACGGAATCCTAAAAATGAAAGTTTAACATATTTGAATATACATTATATACACAATAACAGCTCAAGAAAGCCAGCACAATCTTCGTAAGCTTCATTGGCGAACACGATGTCGATTGTAAAACTTGCGGCTTACGAGCGAATTTTTCAGAGAAATTAGGCAGTTATGCGAATTCGTAACCGCCATATTAAATTGTACGTAGTAAATACTTATGTATAGATATAATTATAATATATGTATGTATGTTTATATTTGTTTTATTTATTGTTGCGATAACACTAATTTGTAAGTTTTAATGTTCACTGTAATATTTTATTTGCTGTGTATTGAAAATAAGCATAATTCTATCTATCTATTATAAAACAGAAATATTTTCACAGTGCGTCTGACTGAAGGCTGAAATTATGCTTCACTTAAACAGTCTCACTTAGTCACAGCCCATTCACAGTTAAATTGAATTTAAAAATCCAAATTGCAAATCATGCAGACCTTTCTGATGCTCAAATTTTTAATGTACTTTACTCACCGGTTGAATAATATATGCATCTGTATCATGTTACCTATAATAAAACGCAGGTAACACCGCAGGCATCAGCTAGTACTTAATAATTATGAATCTCACTGATGCCAATGCTAATATAATTACGAAAATTTCCAACAAAACATTTCATTCAAATTGACGAACAATAAACGAGTTAGTATCATATCGGTGTATTTGTAACTCGCCTATGTATCAACTGGTCTATTTATCAACTGGTAACTCTTGTAAGTTGTAAATCGCCTATTAATCAACTCGCCTATGATTTTGCAATATATGTAGGGTGGATTTAGACATAATATAAAAATTTTGTATTACATACCACAAAAAAAAACATAATAGTGCAACGTACAGTTTTATTATTATTATTCGAAATTAATATCCTAAATCTGCCACCGGACGCCCTCTAACAGTACAGTCCGGAGACCCCTTTTGATATTGGGTTCGGCCTCGTATATTTTTTTTTATAAATTACAATTTGTTGTAATGTTGTTTAATTTTGTTTTTTTTGTTAGTGTCTTTCCTAAAATCAAATGGAATGCCATTAAACAAAGTTGGAATTATGAAATTAGTTATGCGTCTACCATAGAAATTCTTAACTTTTGGTACTTTCAGTTTATGATCAGTAATTTTATATTTCTGGTAATTATTTTATGCTTTATTAGCTTTAGAATATTTGAGTTACCGTGCTGTTCAGTTAGAAGGTTCAATTGGGCTCTGTTATGTACTGGAATGATATTGCAATATTTAAAAAGTCCGAGAATGTTATTTCTATATTCGTTTTTAATGTTTTTAGGTACCTACCATAATTTTCAAAATTTTAAGCTGTTAATTTTAAAAAAAATCAAATGTCATAAAGGTCCTACCATAACTGCTGATACCATATGAGCTTATCTTTACCATAATTACTAACATTACAGACATTACAAAGGCGTGCGAGCCCGATCAAATCCATCATGGGTGCAAAATTTACGGTTCTGCGTGTTACTGCGGATATGGCTGTAAGAACGAGTACATCTACAAGACGCGGCCGGCCTGCCTCAACGTTTTGAGAGGTAACTTGTAATGTAATGATGTAAATTCGCTGGAAATTCTTGCATAGCGTGTGGGCAGGTACAGAGACTGCTGTAATGTGTATACATTACATGTGTACGCCGACGCTGCTGAGGCTGCGCGTGCGTCGCCGTATGTGATAATGTAATGGTGGTTACAGAGACTGCGATAATGTAATGTATACACATGTATACAGGCAGTCTCTGTACCCACCATTACATTATCACAAATAATACAAATTCTTTATTTTTAACGGTTTTTACATTTAAAACTTTAGGATTAGGGATTTATTTTAAGTAAATTAATCTTCTAAAGTAATCTAATCATCGTCTCAGCCACAGAAGTCCACTGCTGGCTTGACATGGACATAGGCCTCCCCCAAACGTTTTGAGATTTAATCCATTCAAAACAAAATGATTTACTTACGAATTAATAAATTAGACTGGTAGTTAGTCTATATAGTATAGTGTGTGTGTGTGTGTGTGTGTTTTTAGCGCGTTTGTGCGTGTGTATCTTTATTTTGTTTTTTTTACGTACAAAAACCTCGCTCCGCCAAGCCGTTTCCACCAGAGCTGTGCTGAGCGAGACAATGTAAATGAAGTGATTCTATTGGTTCGTGAAAAACACGTTACTCGCACGCAACGCATCTTTGTCTCTAGTGTTGAAAGTAAGTGTACAAAAGTGGAGCCAGATGACCACCCTGTGAAACACCAGAAGTAACAAATCATGAAACGAAAGATGGACTCCTTTGATTCAGGTAGGACTATCATCTTAATATCTTTTTAGAATGGCTATATTTATTTTCATAATAATATATATATATTTTAAATATTTATTTATTTATGTAAATAGCACATGTAAAGCTTAAATCTAAAACTTATGCTACATACTTAAATAAGTTTATTGTTTGATTTTATTTAGCATGCCTACTTTAATGAGATTGTTGTTTCTTATCTTCAAACATGCATTTTACTGACGTAAGCCTCCGGTCTGATAGATGACAGATAATTTTGTATGTACCCACCAAGCCGACAAGGGAGAATCATGGCGGTTCAAGTTAGGATGGACGAAAACCGCGTGAATTTAGTATTTCCCTTAAATTGTTCAAACAAAATTAAATTTAGAA
The DNA here is from genome assembly GCA_905163395.2 of Endotricha flammealis. Classification (NCBI taxonomy): domain Eukaryota; kingdom Metazoa; phylum Arthropoda; class Insecta; order Lepidoptera; family Pyralidae; genus Endotricha; species Endotricha flammealis. Next base: position 22,277,434 of record LR990852.1, read on the forward strand.
AATGTAATAACATAATAATGCCAAGTTTATCTGTTAAGTATGTATTATTAAAAAACGGACGATATTCCGAGTATTTAGGCCATTATTGTACCAAATTATTCTAAGAGGCAACTTTGATTGTTTTTCTATCGAGAAAACTACAAGTAATCAAGCAAATCCTTAAAATATTTACTGCGTGTCCACACGCTTGCCATGCCTCGTTAAGCTCCCACAAATTCAAACGTGTGGATGGAGCGTTTGGCTTGGCTTGCCTAGGCTTGGGAGTGCTTGTCGCCGATCCGACCGAGTGTCGGTTTTTCGTGCACAAATCAAAGGAAGTTTGCGGCAAGCGTTTGCCAACCATCCACATGTTTGTGCCTCGTTAGTATCGCTTGCGCACTGGTGGCGCTATCAAGTTTACGAAAATGAGTGAAGAAAGATGGTCGTTATTTTACGCTTTTCAGAATTTTACCAAGGCGAACCCTGTATTTGGAACCCTAAAGATAAGGGGCATAAGGACAAAAAATAAGTAGCCGATGCATGGAATCGGCTCAGTGAAATTCATAGATTTATTATATACTAGCTTCTGCCCGCGGCTTCGCCCGCGTGGCCTAGTAACAATTAGCATATTTTTCTTCAGAAACAAATTCCGATTCGGCACAGCCCGGTACGGTACGGTTCCATCCGGTCCGATCAGGTCCGGTCGGTCCGGTCCGGTCCGGTCCGGTCGGTCGGTCCTGACAAGGAACCTACATACCAATTAGCATATTTTTCTTCAGAAAAAAAACCGGTCCGGTCCGGTCCGTTTGGTCCGGTCTTTATAAGGACCCTACATGACAAAGGCATCTCTAGACCCAGCGGTTTAGGCTGTGCGTCCCGTCGCAACTTCGTTTGCGTATATCTCGCTTTTCCGTGGGAATTTTGAAAAATCCTTTCTTAGTACAAGTGAACACACAACTAGTGACTTTTGCAAATTAGTGCACATAAAAAAGACTAATTGTACTATCGTTTCACAAAATATACGAAGCGTCTATGCGAACTTCGACGACTTTTATCTAAACCTAGCAAATCTGAAATTCGATGCGGACGTAATTATCCTAACCGAGTGCAGACTAAACACAAACAAAAACTTACCCCTACTAAACAACTATAAATCGTACCAAACTTCTAATCATCTGAATAAAGCTGATGGCGTAGTTGCTTATGTTAAGAATAACCATAACACAAAAATAAGTGAGATCACCCTGACCCACGCCTCCTGTCTTCAAATAGAAATTTCACCCGATCTTCTTATACTCGGTATATACAGATCTCCGTCAAAGCAAAACTCGGATGATTTCATTGAATCTCTACACACGCACATATATACTATTTCACGTAAAAAGAATATAATTTTGACTGGAGATATTAATATTAATATAAACCTAAATCTCAACAGAGATGAACAAACATATGAACGTAGTAACAGGTTGAACTACTTAAATACAATGGCTTCGAATGGTTTACTTCCTGGACATACATTACCTACAAGAGGCAAAGCTTGTCTAGACCATTTCATGTTAAAAATAGAAACAAAAACCAAAACTGCAGATATATACATTTTAAACACAACAATTACAGACCACTTTATGACTATTCTAAAATTAACAAATACAAAAAAAACTTTAATAAAAACCAAGACTAAAACTATACTGAACGTGGATGGAGCACTGAAACATTTAGAAGCCAGTAATTTATCAGAACTTTTAGAATTGCACAATCCCAATAAAGTTACGTATTTACTTATCACTAAAATAACTCAATGTCTATCTGAAAACACTCAAACATTAACAATCCCTGTAAAGAATCGCCTGATTAAACCATGGATGACTCCTGGGCTGCTACGCTGCATCAAGAACCGCAATGATATGCAAAGGAAATTGAAACTCGACCCTTTTAATGAAATATTAAAAATAACATACAAAAGATACCGTAATCACTGCAATAATTTAATAAAAAAGCAAAAACACATATATGATAAAAACCAGCTTAATGCTGCACTAAAAAACCCAAAGAATCTGTGGAAAAAAATTAACGACATCACGCAACGTAAACCACCAAAAACATCTAATTTGGACTTGCTGAAGACTGACACTGATCCCCTAGATTCCATTAACAACGTCAACAAATACTTTTGCAATATAGGCAGGATTCTAGCCGATCAGATCAATTGCAACACGTCAGCGGTGCGTAACAATGGCAGTCTAAATAGTCAGCCATCCTCGTCCTTTGCGTTATTCAACACTGACCATAATGAGGTGTTGGCCATTTTATTGAGCATGAAATCTGATAGTGCTCCAGGATGGGACAAAATACCTACCAGTTTTCTGAAAACTGCTCATGGCTTGATTGTTCCTGTGATCACCCATTTGGCAAATCTGTGCTTTGAGCAGGGAGTCTTCCCGGCAGCTTTTAAACGTGCTCTCATCACGCCTGTATACAAAGATGGAGACAAAAAAGAACCTTCTAACTATAGGCCCATATCTGTTCTCTCGTCTATCTCCAAGATATTAGAAAAATTAATTAATGTACGCCTTATGAACTTCCTAAATAAATTTGATCTTCTTTCCTCATCGCAATTCGGATTCAGACAAAAGTTATCCACTGAAGATGCGGCTTTGGCGCTTGCTTCTGCTATAACAGATAGTGTGGACAAAGGAGATAAGTGCCTTGTTGTTTTCCTTGACCTAAAGAAAGCATTCGACACTGTCTCAATATCTGTTCTTCTGAATCGCATTGAGAGTCTGGGCGTGAGAGGCACTGCTCTTGAACTTTTCACAGATTACCTGCAGGAGCGTACGCAACAGGTTAAAATTGGGGACTACGTCAGTCTTGAGGAATCGATTGCGTACGGTGTGCCGCAGGGGAGTGTTTTGGGCCCGACATTATTCCTCATTTACATCAACAGTCTTTGTAACATGGGAATCGATGGTGGTCAGATCATCTCATACGCTGATGACACAGCAATTATCTTTAGAGGTAAAAATTGGGATACAGTACGTACTATTGCTGAAACTGGCCTATCCAGAATTGCGGACTGGTTGGAATGTAACCTTTTAACTCTCAACCTGTTGAAGACAAACTACATATGTTTCTCAAAAGATGCAAGAACACAGCCTTCAGAAAATTTTCGGATAAAAATTCATAGGTGCTCAAATCAGGATCAAAATTATTGTTCATGTATAGCTATTAATAAAGTCCAACATACTAAATACTTGGGCCTAATGGTTGACCAACGGCTATCATGGCATAATCAGTTAGAGCTTGTCATGACCAGAGTACGTAAACTCATATGGACATTTAAAAACTTACGTCACGTTGCCCCAAGGACTTTGCTAGTACAGACATACATTTCTCTGGCACAATCCGTCATCATATACTGTCTTCCGATTTGGGGTGGGGCTACTAAAACTAAATTTTTGGATTTGGAAAGAGCTCAGCGAGCACTTCTTAAAGTTATGTTCTTTAAACCCTTTAGATACTCAACGGATTACTTATATTCCGAATCAAGTCTTTTAACTGCAAGAAAGCTTTATGTTCTTCAAATTGTATTAAAAAAGCATAAATATATTACGTTCACTAAGAAAAAAAGTACTAGTAGTAGAAGAAGAAATTTTGAAGTAGCTCCAAAAATATCAGTAAAATCAGCATTCGCACAGAGACAGTATGCTAGCACTTCATCAAGGTTATATAACCGTTTAAATGGAACCTTAAATATTTACACCCTAACCAACTATGAATGCAAGAAGATTTTGACTTCTTGGTTGCTTTCTAAAAATTATGCGGAAATTGAATCTCTTTTATCTGATGTATTTAGAGTATAATATGTTAAGTCTGATTATTCTTCACATGAAATCACATCAGCATGTGATTCCAAGTTATGGTCGTACGGTCTGCACACATATATTTATATCTTTTCATTTTGTATTTATATACAGACAAACACTATTTATTTTCTCTCACACACAACACAACACAACACACGAATAATACACTCACACAATCACTATACTCAATCGCAACCACACATATGCCAAATATGTAATACTAATTATGTACCATACCATGTAACTGTAATTTAATTTAATTTAATTTAAGGAAGAGCGATCTCTCCAAATACAAGCTTAAATTTAGCTTAAATGGAGACTCCGGCCACGATTAATGTAAACTTTTTAAGATACCGAATAAAGAATTTATTTATTATTATTTATTATTTATTAGTACATCCCTAGATCTCGTAAGGAACCTACATGCCAAATTTGGAATCTCTAGACCCCGCGGTTTGGGCTATGCGTTGATATACCCTCGCAACTTCGTTTGCGTATATCTCGGTTTCCCATGGGTATTTTGAAAAATCCTTACTCGGTAAACCTCTAGACGAAACCTACAGGCCAAATTTGGAATCTCTAGACCCACCGGTTTGAGCTGTGCGTTGATATAATGTCAGTCAGGACAAAACCAAATTTCATTATAATCCCTTCAGTAGTCAGTGATTTACACTTCAATCCAGTTATTCCCGTTCCCGTAGGAATTTTGAAAAGAAACATACACTAAATGTTAAATTGAGCAAATCGCTACATATTAATGAAAACCGCATCCAAATCGGTTCAGCCGTTTCTGAGATTAGCGTGTGCAAACAAACATACCAACATACAAACAGACAAAAATTTTCGAAATTTCTGTTCTATTGCTTATTCTTCATCGCCCTAGACTATTTTTTTGGAAATATATTCAATGTACAGACAAACTTTTTTTACACTTTTATAATATTATAGATAGATAGATTATAGACTAGCGTAAGATTGGCAATGCAAAAGAGATAGATCATAGCATACACGTTGGTTAGAGCGAGATAGATAGGCGAGACCATTTTCCTATACACGCTATTGGACAGGAGGGCTACTACGAAACGTAAATCCGATACTTCGGCCGAAGTATCGGAAGAATTTTAACCGTGAAATACAAGTTATTTCATGATTATAATTCAATGAACTACTAAAATAACCATAAAGTACAAGGTATTTCATGGATAGAATTCAAGGTATTACTAAAATAACCATGAAATACCTTGTATTTCATGGTTAAAATTCTTCCGATACTTCGGCCGAAATATCGGATTTACGTTTCGTAGTAGCCCCCCTGTATCGGCCTGACGTCAGTCGTGTTAAAAACAAATCCTACTTATTTTTACAAAATTTATGGTTTTTAGTGTAGTTTTGATGTTAATTAGACGTGATTAAATATGGTTACCTGTGCAGTGCCTGGATGTAACTCAAACAAAAAATCCACAAAATTATATATCTTGTTTGCACACATGTACATTCCACGCATACTAGTGTATTTTGTTTTTGGTCTCGCCTTAATCAAACCAAAGCCGATATAGGAACGCTAGTAAATACTAATTCTATAGTGAAATTTAAAAAAATCTCTGTGAAAGAATTAAAAAATAAATAGATTGCTTCTTTTTATAATAAAAATAGTAATAGCGGACAAAAGCTCGACGTCCGTCATGCTTGCTTCTCCCAACCCAAACACACTAGCATAGCAAACTGCCAAGCATGTGGATAACGAGGTTTGTCTTACCAAAGTTTGCCAAGCGTTTGAAGAGGTTTGACGCGACAAGATGTTCTTCTATGATCTAAACTTTAGTATCGACAGTACAGTCAAGAGCAGGTCGACCTTTACATATTGGACTTTGTACCGTTCTTAAGTTCTATGTCATAAGAGCCAAAATTGTACTGCAAATGTAAAGCTAAAAAAATTTCGAGTCAGACCCTTTCAGCCGGACGTAAGTAAGTAGGTATATCGAAAGTCGTATGTGTGATGTAGTGAACATGTGGCCGTTTTTGGGCTGACAGGTCCGACGGCACTCGTCCAATTAAAAACCGGCCAAGGGCGAGTGGGACTCCCACACGAAGGTCTTCGTACCATACAAACGGCAAAAAAATCACGTTTGTTGTAGGGAAGGCCTCCCATTAAATATTTATTTTATTCTATTTTTAGTGTTGTTATAGCGGAAACCGAAGTATATCATCTCAGTGACAATGACTGTCTAGCTATCACGGTTCATGAGATGCACCGACACCGACAGCCTGCATGGCAAACGGACGAACGGACAGCGGAGCCTTAGTAATAGGGTCACGTTGTCACCCGGATACGGAGCTCTATCAAGATTTAGGTAATTTTGAAAACGTGACAACGCTAGAATGAAGTAATGCATTGAACCCAAGTCATAGATTTATAGTCCTTAGTTATAAGCCGAATTCGCTAAATGCCTAAGCGACGAATTGCTTAATTCAGGAAGTGAACACACTCAATTACGTTGGTTTCGATTGACTGGCAATAGTAAATTCACTTTTGAGAAGTCAATTATTTATCGTGATAAGTAATAGTAATATATTTTCTCAGAAAACCGATTGTGTAAATCATGTCACGACTTCAAGACTCGTCAAGTCCATTTCCATTATATAAGAAGATTTGCAAATGGAGAATAATTTGGTAGGCATGATTATTATTATTTCAAAACTATGTATTTATATGTCTCAGGCGTTTTGCGTAATTCGCGATAATACAAAACAGCTAGGCGTTTTAAAAAGCAGGGCCGTTTTGTATAACGGCGTGCATACATAAGCCCATTTATTAAGGAAGGAGAGGTTAGAAAAAGAGGAAGGGATAAAGAAAACGTATATTAAAGAAAAATGGTACAATGGCGAGATAAAAATGTGAAGGTGAAAAGTGAAGTGACAGTAGTATGTATAATAGACGTATGAAAACCGTAAAGAATAAGGAAACAAACTATTTACAAAGAGTTCGGTTTGTTACACCATTTAACACGTTGAGTCCGTGAATACTCAAATCGCTGCCGGTCATTACACAGGTCGCCTGGCATACGTACTTTTGAATTATGTTCCACTTTCATCATGTAGAAACCCAACTCTCTTGGGAATGTATAATAATGTAGTAGTATCCCGTTTCCTTCTACATAGCGGTACTACTGACTCAGTGTCCGTAGAAATCTGTTAATGAACCAATCCAGACTATACTCCTTACGCCTCACCACAGCACTGATGGCTACAGCTGCCCTCCATCAGGATCCAGGTACAACACCTCTGTAGTTCGCCTCCTTCGCTGGTTTGGCCGTACTGACAACTGTTGTCTCCGCCCTTCCCCACCGTTGAGGTCTTCATCCGTAACTCTGGGCACGGGCTCCGCGATATACCCCGCAGTACTGGGTCCCTGCTGAACTTCGCCATCTTGACACTCTGGCCTACTAGAATGTAAGATGCCCACCCCCGCGGCGAGGACGCGCCAGACAGAAATTGCCCAAGTGGAGAGTATAGAAGGTGTCTCTACTCCTCCAGGAGCCGGGTTAATGGACGTGTGTGATCCTACGCCCAAAGGTTAAAATTATAAAAGAAATTATTATCCTTCATTTTCGGAAACGCCTGGGAATTTATTTATTTACTTGAATATTGTACAGAGAGCTGCAGAGAAATCACCCCCCAAACGAAGTAAAAAATATGTTTTTTTGGTAACTCTAATCAGTCTTCTTCTATCTTGCATTGCTAGTCCTGCCTATTCTATAACGTGATCTATTTTTACCCACGACGGAACGGAGATGGTTTAAAATAAGCGTTTGGGCTGAGTGGATGTTTGTTTGTTTTGTTTATGCAAACCAATGTTGCCATTTATCTCCAAAATATATCTAGTGGTTGGCCGTTGGCGAGTCAACATTTTGTGCAAATTTTCTCTGTAATTAAATTAGTATCATTGGTGGGAAGGTTCATTCCCTAGAGTTGTGACTATATAATTATTGAAGCGTTTAAACTTATATATCCAGTGGTGAAATTAGTTTTATAATCCAACTAGTAGTTTAGAAGATATTATGAAAAACATTTTTAAATTTATACAAAACGATCAACTGCTGGTCTACCATGAAAATGTCCATTCGAAACAACGGACCCGAACGAAACACGTCCGCAATACGAAACAAGAAGCTACCATGAACATTTTTCGCATTCAACAATTTGGTTCGGAACCATAGAGCACTTTCGTGAGTGAATGAAAGATGAGAGGTCTTTTATAGTCACGCGATTTTTTTTTGTGATAAATGAAGTAGGTAGTATTTATCAGAAAATTAAAAAGTATGTTCGTTATTGTTTAATTCATACAGATTATGGACATTGTAAATAAGGCGCGTTGTGTTATTTATATTCGTCTCCATAGCGATATTGTTGCTATGAGAATCTTACATAGTAGGTATAAAACTAGCTGTTGTCCGGGACTTCGCCCGTCGTCATTACGTATGCTTAGATCTTCAAAACTACGCAACGGATTTTAATGCGTTTTTTTAATAGAAACACAAACTATTATGAGAAACAAAATATACGCAAACGAAGTTGCGCGGATTTCTTTAATGACAAATAAAACATCTTATTTTATTGAAAATACTAGTATTTATTAAATGGCGACGAAAGGCCCAACAATGAAAAAGAGAAACGTATGAGAATATGTGCCGCGAGAACTGCATGATACAAATTATCTGAAGAAGAAATTGAATCACGGCTATAAATTGGTATCCAAGATGGTTTCCAATACAATCGGGAAACCCAGCAGCATTGCATTTCGTTCGGAGGGTGAGAGATCCACACACAGCCCAGCAGCAATACGTCCATTATGTAATCTGAAAAAGACAAGAAAAGATAGGTAATTAGTGATTTTTTTATAAACTTTATTTGGTGCAATAAAGTTTTTATTACGTTTTAAATTATTAAATTCTCTATTTATCAGTTTTTAAGTTAACATTGAATAAAAGAATTTCTCTTTTTATTTGTACTTGAAACTTCCCTGTCTTAAAACACTATTAAAACTAATTGTCAAATCATGAAATATAATTATTCAAAATTTGTTTACCAAGTTTGCTTGCCCAAGTGACCCCTTTTTCTTTAAATTAAGTAGCCTTAAGCAAATTGTATTGCATAGGTATAACGCAAAATGTTCCACTCTTTCCGTCTACCATCCGACTGTACACCACCCGAGATACAGAAATATGTCTAGTTCGGGGATGGACTCCCGGAGGGGGGATGGACTGTGCGCCTGAAATGTTTACTTTTATTTTTATAATACCAACAAATTGTACCTACGCTACGCTTAGTTGTAAAATGTTTTTTGGCAAATAAAGATTTATGAGTTGAATGAGAGAGTTTCATGCTCTAATTGCTCTTCGATCTTGGTTAAGAACTCCTCGAACATAGCTCTTTCGTGGAACCTTGCCGACGGCTCACGCCGACGCGTCGCCGGCGGCGCCGCCGTATGAATAAAATTATAAACACTAAGGACTGAAACTGTGTAGAAGCGGACGTTTCAGTGCAAAATAAATTCACTACATCCATGGATATAAACATAACTAGGTACATCAACAAAATAATTTGTGGCAGGGTGCCGGTAGCGCACAACATCCTACCAATTAGAGTTTAGTATGCACAAAATGGGAAAAGTCTGTATGTAAATTTATGTAGTAATAAACTCACATAAACTGAGGTAATACTGAAAGTCACAAAACTGAACAGCTAAAAAATAAATTTAATGTAAATACTATAAAAATAAAGTAAAGAATAATAGGGTAATTCTTTGAAGATGCGCATATTAGCCTAATAAAGGAGATTGATAAATTTTGTTCGAAGAATGGTTGTTTAGAGTGTTAGCCGCGTTCTTTGGTATGAGTTATATAATTTTTTTTGAAACGGACCCAGTAATGTTTTTTAGTATTAAAGATATGAGCCATTCTTTTTTTATGCAAACGGTAATGAGTAATTTACACAAATGGTAAAGAGGTTCACAAACGGTAAAGAGAAGAATTTGAAATGGTGAGTAGATTACAGAGAAAAATAAAGAAATAATTAAAAATCAACGTTTATTAACTTCACACATTCGCATTTAGCTGTCAATTAACGACAACTCGACATAATAACACAATTTAAAAGTTTCTAACATGTTAAGACTATAATTATTTTCTTTACCAAACTGATGACCCAATGTTAGTTTCTTAAACATTTAAGTATAAAAAATATATACTTAGTTATTAATTTCCTTCATAAACACTAATAACAACCATAGTTTGAACTTTATAAAACACTGCATGTGATTTCACAAACAACAAAAAACAAATGCTTTAAATAATCGATCCTTAAGGGACGCCGGCATTAATAGCCTTTCGATCAGACGAGCAGCCATCAATGACCACCCGAATAGATCAATTCCCAAAAAGTCAGAAATCCACGCACAGAAATTAGAGGTCAGGCCGTAGAAAGGAAGCTTGCTAATAAGACTACCGTGCCATACCGTCAAAGGCTTTGGAAATATCGAGGGAAACCGCAAACTTCCAACCGCGGGCTTCTCCGAATTCACGGCACGGCTGCCCTTTTTGGGCACGTTAGTGAGCTTCCAGGAACTCGGTTCTTTCCCAGACTTTAGACAGAGCCTAAAGAGACGGGTCAATACAGGTGTCAACTCGGGTGCACATGTCCTCTGTACAATAGCGGATACCGTCTGGATCACTGGCCTTGTTCAGGTCAAGATTGCGCAGCGTTTTGCGAACCTCAGCCTGGCGCAACCGGATTTCCGGCATTACCACCGTGCTGCCAGGTAAAACTGGAGGTATCGCGCTGCCAGCATCAAGACGTGAAGACTCCGCGAACAGAGACGGTAACAGGTTTGCTTTCTCTTCAGCGGTGTGAGCAAGTGATCCGTCAGGTTTCTGCAGTGGAGAGAGAGGCGGCAGAAGTTCAATTCGACTTGGCTAGATTCCAAAGCGCTTTACTTCGCGCTGGGAAAGAAGCCAATTTGTTCCCTATTCGGCCAATATGATCAAATCGAGCCTTCTGTAAAACCATCTTTCAGGACTTGGCAGCCTTGTTAAAGGCCTTCTTTTTTTCGCGAACATCAGACGCCTTGTGCTGTCGAGATGCAACCCAGTCCAGGTATGCCTGATGCTTATGCGCCTCGGCACGGCTGCACTCAGGCCCAAACCATGGGCGAGCTTTACCAGTAGATGGCACGTTAGAGAAGGAAATGAAGTATTCCATCCCTTGACGAAGCACATCAGTAACGGCATCTTCACAGACGCTGGGGTCACTAGAAGAGAAGCAGACAGACTGCCAAGGGAAGGATGCATAGAAAGACCGCATCTCATCCCAGTCTGCTGACCTGTATCGCCATAACCGCCGGTTGCCTTTCAGGCTGGGATCGGGCGGGTGGTAGGCTGATACCGATTTCACCAGACAGTGATCACAGCGCCCCAATGTAATGGTAAAAACTGGTAATTAGAAAAATGGTAATTAGAAATTCGTAGTTTTATTCATTTTGAACAATTTTCATGTCATTTACCATTTTGAAACAAGTAAATACTTAAAATAAGCCCTTTTATGAAGATCATAAGACCTTAAATGATTAAATATCACACGTCTACTTACCAGTAAACACAAAAACTGTAAGGAGAACGTAGAAGAAACAAAAACCGTTCGGAGCACTAAATACTACTATATCCCGTAGAAAAAATACTCTCTGGCTACGTGTCCTCCGTGCAACGGACGAGCGACGCCTGAACTGTCCCGCACAGTTAAGGGTTACGCACAAGGCCAACTAGGAGCAAAGATATTAAGGCGACAATATTCTCGAACGGTAATGAGGGTGCAGTGCCGGAACATTTGTTGATTCACTTTTTTAACATTGTAAAATAGTCTTTTAAGTATTTATATTTTATTATATACTAATAACAACATTCTATTTATGGAATTTATTGCTTATATTACGTTCTTCTTGGTACAAGTCGAGAAATAAAATATTTTGTGTTAAAATCTGGGGAGAGGGACACGAATGGTAATGTGAATTTCGACACAAGATTGAATTCATATCAGATTGTATTGAATTTAACATTAATTTGATAACTGCTCCTGTTAGAACAGATACTGGTCCATCTCAATACTTTCCAAAAGTAAAAAAAATATGAAATATAATAAGTTCTTTTTAACTGGAACAGCGATTTGCACATTTTCAAAGAAATACCCAATAGAATGCGCGGGAAGAGCTGTGCGTGCGCGAACTAATTGAATTTCGGCGGCTAACGCGCAGAGTGAGACAGCGCTATCCGGCCGTGCGGGACGGCGACAACTTTGTCACGCGTCGGTGTGTGGCTCCGTGGCTCCACTATCTAGCTAGCAGGTTGTAGCAGGTATGGCCCAAATGGCGAGTCGGTCGACGCCACAAATTAGTAAAACCACTGCACGGTATGCTGATTGCAGCACTTATTACTTTAAAATTAAGTATAAGTGACTTATTTGTATAATGTCTTATGACAAATAAATTTCTTTAAACCGAAAATTTATACTTACGAAAGTAAAACGTTAGCCCTTGAGCTTTCGTGTAATTTGACATTATGAGCCGATATTAATCCTGTCAAAAATGACATTCCGTTTTTCGGATTGCAACTTCATGGTAGGTTATATTGAGGAAAAACGAAGGCATACGTATTTCGGAACGAAATGTACTTCATGGTTAGAATTCAACGAAACGAACGTCCGAAGTTTCGGAATTACGTTTCATGGGAGACCTGCTGACCGCCGACGCCGTCGGTCGCTCGCTGCAGTGGGTGACTCATCGTGCACTCGCCGCACTCCAGCCCGTGCACACCTTCTTCGCTAGTGAGTGTGCTCTGCGCTTCTACCACCATTAAGCGTTTATTTGTTTACAACATTTTTTTTGCTGCGTGTGCTGCTGACTGAATAGTTCTTTTTCATTTCGCTACGTTTGATTTTGCTACACCCCACGCTACTTGCAACTGTAATTATTACCGCTGGCAAATTAAATTAAAACTAAAATCACGATGAAGTCTTGTGCTGAATGCAATCGGGACATCAATATTGTCAATGACGGTTCTATGACCTATACGAGATGTCATGATACCTAAGATTTACTATGCGCTGTTATAACGACGGAAAAGTTTGCCTCGCTCACTGAGGACGTTAAATGATCCTGGATGTGTATGTCTTGTCGTAGTAAAGTTCCTAAGATCGGTAATTTGAGTACTCCCGTTCGTGACCTGACGAGCAAGAGTATGTGCAATGACACTACTATCGAATCGGCTGATAACTCCGCGTTGGAATTCGATAGCGTTTCCAAGCGTCGAGAACGGTGTGGTGATTCTGAATCTGTTTCGGGCAATCATAAGAAAAGATCTGCAAACAATAGTTAAGGGGCCCTTAACTGTCATTCTTCAACTGGTCAGCGATGTCCAGAAACAAGCAAGTATTGGATCAACCAGTAAGGATCTGGGATTACGTAAAAGATTAAAGGAAAAGGCTGCTTATAGATACCTACAGGGACGGTGACGTGGAGGTCTCGGGTCAGGCGGCAACTGGCGCTTTTGCGATATATTTCGGCTCTATCTTCCTTGATGGGCTGCTGTCACTCGACTCTGATGTAGCTGCACGTGCAGCTTACTCTTATTTTGACACTCAGCCTGTTAATGAAGAGATGGTTGACATTAGGGATCTAAGAATGGCAATCCGTCGCCTCAAGTCGCAGTCCCCAACTGATCCTAATGAGATTCCGGTATTCTTGGTCAAGGATTTCCTATCCCTCCTGACTGACCCACTGTTGGCACTGTTTAACCTGCGCCTTTCTTCGTCGAAGTACCCTGATCTCGGGAAGCTGTCTAAGGTAACACCGGTCCCTAAGGGCACTCCTGGGGAAGATGTTGCATCGTATAGGCTTGGTTGGATGCCCAGTCTACTGAAGCTCTGTGCGGTCGTCGTCAATTTGTAAGACTAAATGGATACGTGTTCCAGGAGTATTGTACAAACTCAGGTGTAAGTCAGAGCAGTACTCTTGGACCTACTCTCTTCCTGATTATGATCAACTATTTGCCGGAAGCTGTGCGTAGTGCCAGGTGTCTTCTGTTCGGATCTCAAACTGTTTCTGGGCGTAAATAGTGACGTGAACGCTGGTGCGTTACAAGCCGATATCGATTCAGTTTCGGAATGGAGTATAGCAAATCGCCTTCCCTTTAATACCGACAAATGTAAGTGTATAACCTTCACACGTAAATACTGTCCTTTGCAGACTGACTACAGTTTATTTGGAACACCAATGGAAAAAATTTCTCATATTCGTGATTTGGGTGTAACTCTAGATGCTAAATTGGACTCCCATAAGCATGTGATGGACACTGTCAAAAAAGCAAGCAGAACCCTTGGCTTCATTATGAGAACAGCTACAGAATTCCACGATTCGAGACCCGGCTAGGGTATTGTATAATGCCTATGTCCGGAGTAAATTAGAATATGGTGGTAGAATATAGTCTGGTTTTATACAAGAATTAAATATGGGCTCATGATAGAAAGAATACAGCGCAAATACTCTTGTTGGCTTTTTAAAAGGGAATTGGACTAATCCTTTCCTGTACCCGTCACTATTCGTCTCTGGTATGATGGATATGGAGACGCTTTAATTTAGAAGGAAAATGCTGCTCATATAGCAATATTTATTCGTTTTTCGTTATAAGCTGGATGATCCGCAAGTACTAGACAATATAGGCCTTCTGGTACCTCGTATCTCACAGGATGCTAAGGGGCTAGTGGAGCCTCGTCGACAGCCACGATTACTGGCAACACCACACACGCGTACGAAGCATGCTTCGCAAGCACCCACCATGCGTGCGTTAGATTTGATCGGTGGCATGCTCGCTCGGCATGAGTTAGATTTGTTTGCTGACAGGACTAGGACATTTTGTTCTATGGGGCCTACAAATTACCAAATGACATTTTATAATTACTTTTTTTATTATTATTATTATTAAATGATTATTCTTAATTTATTTTATTCTAATTTGGTAACTTATTTCATCGTTTTTTTTAATTAATGTTCGTTAATGTATCATCTATACTAATTTTAATTTTATTTTTATACTAGCTTCTGCCCGCGGCTTCGCTCGCGTGGCCTAGTAACAATTAGCATATTTTTCTTCAAAACAAATTCCGGTCCTGCACGGCCCGGTACGGTACGGTTCCATCCGGTCCGGTCGGTCCGGTCCGGTCCGGTGCGGTTCCTTCCGGACCGATCAGGTCTGATCCGTTCCGGTCCGGTCGGTTCCGGTCCGGTCCTTATAAGGAACCTACATGACAAATTTGGCATCTCTAGACCCGGCGGTTTGGGCTGTGCGTCTAAATGTGGAAATATATTTAATGTACAGACCAACTTTTTTTTTTAAAAGCTTTTATTTTTTACACTTTTATAATAAAAGTGTAAAAAATAAATAAAGATGGATTCATTTGACAATTGTTAATTTATATTATCGAAATACATTGTCGCGTTGGGTGTTATAACGTGTAATGACGTCGTAATTTAAATAAAAAATAAAAATAAACTACTGGTCCTATTTTGATACGGTTTTCAGTGATAGGTTCGGGTTTGATTGGAGCATGTTCTTAGATAGATGTTACGGTGACAACTCACCAGGGGGAGCTGCAGTAAACATTAAATTTGTTTGTGCAAAATCAAAACTACTAGTCTGATTCTGTTGCGGTTTTAATTTGTTCATAAATAGGTATTACGATAGAAACTCACTAGGGGGCACTGCTGTGATATAGTTTATATTAGCTACTAAATATTAACAAAGAAGCTCGATAGAGTTTCTAAATCTAAAAATTCTAAAGAAAAGAAAAAAAATGTCCGCAGTTTATTAAATATTACAGTAGTGAGACCTCACTTGTGCGCTATGTTGCGTCGCGTCGTCGATTTTTCATACTTTTGATAATAATGGCTGTCAAATATTTGAAAATAATCGACGCGACGCAACGCAACGCAACGGACAAATATTCCCTGTTCGTTGCACCCCCTTAGTGAATCAAATATTTATGTGGGGAAGGGAGCAAAAGACGATGGCAACTTTATGACCATTCTTCTGTGTCTTCGGTTTGTGACCGGCGACATGTTCGTAATAAAAGTTTTGAATTTTGATATGGAGTACAATTTACATGAAAATTAAAATAAATTAAAAGTAAAAAAAATATATTTAAAAACAAGCTTTTATTTAATTGCGCTAAAAATAATAAAATAAACTTTTCTTTTAAAACTTTAACTATCAACTTAAAACGTCATTACACAATTTATATGACATAAAAGCTTGTCGCGAGATTTAATTACTAACATTTATTCGTAGTACGAGTAAATGAAGCCGCGAGGAAAAGCTAGTAGAATAGAATAGAATAGAATATATCTTTATTTGCTCAAATTAAGGTGAACAGATGGTCTTAAAAAATATTACAAAGTATCCTTAATCCGCTACATAAAATAGCATGCAAACATTAATGTCTAATAGATGAAACAATTTAAATTCAATCATTAAAATAAATCATATAATAATATTACATTAAATTAAACATTAAAATATTAAATTATTTATAATAATATTTATACATTCTTACACATTTAACCTAAGTAAGCCATTTGAGTAAGTTCTTCTTGAACAAGTATACATTAAGTGATTTGAGTTCATTCGGTACCCTATTATATATGCGAACACACATCGTTAAGCAACTTTTAGCATATTTGTCGCCTCTAGGAACATCATTTATTATTAATTTATATGGCTCTCTTCTTAATCTTGTAACAATGTCGCAAGCTTTCACAAATAGACTTTTATTAATATGCACGAAACTGGCAATTTCGAATATGTAAAGCGATGGTAAAGGAAGCAGACCAAGCTCCCGAAAATGCGGCCTGCAGGACTCGCGTGGTGAAATTTTGCAGATGGCCCTGATGCATTTTTTTTGAGCAACAAATGCCCTATTTTGGTCTGTGCAATTACCCCATATTATTAGCCCATAACGCAAAATAGACTCGATATATGCTCGATACGACAGGATGGCTGTGTCAATATTCGTCACGTTTTTTATATTTCGTAGTGCATATACGAATCGGTTAATCCTGCTACAAACGCTGTCCATGTGTGGTACCCAATTTAAATCCTGATCAATTATGACACCCAGAAACTTAGTCTGGTTAACTTCTTTTAATTTAGGAATATTTAGTTTAAAATTGTATTTTGTGTGCTTGGATTTATTAAATTGTATGTAATTTGATTTATCTAGGTTAATTTTTAAGTCATTATCACTTATCCATTTAATTACATTATTGATTGTGTTATTAATGTTCAATTCGTGGTCACGTATTGAATTATATTTTATGTCGGATGTTACAACTATCGAGATATCATCTGCAAACAAAGTAAATTTGTGGCTGGTTAATTCAGTTATGTCATTGATAAAGAGTAAAAAGAGAATTGGGCCCAGTATGCTACCCTGAGGCACACCTCTCCCATTTTCTCGTATGTTAGACGAGCACGACAGGCGTTCATTTCTCGATGTACAGAATCGATCAATCATGACATATTGTTTACGATTGGACAAATATGAAGTCATCCAACTATGTGCCGGTCCTCTTATACCAATCTTCTCAAGTTTCAAGAGTAACAGACTGTGCGACACTAGATCGAAGGCCTTGGACAAGTCAAAAAACAGGCCAGTAGTGTAATTATTCTTGTTAATATTTGTCAGAATTGTATGTATGAGGTTGAAAATTGCCAATGTTGTAGATTTCTTTTTTTGAAACCCGTGTTGTTCATTTTTTATTATATTATATTTGCCGCAGAAATCTATTAGCCTTTTGTACATACACTTTTCCAGAACCTTTGACAAAACGGATATGAGAGTAATGGGTCGATAATTGTAAACGCATGTTAGTAATAGCTAAAATACATTTTAATTCAACCAACCAATTGTACCAATGTAAAATGTACCAATGGTAGGATCACATTATATTGGTTGTTTAAAGAAGAAGAAGTAACTACAAATTTGCGATTTTCAGATTTATTCCTGTACTTGTGCTACATCATCTTGCTTTTTGTCAAATTTAGGTATAGGTTTTTGGTCGGAACGGTTTTGTACGAAAAACGGAACACAAACGGCTGTATCGTAATTTTGTTATTATTATACAGCGCTGGTCAATTCTCATAATTAATTTCTTACTTACAGTATTATTCGTATTTACTCGGCTAATCACACGACTTGTTCAAAGATAATCGAAAAAACATCACTATTACATAGGCGCCACGTCACACCTACATCCCTAGAAACGTCATTCTTTTTTTCGTGTGTATTCGGCAATACACGCAATAATATATTTTATTCAATTTTATTAGTTTTTTCTATTATTTAGACATTATTAAGTCTTTATATAAGTGGAAGAAGAGGAGATAAAAAGAAAATGTGTAAAAATCGAGTAATGGAGGAATTCGACGAAAACAAGACTCACGCGCCGTCGTCGCCGCTACGAGGATGGTTACCTTAGGTTGATATAAATCCAATATCTATATAATTTCAAAGCAAAATGGTGAGTTGTTTTAAAGTTGAACTCTCAAAAAGAGTAAAAATAATAAAATCTCTTAATAATTTAGATTTCCAAACAATTCGGCCGGCGACCTGGTAAGAAAAAAAATGGCCGCTCCTTTTTGCAATTAATTTTTTTATAATTTGTCGTAATGTTCCTATAAATTTGTGATGAACAAATTTTTCTATGGGATTGTTGCCTTTAGAAAAAGTAAAGATCGTTATCCTTTTTCCAAGATGTGATGCATTGCAAATTCATTTGCATAATATTATTATAAATTTAATAATGTCAAATCAAGGCATTGTGTGTGGCTCAGTGGTACCGACCGTTCCATGCATTAAATGGAATACATTCATTTCAAATATCAGTGATCTTAGTATGTAAACCACATTCAGCTAAACAATTGTTTGATGTTTGACCAAAAACAATTTGGTCTAGCTAGATGAATAATAAGAATACATTAATAATATACTTCACAATTATTGTGTTAAGTACTAACACATTTGGAAGTTATTTTATTTAACCTTGGTAAATGGCCGTTGCTGGATCAACAAGAATACATATAAGTAACCAATATAGTTTGGAAGACCCTTTCCATATATATATATTTTAAATACAGAAAAACAAAGACTGGCCGCTCCTTTATGTAACACATGGGATTTCTTGCAGTGACTATCTTTACAGCTGCTTTACAGTTTACAAAATTTATAAGAGGTATTTGGCACAAATTTAAAGTTGGAAAAGAAGAAATTATTTATTAATTTGTGTACCTGCCATGAGGATTTTTTATTATGCCAACCATTATATTATTATCCGAGATTAAGGAACTGCGAATGATTTGCGGGATCATTTCTTTCCGAATTATATCCTAGATATAAAGGATGTGTCTAGTTTGTGGGACTAGTTCCGTTCTTATTTATCATGGATTTTGGGACATTAGCGTCTGACACATTGGGGTCAGATCATGTTTCCTGTTCATAAAAATCTTGGATTTAGGGATTGCGAATAGCACAATTGGGGCTATTTCTTCCCGGTTTTTTATCTGGATTTATTATCCAAAAATTGCAGCCATCCACAGACAGGAGGCACTTGGCTCCGTGTGGTTTTGTTTGTGCTGAATGCCTCTTTCCTGACACAAATATTATATTAGCATTTATTAACAATAATGTTTAGCGATGGTTGGTTATATTTTCTTTTCTCGGACCATTACCTTCGTGAAAATCCTTTTTCCAAGCAAGCAATGGAAAACAAAGTTGGCCTTGGTCATATGATTTTGTGAAGAATATAGTTTCAGAATTAATATAATTTATTTCAGAAAATAATGGATTGATTTCCAGAATACGAGTTGTCCTTATGAGACCATACATCATATATCAACCCATAATCATCCCACTGCAGGGATACGGGTTTCCCTTCAACCGAAGGAACCATTTCTTTCACAAAATTAAATTATTTTTCTAGCAATGCATTAATGACAATGGTGAACAATGTTTACCTGGTTATGTGAATGGTTTCTTAAAAGAACCATCTCTGCCAAAATTGTTAAAAACAATAATATTAATTTATTCCAGACCATAATGCATTAAACACAATGGCATATGTTAACCAAGAAAAGTGATGTTTATAGTTGGAGATTTATTTTAAAAATATACATAAAAATATATTATTATGTTTTTACATGCCTTTAGTGGAGGGTTTTTGAGACAGTTACCTACTGTTCTGTCTTTTATGCATTATTTATGAAAATTGTGCCTGAAATAATTTACTCTTACTGCTAAAACATAACGTTTTTTCTTTTTTCAGAATTATAAAATCATAAAACGATTATTCTTTTTTCACAACGGGAAAAATGCCAACTAAAGCTCTCTTTGGCAATATCTAAAACTCCCGTCTTACGCATTATATACCTACAAGGTATTTTTTTCTTTTGCGAATTTCAGCTTGTTTGAACAAGACAAGACTTCGATCAGTTGATCGAGACGAGACTTCATATTTTTCAATGGCTTTTTAGCAATTTAATAATTTAGTACTGGCAATACTAAAGAATTTTTTTTTTTTTTCATTGGACAACAGTATTAGTAAGCCAAAAACTGTATTGTAATCAGACAGTTGTTGCCAAAGAAGAAGAAGTCGAAACAAAACGTCACGAAATTGACAGTGACATTAATGACAGTGAAAGATTTTAGTTTTTTGAATAAATTAAATAAAATTATTAATCCTTTCTTTCAGTGTAAACAAAGTTTATAGGAGCCATAATGTGTAAATACACAGTAAATATATCGCATTGTTGTGTAATTATGCAGAAAAAAGGGCTCAGTTTATAAAACAATGGAAAACCGATTGTCGTTGTGCACTGAGTACCTAATAAGTATGATGAGCGAGTTTCGAACTTCGTTTTTTTTATGACTACGCGAGCCAGCTGTGTTGGCGACCAGTATACTTAATTGTTTTACATACGCTTCTTGTACTTAGCGGTCTTAGCCTGAAAGACTACCTAGTACCTACGCCAAAAGCGTAACGTACGTTTGTACAGCACAACCAGAAAGTCGGCAATGAAATTACAATGAATCTGTCCTTTTTATTAGGTACTTAACCAAACCTGCAAGATACAGTTTCAAACAAGTTTGTATGAATTATTTCCTACTTGGTAGAAAAATACATTTAGTTATGACATCTTGTCATAAAGTGGTTTTTTTTCTGTAGAATAATTTACCTTTTATATTGTGTGAGAAAACACATACTATGCAAGTAATTCTGTTATGGAAGTGGCAATTGATTGTTGCCCTTGTTTAAGTAAAAAATATGACCTTTTTTTATGAAAGATTTTACATATGTAAAATTCCTATAAGTAGTTACAATTACTATGAATCTTTTGTAACATAGGGTGACCTATGTGTACTTTGATCATTTTCTGATGATGAGCGTCAGTGTATATTCAAGACAGGTTGATGGATACGGGTGTTAAAACCTTTTGTGTAATAATTTACATAGCATTTGCTGTGGTTTTATATATACACTTATTATAAACCTATTCTATTATGTAATATATATATTATAGACGACCCTTTCTGGGATAGGCAAAAATACAAAGATAATATTATATTTTCTGTTTACTACAGAATCATCTTCAGAACTGGTGTGCTGACCATATAGGTATTTGGTGTTCTGGTTATAATATTAAGGACAAAATGGGCAAAAATCCAGATGCTCTAAACATCTACTGTAAGTAAGAAATTAATTATGAGAATTGACCAGCGCTGTATAATTGATGATTAAACGAACTTACCTGTACGTGAAGTTCTATCATAATTATACTAGCTGGTCAATTCTCATAATTAGGTCCCTCCCAAGTACCCCTCCCGTAAGTGTATGGGATACACAAATCTGTATTTAGCCCACATTGTCCGAGTCGGGCGTAGACAGAATAGTATTCTCTGTCTACGGAGTCAGGAGTACTTTAAACAAAATGACGTTTCTAGGGATGTAGGTGTGACGTGGCGCCTATGTAATAGTGATGTTTTTTCGATTATCTTTGAACAAGTCGTGTGATTAGCCGAGTAAATACGAATAATACTGTAAGTAAGAAATTAATTATGAGAATTGACCAGCTAGTATAATTATGATAGAACTTCACGTACAGGTAAGTTCGTTTAATCATCAATAATATTGTATTGTCATCTGATCTACAGTTTTAAGCAAAATTTCAGCTCAATCGGTCTTTGGGAAGTGGTTCAAATTTTCGTTCCAAGATTCCGCCCTTACATACATACATACATACAGGTCAAGTTAAATAAAAGCTTTTGAAAAAAAACAAAATAAAAATATTGAAAAAACCCACAACAGAATATAATAATTTTAAAACCCCCAATAAAATAAAAAAACAAGATAATCCGTTGGGGGCTGCCATCTCTATTTTAAATTTCAACATAATATAAATATAAATAAGTATTGAAGTTACTATAAATCTGCCAAACTAGTTCATTAAATGGCAGCCCCCGACGGATTTTCTTGGGGTTTCTTTTATTAAATTTTATAGCAAAAATTCTTTAAGTCGGGGGTTGCAATGCAACCACAGAAAGGTTTCAACATAATTTTATTGTTTTTCAACTACTTTTAAACCGTCGCCGTCGTCGTGGGTTTTTGCTTTTTAAAAGCTTTTATTTAACTTGACCTGTATATGTATGTAAGGCTGGCTTGGAACGAAAATTTGAACCACTTCCCGAAGACCGATTGAGCTGAAATTTTGCCTAAAACTGTAGATCAGATGACAATACAATATTATGATAACAAAATTACGATACAGCCGTTTGTGTTCCGTTTTTCGTACAAAACCGTTCCGACCAAAAACCTATAGGGTACTTCCGGTTGTCCTAGAATCATGAAATTTGGCAAGAAGCAAGATGATGTAGCACAAGTACAGGAATAAATCTAAAAATCGTAAGTTTGTAGTTACTACTTCTTCTTTAAACAATCAATATATTGTGACCCTGCCCGTGGTACATTTTACATTGGTACATGGCTCTTTTTATACCGGTTTTGAATTAAAATGTATTTTATCTATTACTAGCTTTTCCTCGCGGCTTCGCTCGCGTTAATTTTATAACATAGATCTCGTTTGACAACAAAACAACCCATAGCGCGACTTGTGGCGCCATCTGTTGGCCGATAGCATCCCATACAGCGCCCTCTATAGTTGAAAAAATATTTTCCCTTTCACGGGTAAAAAGGTAGCCTATGTTGGGCTCTGTACCCCTGACAATATATATACAAATTTTCATAATGATCAACTGATTAGTCAAGCCGTGAAGGAATAACAAACAAACAAACTCACTTTCTCATTTATAATATTAGTATGATAGTATGACTAGTATGATTATGGGAAGGAACCCTCATGCGCGATTTCTACTTGCCCTTGGTCGGTATTTTATTTTTGATGGGTACATAAACCCGTTTAGTTTGTCGCAGGGTGACTGTAGTATAAAATCAGGAAATTTTATAGGTATTCAAATTGCTGGTGTTAGTTATAACAAATAAATTCATTAGACTAGTACCGCCTCTCGACAATAGATGGCACTGCGAAACCTGTCCAGTGATAACTAAAAAGTAAAAAATAAATTATAAGTAAAAAAATATATTTAAAAAAAAGCTTTTATTTAATTGCGCTAAAAAGAATAAAATAAACCTTTCTTTTAAAACTTTAACTATCAACTTATAACGTCATTACACAATTTATATGACATAAAAGCTTGTCGCGAGATTTACCTGTTTAAGAAAACATAATTACTGAACTAATATTTACTCGTACTACGAATAAATGTTAGTATTTAAATCTCGCAAAAAGCAAAATAAGAAATTTGATAAAACATGAGATACAATTGAAATAGATGAATTAACTTAGATTATTATTAGACACACATTATAGATATTGGACTTTTTAGGGTTCCGTACCTTAAAAGGAAAAAAACGGAACCCTTATAAGATCACTTTGTTGTCCGTCTGTCTGTCTGTTTGTCAAGGCCCTTTTTTCCTCTTCAATCCACTATTCATTACGGTAACAACATTATAGTAGGATATTATGAAAAGCTTTACATAATATTAATCATTCATTCATTCAGTCAACGAAATTTCGTCGATTACTAGGCGTCAAAATGTTTTTTATTTATTAATTTTCATATTAATACACTAAGATTTATATGGGAAAACTGAATTCTTAGTTTGTTTGGGGCGTGAGGTTGCTCTGCAGCGCACTGTACATAATGATCAATCACTTACTTGGTCCAGAACGGAATATTAACTAAACACCACTGCTGGCGGGCGCTCTTAGGTACCTGTACACAGTTGTTGCAGTTTTGGATGGAGTTGCCGGTCAAGGAAAAAAGAACAAGAAAAAAAATGCTACAACTTTAATTGATCGAGCCTTAGATCCAGATCCAGGTTACTACAACCCAAACTTTGGATATGAAGGCTATTGGATAGGTGGCGAGTGGAAGCTCAGGGATAGAGGAGTCGCAGACATCGTTTCATCAGTGACCCAAAAACCTCCTATGGTGTGTGGAGACGAATGCAACTACCTTTATAGAAAGTAAGACTCTAATATCATACATTGCGTTGTTTTAAAGGTTCAATAAAGTCATAGGTGGAAGCCCAGTTGTAACCGTTCCGTTAGAAACTACCCTGTGTTAATCCTGCCATAAACGATCGTGAAACACGCATCTACTACGCGTTTACGCGCAGATACAGGAACACAAAAATCGGCTTCTACGGCCCAAAAAACGAGCGCCCCTGAAACACGTACTCCTTTACGCGTTTAATACCGCCGCCGTGTGCTATTGCTCGAAAGATTTTCATTGAGGCGAAGTTTTTAATTTTTAAAATCATTCTTCCTTTTTCGTGCGCTTCCCGCAATTAGAGTCAATTAATTGAGCGGAGCAGCTAGTGAAGTGCCGTAAAGTTTATGAAAAAACTTTGAAAATTTTTCTTATAATTTATGATGAGACATACGTACCGGTTGACCCAAGCGATGTTCCTGGGAAACAATATTTCCACGCAACCTGTCGTGCGTGACATTGTTGATTATAATGAAAAATCGTACCAAAGGCCAAGTTTTAAAAAAAATACCTTGTTTGGCAAGCTATCGATGAAAACGGCAATGTTTCCGAACCCTATTATCGTACAGGGTCTATGAACGCCCAGATTTATCTTAATGAGTGCATTATCAAACGTCTAATACCCTTTATAGACAAGCATTATCAGAGAGAAGATGTTTTGTTTTGGCCGGATTTGGCTTCATGCCATTACGAGTATATTGTTACGCAGTATTTACAGACCGCAGGTGTTGAGTTCATAACTAGACAAAATAATGCCCCGAATGTGCCTCAAGCTCGAGGTATTGAAATGTTTTGGGCCCTGTGTAAAAAGGAGTATAAAAATACACAGATATACCACAAACGTTGACATCTTTCAAAAACCGATGGACCAGATTGGCCAAAAGAGTAGCAGCTACATCTGGAAAAGCGGTCATGAAGCGTGCTGCTATTAATTTGAGAAAAATTGGATACAAAGGAATCGCTGGAACAAATTTGATATAGGTGTTAAAAGTAAATTAGTTTTACTTTCATTTGCATTCCAAAAACTTATGCTATCAGATTATTTTTTATTAAATATTGTTAAGATAATTTTGTCTCTTTACTTCTGGGACACCCCAGTAAATATTATTACCTATCTATCGACAACAGTCGCGACAAACTGATTTTTGAACCCATCAAGTTTAGCATTTTGATTGTCGTTGCTTAACTTGGATGATTGACGCCCACAAGAGACCAATGAGCTTCTTACTTTTTAAATTGCACTCCTTAATTCTTCAAAAATGTATAATCTTCGTCAAACATGAGTGGTGGAACATCACAAGTTAGATTTTTATTTATTTATTTATTTATTTATTCATTTAATATACACAGTATTACAGTAAGTACATACTAAGGCACCGTGATATTCAAACATTACAAATAGGAATAACAACAAGTAACATTTACAAATACAATTAACATTTCACAGTTGTCTCCCGCACATCCATCTCCTCGCAAAACCTCAAGCACTCTCGACACACAATCACCCATTGACTAGCAAACACATCACAGTCTGGGGCTGATACGAGAAGCGCATTGATATACCGCAGAGCAATCACAAGTGGCGATTTGGCATGAGACACTGTACGCGCCGCCGGTACCGCTAAACTATTGTAATGGCGAGGCCTAAAACAAATCTTCGACCGAGGAGGAACGAACAGGCGGACCACTTGCGTCACCAATTCGACACAGTCTGAGTTCCCTCGTAGGATGGTACAAGCCGCAATTACTAGTGCATAGTTACGCCTTACCTCTAGAGAATTAAACCCTAATACACCCAGCAGGAATTTCGTGGGGTATAAAAATGGGTAGTACCCATACATTTTCTCATATAAAAACCTTAAGAAGGCCTTTTGTATTTTCTCCAGAAGCAAAACGTAACCAGACTCATGCGGGCTCCATACAATTGAGGCCGTCTCCAGCTTACTCCTCACTATGGCCGTATAAACTAGTTTGATGGCCGTTGGGTTCGTGAATTCCCTAGCATTCCGAATCACAAATCCTAGTCTTTGGTAGCAATTGGCCGCTAGCTTCTTAATATGCTCATGGAAGTTAAGACGGGTGTCGAATATAACTCCCAAGTCCCTGACCGACTCGATACGTTGAATCGGTTCATTACCAAGCAAGTACGCGGCCTGACAAGGATTATGGGCACGGCTGAACGTCATAACTGAGCATTTGCTTGAATTAAATAGAAGTTTATTACTGACGCTCCACTGGTAGACCCGGTCAATATCCATTTGTAACGACTCGCAGTCAGTACTTAACTCAATCCCATAGAACAGTTTGAGGTCGTCGGCGTAAAGAAGACTTTTAGCAGACCTAGGAACCGAAGCCAGATCGTTAATCATGATCCCAAAAAGTAATGGACCCAAAATAGAACCCTGGCTGACCCCAGATCGAGTATGGTAAGGTTCGGAGACAAAGCATCCGTGCTGCACATACTGTTGTCGGTCACACAGATAACTCGCGAAAAACTTGAGCAATTTTGGCGAAAATCCTATGTTGCATAACTTACTCAACAATACGTCATTGTCCACGCGATCAAACGCCTTTTTAAAATCAAAATACAGCACGTCTACCTGTATACCCCTATCCAAATGTTCAGAGATGGAGTCAACCAGATTCAAAAGATTAGTTTCCACTGAGCGTTTTGATCTGAAACCATGTTGTGTGTCACATAGGTAGGGTCTTATTTGAGGAGTCACAAGCATACTGAGAACGGATTCGAATAGTTTGGCAACCGAAGAGAGGATGGCAATAGGTCTATAATTTTCTACATTCGCAATATCATTCGACTCCTAAGTCGAATTCCTAAATAGGTCTCACCTTCGATAATTTCCAACGGCTCGGGTATTCACCAGTACGGAGAGCAATATTGAAAATGTGAAAAATTGGGAACTTCAAAAATTCTTTGCATCCCTTTAAAATGAAAGGAGGAAAATTATCCGGACCTGGTGAGCTTTGGGGCTTTAAACGATTTATGCCTGATTCCACGTCTCGAAGTGAAATTTCTTTAATGTGCACATAATTTGCGGAACAGGTAGGCTCTTCGCCAATTATCCTATTACAGTCAAGTAAAGGTGTGTTAGGCAGAAAAACGCTTGAGAAGAAACTAGCGAAAGCCTGAGCCGCCTCACAGCCCTCGTAATCCCTACCCTCATAGGTCACCCGAGGCTCAAATCCACCCTTCACCTTCAAGCCACTTAAATGTTGCCAGAAGGCGCGTGGGTTACTAGTAAGCCTGGTTTGAATATCATTAATATAATCAGTATATGCAAGCGAAATCCGTCGCTTGATATTAGCCCTCAGTCTAGAGAAGTCAGCATAAGTGTCACGGTTACGAGAACGCTTCCATTCTCGATGAAGAACCGCTTTCCGCTTAATATCTTTAATTAGGTCCGAATTAAACCAAACTGGATAACGCCTGCAAGGTTTTTTGTGCCTATGTTTTTGTGGAATACACGTATCGAAGATACCATACATCACCTGATAAAACCTTTCAACAGCAATGTTGACGTCGCGGGTTTCAATCACTTCAGTCCAGGACACTTGAGAAACCAGTTGATAAAGGTGTTCGTAGTCACCCTTCGAAAAGTTCCAGTCATACAAGGAGTCAACATTGCTTGCTTCGACCATCCCGAGTTTACTGACACTACACGAAAGCGGTATAACAACCTCAAGAGGTGGATGATAGGCATCACAGTGTCGAACTAGCCCTACTCCGTCCGTCTCAGTAGTAGTTACAGAACCAATGCGCGTCCGTACCAACACTACATCTAACACTCCTCCATACGCATTTATTACCTCATTCGTCTCTTTCAAATCACATACAGTTGTAAAGTAACAATAATAACTTAATATATTGGTAGAAGTATACTTAGGATTCATGTTTAAATCACCGATAATCAACACTACACCTTTCAATGAGTCGATGATAGATTCAACTTTTTCGAAAAAACGCATATAAACATCATCGGTTGCATTAGGTGGAATATATACAACACAAATATGGAAGACAGTATTCTCCAATGTGAAAGATACCCACAGGTCCTCGCCATCTCTGTCGATTGTCTCTAAGTCATGACGTCGCCGAAGAGTAATGCCAGGGCGTGCCGCCACGAGTACGCCTCCCCCTCGTCGGCCAGTAGCACGGTCACGGCGTAGTATACTCCAGTCGCTGCACACCACTTCGGCGTCTTCCACGGCGTCCGTCAACCATGATTCAGTAACGACGACGAGGTCACTTTCGGTTGATAGTAGACTCTGTTTAAAGTACGTCAGTTTCGTATTAAGGCCTCTAACATTTTGGTATGTTATTCCAATGGACGAGCTGTTACCGATTCTAGTATCACGACGTGGTGGTTTTGGCGCACCCTGACTGGCTGCCACTGCTCGGTCCACGAAAAAACCACTTTTTCACTCTAGCATTATCAGGCCAGACATCAGCTGATAGACACTTATCAAAGGAAGCCGCAGGTAAACCCAATTTGTACGATTTATAATCGCCTTTCGATTTCAATTCTTCTACCGTACAAGTCCCCTCAGGGCTCAAGATCTAGATCTAACACACGTGTATGTTTCAGGGTAGGAAAAGTGTGCGGCGTCGCCAAGGTTCTGCACTTAAATTACAACGAGTATTGGAAGAATATTAATGACTACTATAAAACTTACAAAACCTACTGCGAATTTTTAGACGCCCAGTGCTTATCGGTTAAAAGGAACAATTATAAGTATAGTATGTATTGTATTCTGTAAACCTAGTGTTAGTATAAATGTATACAATTCCTAGGAAATGTGTTATTATTAGGAGAGCCCCGCTCCCTTCGGTCGCTCGGCTTTTGATGGTCACATCACAAGGTAACCCTAATCTAACCCAGCTTTGTCTGATGAACAACGTGTTTCAATTATTTATTTACAGATATTTCTGATTCGCTGCGTCAGGATAGTGTTAGCTTATGACTATCAAAAGCCACCATTATAATTCCTATGAATTGTATACATTTCCGGATTACATAGGTACATTCCGGTAAGATAGGTACACTTTACACAGGTCTGCAATCAAATGGTTTTCCCGTTTGCAGTTTTGATGATTGATTTGGATAGATCATAGGTGCGGATTAGGGGTAAAATATTTTGATATTCCATCATGTCAAGTTTTAAAGTTTTCTCTTTTGCCCTAGGTCTTCTTAGTTATTTATTTAAAAAATTCTAAATCTATGATTAATTCATTTTTTTTAAATGACACTGAACGAGGTTGTGGCAGCACCCGCGCCGCACCCCGATTGCAACCCCCCATCGGCCGTCCAGTCCACATGTGACGATTACCGTACGGCGTTCACAGCGGCCGCGGCATGTGCCTGTCTGTACCTTGTAGTCTGTAGACTTGACTAGTTATTCAATAAAGTTTAATTGGATATGAATTTTCGTGCAATCGCCCTGTCTTTTCTGTTTGTCTTGCGTCGCGAAAATGAAAGAGGTGAGTAGGGCCATAAATATAAATAAATGAATATGAATATTCTTGGACGAATCACACAGCGCCATCTAGTCCCAAACTAAGCAACTAAGCTTGTACTATGTCAAATCAAATCAAATCAAATCAAATCATTTATTTGCCAGAATACACAAAAAAAATAATTACATGGGGTGTTAGTGATGCATTGGTGAATGTATTCAGCCTGCAAGCAGACGTGCAAATGTTAGTATGGATATTTTTTGTTACAGTGTTCTATGAATTCTTTAATGCTGTAAAAACAACTTTTCAATAACCAGTCACTTAATTTTTCCTTAAATATAGTGCCATTTAACATTTTTAAATTATTGGGTATTTTATTATAGAGCGTAATCGCGTTATTAAATACATTTTTCTTGAAGATTTCTTTATGACACCGAGGCTGATATACCAAGTTAGCAAACCTTTCTCTTTTTTGACGGAGTATTACCGTATTGCGCATTTTAAAGTATTCGGGATGAGACTTAACAAAAACACAAAGATCTCTTATGTATAGGCATGGCAGAGGTAAAATGTTACATGTTTTGAACAAAGGTCTACAGCTATCCAAAAACCATGCCTTATTTATAACCCTAACACAGCGCTTCTGGATTTTAAAGACTCTGTCAATGTCAACCGAGTGACCCCACATAATAAGACCATAGCTGAGGTTTGATGCTATAAACCCATGGTAAGCCGCTAATGCTGCTTCCATCGATACTGTCTGTCTTAGTTTTTTCAGTAGAAAGACATATCTATTTATTTTTAGACACTGTTGGTCAACGTGTGCCTTCCAGTTTAAATGTCGATCTAAGGTGATTCCTAAAAATTTGAGACTTTCCACTTCTTCAACTTTTATAACTTTTATGCAATGGGTACTAGATTGCTATTATTTTATACATAATTATTGTAAATACTTATTATTACATAGAAAACATCCAGACCAAGGCAAACAGACCTGTTCATGCACACAAATGTTTGCCTTGCGCAGGATTCGAACCCGCAGCCCTTGGGATACTTAAAGTGACCATTGCTAGACACTCGACCACCGGGCCTGTCAATATGATTAAAGTTTTCTAATTTATGTTACATGATGGGATTAACTTGCATTTTTATTTAACATTAGTATTTCCTATCACACATTCATGTCGTATGTACTATTGTATGTTATGGACAATGTGATAAATTTCCAATATGAGAGGCCAATGTGATAAAAATTATACAAATAATAAAATTGCCCGGGCATTATACATAATGCCCACCGACTTTTGGGCAGAGTAATACAAACATATTATAATTACATTTTTTAAATTGTTATCTAGACGCGCGGTAGCGTGTCAAAGCCAAGTTCAAGCAATAGAACTGGGGCCCGATTCTACTAATACTACAATAACATTTAACTTATTGTATAAGTTCATTACAAAATTTGTTACGAACTTGAACAATAACATAACTTATTGTTAACAAAATTTGTTATGAACTAAATATAAACAATAAGTTAATAAACTTCCAAAACTTCCAAATTCTTCACCGTCCAAGCTACCAACAAGGTAGCATAGTATCTCCCACGCTATTCCTAATCTACATTAATGAGCTGTGTAACACTCAACTTGCTCAGGGTAAAATCATATCGTTTGCCGATGACACAGCTCGCCTATTTGATGGCGAAAGCTGGCAAGAGGTATTTCAAATGGCACAATTAGGCTTTGACACAGTAAGTGATTGGCTCCACGACAATGTACTGTCCTTGAATATCACAAAAACGAAATATATGACCTTTGCCCTCAAGACTAACCACATACACTCAGGCATTGAAAAAATCCAGTCACACAACTGTAATTTTCCTTCTACTTGCACCTGCCCACCACTGGTAAAAACTGAGAGCATCAAGTATTTGGGCGTTGTTATCGACTGCACACTCTCCTTTAAATCGCACATTGAGACGCTAGTATCCAGGCTACGTAAACTCACCTTTATCTTTAAAACACTAAAATACGCCGCCAACCGCCAGGTAATAAATATGGTTTACAATGCCTTAGCCCAGTCTCTTATTAATTACTGCATAACCACCTGGGGAGGCGCAGCTAAAACACACATAATCCTAGTTGAAAGAGCGCAACGATCACTTCTAAAAGTAGCATCTGGCTTACCATATAGGTATCCTACTGTAGACCTCTACAAGAAATGGGATCTTCTGACAGTAAGACAAACATTCATTCTACAGACAATTCTCAAAAAACACACATTGCTATCATTCGATCCGAGCCTTCATATTGATAAACGTAGAAAGGGAAAAGTGTGTCGTGACTCAAAAATCCTTAAAACATCCCTATCCCATAACTTTTTCTGCTTTCTGGGAGCTTACTTATATAACAAATTAAACCAAACCTTAAATATCTATCCACAAGCCACACAATCCACACAATCCAGCAAGTTCCTATGTAAGCACACGGTAACAAAATATTTAAAAACATTAGATTATCAGCAAACTGAGGATATACTCATACCATTCCACTAATACCAAACTTCTTTATCCCATCACCTATATTAGCTCACACCTATCGATCCTTCTGGCACTAACGCAGGGTCGCTCACTCAGTCACGCAAAGACGAACATACACACAATCATTATTCTGGCACTAACGCAGGGTCGTTCACTCAGTCACGCAAAGACATACACACACTCACACCCACTCGCACACACACACATCACAATGCAAATTTCAGCATCTTCTTCTATGTTCTTGTTTATATGTTTTCGGTAGTCTTTTGTTTTTATTTTTTAATTAATTTGTATAGTTTAATGCCTATTATGCTGTAACATGTAAACTACGCCACATGTGGAGGGAGGGCCCTGGTGACCTGTGACACAGGTTTGTTTACCCAAACCTACTATAGGCACCAGCCTCACATTTACATAGGTCGTCTTACATCGGTACAACTAAGGAAACCTACCTAAGAAATTGTAATCCATAGCCAGTAAGCAAACCTTGTTTTGAGGAAATAAAATTTTTATTATTTTTTTTTTTTTTTTTTATTTTTTTTCCTTCTATTAATGCAATCTGTCACGTTTGGACATTAAGCAATACGTGTATCATATTTCTCCCATCCAAAAAATTTTTTCGTGGTCTAAGTCCAGTGACTTAGCCAACTTCGATAAAAAGATCGAACATGTCTGTTGTCAC
This sequence comes from Endotricha flammealis, assembly GCA_905163395.2. Lineage (NCBI taxonomy): Eukaryota > Metazoa > Arthropoda > Insecta > Lepidoptera > Pyralidae > Endotricha > Endotricha flammealis. The sequence continues at coordinate 22,310,697 of LR990852.1, forward strand.
ATTCATAAATCCCAGGTGGTCTTCCTTTTTAATCTGGAAAACTTCTTTCCATTCTTAACAAGTCCAGATGCGAGCTCATTGCTATGATTGATTAAGCGGTTTCTGTATTTGGGCATAGTGTCCTTAATTTCCTCTTTAATTGTAGGAGTATTTAGATCTTTGTGAAGTCTGTCATTGGTGATATACCAGGGCGCATCCACCATTGTCCGTAGCATTTTTGATTGGAATCTTTGCAAAATTTCCAAATTTGAGTTTGCATTATTATTTTTAAATACACTTTTGTGTTTCTCGGCTTAATGCCGTTAAATTAATGCACACGGGCCAAAGCCAAGTGTGCACCAAAGGATTTATCGGTTTTATTCAGATTGGACTTGAGGTTGTTTGTGTGAGTGGTTGATTATGGTCGTCTGTTTGTCTGTCTGTTTGTAGAAATTTTCTAACTATACGGCATGTGTTCAGTACTATTGCTTTTTGTATGAGATTGTAGGTGTTAGGTGGTAGGTCCAGTGTCCGTAATGATTCGTGTAATTGTTTTGGTATTACTGCTGTTGTGGAGACGACGACGGGCACTATTGTTACTTTTTGCAGGCGCCAGAGACGAGTTATTTCTTCTTTTAGTTCAATAGATTTTGTCAGTTTTTCGGCTATAGTTGATTGTAAATTGTGTGTATTTGGGACGGAAATATCGATCAGGAGTCCGGTTCTATTGATTTTGTCGACTAAAGTGATATCTGGTCTATTATAATGTACGGTTCGGTCTGTAAGGATAGCTCTATCAAAGTACAGTTTGGTTGTAGTATTTTCTAACACGGAGTCAGGGTTATATTTATAATAAGGCTGTATTGATTCAATCAGTTTGATTTTAAATGCTAGCTTTTGATGAATTATATTGGCAACCTGATCATGCCTGTGTTTGTAATCCGTCTGAACTATTGTTTTGCATGCGCCTGTTATATGTTGAATTGTTTCAGGAGCACTTTCTACAACGGTCTGAGGCTTTATTTTTGATAATATATTTTTGATAATTTCTATTCTCTATTACTTGGTCCTGTATAGCGATCATGAATCCTTCCGTCTCTGGAAACAGCTCTCCACGATTTAGCCATGCGTTCGACTCATCTTTGTCGACGTTAGGTTGGCATAAATCATGACGGTGTCGTCCATGTAATTGCTTATCGGTCCATTCCTTGATTTTAGTTTTATTGTCAGTCAGTTTTTCGTTATTTTGTACTGTTGCATCTTGTAGGTTAAGAGGAGTTAATTTATTGTCATTCCGGGTTATTGCTTTGTGTAATATGGATGATTCTGTTCTGTTTAAGAAGTATTGGCGTAGCGTTGTGATTTGTTTATTGTGTAGATTTGTGATATCGTTGATTCCTCGGCCTCCTTCCTTTCTCGGTAGGGTCAACCTCTGTAGGCAAGATCTTGGGTGGTGTTTGCGGTGTTTTGTCATTGTTGTATTTATCAGTCTTTGTAATGATTTAAGGTCAGATTTACTCCAGCTAATTATGCCAAATGAATATGTTAATATAGGAATTGCAAAAGTATTTATAGCTTTTACAATATTTCTTGAATTTAATTGTGTTTTTAGAATAGTGTTTAGTCTGTGTTTAAATTGTTGTTTAAGTTTTTGTTTCGTATCTTTATATTGTATTAATCGTGATTGATTGTATCCTAAGTATTTGTAAGTCTGTTTTTCTTCTAATGCTTCTATTTGATCTCCTGTCTCTAATGTATAATTATGTTGGTAGTTACGTCCAGCTTTAATTGAATTGATCTTACATTTGTCGATGCCAAATTCCATTCGAATGTCTTCACTAAATTGTTCCGTCAGATGTGCTAACTGATTTAGTTTCTCTTCGCTATCAGCATATATTTTGATATCGTCCATATAAAGTAGATGGCTTACAATGTTTTCTTCAATGTCAATCCGTTCGTCAGTCTCAGTATATTGCAAACTATATCCCGATAAAGTAGAGTTAAGTTGGTGAGAAAGGAGGTTTAAAGCCAGGCAGAACCAGAGTGGGCTCAACGCGTCGCCTTGAAAAATACCTCGTTGTATTTTGATTATATTAGTTTCTATGGTGTCAGTGGGAGTGAGAAGCCTAAGTCTAGTTGTCCAGTTCGTCATGGTGATTTCTAAGAATTCTATAATTTTCGGGTGGATCTTGTATATTTCTAATATTTTAATTAACCAAGAGCGAGGGACTGAATCATAAGCTTTCTTATAATCAATATACATTGAAAATAAATTGGATCTAGTTTTTTGTACTTTCCGTAATATCACAGAATCTATTATTAACTGCTCTTTACACCCCTGGGAGAATTTCCTACACCCTTTTTGTTGTTCAGCTAAGATGTCATTGTCATTAATATGTTTGTACATTATTTCAGCTATACATGATGTTATGATTATATAGAGTGTTTGCAAACATGTAATCGGTCTGTATTTTGCAGGATTAGTGAGGTCGTTACGATCTTTCGGTATCATGTAGGTGGTTCCTGATGTTAAATAAGTAGGCAAAGTTGTAGGGTTTTCCATGAATTTATTAATGAAATTAAGTAGATAAGAGTGAATGTTAGTTAATTTTTTATACCAATAACTATGGATGAAATCGGACCCTGGAGCTTTCCAATTATGTAATTTGTTTATTACTTTATTAAATGTATCTGTTGAAATTTGGTCATAATTCATAGGTTGTGTTCTTTGATTGTGGTTTGTTTCTTCAGTGATCCAGTCTGCTTGGTTGTTATGTAGAATTGGTTGTTGCCATATTCCACTCCAAAAGTCTTGTAGGTCGTTTACGTCAGGTCTAGTATTTATGTTGTCATTGTTATTATCCTGTGTATTCGTGGCTGCTTCTCTGGTACTGGGATAAAACTGTTTTTCATTACTGCTGAATTTGTTGTTCTGTCGTTTCCTTTGAGTACATGTTTTATATCGGTTTAATCGACCAGACAGTACTGCTAGTTTCTGTTTGAGTGTGTCTAAAGTGTGTGTGAGTTGTGTGTTGGGTTCCTCGTGAATTGTATGTATTTTATATTGTTCAATTATTTTATGAATGCGTCTAGTCATATTAATATTTGTTCGGCCATTAATAAATTGTGTGATTCGATTTAGGTTTATATTCCCTTTGGTTTAAGCGAGATCTTTCAATCGGTTCCAGTGTAATTTTTGAACCATTTATTTTAGCAGCGGTCCATGCTGCACAATATTTAACAGTTTGGAGTGTTTCAAAGTCGGTGCTATTGTTAACTATTTCAGGAATTGTCGTTTCGTTCTACTGACGGATGGCTGCTACAAGAGAGGCGCATTTTACCGAGTATTTCTAAATTTAAGGCTTTTTTTTACTGCATACGTTCATTAATAAATCAGGACCATATATTTTATTCTTAAAAAAATACGTGTGGCACTCGGGGACTGCCGCGGTAAAGCTATTGCATAGCATTTTTTTATCAACTTATGCAATTATTATATCTTGTTGACCCTGCCCACTCCATTCTGAAATCCGTTACCCTATTATTATTATTATTATTTGTTGCTGTGGGCTTTAAAGATACTGATTCGACCATTACTGATCTTTTGTAGAGTCCAAACCGGTTGCCTCTAGGAACTTCCAGATGTGCTGGGCAGAGAGCTGTTGTATCTCCTCTGGAAGCAGAATATGCTTTCCCATGTATATACTTCTTTTGTACATGAGTGGTCCGCAGGAGCAGAGAATGTGTATAACATTCCGCGTATTCTTCTTATAAATTTTAATGTACTTATACCTACATTGTAACTAATGAGCGGAAAAAAAAAGTACAAAGTGACCGTACCCGGTTTTCTTTCGCCATTTCTTTTTACCGGTTGCCATTTTGCTTGTGTCCAAAATGGTGGTAGTATATAACGTATTGTTATTTATTTTCTTTATTTAAACAAGTTGTAAATGACAAGAAAAAGTGCCTGTGAAGGTCTAATTTCTGAAATAAACGATTTCATTTCATTTCATTTCAATGTGCATGGCACTTTCTTCTTCTTCTTGGCAGAATCTGCACATCGCGGACTGGCTCATGTTCAGGTTTATTGAGTTTGCAGTGCCCTGTTAGTATTCTAGTCACAGCACTAGTTTTCTGTCTTTTGAGCTTGATGAGTTCTTTGGAGAAATTTTTATTGTGACTGTTTATTAGAGCTTTGGCATGTGTTTGTGTCCTGGGACAGATTTTCATAGTTCCTTTGCCAAATAGTCACACTGAGTTTTTTGAATATAGTAGGCTCGTTGTTTGGCTATACCGCAAAAAGGTTCCGGTCCTGCCTGAGGGTTGTCAGCACCAGTCCTTACAAGTTCGTCTGCCATTTCATTTCCTTCTAGGCCTGAATGTCCTGGAATCCATCTAACCACAACTTTGATAGATGCGCCAAGAGCATTTAGGTTATCCTTGCAGTTTTTCACGAGCCTTGAGTTTGTCTCAAAGAACTCCAACGCTTGTAGCGCCGCCTGGCTGTCGGTGTTGATGTAGATGTGTTGGTTTCTAAGTTTCCGACTAAGGTTGATCTCCGCGCATTTGTTAATCGCGAAGACTTCGGCCTGGAAGATAGAAGCCTCTTTTCCAAAATTGACGCTTAACCTATGTTTAGGCCTTTGTCCGAAGACTCCACATCCTACATCTGATCCTCTTTTAGATCCATCTAAACCATATGTGACTTCCTTTTATATTTGACACTCGGCCATTCAGCCATGTCTCCCTTTCCGGTATCTCTATGGTGTACAGTTGAGTGAAGTCTATTTCACTTTTCATTCCTCCGCTGGCATGTGTTCAATCACAATACACTAAGCACTCCTTCAATTTGTTTAAGGCATATGATTGCCATTTGGTTGTTGATTGTATGCATATTCTATGCCGCAGGTTCTAGCTTCTTTTTGCACGTGTAGATGTAACGGTATTAAATATAATAGTGCATTTAGTGCTTCCCCTGGTGTAGACGTAAAGGCCCCTGTGATCATGATACAGGCGGAACGTTGTGTACTGTTAAGCTTGGTAATTGCAGTCTTTTGGAACGTTTTGTTGTACCACACAGTACAACCATAGAGCCATTTTGGGGTTCAGGCCCCATTTGGCTCCGACCATGCGACTGCTGGCCCATAGGGCCATTTTAGCTTTTTTATTTACGTTTTGTAGGTGAGTGTTTCAGGTTAACCTTTGGTTAAAGGTTATTCCTAAATATTTCACCTCTTTTGATAAGTTTAGGATCTTGCCATTAAGCTTGGGACATGTTAGCTTTTCTAGCGTCCTTTTTTTTGTGAATGGTACTATCACTGTTTTGTCGGCGTTGATTGATAGTTCGTTAGCTCTGCACCAGTTGATGATTTTATTGAGAGCTGCTTGCAGTATGCCAGAGATGGTGTGGAGGCATGGGCCTCTGACTATAACCACCAGATCATCCGCATAACCTTGCGTGTCATAGCCAAGACCATCCATAACTGCAAGAAGTTCTACCGCGAGTGTCCATAGTAGCGGAGATAGTACTCCTCCTTGGGGACATCCTCGGGAAGTGTGGAAGTCATGCGAAGTCTTATTTAGAGTAACCGTAGCAATGCGGCTAGAGAGCATGCTTTCCACCCATCTGAAAGTGGTGTTATCTACCCCTTTGGTTTCCAATCCTTTGAGGATTGTTTTAGTCGGGGTGTTGTCAAACGCACCCTCAATGTCAAGAAAGACACACAGAGCCGTTTGCCTATCTTCTAGGGCTTTCTGCACTTTGTCAACCAGATTGAGTAAGGCAGTTTCCGTTCATTTCCCTTTTTGGTAGGCATGCTGATTAATATTTAATAGTCTATCCATTAAGTTGTAGGCTCCAATGTGCTGGTTAATTAATTTTTCCATAGTTTTCAAAAGAAAGCATGTGAGACTTATGGGCCTGAAGGATTTTGGCTGTGAGTAGTCCTTTTTCCCTGCCTTAGGTATGAAGCATACCTTTACCCTCATTCATTGATCCGGTATGACACCCAGGGCTAGGCTAGCCCTGAAGATCTTAACCAGATGCGGAGTGAGTATCTCCATTCCCTGTTGTAGCAGAGCAGGGAATATGCTGTCCTCACCCGCTGATTTAAATGGTAAGAAGTTGTCTATAGCCCATTTAACCTGGTTTGGCTTGAAGATTGGCCTTATTGGCCGTATTCCAGTCAGTGTTATGCGTTTTGTGTGAGGTTTTTGTGAGTTGAGTGTGGTATATGAACCGGGATAGTGGGTGTCTCATAAAAGTTGTAAGGACTCGATTTCTGTCGTCGTAAAAGTATTATCTGGTTTGCTAAGTAGTCCTAGATAATTTTCTGGTGTCTTGGCGAGAATTTTGTGTATTCTTGCGCCTTGTTGAGTTTGAATTATACTCTCACAGAAGCGCTTCCAAGACGCTCTCTTAACTTTTCTGATTTCTTTGTTGTATTCAGTCAGTGCTTTGCGGATTTTTTCCTGTTTGGGGAATTAGAGGCCTGATTGAATAGACGTCGCTTGGATTTGAGCACCTTCTCGGTGCTCTGACCTTCGGGGTCTGGAACATATACCACTCCCAAAGTCGGCTTTGACAGGTCCTCTTCATTAATAACAGAGAGGTTTGCCTCTGCCCACGGTTTTAGGAGTGGTATATTCTGCACCAGCCACTCCTTTGCGTGCACGTTGTCGCACGTTATTAGGAGCCACCCCGGTTTTTTGGAGAGACCTCCAAAGTTTGGTCCCTTTCCCTCTTCTACCGACTGTAACCTTTCCACCAGGGCTTCGTATAGGGTATCCAGCTGAGTCTCTGACATCAGCTTAGAATCCGTATACCTACCCTCGGGGAGGTTAGAGCTGCACTGTAGCTCACAGCCGGCACATGTGTTGGGCTTTGAGTCGGGTTAATGCTGCCACTTGTCTTTAGGTTGACCCTTTGGAGACTCCTCTTCTGAGCGAGCCCTTTTGCTGGGACGCTCTGTTGGAGGTTGTGGCAGACCGAACTTCAAGCCCATTTTTTTGAGGTCCGCAAAGGTATTTTTGGGGGCAGCAGCCTGTTCAGACTCCATGCCCTGAGCCTTTAATGCCTTATAGCGAGTCTTCGAGGCACCAGTGGGTGCCTTTGGTTAGGGTTTTTTGGAGGTATATATAATGTTTATGGTTGGTTATTGGTAGAAATGGTAATTAAACTGGTTGATTACTGTAAACGGTTTATTGAGTTTATAGTTAACTACATTTGAGCACTATTATTAATACAAGAAATGGTATTTTTGGTTATATTTGAATACGCTTTGGTTAGTGGTTTCGAGTGACGGTAAAACGCGTACTAAAATCAAAATGCACTACCAAAGTGTATTAAATATTACGCTAACGGTGCATTAGCGTAAATACGCTGAGCTGTTTGGTTACACAACAACTCCAAACACTGGTGTTATCGCTGGGCAGTGGTGGTCCTGTGAGGGTCCTATCCGCCGTTTCGATCGCCGTTACCTCTATTGTTTGTTCTGGCCTGTGTGCGGGTTCAGCCGCGCCTGTGGTCAGTGGCAAAAGTTCCTGGCAGAGGTCGTCCAGGGTTTGGGACTGTGATTCAGTCTCCCTTTGAGTGTTTTCAATTTCTTTAATTACGTTTTGGTCCATAGTTAGTCCCACGAGTAGCTAGGGAAGAAAATTTCCGCCCAGCAGAGCCCCGCATGCCGGACTCGGGCTAAATACACCTCGAGGTCGCAAGGTATTGAGGGCCACCGTTAGAGACTGGGCAGTCACGCATCCATCGGCACGGTACGTATGACACCTTGGATTGGGTTTTGGGATCATACTAACAGTACTTTCCCAAGGCACTGCCGTCGCTCTTTTAGGGGAGTTTTGAATTCCCCAAGGTCTGCAAAAGGCCTCGGTCATTGCTATCCACCATCTTTTTTTGATGATGAACACGCAGGAACATGACCTGACCATCCCTGCATTGTTCGCTCGGATGTTTCAGTTACGTCTATTTCATAAGGAATTAGACCAATAACGGGGCAGCAACCACGAGAAGGATGACCTCCGAACTTGCCTTAAGAATCTACACGACTGTTGCGCTCTCCCTTAAGACCTACGCCATTCTTGTCAACTCAGAAGGAGCTGCCAAGCTAGGTCTGTTCATATACTACCATGTAAGCAAAGCAAAGCAACCGTCGTTGTGCAACCGCAAAAGCATAAAAACAGCCCCGCCCCTCCGTTAGCCTAAGGTTGCCTTGAAAAGATTGCTTTTAGCAATAAGGCCGCCTTGTTGCATATAAACTGAATCGGTTAATATAAAAGAAAACAAGTCATTTCAACTTAATTTTCACAAGACAAAAAAGTGTTTTTTTATTTTTTTTCAGTATGTAATGTTGTATTTCATTCTGTACATATGGCATGAGATGTAAATAAGGTAATGCAGGCATTTTTATATATGTAAAATGAATAGGTTTTTAAGTAATGTGTTGACTTGTTCTCTTTCTTTACTAGACAAGTAAAATGTAAATAAAACAATGAAAATACAGATTTAGTAACTACTTATTTTCATCATTGTTTTGAACAACTGTGTCAGTTGTGTCACTTTTCCACTATATTGTTGAAAAATTCTAAAACAAAATAAAAATTTTAACTAAATATTTTTTTGAGGTGTCTCCCCTACATGTAAAGTGAAATAGTAGATTTTACAACAAGTGCACAAAACGAATCATTCCTATCCGAGACTTTTAGCAGCCCGAGCCGAAGGCGAGGGCTGATAGTAATGTCGAGGATAAAAATGGTTTTGTGGACGAGTTATAAACTCTGCTTTTCAATTCGATTGCGAGGAAATAAATAAATAAACGCACGAAAAACAAGACCTGTTTCCCGCCGCTTTTTTTTTTAAATCTTACGACATTGAAATTAGGCTTGGGCTGCAGACCTATAACCTGAAAAAGAGTTAAACTAATTGGTAGGTAATATAAATTATATTTATATCCAATTTAAAATTATATAATTTGTTACGTGAAACCTCAGCTTGAAACTTATAAATAAAATGTGTAAAAAAATTTTTTAAAAATCTTACGACATTGAAATTAGGCTTGGGCTGCAGACCTATAACCTGAAAAAGAGTTAAACTAATTGGTAATATAAATTATATTTATATCCAATTTAAAATTATATAATTTGTTACGTGAAACCTCAGCTTGAAACTTATAAATAAAATGTGTAAAAAATGCATGTCGGCCATTCTTCGATTAGCTAGATTTTGTGCGTCCGGGCTTGTATATTCGTATTATTATCAAATTCAAAAAGGGAAATATTTTTATATGTTAGTTAGCATCCATATCTAACTGGTAACAAAAACATAGGCCCCGATTACATAGTTATCTGGCAAAATTAATTTCACAAACCTCTGTTCTCTAAGCACCGTGCCCTGTCCGCACCCCAAAATGTGGTTAAAACTTGCTTGTAACTTTTATGATGTACGGATTTTATTTTTTCCATTCAACATTTTAATGAGTATTAGGCAACGGGTATCACATGAAAAAATATCCACTCAATAAAATCAGTCTGTAAATAATTATCATTGAGTAACCGCATGTCCGAACTAAAGTTATAATTGCCGTGACGTTTTCTTTTCGAGGGTGCACATTCCTAATTACGATATTTGGCACATAACTACTTGTACACGTCTCAAGCCCTCAGTTTCTGCCGCGGTCTTGCAGCAGGTGCAGGTCTTTTACGTTAGTGTATAAGTCAATGAAGCACGTTAGTATATAATTACCGTATCCTTCGTTCAAAACTTTTCTAATTACCGTGTACTTAATTTTATACTAGATTGGTTAAGGTAGACTCTAATTGCTTATATAAATAGAGACAGTGCTTTGGTCTCAGTACAGTGTTGTAATGCAGTATTTCAATACTCTGTAGGTTTTCGAAAATTTTATGAAAAATCGGCGTTTTCTAATTACCGTATACCAATTACCATGTATTTCTAACTACCGTTGTATGAAATTATTAAACTTTTGCTGTGCCGATTTAGTTCCAAACTCCTTCCATTTCCTCAGTTACTCCAGCTACTTTCATGTCATTTCTCACGCCATCACTCCATGTCTTTTTTGGCCTACCCCTGCCCTTCCATCCATCCACATTCATTCTTGGCACCCTCTGGGTCACATGACTGTCCAGACTGTCCACCCTGCGCATCATATGGCCAAACCATCTCAGTCTCTGACCTCTCTTATCGGTTACAGGCGCCACCTTTAAACTCCCCCTTATGTGTACATTCCTGACTTTGTCCCTTCTCGTCACTCCACACATCCATCCACCTCAGCATCCTCCAGCAACATAACCCGAAGGAATAAGTATGGACTGAGCGTTGAACCCTGGTGCACACCTACATCAACAGAAAAGCATTCTGTTGTACTGACGCGGGACCCGGTCGTAGGCCTTTTCGAGGTCCACGAATACCATATGTAGGTTTTTGTGTGCTCTTTTGTACTTTGTTGTGCCTCCATTATTTTCTCCCACAGCTTTAATGTGTGTGACATCAAGTTAATCCCCCTGTAGCTATTGCACTCCTGGACATCCCCCTTTCTTTTAAAAATAGGTACCAAGGAACTGTCTTGCCATTCCTCTGGGATGACATCCTGAACCAACAATTCATTAAGAAACAAAGTGAGCCACTTGCATCCATATTCCCCTAGAACCTTCCAGACTTCTATTGGTATTGTGTCCGGGCCAACTGCTTTTCCATTCTTCATTTTCCTCAAGGCGTTCTTTACCTCTAATTCATCTACCTTAGCTATCATGCCTATATCTATGTCATTAAGTTTTCTTTTCCATCATAATCATTCTCAACATTAAATAATTTTTCAAAATATCCCTTCCATCGGTCTCTAATGTTACTATCTTTTACCAATGTTTTACCGCATTCGTCTTTCACACATTTTACGTGACAAATGTCTTTCGATCTTTGATTGCGCTGTTTAGCCATTCTGTATAGTTTTTTCTGACCTAGTTCATTATCTAATTCATTATATACTTTTTCTTCTACCCCGGATTTGGAACTCGCAACCACCACCTTTGCCCGTCTCCTCGCCTCGTTATACCTCTCCCTCAATTCAGTTTTCCTATGATCATGTCACGTAACTCTGCCATTCCTTGAATGCACTCTTTTTGATTTTTAATGCTTTTTGGACACTTTCGTTCCACCACCACGTTTCCTTTTCAATTTTCGCCCACCTCGTGTTTCCCCAAGGACTTCTTTTGCAGCAGTTCTTATTGCTTTAGCCATTTCCTTCCAATTAGCATCAACATTCATACCTCTTATCGTGTAGTTGTGTCTATACATGTTATACATGTCATTTTTATTATTATTTTAAATAGACATAATGATCTTTTCTAATTACCATTACATTAAGTAATAGATTTATCTAATTACCGTACCCATGAAATGTTTAAGTCTCATTAACTCGGAAACCGCTTTTAATAAACGAATGCCATTTTAATTGTTACATTCGCATGTTTCATGAGTTACATATTTCAATCCTTTTAAAACAAACTAGAGAAAAATAAAAAAGGGTACGATAATTAGGCGAAGAACGCCTAATGTCGAGAATGACCGATGTACAGTCGCCTCGAGGATAGCAGGACCATCGTTATGATGATTTTTTGTTGCAACATCCAACATCCTAGTGGGTGGACACATGTGGCTCTAATAAATAAAGACCCTATTTGGTAACAAAGAAAAGGTCAGTCAGTTGCTCGCAGGCCTCGCGCCTCGACGACGACGTACGAATGCATTATATAATAATAGCTACCTACTTATAGACGGAATGTTACGGAAATGTGTTATTGTATGAAAAAAAATATGTTTGGTATGTAAGTGCCGATCTGGAGACCGTTATAAACTTACTTATTTTGTACATATATTAATATACATAACACACTGGACAAATTACCTATGTATGTATTTACCCTCACCATATTTCTCATGTAAGTGACTGTATGGTTTTTTATGGGAAAAATAAATATTCTTTATACTTAAATGTCATCAAGATTCTTGACTACCCTAGGTTCGGTTTGTTTACCATACCTACCCTAGGTTCGGTTTGTTGGCCATTTTGCTTGTGTCCGAAATGGTGGTAGTATATAACGTAGTTTATTCTCTATATACATATATACAAATTGTAAATAACAAGAAAAAGTGCCTGTGAAGGTCTAATTTCTGAAATAAACGATTTCATTTCATTTCATTACGTAAATTATTTCTTCGTCTTGGCCGAGGTATACACTGAGCAAAATTTATTTGACAGAATAAATATAGAACAGGAGTCGATGGCGTCGCTATGTGTCGCAATCTAATATGAACACGCAAGTTAAGCGACGTCGACCCTAGCCAGCAGCGTTTGGGTGGGTTTCGTTATCTTCGCTCGGGAGGGCTCGGGCTGTTTTCGATAGATGACAGCTGAGCCAAGTCGGTGGCCTTCGGGCGGCTTGGAAACTCCGGCGTCTGCCAATCCGCAATGGAGCAGCGTCAAATCACACGACAAGAAGAAGAATCTCTTTAAAATGTATTGAATTGTTTCAGGGTTGGTCTTCGTTCACACTGGTGAATGCGCTTGGGAGGGCACTATATACATGACTATGGACCCGTGGTATTTAAAAAAAGATGTGCACAAACAATTGACGGAATTGGAAAAACGACTAAAGCCTTATAATATTAATATGAAATTTCGTGTACCGCAAAAATAAATCTAATAACTTTAGCTACTTTCGTCATAATAAATAATTTTCTCATAATTTTTGTTTTATTTAGATTTCATTTCATTTTCAGTATACTTTTCAAACAGCCTGAATTATTAAAGGCGCGTAGATGGCCTAATCCTATCCTAACTTATTACGCTGACCTAGTAGAGTGTGCAAAATATGAGGGCTGGATACTGTTGATGATTTTGGACTCGAGAAAGCCTGCAGATTACGAATCAGCATGTTGCCGGAAGGTTTACTGGTCCAATTTTATTTAAATTGCATCCGACTGAAACGCTTCAAAACGGACTGAAAAAATGCGTTGTTAGTGTTGTTACCATTTTAATGGTTGTTTTAGTGACAATATCCAATTATTTCTTATGGTTAAAGATACCTTTAGCTAGTTAATTGAAAGGGTAGGTTAGAAAATCATCAATATCTTCAAAAATACCTGACCCAGCTTTATGAAGACTAAATAAAAGAATATTTAATGCCAAATAAAATGATATATCACACCTTTTAAGTCATTTTTAATAATTGTTTAAAAAACTGAAAATATAAAATAATGGCCGTGTCGGAGGTCATACATTGACGCGCGGTTCCCCAGGCATAACACCCAGCCTGGCCGGAAGATCATCCCTTTGTGGCGGTCGAGCACATCGCTATCGCTCCCGCTACAGCCGTTTTTTAATTAGGTACCAATAAATTCAAATCATTTCTTTCGTGTTTATTTTCGTTTTGACATTAAAAAATGCTATTAATATGGTGTCCCTGCCTTATAAACTTTATTATTCTGAAGACATAATGTCTGTACTCTGTACCTAACCCCGAATAAAGTACTAGAAACCTAATAATACATAAAGATGGGCATTCCGCGAAATACTGCGAGAACTGTTGGTGTGACTCTTTCTACTGGTCAGTCAGTAACCCTGCATTTCCATGGAATTGGATTCAATCTTTGAAGACCAGGAATAGGTCGAACAAAGTGCACGACTGCGAGAAAGAATTGCTATACACGGTGTCAACAATTTTTTAAATTTGCTTTTTGCGGCTGTTGAAGTAAAGAATTATCATTTACGAACTGAGGCCTTACTCTGCAAAGCAATCGCGATTTTAATTTACATTCTGTATAATTTCAATTTAAAATTAACAGCGAATCTAAATTCGTACTCATGAAATACACTGGGCGTCAAAAATAAGTACTTAGTACAGTTTTAAAATTGCAATTACTCTTAAACTATAGAAGTTAGAGTTTTGAAATAAAAGTCATTTTTGAGCAAATTTAACAAAGTTTTCTAAAAATAATATTTTATTTAGCATTAGTAAAGTTTTACACTGAAAATTAAGAAAAAACTAAAAAGCTAGCCATTTTGAAGGAACTATCAAGAACTTAATTTTTACGTTTTGGGCCTTGTTCCCACTTTAGTAACTTGTGTTGCCGCCTCGGGCTCTGATGACAGCTTGGACCCAGTTTGGCATGCTGAACACTAAGTTTCGGAGGCGGTGTTGGGGAATATTCACCCATTCTTCTATCAGGGCCTGTTTTAGAGCCCTGAGGGTGGCGGAGGGTGGTCTGCGTCTTCTGACTAGCCTCCCAAGCTCATCCCAGGCGTGTTCGATCGGGATAAGATCTGGGCTTCTTGATGGCCAAGCCATCAAGCTAATGCCAATCTCCTGAATGTACTCTTGCACGAGGTGAGCGGTGTGTGGCCGGGCGTTATCATGCATTAGTATCGCTCCATCACCCATATTTACTAAATATGGCCCTGCATACTCGTTAAGGATCTCTAATGCATATCTTTCACCAGTCAGAGTGCCATTTTCTATGACCACTAGCTCTGTGCGACCCTCTGAAGAGATGCCAGCCCATACGTGTACAGAGCCCCCGCCGTATTGAACTCTTTCCGAGATGCAACCTTAATACTGATGCCTGCTTCAAGAAAAGTTATGATTCTTGCACATTCTTCTAAATTCAAATTCAAATTCAAATTCAAAATATTTTTATTCAAATAGGCCTAATATAAGCTCTTTCGAATCGTCACAATTTTTTCCTACCACCAGTTCAGACGGCAGATTTGTGCTAAGAAGAAGCTGGCAAGAAACTTAGCACTTGCTCTTTTAAAATGGTATTACTAAGATACAAATTACAGTGACAGAAAATATAAAATTAACACAAAATATTTGTTATTTCTGATGACGAAGAAAGAAAAAAAAATAATAATAATAATGCAAATAATTAAAGATTAATAACACTATAAATGAAGAGAAAAAAAAGCGTATTAATATACTGGTATACATATATACCTACATTTAAAGGTGTAAAAAATTAAATAAAGGTAGAAAGTGTATATACAATATATGCATATATATATGCGCAATATATTAAGTACCTAGCAGTAGGTAGGCTTGTGTTTGGTGTCTGTTCTAGTGAAAGAGGCATGGTTAGTAAAGTTTACTCGCTGAAGACACATTTGCTTTTGAATTGCAATTGATTTATCAGCAATAAAGAAAACAATAAAAACAAAAGTACAAGCAAACAGTTTAAAAAAAGAGTGTTTTTGTTTAATTATTATTTTTTAAGTCAATTTAAAAAAATATATATTATGCATGAAGTTTTTATTAAATGAAATGATTTTTTTTATTTTCTTTTTTTTATTTCAAAGGTCTAGCTTCTGTAGTTTAGGAGATATTGCAATTTTAAAACTGTACTACTTATTTTTGACGCCCAGTGTATTATACTTTACTAACTATTTGGTTAGCATACAATCCGATTTCATTTAGTTTAGTGTTAGCGCTAGTCTAGCTGTAAAGAGTACCTAAAAGTAACAAAACAATGCCGATTAAGAGGAATTGTCTTCAAGAGTAGGGTGGCTGGACGATACAATCTGAGTACGTATATAGTAAGGCACCATATAGCGATCCTCCCGCACAGTCGTGCACTTTGTTCGACCTATTCCTGGTCTTCAAAGATTGAATCCAATTTCATGGAAATGCAGGATTACTGACTGACCTGTAGAAAGAGTCACACCAGCAGTTCTCGCAGTATTTTGCGGAATTCCCATCTTTAAATATTAGGTTTCTAGTACTTTATTAATAATTGGAAATTGTCACTAAAACATCTATTAAAATGATCTATTAAATGATCTATTAAATGATCTATTAAATGATCTATTAAAATGATGAATGATTGATCACCAAAATTCTACCTGGTGCGACACTACAGCTGGCGTGCCGCAGGGTGGTGTGCTGTCTCCTTTATTGTTTGCTATTTTCATTTCCTCTATCTCTAGTTCTCTTTCTTGTTCCTATCACATTTATGCAGATGATTTACAAATTTATTGTCAAACATCTTTGAGCAATATAGCCTTCGCTGTTTCGGAAACAAATGACAACTTAAGCCGCATTTCATGCTGGAGTAAGCGCTTCGGACTCAAAATTAACCCTGTCAAGTCTCAAAGCATCATAATAGGTAGCCAGGCATTTATTTCTAGGCTGGATAGTATTGCAGTTCCGCCGGTTATGCTTGATGGCGTCTGCATTCCTTTAAAAAACTCAGTTAAAAACTTAGTGATGATTATGGATTCCACGCTATCTTGGAAGGCTCAGGTAGCTGAGGTAAGTAGGAAGATGTTTGCCGCTTCTTCGTCACTCCGAAGACTCAGAAATTTCCTACCCACTGCCACCAAGGCTGCTCTTGCACAATCCCTCCTTCTCCCTTTACTTGACTATGCTGATATAGCGTACCCGGATCTTAACGTAGAGTTACTTAACAAATTAGAACGTATGCAAAATTTCAGCATCAGATTCATTTACGGTCTACGGAAATTTGATCACGTGTCAGAATACAGAGCGCAATTGAAATGGCTTCCGATTCGCCAGCGTAGAGACATGCACATCCTTTCCTTCCTCTACTCTATTCTTTTCAATCCTTGCACTCCCTCCTATCTTAAAGAATACTTCATATTCACCGCTTCATCCCATAGCCTATCACTCCGCTCCACTGACAATCTCACCCTTCTAATTCCTGTCCATTCTTCCAAATTCCTCGACCAATCATTCTCTATCCAGGCCATCAGACTATGGAATAACTTACCTGTTACAATCAGAACCGCGAAATCGATAAATGTATTTAAAAGAGAAGTAAAAAATTATTTACTTTCACACTAAATTCTTTGTATAAAAACGACATTTTATTTTGTATATATTGTACTATACAAGTATTTATGTATTGTTTTAGTTTTATATATTGATAATTATATATATATATATATATATATATATCTGTAATATTGTATCTATACTTGTTATGTATTATATATATAAATTATTTATTGTAGATATATTGTTATGTCCTGCTGTTTATTATACATCTTGCTAGCCCTGCCCACTTCATGTAAAAATTCGTTACCCTAAGGTTGCCTTGAAAAGATTGCTTTGAGCAATAAGGCCGCCTTGTTGCATATACACTAGTTTGTAACTTTTACTGTTTACTGTATTAATTGATTGTGTGTTGCAAATAAAGCTTATTCTATCTATCTATCTATCTATCTATCTATCTAAAATGGTTACAATGGTCGGATGCAATTAAAAAAAATTGGACCAATAAACCTCCCGGCAACATGCAGATTCGTAATCTGCAGGCTTTCCCGAGTCCAAAACCATCAAAAGTATCTAGCCCTCATATTTTGCACACTCAAGTAAATGCAGCGGCCGGTCTATTACCTACCCGATTTTATATTATTATTTTCTGATTCTATAATTGATGTTTTTTTAAAAAGATATACTGAAGTCTGAAAGTGAGGTTCTCCATTTTTATTTTTATTTTATTTGTTTATGGACATACGAACTACGTTGGGCTCTGTACCCCTAACAATATGTATGCAATAATGATCGACTGCTTAAATCAAGCCGTGAAGGAATAACAAACAAACTCACTTTTTCATTTATAATATACTAGAGAAACCCGCGCAACTTCGTGTGCGTTTATCCCGCTTTCCCGTGGGAATTTCAAAAAATCCTTTCATATCGGTTGCCTACATCATACACCACACTTTTCAGAACACACCCAAAAAATTTTCATATGTTTAGATATTTTTTTTCTATTTTTATACTTCTCATTACAATCTTTGGAGTGGGCGTTTATGAAATAGGCTAGCCCGACCGATGAAGAGCCACCCTTATACAGAATATTGACGTGAAGTAGCAATGCGTTTTGTTCGGGGAGTGAAATATCCGAAATTCTTATTTGTCACCTTTGTGGTATAAAAAAAAATCTAACTCATTCCTTATACTATTTCTCGCTATGTCCTGTTTTTTCCTGTTATAGGTCGGCAACGGGTTAGGAACCCTAGAATATATGTGCTCCATAGTCGACGGTAATCACCTAATATCAAATGATCCATATTCCTGAGCTTGTTTTCCAACCACTTCCGTAAAAAAAAATGTATAAGTATATCGGTAATTCAATACCTACAACCTCAGCCTACAACAACACTACGAAATAATAGAGCGAGTCGACGTAATGAGATTTCCTATAAGTGAGAAAGAGACAATATCAATATGTATGCCATTTAACCATTGCCCAATTTAACTTGAACCCTGTCAAATATTATAAAATTTAATATTTAATTACTTACTATTTATTATCGATGAATATGATTCAGTCCGCTTTATACATGGTTAGAATTTTAGCTGTTTT
Organism: Endotricha flammealis; assembly: GCA_905163395.2. Lineage (NCBI taxonomy): Eukaryota > Metazoa > Arthropoda > Insecta > Lepidoptera > Pyralidae > Endotricha > Endotricha flammealis. The sequence continues at coordinate 22,329,091 of LR990852.1, forward strand.
TCCGATATCACAAACAGAATAAATAGACGACATTATGATTGAATATTCACAATTTATAATTACGTGACAGATGATACACTTCACTTCACGGATGTGTCAAAATGAAATGTAATTGAAATCAAAAGCACTAAGGAGTATGAGTATTGATATCAACTCGAAGAAAATTACCCACAAAATACATTTTTTTCAAGAATTTCAATAAAATAAGAATCACATCTTCCATCAATCAAAATAAACAATTTTTATGCAAAATTTGAAGTAGATTGGACCAAGGAATCAAGTTGTCCCATAGTAACTTTACCCCCTTAGAGTTCGAATTTCAAAAAATCCTTTCTTATCGGACGCCTACGTCTTATAATATTTCCACCATTATTATTTTTATTTTAACCATTATTTTTTTGACGGGGTTGTTTTTGTGAATGGGCTCTTCCGGAATTACGGTCGCATCGGGAGTCGGGTCGCTGTGTTCCCTCCAATATTGTTCATAATATTGTTGATGGTGAGCTCAGTGATGGAGGCTGGCGGGCCGACTCTCAGTTGTGGTTGTCATCTTGGGGGACTGGTCTGCTCGCTTTAATAACATTTACATATTCGACATATTTAGGATTTGACCATAGCGCTATTTGGATCGACATCCCGCGTTTTGAGCTTGATTTCTGTATGTACCTGGATCTGTATTTTATTTATTCTTATAAATGTACTTATACATTGTAACAAAAGAGTGAAAGGAAAAAAAAAATTGCTAAATGACAAAAAAGGTCGTAACCGGGTTTCTTTCGCCATTTCTTTTACCGGTGGCCATTTTGCTTGTGTCCGAAATGGTGGTAGTATATAACGTAGTTTATTCTCTTTATACATATATACAAATTGTAAATGACAAGAGAAAGTGCCTGTGAAGGTCTAATTTCTGAAATAAACGATTTCATTTCATTTCATTTCACCTGCCAAGTTTCAGATTTTTATGATGAGCGGTTTAGGCTGTGCGTTGATTCTCAGTCAGGACAAAGCATTTTATATATATAGACTAGCTGACCCGTGCCCACTTCGTTGTTTTTAGTACAGGCGTTCGTAAGAAACGCTTCCATTCGACCGTTTTTTCTCCGATTTACTTTGCAAAACCGACTACCACGTAAAAGCCTTTTTATTTTTCGGTTTTTTATATAATCTATGACACTCAGCAATAATGTGGCTTTCTATTGGTGAAAGAATTTTTAAAATCGGTTCAGTAGATCCCGAGATTACCCCTTACAATTTAACAGATATACAAACACACAAACTTTACTTCTTTATAATATTAGTATAGATTATTAGAATGAAGTATATTTTGTATTTCCTTGTTATTGATTAGTTAGTACAACGTAATTTTACTTTTTCATGAATAGGCAAGACTTACAATAAGAGAATAAAGAGTGATAAGTAGTTATTTTTAAATTTTGTTTTTAATTTTAGCGGTAAGTACATAATATAGTTTTAATAATAAAATTCTTAATTAAATTAAATGAAAACGTTTATTTCAGAAATTAGACCTTCACAGGCACTTTTTCTTGTAATTTACAACTTGTATATAATATATAATATATGTCGCAGATTCACTTAGATTTATAATACAACCTGTGTGTCTTTCGTTCACCATCTTGATATTTCCAAAACACGCAAGCAATCAGTGTGCACGAACCAAGTCGGCGGTGCAGTCGCCGGTCGAATGGCATGGCACTTGGCAGTCTAAGTTTATCTGTCAAGACTGTCACACCATCCAACCAAAACGAAAGATCTCTGTATACGCAACGGGATAATACCTCGGACGGGACGGGGACATGACTTTTTGTTCGACACGGCCACGTTCCCGTCCCGTCCGTGTATCCGCGACATATGCATATTCACATACATTTTGTATGGAACTATATTTAACTTGCCGTCCCGTCAAGTCCCGTCCGGGAAAAAACACGTTACGTATACAGCGACCTTAAGCAAAATTCAATTGCGAGCGTTCCGTCCGAGGGACCGTTTTGTATTAGCTGATCGCACATTTGTCAGCACCGTACGCGCCGCATTTCGTAAAGTGCGGTAGGCATCTGAATTTGAAGGAAGCATTCTGATGACGTCATATAACGCGGCGCGTACGGCGTGTACGGTAACTCAGTGTCGCTTCATTCGGGCCCGTAAACCATGATATTTAAGTCATAAAATGTAAACAAAAGTGATACCCGCTACAAAAAATAATTGTCCATGCCGTATGAACATTTTTTGGTAAATATATCCCACTTTTTTTTTAAATAGTTAAAAATGATAAAAAAATATTTTATGCTGCTGGTAATATGCAGATTTCTAGAACTCAAAAACCAGTGGCACGAAATTTATAAAAGGTTTGAAGATGTTACACTTAACCGAACTTATTTATTCGATGTATAAATATTACGAATACACTTCCATGTATATGTAACATTGTTGTGGTGTTGATTTCAGTTTTCTGTCTTGGTGGAAGTGATAAATTATTATGATGTATTTATTTCTGTCATTGATCGTCATTTATTAAGTCTGGAAATAACGTATGATATTCTCCATAATATAAGTGCCTCTTTAAATTAATGTTGTGAATCCAGAGTCTTTTTTTTCTTCGAATTTCATTTTCTTCTTCCTCTGCCAATAAGCAGGCTATTACAACAATTTTTCCATAGCTCAATCAATGTTACTGCACTGCACCGTTTCACACCAGAGGTAAGAGAAAACTGCACAAAATTTTGGCAATACACTAAAGATTTGCGTACGGCGCGTACCCGAATATGCTAGGCTATCAAGAAATGTTAAAAATTATGCTAATTATTACTAGGCCACGCGGGCGAAGCCGCGGGCAGAAGCTAGTATGACATAAAAGCTTGTAGCGAGATTTTATTACTAACATTTACTCGTACTACAGGTAAATCTCGCGATCGCGAATCTCATATAGATTGTGTAATGACATTATAAAGTAAGTTGATAATAAAAGTTTATTTTATTCTTTTTAGCGCAATTAAATAAAAGCTAGTTTTTAAATATATATTTTTTACTTTTCAGTTATCACTGGACAAGTTTCGCAGTGCCTTTTTTTTATTTTATTTTTTTATTTTTATTTTTTATTATCGTCAGAAAAATGCTTTGCAGCAGCCCCACCGCCCGGGGAATATGCGTTGGGGACTGTGGGACTTACCACTAAAAAACTGACGGGATGCCACTCGCCCCCTAAGTGACGGGGCCACGGGTACTGTGATACATCCGCGACCCCGCCAGGGCCGTCCGGCCAAAGTTAAACTGGCCGGACCCGCTCTCCCCGGAACGCCCCGTCAGCAGCACACCGCATCCAGGTGCACTGCCGACACAGAGGACCATTGCCCCCTCAAGACGACGGGCCTTCCCCGGCTCGCCGTCTCGGCTGGGCAAGGGTCCCCTCCATCTCTGCGGTCGCAACAACGTGCGACCGCTGGCCGGGCTCTGCGAGCCGCCGGCCCCTCTTCTTCAATGTTTTAACGAGGTTTTCTTCCTCCACCGCGCCTCCTGCGCCACTCCAAGTGCCACAGCGTCCACTACGTACTTAGTGGACTCTGTGACACTTTGCGCCACCGCGCACTCCCTCTTCCAGGGTGGTCTCATTCGCCCATGTGACCCAACCCTTAACGCCCCCCGCAGTGTCTGGGTTGGCGAGACCCAGTGTCTGCAGGGCCTCCGCGTTCCACCATACGGAGGTCGCCCCCGGTATCAACGGGTGGAGTAGGCCCGGACACCAGTCGGGGCGAAGACGCTTTTGGGGAGGATCAGCGAGCGAACGAGTCCACCACCGCTCATCATACAGCCGGCCGAGCCAAGCGCGGCCGGCTCCACCTCTTGTTTTTTAACGAGGTTGTCTCCTCAATCGCTCCACCCCCAGCACCAGTACGGATGCAAGGGGGAGCGGATTTGTCCGCATCCCACGTACTCCATCCAAGGTAGGAGCACGGGGAGCAGACCCACCGCGTCGGGAATTTGGCCGTCGGCAAGTAATTCCAGAGTTGGGTCCAGAAACTAAGGAATTACTCGCCGACGTTACCAGGGTGGACCGCGTGGAGGTATCCCAACTCCCCACCCCAAGTTTCGCAGTGCCTATTATTTCTTTCCGCTACTCCATTTAATTCATGGACGTAGGGTGGACATGGTAACAACTCTATACCCTTTTCACTTATAAAATTATATATTTTCTTATTTAAATTTTATTTTCCATTGGCACGTACTGCAACTTCTTTACCTTTTATTGAATTTATTTTCTACTAAATTTACAAATTCTTTAAAACAACTCGCAGTTTCGGATTTACCTTTAATACAAAAAAATCTTGTACACTTACTATATCTATATATACAGGGTGTTTGGTAGAGGATTGAACATGGGATAATGGCAGAAAGGTGAGATGGTCTGCTACATGCTGAGCGAAAAAAAATTGACCTAGGGCCCATAGTTTTTTTAAAATGATTTTTTATTTTATTTTAACCAAACTTTCTTCCTTCGTGAATTTGAAGTACTATAACTTTTTATTTATTGGATCAATCGTCCAGCTTATTTTTTTATTCTTATCTTAACTGAATGTAGCTTACTTTTAAATTGATATTTGTTGGTTAGAGTTACCAGGAAAAAAATTATGAGCCCTCAAACATCAAAAAGGCGAGAAGTCCAGGCCGAGCGTTCAACTTTGGACTGCAGTTAAAAAAAAACTAAAAGTGGTACAGCAGTTCTAATTATAGAAAAACAGCTCTAGTTCATGCCCTTTCGAATGGTATGTAATTTGTATAGTTTATTTTTTTCTAAGTAGTCTTTCTCGTACTTTCTACATGAAATTGACCATTTCTGACAAAAATACTTTAATGAAAATAAATCAAAATAATGTTACGAAACATAATAGAGCGGGATGGTTACACAAGGCAGGTAGAAACGTTAACGTTTCTCTTAATCAATATCAGCATCCGTTCTTCCTTTTTCACTCTTCATTGCATCCAAGACCTTGTAGTGGTGAAGAGTGGTAAGTGGTAAGCAATCACCGCTGCCTATTGACATCTACGATTTTTTAATGACACGAAGAGGACAAACTAGCTAGCAAGTCACCTGATGGTAAGCAATCACCGCTGCCCATAGACATGCACAACTTTTTTTTTGACACGAGGAGGACAAACAAGCACCTTATCGTAAGCAATCACCGACTACAAAATCTTGGATGCGTTGCCCACCTATGACGGAATGAAAAAGGAAGGACCGGGGAAGGAAAGTTAATAATGGAGTAGGAAACAGGAGGTATATCAGGCTTCCGGCTCTCTCACTCATCCTACGAAACACGGGGGACATACGAGGTACTGCCCCGGTCGAGCTTGCCCATTTACGAGCTACTACTAGTTCATTCATAGTAGTGGCTACGCTCTACCACTCTTCACCACTACAAGGTCTTGGATGCATTGCCCACCTATGAAGAGTGAAAAAGGAAGAACGGATGCTGATAATGATGAACCGTAACCATCCCGCTCTATGTTTCGTAACATTTTTTTGATTTATTTTCATTAAAGTATTTTTGTCAGAAATGGTCAATTTCATGTAGAAAGTACGAGAAAGACTACTTAGAAAAAAATAAACTATACAAATTACATACCATTCGAAAGGGCATGAACTAGAGCTGTTTTTCTATAATTAGAACTGCTGTACCACTTTTAGTTTTTTTTTAACTGCAGTCCAAAGTTGAACGCTCGGCCTGGACTTCTCGCCTTTTTGATGTTTGAGGGCTCATAATTTTTTTCCTGGTAACTCTAACCAACAAATATCAATTTAAAAGTAAGCTACATTCAGTTAAGATAAGAATAAAAAAATAAGCTGGACGATTGATCCAATAAATAAAAAGTTATAGTACTTCAAATTCACGAAGGAAGAAAGTTTGGTTAAAATAAAATAAAAAATCATTTTAAAAAAACTATGGGCCCTAGGTCAAATTTTTTTCGCTCAGCATGTAGCAGACCATCTCACCTTTCTGCCATTCTCCCATGTTCAATCCTCTACCAAACACCCTGTATATACTACTTATATCATCAATAAATGTCAGGAAATATTTTTCTCTACCATAACCAGTAAAGTTGTGTTGTGTGGGCCATTCAAATCAGTATGATAATTTCAGTAGTCTTTGTTCTATTATTTGCAAAAGGTACATTTGACATTCTACTTTGAATACAATTTGAACATTTCATTTCTGTGCTTTCAATCTTATCTGGGAGACAGTCTACTAATTTATTGTTTATCAACTTATATAAATATTGAAAGTTAACATGACCGAGTGCCCTATGCCATTTTTCTTTATTAGTTAATTTCACTGAATGTGCGTACCTACACTTCGTTTTTACAGTTGTATGATACATAGCTATTCAATAGATACAAGTTGTTTATTTTGTCAGCAACACATATTAATTCTCTAGCTAGACTGATTATAAATTTTTGCATGTCAATTTGCAGTTATCTTTGAAAAACTTAACAAATTTTTCTTATCTTTCACAAAATAAACATTTTTTAAATCTACATGTTTTTCATTATAATAATTTCTAAAATAAATTTTAACCGTACCTACTTCAGTTGCTTTTAACACTTTGCCATACATCAACAGGAATTTTCAAATATTTAAAATTAAAAAAATATGTATCATCATTAATTATATGGTCTGTACACCCACTATCCAATCCAATAACCTATAAATTTCACTGTTATTGTTACATTCTTCTTTATCGGTAAGCCCACTAGTACTTGGGTTGTCCACGATTCAGACGGGAAGTTAGTAGATGATTCACCTCTGGGATAACTTGAATCCACTATTGTAACCTCGCTGTACTTCTCGCTGACCTCAACTGAGTTGGTATTTTCCTTGGTAAGCCTGTTGTCCTTGATTATTTCTCTGATTGTGCCAGCAGTCCTTCTGAAGATGGCCAATCTTTCCACAGATAAAACATTGCTCTTAAGTTTTAGTTTTAAGGGCAGAGCACATGCAATATTATGAGAAAGGACAATGCTGTACAGCGCTGCGCTGTACTGCATTGTGCGTTTGGTGTGTCCTTTCTCATAATATTGCATAGATTACAACGCCATAAGCTGCAACGCGCTGTGCTGCGCTGCGCTGCATTTTTCTTATCAGAAACACTAGTTACATACTACATATTTTTTTCTTTTATTTTAGACTAGCTTTTCCCCGCGGCTTTGCTCGCGTTAATTTTATGACAGATCTCGTTTGACAACAAAACAATCCATAGCGCGACTTGTGGCGCCATCTGTTGGCCGATACAGCGCCCTCTATAGTAGAATTTTTTTTTAGAACGACTTACTTTCACGGGATAAAAAGTAGCCTATTTTGGGCTCTGTACTCCTAACAATATGTATGCAAATTTTCATAATGATCGGCAGGTTAGTCAAGCCGTGAAGGAATAACAAACAAACAAACTCACTTTCTCATTTATAATATTAGTAAGAATTGGACATAATCCACTGTTCTTTGTTCTTCTGGAATTACATCTAGAAAATCTCCAATATAACTATAGCTCGGTGGAAGAGCTCTGAGCAGATATCTCAAATTCTCGGGTTCATCGATTTTTCCTCCAGCCATTTTGAATTCGTTTGTTCTTTTCTCGAAGTCAACAAAAAAATCTTCTACTGTATTATTAAATTTTCCTCTGCTTATAATTTGCATAATAGCTGTGGATTGTGTTACATACAACTTATCAAGTTTTTTTATCATGTCTTATTGCTGTTTGACATTCACTAATAATATTCAAGTTGTTTGTCCGAAATTGTGCTCAATATTATCGTCCTTCCTTTAAAATCCTTCTTTTTACAGTACACTTTTGTCTTATAGCATCTGTAACAAAGACTAACCTCAATCGTATTTTTATGTTTAAACTTTTTATCACTTTTTTCGTTTTTCTTAACACGCTGAGTTTCACTAAAGAACTCCGCTAACCACGCTCTGCTACCATGTTGAATGTTCAAGGGTTTAGTGAAAAATACTCCACACAATTAATTACTTAATTACCTACTTCCGCTGGCTCAAACCCAAAGTACCCAAAGTGAGTCTTGGCCTCCGATATGAGAGCTCGCCACTGTCTTCGGTCCTGCGCAATATCCCGCCACTGAGTAGCTTGAAGTTCGCTCAGATCGGCTTCCACCTTGTCGCTCCAGCGATACCTGGATACCGGGCGACCAACCGGTCGGCGTCCCGTTGGTCGCCCCAGTTATGCCCTCTTCACGCTGCGAGCTTCTTCCATCCTCTCCAGATGACCGCTGACAGCGGAGGCGGTGGGACTTAGTGACGCCGATGATGTTCGGCACGGCCACAAGATCTTCTATCTCCGCGTTTTTTCGTAAAATTTAGTACAAGAAGTCTTATGATTGAAAAAACATGTTACAATCATGACCATCAAGAGCAATGGGAGTACTATTTATATCATTTTTAAATTTCGAACCAAAATTACTACCATCTTGATGTTGGATAATAGTTTTCTCACAGAGTATTTCATTTTCTCTAAAGTTAAAACAATATTTAGTTTATGAGTTATCAAATCTATGAGACATTTTCCGTTTTGTTTATAGGTCAATGTACATTTAGCAAAGTTAAAGGCATTTTCAGTTTATAATTGGAGGGAGTTAAGCAAACAAGATCCAACCCACACCTTCGCCAAAAATAAGTTTTCTACAGAGGGTTTTCGATAATTTAAAAAAAGTACAAAACTTTGTTTTGCACATGAAAATCCTATCATTTTCCAAATTAATCAGCAAAATAGAAATGTGACAGTATACTGTTAAGTTTAATCTACGATCTAAAAAAAAAAAAATTCAAAATGTCTTTATTTCTGCCAAAGTTACATAAAATATACAATTGATTGAGGCCAACCTAGTAGGTAGGCGATTTAACAAAGCCTGTGACACGAGACCCCGCTCTTCCAAAACACTTAAGTTAGTTTGTAACATATTACAGCCAGTAAGAAATTTTACACTTAGAAGTATTGAACTTAACTATTAAGTTAATTTAGTTTAATCTAATCTATTTCAAAGCAAAGGTTCTAATCAAATATTAAATTATAGCTCACAGGTTATATGAGGTGTGTTTGTGTGTGTGAGTGTGTGCGTGAGTGAGTGTAAGTTGTGTAAGGAATTAATCGGCGTAAGTAGTGATTCCATTTGTAATTGTGTCTATTTATAAATATTATTTTAAAAGCAACTTCAATTTAATTTTTAAAAATTAGCTTACTGACTACCTAGAAATTTTTCGGTGTTGTCATAGTCAAGGGTGATCCCACCAAAAACATTTTCATGTAAAAAAGTCTGAACCACTTTTTCATAGATTTTGATTAAGGTGTAGTGTAGAGCTTGTAGTCTTTAGAGCTTGGCTTTATACGAGATCTGATAACTTTTTCACAGGGTAAGCTATGTAGACTCGTCTTGGCAACATTTTTACATGAAAATGTTTTTGGTGGGATTTCATTTCTTTTTGTAAGTTGCTTATAATTTTTTTTTTCTTTTGGGCGAAGTTCCAAGTTTTATGATATTTTTGTTGTTTGTGTACATACATACAAAATTTCAGCTTTCTAGGATAATAAGAAGCGGAAATCTCATACAAACTTTCATCCCCTAAGTTAAAGGGTTGGGGGATGAAAGTTCCAAGTTTTATGATTTTTTTTTGTTGTCTTTGTAGTAATATTAGCTTACATACCACATTTCAGCGTTCTAGTACTTCAGGAAGTACCTTAAGAATTATGATGATCAGTGAGTGAGTGAGTGTGTGAATCAGTGACGAAATCGGGGGTTTTTAGACATTAATAAAATCTAAAGTATAATAGCTACGACATTCAAACTTTGTATGTTTAATGATTGTACTGGTGTCATTATATCTTCAAATTTTTAACTATTTAGCATCATCCAAACCAAAGTTATGGAGTTCAAAAAAACGACGAAACGTTTCGAGAAAAGGTAGGAAGTGCCCTTGCGCTCCGCTTGGCTCGTCTTGGCGGGGGCACTACCGTGTCCCCAGATCAGCCATTCAGTTATTGTTGACTTGCATTTATATTTTTTAAGTTTGTGGATATCTAGTTGTTCATTTAGTTTGTTATAGATATAAGCTGATATTATAAAGAATTGCCGTCTTGCAAATTTTGTTTTGGTTTGATGATAAGGAGCGACCTTACGTTTCCTTCTATTAGCTTGTTCATTGGGGTTGAAAGGTATTGTTTTATGCAGTTTCATGGTTGTTGACAAAATGAATAATTTCCTAATAGATAGAAGTTTACTACTGTCATAAAGTTCTTTAGTCGGATATCTGAGTTTCTTGAAAAACATTGTTTTTAACAAACATCTCTGACCTCTTTCAACCTCAAGGAATTTAGTCTTTGCTGCTCCTCCCCATACAAAAATAGAATAGGTAATTACGGATTGAGCAAGGACTACATAGATTTGTTTTAATAATTTTTGCGTTGTTTTTAAATATCCAAATTAGTTTTCTTATTCTTTTGTTAACATACTCAATGTGCGGATACCAAGATAGGTTTTGGTCAAGTATGACTCCTAGGTACTCAATAAATTCAACTTTTTCCAATGCTATGCAGTTACAGTGCGCAAAATTTAAACCGTTACATTAATGCACCTTGAGTTGATAATTTGTATTAGGTTCTGTTTTTTTGCTAATATAGTGGCATATGTACTTAGATTTTGCAATATTCATTGAGAGTAGATTCAACCTTAACCAAAGAGAGACCCTTTTCAACCCTCTATTAGCATTTTCAAAAACTTCTTCCCACGTAGGTCCCTCAAAGACAATGGCAGTATCATCGGCGTATGAGATAATGTTTCCATGGTCTACCCCTAAGTTAGTAAGATCATTTATGTATATGAGGAACAGAGTTGGACCCAGCACACTTCCCTGGAGCACTCCATGTGTGCGTCCTCACTAACATATTCCCCAATGCGAACTCTCTGCCTTCTCCCATATAGATATTCAAGGTAAACCCCTTATTCCAATATTTTCTAATTTTTGTACAAGAGTGGGAAGAAATACAGTATCGAATGCTTTTTTGAGGACTAAAAACACTGTGTTGCATTTCTTTCTTACGTCTAATTGTTTGGCTATTTGTGTTGTCTCAGTGGATCTCCCCTACCTAAACCCATATTGTGCATCAGACAGGATATTAAGACTTTTTAAGTAATTTAGTAAGCGAATATTTATTAGTTTTTCAGTAATTTTGGAAAAAACAGTTAGCACAGAAATGGGTATGTAATTATTAGGTACTTTCTCACCACTCTTATACACTGGCGTGACTAGAGCTAGTTTTAGGGGGTCAGGAAATATTCCTTGATGAAAGCAGAGATTCACAAAATGACTAATTATAGGAGCAACAATGTGTCGGATTAATAAAATGAAGCGGGTAGACAGATTGTTCCACCCTGGCGCACTATCAGTTTTAAGGCTATCTTGTGGGTCTGTATCTAGTAGAGCGAAAGATGTCAGGGGAGGGCTAATAGTAATCTTTAATTTCCCTAAGTCGGATGGGTTCGAGACTGGTGCAATATCTTCGGCAAGGTTTTTTCCAATGTCAGCAAAAAATGCATTCACAGAGTTGACAGCGTCAGTTTATGTAATGTGTGCTTTAGCTGATGCAAATAAAAAATTTATCTATCTATCTAGGTGGTGATATTACTCATTTACACTTTTACGTACATTAAGAAAACGTCGCTTTAAGTCCCTGGAAAAGTATCATCAAAAACTTTAAAGTCTATTATCTCGCCTTTATGGATGTGTGGGTTGGATCTTGTTTGCTTAACTACCTCCAATTTACATCGTTTATGTTAAAGAATCGATTTTTAAAAATGTTTGACACTAATATTTTACACTTATATTATTCAGCGTGCTACAGGGATTCCTGAACAAAAATGTAAGGATATAATTTGTTCCTTTATATAAAATAACAATGTCTTCTTCCGATGCCGTGTTCAAAAATTATTTTAGGTCGCGTCTAATTTCGATTTTAATTTTGAAAACCTGATTTCTTGAGCGTTAGGTTTGACTATTCCTTGTATGTTGTACTCGCACCACTTGCCAGACGAAGTTTTCGATAGGTAGGAACTCAACTCTCTCCTCTCACCCCCACAGCGTAGTGGAGCGTCCCCGGGTGGCGGATAGGGGGATGGTCGATAGTAAAGGTACTGGCTAATAACAGTCACTCCCTGATAATGTAGCTATCTACTAATGAAAGAATTTTTGAAATCGATCCAGTAATAAAATAAAATAAATAATAAAATAAAATCATTTATTTTGCAAGTAGATTTACAGGAAATACTTTCGCACGTCAATTTTATTTTATTTTTTATCCTACCAGCACTTGGACGTGAATGGCCTGTTGAGAAGAAGTGCCGCAAGAAACTCAACAAACAGCCTTTTTTGAAAGCCAATATACATAATTATTTAAAAGTAGGTAGTTTGAAGTTTTTTATACATTGCAAAATAAGTATTGTTTGGTACAGAGGAGCAAATTACTATGACCACAAATTTTCATCTTTAAAATAATCTTCTACTTTATAATAACCTTTTTTCATTAAGCAACTTTTGATAGTCGACTTAAATTTATGCAGAGGCAAATCAATAAAACTTTGTGGCAGCTTGTTGAACATTTTTATGCTTATACCTATAAAACTATTACCATACCAGTCTTGTGAAGTCTGAGGCTCGGAACGGCAAGCTTACGTCTATTTCTGGTGTTGAAGCTATGGTAGTCTGCATTTTTTAGATAGAAAAACATCATAGTTTTTGCGTACATACAAAATACAATCAAAAATGTATTATATGTAGTTTCGGAGCCTATTTAATTCAAACCAACAAACAAGCAAACAATCAAATCTTTCCTCTTTATAATATTAGTATAGATTGGCTAACCAGTGATATATTTTTTTTCCACCAGAACGAAACTCCGATGTGTGCTTCCGGCAACCATGCATTCGGGGCATTTGCGTGCAGATAGCACAGGAGCCCGGGTTCGCTTGCAAGTGCGTTGGCTCAGGATTCTACGGACAACGGTGTGAAAAAGGTAAAGAAGTCAATACTTAATAAAGTTTAGTTTGAGCTTCATACACGGTAGACCTTGCATCCCCTCCCCGCTGCCTTTTGCCCGCACTTCCCTTCGTTTGACTGACCACTCTCACAGCACACATCTCTTGACAGCTTCGCAGCACATTTCTCGTATTATTTATAATATCATAGGTAATATTATTCTATCTAATTATGAACATTATTTTTCTGTTGCAGCCTGCCCCACGGTAGCCATGCGCGGTCTGGTGTTCCCACATGAATGTATTGTTATTTAAGACGCCAGCTTCATCGGAACCTCCACAATATATTTATTTAGAAGCTAAGTATTATGATAGGTGTGTATCATAGGTGTTTAAGAAATAATGGCTCCAGTGCAGGTAGGTCGCGAAGAGGGATCCTGTTCCAGTGCAAACGAGCGCTCAGGTGCACCACAAAGAATTTCCCTCAGGCTGATTTGGCTCATGAGCACTGATAGCCCTATTAAAATCTTCATAGAAATTGTTGAACATTATGCACATCATTTATTTATTAATAATTGTTTAGTGTATTTAAATTTTCCGACCGAACAAAAACGTATGAGGTATCATATCGTTAAACTACATATTATTAGAAAGGTACCTAAATACCTAATCTTGCCATAAATATTGTAAGAGATTTTTTATTTATTTTTCAATTGCAAATAACATTTATTACTTTTACAATGTGTTAGTTTAATACATAAATATAAAACAATTAAAAATATAAAAGGTTTATTCGAAGTGGTCTCCATTGGCTGCAATACAGTCCTTTAAACATTGAAGCCAGTTATCAATAGAAACACGCACTCTTTCCATGGAAAAATTCTTCACTGCCAATCGTATGGATTGTTTTAGGGACTCCAAATTATCATGACGTTTAGAGCAAGCCGTACTCTCTAAAACGCACCATAAATCAAAATCCAGCGGATTAAGATCGGGACTAGACGACGGCCAGTCTTCAGCTCTGATGAAGTCGGAAACGTTCGATTCCAACCAAGACTGCGTGAACCGAGCTTTGTGACCCGGCGCCGAGTCTTGCTGGAAGGACCATTCTTGCTTATTGAACATGGTGTTGTTAAGGGGCTTAACTACCTTTTCAAGAATGGAATCTTGATACACTTGTGCCGATGTTTTGATACCTTTTTCACAAAAGTATGGCTCAGTCACTCCTTCAAAGCTAACACCCCACCAAACCATCACTGAAGTCGTTTAATGCCCACGTTGCACTCTGTCGACTAATTGGGAAGCTTCCTTAGCTTTGAGCATATATACGGTCATTTTGTTTGTTAAAATGTTGCTCAATTGTAAAAAAAATCTCATCTGTAAACAAAAATTTTCTGTGACCTCCCTTTGCGTACCGCTTCAGTAGTTTTTTGGATTTTACCACCCTATTCTTTTTTAAATTATCAGTTAAGAAATGACCAGTACGTCTCTTATAGGCTGCAAGTCCTAAGTCATCTTATAAAATACGCGACATGGTTCTAGGTGCTATCTTCTTCTCCCGAGATAAAATCTTTTGCTTTCGGACAGGATTTCTTCGAATTCTTTCCCTTACTGCTTTGACTACCTTTTTCGTACGAACACTACGTGGACGGCCAGATCTTTTTCTGTCACAAACAGAGGAGCTCTCATTGTACCTATTAATAGCCCGGTACACAAACATTTTACTAATACCAAGGGTATGGAGAGTTTTAAAAATTGCACTTGGCTCCATACCTACTTTGTGTAATGCAATCGCCAAAATAAGATAAAAGCGAAAGTTATGTGTGTGTTTGTTAGTTCTTCACGCTCAAATGCCTGGGCCAATATTTATGATATTTGGTAAGTAGGTAGCCGATACTTTGGATTAACCCATAGGGTACTTTTTATCCCGAAAAGTACGCGCTTCCCGTAGGATTTCACCAAAAGTCTGATATAGATGGCGCTACTGTGCTTAAATAAATACACGCAAACGAAGTTGCGCCGGTTTCACTAGTATTAGTGTATATGTAATACAAGAATGTAAATGTATAACTTATGTATGCATAAAATTGTTTTGTATCACGTCTTACACGAATAGTTAAATAAGGGAAACTTGTAATTAGCTTTACTCATTGTTTTATGTACTAGATAAGAATATTTGTATATTACGCAGTTGGTTTTCTTAATAAAATAAAAATTAGTACTTCACTATATTAGTAGTAGTAGTGTCGTAAAATTGTTTGAATTCGTCAGGAATATAATGGTTTTTTTTTTGTATGTCATATTTTTTTTTGTATTTACTATACCTACTATTGGAGAACTATTTTAATAAATAATAATATTCTTATTCAGACAATATTACAATCCAATTAGTAACATCATAGCCAACTTAAAAAAATATGTTAGTTAAATAATAATAAAGCCGGTTTTGTGAAATTTATAAGCTCCGCCAATAAATGAAAGAATAATTTCACCTCCTCGCCCCAGGCGGGATTCGAAGCCACGTCCTCTCGATATCCGGCCGAGTGTTCTTACCACTTAGCTACCGGGAAGGTTAAGCCCTCAGATAAAATAATACAAGATCTAGAGCTCTGTTTACAAAGCAATCAACATATTTATTCCATTTAACCCTATACTTGGCAAGGGTTTTTATAGTGAATATTTATTGATATTTTTATAAATGTTGGATTTTTTAGGTCTAGAAAACATATCAAAAATCAGCCAAAGTCGAAAAACTATCAATGTGGACACAGCTTTACGTCAAGATCTTAATAAAAAAGTGAAGAAGCTGATAGGATCAGATGTACGCCGTGCTAATATGCGGACGATAGAGGCAGATTAGGAAAAATCGAGTGTCCAAAGTTGATTTTGAGTGAAAGTATGGTATTGTACTTCATTCAAGAGAGACAATCAAACCCTTTTGAAGAACTATAGCTGGCTCCAATGAAGCGTAATCAGGAAGTCCAATATTCGAGCAACTGGGGTTATATTTACCCCAAATATTAAAATTTAAAAGTAACCCTATGGTTTTGTTTTTAAAAAATACATAATTTCTTTATCTATAGGGTGATATTATAAAATCTGTATTTAAATACCATGGAAACAATAAAAAAATTGAATTTGATTGTTAAGCTGTATTTAGGTAAATACTAAATAAATAGCCCAGGGCTCTTTAGTTAAGTACAGTCACGAGCACGTTGAGCTTTACACTTGCTGCACAATTTTGGCTCTTATGACATAGAACTTAAGAATGGTACAAAGTTCGACATGTAAAGTCGTAGTTTAAGTAATAAAAGAGAGAATAAAAAACTTGTTTTTCTTTTTAGTATTTATTAAAAAATCCATTTACTACCTATTTGGTAGAATTTATAGTTCGACACATCACTTCAACAAACGGTCATACAAAATGCAACGATTTACCATTAGGGTACAGTCCAACAAGAAAATAGGCTTTCACGTTAAACTAATAAAATTCAATATCGTTCAAATAGCTTATTCTTGGTGGACGTAAGCCTTACAAATTATTCTATCATAATATGGCACGTAGGATTTTTGGCGTCAAGTACATAGTTCGAGTCAAATACAAAAACAAATGAATAGAAGCTTAATTTAAAAAATAGAATTACTTTTTTTAATGTAATGTTACATAGTGGTGTCATTTTATTTTATTTATTGGGCGCCTAAAAATTAAACCGTTTACAGCGCCACCTACCTTCTTGATTATCTATAATTTATAAATGAATCGCTGTATGTGTTGCTAAGAGAAAATCTCGAGAACAGCTGGACCGATTTCGCTATTCTTTTTTTAGAATATCCCTTGAAGTAATAGGATGGTTCTTACGGAGAGAAAAATTTAAAAATTCCTACAGGAAAGCGGGATAGACGCAAACGAAGTTGCTCGGGTTTCGCTAGTTAATTATAATAAATAAACTGACAACACTGTGTAAACTGCTTATAACTTAATTTGGTGAGGTCACACCTAATTTTATATTTTTCCAACATAATTATTTTACTTAAACTTTTAATACATTACTAATTATTATAATCCGAGCAACTACATAATGACGGTCTCACTCAAATTATGATTTTTATTTATAGTAGTTAGGCAACTAGCCATTCATAAAATGATTTTTGAAAGAAAAGTCGTGGGTTCGAATCCCACCTGGGGTGCAACTCTTCTTTCAACAATCACTCGCTCAAATGTTATTAAATAATATGCCTTTAAATGGGGTCAGTAATTATAGTTTTGAAATAATAATTAATCTTTAATATATTTATGTGGCATAATAGACACATAATTTGAACACAATAATAGAATTTTGAATATAATAAACAAGAAATTATCAGATGTAATTCTTCGAATGTTTTAACAAGCCGCGACGGGGGAAGACGCCGTACAACATCGAGTCACATCGAGTGTCGTGACGTGTTTCGTGCGTCAGCTTACCTTAGCCTAGCGCTTCAGCGCGCACTATAACACAATGAGGTATGACAAGCTAATTCAAACAAAATCGTTGAATTTCTCTGGAGATCTTGTATCAAGTATATAGGAGCGAAATATAAGTATGGTAATGAACTTATTACATAGTATTTTTGATAAATAAAAAATCATGTAAATCCTTTATTGTGTAAATTCTAAAGTGTTTAGAAAACTTTTTGGCACATTTGAGCAGACTGTGACTATATTCATGTGGAATTTCATAAATTTTTATGCGATATTTTAGAGTTTGGACAAAAGTTGTTAGGAGTTCGCGAATATTAGGTACACTAATTACTTCTTTGAACTTTTCTTTTACCTATAAATCATTAAGATGGCATTTTTATGTGAACTTTCTCTCGCGAAATTAACCGAAGTTAGTCACGAAGATTGAAAACGGAAAAGTAAAGAGTGCAGAATCCGTATTATAATAACGCACAAAAATAGTGGAACAACGGCAGTACTGCGACTAACCCCTATAAATGCTACGAGACCTATTTTAAAACAAACCTATATGAATTCGACGTTATATCACCATTCTACGAAACTAGGCACTTTTGTACAGAGCGTATGAAACGAAGCCGCTAATTGTGTGCTACGGACGAAAAGCAGTCCATTTCTCTATGGCATACGGTGCAATCTTCAATGACTTTCTTTCACACGTCGTTTTCATAAGCGATAAAGCAACGCGACTGACGTTTCTGCCGAAATTGTATGATGTAATAACAATATCTTTATAAAGGTTAGTCGACATCACAGAAGACCGAAGAGCTGGGAGCTACCTCGGACAAAGAATTAGTCTAGCTATTCAAAGGGGGAACGCTGCCAGTATCTTCGGAACCTTGCCTTTATTATATTTTTTAAGGTTTTTAGTTTTAAGTTCATTATAATTTGTTTATAATAATATGTTTAGTTTTAGAAGTAATGTAATATTTGATTCATATACATTCTTTCTTCTCATATCAGACTGTAATAAACGAGCAGTTATCTTTATTTTAAACTACGCCGAGTTTTACTATATTTGCAATCGCTTGCCTGTTATTCTTGCTCTAGCATGTGACATTAGTGATGGATAGAAAAGGATAGAACACTAAAATAATCCCGTTACAATGTACCATAATTTATATTGTAGGGACACAATGAACAAAGGGTTTGGTGTAATATTGAGTGGCCTACTCCGACGCAACTATTATGGATGCCACGCGGGCCAGTCGCCGCCGCGCCGCTAATATGTTAACGCGCTCCTTGATTATTAATGAATAAGGTGTCAAAGTTACTCGGAGTTTATCATTTATAACCCTCGTAGCTCAGTGGTTACATTGGCAGACGCGCGTTACCAAAACCCATTATAATTCGAACAACGGAACTATATTATAAAACCTTTAAATTATTCAATTATATTTAACTATTACAATATAGAAATACGGGTACACTGGCGACTAGTTAGAAATACGCCATAGCTGAATCTTTTGAAAGTATTAAAACTTTATTGGAACCATAGTAGGCCCGTCTGCATTACCATTCAAAGTGAAATTTTGTTGTGTAGTCGACAGTGAGAGCAACACTGAAACATCTTAAGGGGCTAACTACACTTCCGCTCCTTTCAGCTTACGTCCGTCAGCAGCGTACGCATCCGTACAAATTTGCGCATGTATACGCATTTCCATATAAAATCTTTGTTTTGCATAAAAAAACCTGTCTAGCATAAAAGTAGTTGGTTTATGTATTGGCACAGAATTCATAATAGTACTAACGTACAGAATGGCCACTCCCGCAGCATTCGCCCACAACGAGTGGGGTACTTGAAAGGCACGCTGGTCACGCGTTGCACGCACACATGCGCGCAGTGTGTGCAGACGTTCTTCTGTTCATGTAATAGTAGTAGGTGATTATAACGAGACGCTTGTATGGAGTGTCCATATATCCCCCTCCCCAATACCACACGTATTGGGGAGGGGGATATCCGCTTGTCATTTGGTGGCTACTATTTACCCAATGCCTTATAAACATTTAATATAAAAATCCTCCGTTCCTATCTAGCATACTTGCAACTAATCTAAGAATATCCGTTATAATGTTTTATAAAATTGTACCTGTTTGTTACATTATAGAAATCGTTAATGATTATTCATTCACAATATTTAGATCTAACAAGTTAAGTACTAACTGGGCATCAATACTGGCACTCTTAAACTAACATAATACAACATCATTAGAAATTATTATGTAATTTTAACATTAACTTAACAAATTAGGATTATTGTAGGCATTGTCCTGTGCGGGCAACGCGACGGTTGCACGATAGTCACATAATATGTTAGCGTTTTCGACACCTGCCTCTAATAAAGACAGTTAAAATCTAATATCAAATCTACGCATAAAATTAAAACGAGCGAGTTAGCGTTTGATATTGAGACTGTTTTTTTTACAAGAATTCACACCCATTTTAGCATACAAAATGAATGAGTGCTATGGCTGGTTTACCGTGCCGCTGATCGCACAGTCTTCATCGCCAACAGGTCCATATTATATGCAAAAAATGAACTCGATCGATATAATAGTCTCGATATAATAGTTTATTTCACGCGACATACACTTCAATAATACATAAATAAAACAATGTAGTATAATACCTAACAGATTATGTAAACATGTGTATACGACTCGTGTAAATGCTTTGGCACTATCATTGGAATACTGTATATTTGTGCGGAGCCCTAATAACAACAATTAAATTCAAACTACAATATATTAATACTAAAGTACGTAATGTAAAACTTAAACGCATTATTGAAATTATTTATATTATAGCATTACAACTATTTATATTAGTCGCTTAGGTATGTGTGCGCGATTTGATTTTTTGCAAGTACAGTAAACTAAAAAATATACTTAGCAAAATTCTTATGGAAGAAAACATTGGTAAAGATGGGGCATCTATCCAAACTTGACTATGCAGTGAGCATGTTTCATTAGCCGACTGTACCTACATAGAAAAATAACAACTAATTCTATTATCAACATTATCATAGTTTAAAATGGTGTGCGATTGCAGTCAATGTCTTACAACACTGACTTTTGTACTTTGAGATTGCAAACAAGAACCAAGCTATAATAGTTTCGGATATTTGCTATATTCCATATGTGTATGCAAAATGCATTCTACAATGTCAACTAAAATAGTTTAGCTCATTGTTTGTAATTAGTTTTTATGGCTTCTGTATTCATAATTCGTATTTCATCGCCATTAGACTTATTTTCGAGCAGACATGAGCGAGAGAGGTGAGCGGTGTGCAAGAAAGAAATCCACCAACAGAGTACCAAGTCACTATGAATACGAGAAAGGTGTTGTTCGAGTACCACGTAAGCACTACAGGGGGGGCGGGGGGGTCTTTGCATTACTTACTTTTGCTAACAAGGGGGAAGTGCGGGTAAATAAATGCCTTGTTTCATTTTTACAAGTGATTTAATGTGAACTCTATATTCATTTATTTTGAATTTTAAAAGCAGTTTAGTTGAATAAATATAGTGTGGTAATTATAATTTAAAGTATTAAAACTAAATTTATTCTGTAATTTAGTTGCAGGCGCCATGACAGTGACTTCAGTACAAGGACCCATCACAGGGCATTGTTATCCTTGTAGTTTTATTCGTATTAGTCTATGTAACAATTAAATAGATTAAACACTAATTATTGCAATTTAAGTAAATATTTAACTCTTGAGATTGTTAATATTTTAGACTGTAAATTATTTTTCTTTGTAAATTTAATTACTAAATTATGATTTAATGTTTGGCTTAGGCACTTTTTGGAGCAAACTCGAATGGCGTCGGCCGATTTTTCGAAAGAACTGTATATATTATAAATTGTAACTACTATTTATTTTGTATTATTTTTAGACGCTTAATATTAACAGAACTTTTCAAGAGCAAGTCTTTCAATTTTGGTGATGAACCCAAAGGTTAATTACTTACAAAGGTTACTTGACAAAGTAATACCATTTTTATTAGCTTTTAAAATAGAGCGGGAAAAAGAGAATTCCCGTATTTTTCACTGTACTAATGTCATATATTTTTGTTATTATATGATCCCAGCAATAAAAATTGTAAAGCAGGGATCTACAAAAAAAAAAAGATGTGTTTTACTTCTGTATCAAACCAAAAATGCGTAAAACCATAGCGCGATTTTCAAGCTAACAGGGCTGGCGAGTCCTGCTCGCCAGTTGTGTGATAGCACGAACCTAGCTTCGGTACCAGAGAGCGCGGTTCAATTCCCGCTCGGGGCCAACATTTATGTGATGGTTTGTGTGTTTGTTTCACAAGTCTGGTTTTCTATTGTATAAGTATATATTTACTATTTATGACTTTTATTTATAGTTGTTAGTTCATATTTTGAAATCGATTTTTGAAAGAAGCAGTTTAAAAAAGGAATGAGAAACTCCACCACCATTACTAACCTTCCCGGTAGCTCAGTGGTTAGAGCGCTCGGCCGGATATCGAGGGGTCGTGGGTTCGAATCCCACCTCGGGGGGCTGACTGAAATTTTTCTTTCAAAATATTTACTATATCCGTTGTCTGGTATTCATGACACAACGTAGGTTGAGCCTCGCTTACTTTTAGGATCAGATGGCAGCGAAGGTACCTCATACAAACTACACAATTTCGAACAAAGTCAATTTTAAGAGAGCAAATGCCAAGTTTCTTGCCACAAAAGTGTGACGATTCGAAAGCGTACCTGATGGGAAGCTAACGGATGCGTGGCCCGCTACCAGGCAGATGGGCATAAGGACAGAGGCATGGAACAACAGCTGAAAAGTAAATCGGTGGTCCACTGCTCACTGCTCAGCTATCTCATACATTCGTCGATAAGCCTTAACATAATGCTAAATACAAAACTAATAGTCAAGCATCAAAACAAATCTTAATTACATTTTGCACCATCAAATTGATTTTCAAATAGTATATTAATAGTTACTTAGATGACGCTTGTACTTCTCCGTACTTAATAAAAAATACTATATACTAATTTATGATAAGCGCCGTGAACTCTGAACGCTCCTTAACGATCCTACTCCAAATTGATACAAAAAATCCGTTACTTTCGACATGAGAGGACAAACATTCGCATTTGTAATATTATGGTATGGATGGTTTTTGAGTCGAGGCGATGTCCAAGCTATCCTAAACTTAAATACATTGTACACGATTATAAGGAACAATGTTAAATCATATTGCTTTAATGATTAGAAAGTGCGGAATATTGCTTTTATGGCGGTGCAACCCGGGGTGACAGATGAACAGACACACACTAAAGCGGAGAAGGCGGCTCAGGTAAAGATTGCTCGAATAACCGCGTGGATTTAGTATAACCCTCATATTATTTAAACAAGAAATTTAGAAAATGTAATCAAAATGTTCCAAAGAGCAAATGTCTTAGATTCAGTTCAGACTTTAGTTGAGGGGCACCGCCTTAAATGCTAGTTTTAGTTAAATTTTCATATTGATTTCTATCTAAATCTATATAATATTGGTGGTCAAGTAAGTATTATTTGTATATGTGGGTCAAGTAAGTATTGTAAACATGGAGATTCTATTTCAATCCTTACAAATGGTAAAGGCAATGTCCACTTGACGGGTGACCTGGACCCTGAATTTGAAGAGGAGGACGAGGAAGACGATGAGGAGAAGGAGCAAGCGCCACCCACAACACGTTAAGAAAAAAGCGTGTCCGCCTAATAATAGCTCAGATTCTGACCTGTGACAAGCTCCAAAAGTTCTCAGACGGCGAAGACATTGAAAATGAGGGATGCTTCAAGGTCAACACAAGTGCTGAACCTAGCGATAGCGAAGAGGAAGATTCTTATGAAGAGGAAGCAGAAGAAAGAAATAATATATTGGCATTGTCATCTACAGGTCCATTAAAAAGCGGTAAATAAATGATTGTATTTATTTTCGGTACACTTGGCCAAAAATACACAATACTTAATCATTTCAATAAATTCGCTAAAGGATACATTTTAAATTTTATTCTTTGATATAAAAACGAACAGTTGTCATGCAAATTATTATCCGTTTACAACTGGGCGCCGGCAACGACGCGCTCCTAATTATTGTTCACATACAAAAATACTGACATTGTTCTTTTATATAAGTTCATAAGTTGTAATTTGAAAGTGATTGTTATATTAAATCCTGAATGATTTATTAATCATAAGTCTTGAAGAACTTACATTTCTGTGATTTCCCATTAAGTCATTATACCAACCCATTAGCATCCCACTGCAGCCATACGACTGCTATTTCAATCGAATGGGATTAGACCGTTCTCTGCCACGCTGCTGTTGTTAATTGCGGAATACTGATTCCGAACAATTTTAATTCTCACGGACACTTAGAAACAATCCATGCAACACAAATCCATTTAAAAAAGATCATACTACTCAAACTAAGGGCTACAAATTATAAGTGTCTTAAAAACACGATAAATAGATTATATACTAGAAATATTACAGAAACTTACATCAAGTTGCAACATAACATTACAATGTTAGAAAGTTCTGGTTGTGTATAGAAGGAAATAACGAGTGGCGCTTATTTTTTACTAGTACTAGATATATTATACAATGTACCCCCCCCCCCCCCCCTAAACGAAATAAGCAGCTGTACATACATAAATTCATGTATAAAATTGAAGCTAAGTTTTATACTAATATTTATTATAATGTAAATAAAGATATTTTATTATCGTTTTCGTTGTTTTAGGTTAATTATAATCTACATTGCTAATTATTATACCTAGTAATATAAAGGAAAATGCCAGATCACCCAGGTCCAGGATTCGAATCCCGGTCGGGCCATGATGAAAAACTTACTTTTTCACCTCACAAGCTCGGAAAGAATCTGTTTGTCGAAATCTGAGCGCAAAAGTGCATTTTGTGCCCTAGCGGGGAAAGAATTTTTAAAATTCGAACCTTTTGTTTTGAGTCCTTTGAAAATGCATTAATACATATTTCATGCCAGTGCGCCTTATTTTTAGTATAATCGAACTGGCCAGCAAGACACCGCATGAAAAAAAAAAACACTTATTTAATATATTATTTGCGTTTTTCTTGCACCTAGCATTTTCCTGGCCGTAGTGAGGTGAAAAGTTGTGTGTTTCGCTCGGCAGCAAAGTTATTCTGCGTCTCGTACCTTTGAAACCCTCGCTACGCTCAATATAAGTACTCGCGCCAGAAAACAACTTTGAAGCCTTGCATAACAAATAACTATTGCCGATTGGCTTGGCTCTTGGATGTTTATCTATATTATGTATTTCTTATAAAATGTAATATCACATAACACAAGTTTCGAACTTACTTTGGGGCTAGCTCAATCTATGTGATTTGTCCCTATACGAAAATGTATTTTTAATGTGTATAAAGTTTAGTAAACAAAAACACTGGAAAAAAGAGACCAAGCTTTATATCGACTTGCAGAATTAACTTGTAGACTAATTTATAAATTATTCTTCGACACTGGCTATCACTATTGGTTTATTTAACGAAATTATTGTTTTTAATTTGAATTACTATATCTATGTCACTATTACCTACATTTAAAAAATATTATTACCAAAATGTCGCGTAAAAATACTTAAATGTTCTTAAATCTAAAAAGTGTGATTCCTGCTAATAGTGAAATTTTCTTAAATTGTATAATTAGCTTTCATGATGGTATTTATGTATAACTGAAGTATAGCAAAGAGATCGTTTTATTGTTGTTATTTCTGTCTGTCAAATGATCGAAAGGATTTACTGCATATTAATTATTTAATTTAAGTTAATTTCGACGCATTTGTTATAATAATAAAATATAAAAAAACATTTGTTTTCTTCACAAAGGCAGCAATTTTACATGGATATATTATAACTTTTTCGGTATCAATAATTTTCTGCACATTTTATGTTGAATAGCATTCACCCCCTCTTTTATTTTGTGAGTTAGCTATTGAGCCGTGAGACCACGAAAACGGGTCTACGGACTGCCGTCATTTCCCGCGACCCGTCACCCATGTGGCGGAAGAGCAGAGTGGCAGAGTACGCACTTATCCACTTCGATTGAAGGGAGACCCAAATCCCTGCAGTGGGATGATTATGGGTTGATATGATGGTTTAAAGTTTCGAGTATCGCCCGGAAGGCAAACAAATATACCTACTTGTAGTTCATTTCGACGAGCATGCGTGTCACCTGATGTTAAGTGATCACCTTGACCCATGTAGCACAGTGACACCGGGGGAGTCCCTGAGCCGCTGCCGGCCTTTTAAGTGCATGTATGCTCGCTTCTTGAGTTCCAAAGTCATAGTGGAATGATGACTTGGAAGCGTATGATCATGAATCATATTCGTTACAGTCATTAATCTTCTGTTGTGTTTCGGTTCAGGTATTACCAGAGTACTGGCCCTCAATATTACAAGTACTAACTATAATAATATAACAATCACTTCTTTTGGCACAGAAAAGTAACATTGCTATTTATGCGGACAGAAATTTGAGAAATTGTAAGAAAATTTTACGTTAGAACTATAGGTACATCTATCAATCTGGAGCCAGGGTGAAGGTAACTAGTCTGTATATGAGATAAATATTTACTTAATTCCTCTAAAATACCTGTGTCAATTTGGCTATTGTTAAATGGAGGATGCAACGAGGGATGGTTGATTAGAGTGTTATTTCACAGTTGGTGCATTTCACCTTGTAATTGCTGAGTAGGAAAGGCGTAGGAACGAAGTCGACGCCGCGGCGCGGGCGCAGGCGGCGGCGCAGGGTCACTGCAAACAGAAATAATGGCACATGAATAAATAGCGGCGAGTTGCACAAATCTATTTGAAAAATGCAAAGTTAATGACACATTATTATTTTAAGAGAGGTAGGGCACAGCGGATAATCCGCTCAAATCGGAGCAGCCCGTCTGGGGAAGGACCTTCACCTTACATCGTATCGTAGCCAAATAGCATTGGTCTCGGCCATGTTGTGTTCCTACGGTGAGTAAAGTCTCCAGAGCTATGTCCAGCAGTGGACTTCTTGTGGCTGAGATGATGATCATGCATGATATGTATAAGACAAGAATATCAGGAGCTCGACGGCTTCGCTGTGTGACCTGGGCTTGTGTTTTGGGTACCAGACAACGCACACACTCCTTACCCGCTCTGGCCCCCCTGGGCAGCGTATATGTGTCCGTGGGTCAGACCCAGTACTGGTTCCTTCGCAGCATGGGGTTGGCGGGCGCGGCGCCAGGACGCACCTGGTACGCCGACTCGCTCGCCTCGTAACTGCTCCAGTCCTCCGCCTGCAATTATTATTCATAAAAATATATATAGTGTTAGGAAGAAGACGTCGGAACGAGCCAATGATGGCAACACCGAGCCTATATAAGACGCAGCACCGACGAGATCAGCCCACTTCTTCACTTCACTTCTCTTTTACCGCCACTTTATATTTGACTGTTATACGCGCCATAACGCTGTCCAGATCTTTTGATATTTGCTCGTTTCTACCTTCGGTTTATTGTAACTGTTTTTCTAAATTGATTTGTTTCTGTAAAATTGTGTATTTCAGCTAATAAAGTTTGTTTTTAAAACTTCTGATTTCGAATAATAGTTACTCTAAATTAATTAGTACACCTTTTATACTTCTTATATTTCCTTTTTATAAAAAAGAAACACTGTCATTCTATCAAAAAAAGCATATATTATGGCATCTCGACAACCGCAATTTAAGTTGAATATATGTACAGTCACATTGAATATATTTCCAAAGAATATAGGGAGATGATAAATAGAATAGGAATTTCGAAAAAAATTGTATGTGGATGTATGTTTGTACACGCTAATTTCTGAAACTACAAGAAGGATTTGAATAAATCATTTTTTCGTACATATAGGGTATGTTTCATTCAATTCGGTTAAGCAGAAACAAAAATACAGCTTGACCTCTCCGTGGCCTCCATGCCTGGGATGCCCATATGGCCTGGAACTCAGCCTATGTGTACCTTGTCTGCCCACTCTGTTGAGATTGATAGCACATTCCAGTACCAGTTTTGAGTCGAAGTTAAAATACTTATTAATGTTATCATTATACTATAAATTTTGTTCGTTCGACTGCGTAGTAGGTAAATACAAGCTAAATGATGATAATAATAATGAAGAGTAATGTTTACGTATCTTCCAGGCTTGTATAACTATCCAGGTTAATGTTTCGTAAGCTAATTTGACTTTTTTGTCATGAGCTAGTTTGTCAGAAATGTTTCGCCTCATGTTAAATTAACCAAAGTCTATTTATTAAAAGAAAAAAATATGCAAATTACATATAGTTAGAAAGGGCATGAACTAAAGCTGTTTTAATAGAATTAGAATGTGCTGTACACCATTTAGTTTTTTTTACAGCGTTCAAAGTGAAACGTTCGGCGCGTGGTTTTCGTCACTATGATATTTGAGGGCTCATATTTTTTTTCTAGTAACTCTAACCGACAAATATCAATATCTTTATCTGCATACGGTTAATATAAGAATAAAACAGCTGACTAGTACTTCAAGTTCAGGAAGGAAGTTTGGTGAAAATTTATAAATAATCATTTAAAAAAATATATATAGATCCTAGGTCAAATTTTTTTAGGTCAGCAAATAGCAGACCTTTTTGTTTCTGTCCTTTCTGTCATTATTCCATGTTCAATTCTGTACCAAATACCCTGTGTGTAATATTTTTGTACAACTAAGATTAAAAAATCTATACATATATATAAAATTCAATGTCCGACTGACTTAACTATATATCAACGCACAGCCCTAACCGCTGGGTCTAGATATTCCAAATTTGTAATGTATGTTCCTTACGACGTCTAGGGGTGTACTAAGAAATAATTTTCAAATTTCCCACGGGAAAGCGAGATATACGCAAACGAAGTTGCGAGTATTATACTAGTTGTTAATCTATATATATAAAAGAAAGTCGTGTTTGTTACAACACTTATAACTCGAGAACGGCTGGACCGATTGCCATGGTTTTTGATTTGTTGGATTTGTTTCCGTCCCGAATAGCAGAATACATCTTAAAAACAATGAAATCTCGATTAGGGGTAGGGTAGGGGTAGGGTAGGGTAGGGGTGGGGTAGGGGTAGGGTAAGGGTAGGGTAGGGTAGGGGTGGGGTAGGGTATGGGGTAGGGTAGGGTAGGGGTAGGGTAGGGGTGGAGTAGGGTAGGGTAGGGTAGGGGTAGGGGTAGGGTAGGGGTAGGGTAGGGTAGTGCCTCTAAGGCGGAACAAAGTTTGCCGGGTCAGCTAGTAAACTTATAAAAGTTTTACTCACGTCCGTGTGATCATCCGCGCCGTACGGGTACCTCGCGTTCAGGTCGGGCATCCCGGCGTCGGGCAGCGCGGTGACCTTGCACGCCACGCTGCCGGCTGAGGGCAGCGGCGTGCTGGCGCCAGTATGGACGCTCTGCTCGGACGACACGTAGCTGGAAGTGGCGGCAAACAAATGTTGTTAATCTATACTTAGGTAATATTATAAAGAGGAGAGGAAAGATTTCCATTTGTGTGTGTTTGTGTGTTTGTTTGTGTGTGTGTGTGTGTTTGTAACGAATAAACTCAAAATCTACTGGACCGATTTCAAAAATTCTTTCAGCGTTGGGAAGGTACATTATCCAGGCTATATTTTTTTTTATTATTAGGGATCCTTAGTAAAACCCGCGCGAAACCGGATCCGATCCGATCCGATCCGCTAATAATAAATATTCTTGGACAAGTCACACAATGGTTTGATTTAATCCCCCTAAAGCTCCAATAATAACATTAAAAATTAAAATGAATATAATAATTTTTTTATTAAAATAGTATGATAGCAAAATTGCCATCTAGTTCCAAACTAAGCTAAGCTATGGATACTAGATTGTTGATAAATAAATACTTTTTTCTTGTAAATAAATACTTATTATACATAGAAAACAAACCAAACCAAAACAGATACATTCATGCACACAACTGTTTGCCTTGCGCAGGATTCGAACCCGCGGCCCTTAGGACGAAGTGGCCATTGTAAGCCACTCGACTACCGGGCCTGCATAAAATTACGCGGGGAACACTGCGGGCAGTAATATGTAAAACATGACAAGGAAGGAAACGTGCCTGCGAAGCCCTACTCGCTGAAAACATGTTCATCTCATAAGAAAACAGGAAACAATGAGATCCTTTGTAAACAAAGCTAAAAATACTTTCAGGATAGACCATTTTACACATACCAAAAAAGCATACGGCCCGCCTGATGGTAAGCATCACCGTAGCCTATAGACGCTTGCAACACCAAATATCAGTCACGCGTCGCCAACCAAATTTAGTTAACATACCTTACTAAATTGATTTTATAGCTACTGTGAAATTTGGTTTTGTTAATCTCGCAAATATATAGGTTTTTTAATAACTGTCAAGTGAATGTGACGATCTACAATGCCAGATTCAATTCTCGACCGAGAAATATTTACGTGTATATATGAGAAATAAGAACAAAGTTTATAATGCGATTTATGTAAGCAGCGTTATAAGACTTTGTATTTACATCTATACTAATATTATAAAGAGGAAAGATTTGATTGTTTGTTTGCTTTGATTAGGCTCCGAAACTACTGGACCGATTTCAAAAATTATTTCACCAGTAGAAAGCTACATTATCAGGGAGTGACATAGGCTATAGCTTTTCCCGAAATTTAATGTAGTTCCCACGGGAACGTGTCCGGATAATATCAATATAAAAAAATTCGAGTAAATCTTTTCACGCAATATTTAGAAAAATTTAATCATATTTATAAACTCTTTGATGAATGTTTGTAAATATGGAAGGGAAAATAAAGATATAAGGAAAGAAGAATCTTGGCTAAGGAGTATACCAGGACATCGCGGTTGTGCTCCGTCGAACGAAGAACAAAGAGGACACAGCTGCTCGCAAACCTTCATTAGTTGAAAAGGCATCACAAAAAGAAGTATACACTGTAATACTATGTAGCTATTTAAAAAAAAAACATGTTTATTTACAGAACAATAAAAAATATGGCATGCTCTATGTATTATAAATATTTTCCCGAGATAAATGCAGTCGTTTAGAAGATTAATCAAAGCTTAAAGAAAAAAACTGTTGTTTTGGCATTTGACATTACAGACAGACACGACATACATATAACATTACTCATTGATACTCTGCATAGGTTTACTTTGGCTTATATAAAATTTCACTACAATGAAGAGGGGACTCTTTTACTACAGGTTTACTATTAACTTAACAAAAGAGCTCCCAACCCTTGTAAAAAAAACACTTTCAGTTATAATAAAGATTTTTTTTTTTTTTTTTTTAATACAAAGTATAGACATAGTACCGTTTGATGGGCGGCGTGGCCTGCGTGGGAGACGGCATGAGATGGTCTGGGGGCCTCGGCAGGGGGATCGGGGCCACTGCACCCTGGCTCTGCCCGTGGATCTTCACCAACGCGTTCTGTTCCCGCATGATGTACCGGCGACACTTCAGTAGCCCGAATATCACCACTATCGCTAATACCGTGCCCGACAGCGCCATCAATATCATCATGTAGTACGACGCTGCTTCGCCGTTGGCAACCTGACATTAAAATTTAAAAATATGTAATATTTGTTGATATTATCGACAATGAATTTTAAATTGTTTTATAAACTGTGAGCCCAAATTATGGCGTGTATAATGTTACATACAATTTGTACAATAACGTTATGTACATAAACACTAAATAGTAAACTCACCGGCACGCCTTCGTGGCTCTCCGGATCGTTGGGCCCGGGCAGGTTCTTCTTCGGCCTGTTCCCGATGAGTACCCTGACGTCACCCGCAGCGGGTTGGAATATCGTCGCTGCTAAAAGAAACCTGAAGCTGTCCTCCACCCCGTTCAACTCGTACGCCTTCTTCTTCGCTACGAAGTATATCACACCGGCCTTGATGTCCTCGTGAGTGAAGTAGGCCACCTCGCGTTCCCTGGCACTTGTCTTTTCGCCTGAACTCCGAATAATCTTCTTTATTATGCCGTATCTCGGTTTCCTCAGTATCGTGTACACCGGGTCGCTTGCCGTCAACTTGGCCAGGCCCGTGGCATCCATGATATTCAATGTCAACTTGGCCTTCTCCCCCTCCACCCTCAAATCCCCCAGAGGCTTCATCAGAGGCTGCACTGTCACCCCTATAGTGAACGGCGGCGTCGAATTACTATTATGAACGTACGCTATCAAACTAAAACTATCGTTGGCAGTCGTCATGTCATTTTGCATGTATATAACCACTTTATCAACTAAATCTTTATGCGAAAAATAAGTCACTGGATTCCGTCCAACATATATCATGCCGTGCAGCGGTTGTCGGGTGATATTGTACCACACCTTGTGCATTGCCGCGTTTGTATCGACGTAAATCTGGTCGGGCGTCACTGTGGCGACGTTGGAGCCCTGCTGCAAACTTATCGGTCGCATTGACGTGGCGTTCAGTATAACGGCCACCACATCTATAGTAAAAACAGTGTATGTGGGCTTAAACTGTCCGTCCCAAACTCTGAAGTAGAACGTGGCCGTTTGCAAGATGCCCGAGTGCTCGTAAATAACTCTCCCGTTGTTCACGTCTTCCTGTGAGAACTTGTTTATGCTCTGCGCCTCGTCCACAGTCTGGTTTTTGTCGAGCATCACAATCCTGCCCTGCGTGGGGCCGCTTATGATGTCGTACAGTATCCCGGACGGGCTCGTATCCGCGTCTTCGGTTAACAAATCTTTCCTTGTGATGGTGTAGTTCTCTCCTTGAACTACTTGTATCTGTGGGGTGTCAGTTAGAAGTCTAAAGGGCTGGTCGTTCACTGGAATAATATGTATTGGTATAGTAACATTGCATAGTAACACATAATCAGGTAATAGGTATAAGGCCATGTCAATTTTGTCTTGTGTTGTGTCTGAGTCGTCGTGTTCGTAATTAACAACGCCCCCCTCGAGTTGCGATTGGGTCAGCGACGTCAACGAAGGCTGCAGCTCTCCGTGCGAGGGTCTGGACCACTGCGCCTCTATCTGAGGCTGCCTCAGCCCCGCTTGGGTCTCCAAATACGCGATCACATTAGTAACGTTGATCTTTACGGGTATCTTATCTCCCTCCTGCACCTTTATCTGGGGTATGTGAACATACCTCGCCAGTCCACCGGTGGACACAGAAATCTCGATATTAAACATTTGGTCATTTATAGGTTTAGCTAAAGGCGCCTCTACGGTGAATATGAACGAATCGTTGGTGTAAATATCCGAGAAGGGATGCGTGTGTTCGTAGTATACCGCTGTGTTGTTAACGTCTTGCTGTGTGAACTGCTTTATCGTCTTGTGGTGATTTCCATTCAACATCACTAGTCTGCCGAGTGTCGGGGCTCTGTCCACTTTGTATATTATAGTTCTGGTGGAGTCGGTGCATTTTGACATTAACAAGTAATTGTTTAGAGGCTCTCTCATCAAAGGAAAGACTCGAAGGTTTTGTTTTCTAACCAACTTGAGAGACACGGATTTGGTAGTGATAAGAAAGGTTATTTTCGACAGTTCGTGCAAACCGTCCGTCACGTCGAATATCATCTTGCCTTTTGTGCCATCTGGAATGAAATTTAATTGTTTTTCAACTATGGAGCATTAATTTTATAACTATTATATTATATTATATTATATTTTTTACTATAAATTTTGAATATTTACGGAGTAGGCACAAACTTTCTGTGTGCGTACGCATCGCTAGTTTTCTATGGAAAGCTGGATAAATGTAGTTAGTCCTATAAGATTAAGGAAATGAAAAAAGATAAAAATAACATTTGTTTTTAATTTATACTATTTTTTATAAGTGCTATTTACATTGAATTGTACAGTCGATACAAAGGAAAGCTTTACACTTCCAATTAAATTTTGGCGATATTGATAATATTCATTATGAAAAGTTTGACGTATATTTGGCTGGGTATAAATAAATAAATTGTGCCAATGTAAGCTAAGCTGCACCTACTTGTGTTATGAATACCAGACAACGCGTATAGTATTGTAATATTTTTACACAGTATAAAATGAAATCGCTTCCCGCTGTCTGTCTGTCTGTCTGTCTGTCTATCTCTGTAAATCTTTAAAACTACGCAACTGATTTTAATGCGGTTTTTTAAATAGATAAGAGTGATTTAAAGGATGATTTTTAGGTGTAATACATTCCGAAATTCCCACGGGAAAGCGGGATATTCGGAAACGAAGCTGCGCAGGTTTGGCTAGTACAAACTTATAAATTCCAAAATATAGAAATGTAGAATATTAATTTAGTGTATGCTTCGATCATATACAACATGGATAATGCGTGGCAATAGCGTACGTGGCACACTTCAAACTCCGCTAAAAACCATGGAAGTAATAAGTACTAACGCTAGTACTTATTACTTCCATGGCTAAAACGCACCCGTAGCGGACTTTGTATTTTTGTGACGCGTGATCTATCACTGACTATTTGTTTTACATTACTGCTTAATGACTGAAGACATTTAAGGGACTGAGGTGTCAGCGGCAATGTAATAGACAGAGCCAGTCGAAGCACAATAAGGTGAATTTCAATACGTGTACCAAGTTTAAGCTTTGTTATTGTATGACGTGCTGTATCCACTGTTGTATATGATCGAAGAGTGTATGTGATACTCACTTTTGTGCACGAACAACACTTGCCCCCTGTCGATGTCTGCCTGAGTGAAGTGATCGACAGCGGTGTCGGCGTCCCCCTTCAGCGCGATATACCCGGACACTATGTCCACCACCCTTATAGTCACATTTTCCAACGCCGTATCTATATCGTTGACATCTGAAATTACAATTTATAGGTCCATTACAAACGTAATTTAACCTTTTGAACCTTAACTCTGCAGCGTAAGCATGGGGGTCTATTTGGGAATCACCAGAATATTTAAACTGCTCATTTTATGTGTACTACAATAAATATAAATAATAAACATTCTTGTACGAATCACTCAACGCCATCTTGTCCCAAACTAAGCAACTAAGCTTGTACATACTATGGGTACTATGGTATGGGTCCTTCAACCATCCAATTCTGCTTCTTTGGGAAGCATGTTAAAATCACTTTTGATGATGAAAAATCACATCAATCTTTCAATTCATTAATCATTTTACCCTTATTTTACCATAGTATTTTTCATTGGCCATAATTACACAAAAAATCATTGCCGATAAAAAATCACATGTGATTAAAAAAAACATTTGATCATATGATTATGATTCATAAATAGTAATCATTTCCATGTCTAAAGCCGCGTCCATAGCGCGTGTTTTGCCCTACACCAGTGTTTCTCATTTGCCGGGTTGCGACCCGGCACCGGGCCATCAAAATAAAAAACCGGGTCGCAATTTTCCCGCCTTGTTTTAAAAATAATACAATAGTAAAATATAGAAACCGACTTGTAGTGGAATCAGACCTTAGGATAAAGCTTTTCATAATTCGCACTAAAATTTTGTGACTAAATAGGCGATACCAAAATTATGTAGTATTAATAAAACATGTTTCCTATTTACCTAATAGAACCAGCTTGGGTTTAAAAGTATTAGGTGGGTCACGGAAGGGCCAGTGTGAAAATTACCGGGCCGTGCGTGGCAGAACAAAGTTTGGGAAACACTGCCCTACACAAACAACAAAAACACGAATCATTCAACAAAATCGTATCTATCTATAGTAATACCACATGACATTGCCTAAAACAAATTATGAAAATTCAATAAATGAGACAATTGAAAAAATATATTATTACCTGGAGAGAAACGACTTAAGACTAACTATTTCCAATTTTGTAATTACCAAGCTCAAAGCAGCAAACTAAATATT
Organism: Endotricha flammealis; assembly: GCA_905163395.2. Classification (NCBI taxonomy): domain Eukaryota; kingdom Metazoa; phylum Arthropoda; class Insecta; order Lepidoptera; family Pyralidae; genus Endotricha; species Endotricha flammealis. The sequence goes on from LR990852.1 coordinate 22,364,545, forward strand.
CATTGCCAGAATCAAATTATTCATGAAACGGAACTAACAAAATTTTTGGGTATAACCACAGACAAACATTGTAACTGGAAAACACATGTAAAAAATGTTTGTGCGAAATTTAAAAAATCGTTTATGTACCGTCCACCACGTAGTTTACGTGGGAGGATAATACACTTGAAGTATAGTAGTTTCGTAGTTGAATTAAACACAATGTGGCAGAAAAACTTGTATTGTCTCTCAGTATGTTATAGCTACTGTTCATATAATATATAGTGTTTACTTATTTTATACCTAAATAATTGGTCGCTGCAGTGTGCGCGAAATAAAATGCTAGCTAATCACAATGTTACGGTTGAGACCGTACAGTTTATGTGTTAAAACGTCTTAGGTGTACAGCAGGCATTAAATCTGCGCTGACTGCGTATCACGGCTATGTCGCGTCTGTACTTAGATATGGTTTGTTGGTATGGGGGAATTCTGTAGATGTACATAAGGCCTTCATAAGTCAGAAAAAGTGCATAAGGGCAATAGCTGGTGTGGGACCCTTAGAATCATGCAGGCCTTTATTAAAAAAATATAATCTTCTGACACTAACTGGATTATATATACACCAATGTTGCTGTTTCGTGAAATTGTACCCGGATTATTTTGTAGTCAAACCTACAAACCCGAGACTTAGACCCAGGGATCCTACGATATTACTAAAGCCAATGTGCAAGGGTACGGTACTGGACAGTAATTGTTACTTCATGATGATAAAAATTTATAATACACAGCCAGTTGAGATGAAAATGCTTAATTTTAGAATTTTTAAACACAAATTATTTAAATGGCTTAAGTGTTTTTATTATATTAATGAATTTTTATCTTTAAAATATTAGACATTTCAAAATTATTTATTAATGTAATGTAAAATTCGTATCAATTTAAACATATTTTTTCTGTCATTTTTTATTTTTATTGTATAATTTTAACACTTTCAATTTTTGCATGCCTAGCACATATGTAGACGGGAAACAAAATATTCATTATCTCTTTTAATGTAATGCGTGTGTGTTCATAGCAAATAAAGAATTCCATTATATAGACTCACACAACTCGTTCCTTGTGAATGTGAAGGTGCCGCCTTCCCAGACGCATAGGCCGGTGTTGGCGGCCACTATCGGCGTCTCGTCGTTCACCGGTACTATGTTGACTCGTACTACAAACGGCTCACTCTCCTTGCCGAGCTCAGTCACAGCGACAAGCCTGAAGGAGTCGACCGCCTCCTCCGAGCCGTCGTTCACGTACTGCAAAACAAATAGACTCGTAGGTAAAAAATAAACCACCATGTTACGTGAAAAAAAAAATGTTACAGAGCTACAAAGCTATTTATGAACGTGGCCGAAATTGGAACTACAACTCCCGTTCATATTGTATGTCACTTTTTGACAGTTCGCCTTTGACAAAATTTATGAAAATATGCCACAGTAACGCCCTCGCACAACTATCACTCACGTTAATAAATATCATTGTAGCACTGTAAATGACTATTTTGTTTGTTTCCGAAATGTCGTACTTGTGAACCCAGCGCAACTTTATTTGCGTGTTTCCCGTGGGAATTTCGGGAAATCCTTTCTTATCGGATGCCTACGTCATACCAAGAAGACACCCTCCAAGTTTGAGGTCTCTACGATCAGCGGTTTCGGCTGTGCGTTGATTCTCAGTCAGTCATTCAAGGCAAAGCATTTTATATATATAGATATTATAAATGAGAAAGTGAGTTTGTTTGTTTGTTATTCCTTCACGGCTTGACTAAGCAGCCGATCATTATGAAAATTTGTATAATACACACAATTCATAATATTGTCAGGGGTACAGAGCCCAACATAGGGTACTTTTTATCCTGTGAAAGGTAGTGGCGAGTGTACTGAATTGCGAGCAAGTAAACTTGCCCGCTACAACGTGCATTCAAATCACGCCACCCTACGTCATCGATCGTACGATGCACCGGTCCGTGCGCCATCTTCGGCGCGCGCGCTGCTACCTGCGCCTACGCCCCGCGCACTACTGATAAGCGAGTGCGCCTATTATTTGACAGGCACGACGGTCAAGAGCGAGTGGAAATTATTATTCAATATTTTATTTATTTATTTATCGAAGGAAACTGCACACTAGGTTCACCTACCACTTCAATATGTCATTCCAATGGGAAAATATTTTTTTCTACTATATGTGACGCTGCAATGGAGAAGAAAAGCAGTTTTAGTTTTATATGCCAAAAAATTGTACAAAAAATTACGAGAATAACTGTGTTTTTATTATTTTTCTATCTTCAAAACTGACCGAGATATTTAAGTGCAAAGTTACCATTTTCGGTCGAGCCGCTGAGCGAGCGCGATATCGTTGATGACGTCACTAGGACCATATCCGCGCGAGCGACTCAGGGATTCCAAGCATTTACCCGAATGTGCCTGTCGCGCGCGGAACTACTGTGTTAATTTTATATAAGAAACAATAAAAACATCATGAGTTCATCAATTAAATATTGTATTGTGCCCCAGTGTAAAAATACGGCCACAAAAACACCCGAAAAGTGGTTTTTTTTCGTGCCTAAGAATCCTAAAATTAGAAAAAAATATATAATGCCGTCGCATTTATCCATCTTCTCGTCAGAAGAGCACATCCATTGGGACTACAAACGTCAGCATATTGTTGTGTTGTAAGGATCATTCATTTTCTATTCTATAATATATTCTATTCTAATGAGTCCAGGTTATAAACAATACAAAACACAGAATGAAGTATAGTTTTTACACTGAGTTAGGTTTATTTATAACAGCTGTTTACACTTGATTTAATATTACGAAAGTAGGTACCTAGGTATAAAAAATGTAAAAACGCGGGGAACGGGGTAGACTCGGTGGCTAGCAGGGTGGTAGCAGGCGCTAGTTGACGATCTATTGTATTGTATGTATGAAATCGAAATCATTTCCAAATAATCTCGATATAAGCCGTGATTATAGTACGCGCACAAGTGCTAGACCTAGTCACCTACTAGCACATGCGCGCGGACTATACATATACCTCGCATATTAAGTAGAAATGATATTTTACTAGCTGTTACCCGCGGCTTCGTCCGCGTGGTCAAGGCAAAATGCCAATAAGTTTTCCATGGGAATTCATCCCGTGGGAAAAAAGTAGCCCATGTCACTCTCCACTTCTACAGACCTTAAACTATCCCCAAAAAAATTTCTTACTTTCGACGTGAAAGACGGACAAACAAACAAACAAACAAACACACTTCACATTTTATAATATTAGTATGATAGGTACCTAAGTACCTACCTACCTACCTTTTCATTTCAACTCCGCGAATTTTAGCTGCATCAAAATCTTTATTTCTTATAAAATATTCTGCCACCATCATATCGTGGACTATGGGAAGGTTGTCGGATTGGCCTTTTTGAAATCCTTCTTCCATTTTAGTTCAAACAATAATATACAAAATACACTACATAATTAATCAGCATTATTTAAAATCAATAAAAAACACCAGAGCGCACTAGAGCAAGCAACTTTTACCCGCGAAAATGTACTACGGACGTATGAGCCGGGCGCCCCCGACGCGCCGTATGGATGCGATGACGTCACGCGCTATTCGCGGGGACGACGAGATTTAAAAAACCTGCGTAAACTTCCCAAGCTTATAACTTCGTTAATATTGCACCGATCGATGTGAAATAAAAACTAGAATAATGTGTAAGGTGTAGACTTTTATTCTACGTACTCAAAAGTGTAATATTGTAACCTTGTTATCTTCTCCATTGCGATGTCGGCCAACAAGATGGCGCCACAAGTCGCGCTTTATGTTGTATTGTTGTCAAACGAGATGTATGTCATAAAATTAACCGCGAGCGAAGCCGCGGGGAAATGTTGGTGTTTATATTTTATATTCGATTATTCCCAGTTGCCCCCGCAAGATCAGCTACTGGTGGCAGATCTCGCGGGGGCAACTAAGAATAAACGTTTTATATTGATTAATCTAATTAAGTAGGTATACAAGTTGTAAATGACCTGAGAAAGTGCCTGTGAAAGTCTAGTCTCTGAAATAAGTAATTTAATTTCTATCAGCTAAAAAAACTCTAAAAGGTTTTAAATCATAAGGGAAAACACTCACAATCAAATCACCTTTCAAACAAAATAATCTGAATCAAAAACTGTTTTGTTTAGGAGCTACGATGCCATATTTAAAACGACAAACGTAAATATCAAACTTATAACATCAAGAGAAAATCAAAAGTTATAGAAGCATTGTCGCAAAAACGAGCAATTGCTGTAGAGAAGTCATTTGACTGTGATAAGGTAAGCAACGACAACGCCAGTCAGTATTTGGATCGGTAAACCCTTTCTCCGTGACTTGGAAGGCAGATGACATTTTAATTGTTATATAAAATTTTGTTCTACAATATTAAGTACGGTTTCATCACTTGCTAATAAAGTCCAGAATATGCTATTTTCAAAACCTCAAGTTATTTGTCGAATAAGCCATTGGGGATTGGTTAAGAAACCCGCAACATACTCACCATTATATTCCCCGAGTTGAGCTTCAAGACGGGCAGCACCCCCAACTCTTGATCAACCAATAGAATCTTCCCGTACTTAGGTTTCTCTATCACTTTATACGTCACGACTTTTCCTCGATAGTATTCCGTCAATGTCTTGAACAAATCCGGCTTCACACTGACCGATTCGCCTTCAACAACGGTAAGATTCGACGCGTGCACATAAAAGTGTTCAGGGATAATGATCACACTTAACTCCACGTCTTTCAACCACACTATGCCGTTGGTCACGTCCATTTTGATTCGATCTCTCGTTCTATTCACTCCCGATTGTACGTACATCAATCGATTTACGTTTATAATCGATTGATCGAATACTTTCGAGTGGACAGGTTCCTCGTTGTAGTTCTCGAGTTCGACAGTCCCCGGCGTCGAAGTGACTTCGAGCCAGCCGTAGTAGGGGCCTTCGGTGACTTGGAACACGATGTTGGATGGCTCTATTTGAGGATGCATCACCTAGAAGAAATAATTATTCAAAATAAAATAAAAAAGCGACTTGAAAAGCTCTAACGACCATGTAAACAACTGCTATCTTACTTATTTTGCATTGTACTTTTATGATACAACTTTTAAAAAAAGCCTATCTGTCCAGTTCCTTGTGACATTTCCTTAACGGGCCATTCTCGTTGAAGTGCTAGTTATTGCGTAAATCTGATTGCAAAATATATTATTTTTATTGAGAGAAATGAATCATAAAAAAGAATTTTAAAAAATTACCTCAAGTATATCCTTAGTGATGTTAACACTAGTGGACTCCTCGACGACAAGAGGTCTGTTGGTGGTGACCCTGAGTGGCTCCCAGTAGCTGGACGGAAAGATCTTGATGGGATAGACGCCTTCGCCCCATGTATCCAGGCACATTACTTTGAACCTACAAATTTGACAAACATTACATTAATTAATAAATAAATATTCTTGGACGAATCACACAACGCCATCTAGTCCCAAACTAAGCAACTAGGCCTGTACTATGGGTACTAGATTGCTAATAAATATACTTAAATACTTTTTTTTGTAAATAAATACTTTTTATACATAGGAAACACCCAGACCAAGGCAAACAGACATGTTCATGCACACAAATGTTTGCCTTGAGCAGGATTCGAACCCGCGGCCCTTGGGATAAAGTGACCATTGCTAGCCATTCGACCACCGGGCCTGTCATACATTATTTCAAATCAAATATTTTTTAATCAAATAGGCCTAATAGAAGCTCTTTCGAGTCGTCAAATTTTCTTTCTTAACACCAGCTAGGTTACTCTGCATAGCAATCGCGATTGTAATTTCAATCTGTACAATTTCAAATGCAAAATAAACAGCAAATCCTAATTCGTACTATAAAATTTTTATACTTTATTAACTATTTGGTTAGCATACAATCCGATTTCATTTAGTTTAGCATTTAGTTAGTGCTAGTTTACCTGTAAAGAGTACCTAAAATTAACAATCCAATAGAGATCGTGCGGAATTATTTTCAAGAGTAAGGGGGCAGTTTAGACGGCAGATTTGTACTAAGAAGAACTGACAAGAAACTTGGCATTTGCTCTCTTAAAATTGAGTCTGTTCGAAATTGTGTAGTTTGTATGAGGTACTTTCGCTGCCATCTGATCCCAAAAGTAAGCGAGGCTAAACCTGCTCGTGTTATGACCAGACAACCGATATAGGAAATACCGGGTGAGGTAACAATATCTTAATTCTTTTTTAGTTAATCGAATATTTAGTGTTATTCATTAACTACGTAGGTACATTTTTAAGTTCGCGGAACAGCAAAGTAGATTTGTTAGTAAGGGTAGTTATTTAGTTCCAACGAGTTAATTGACTCTTCATTAGTATTAATACCAAGATATATCGCAATCGGGTCATTAGTTTTTAAACTATCGCCGACCAAGCAACTAAATCGGGAAGAAAGTGTGAAATATGGAGAAAATCGAGTATCGTGCTGTAATAAAGTTCCTTACTAAGCAAGGAAAGTCTGTTCAAATCATCCAAGAAGAGATGAAAACCGTATATGGGGACTCTTGCCCTTGTAAATCCATGATTTACAAGTGGCACAGTCTCTTTAAACAAGGTAGGGACTCACTTGAAGACGACCCACGGCCCGGACGACCAATCGATGTGACCACTCCGGGAATTATCCAAAAAGTTGAAAAATTAATATTGGAAGATGCTCGTTTAAAGAAAAAACAGCTTGCAGAAATGATCGGAGTATCCGATACTACCATTTTTAAAATTCTACACGATCATCTTGGCATGACTAAGGTCAGCGCAAGGTGGGTGCCGAGAATGCTCACGCCGCCACAAAAACAACAGCGCGTGGAGTGTTCTCGCGCGTTTTTGAAGCTCTGTCGTGAAGACCAGGAAAGTGTTTTGAGTCGAATTGTGACTGGGGATGAAACTTGGGTTCATCATTATGAACCTGAGTCTAAGCAAGACTCTATGCAGTGGCATAAAAAAGGTACACCAGCACCCAAGAAGTTTAAAGTGTCACAGTCGGCCGGAAAGATCATGGCTACTGTTTTTTGGGACTCAGAAGGAATCCTATTGATAGATTACAAAGACAAAGGCGTTTCCATAACCGGAGATTACTACGCTACAATCCTAAACCAGTTAAAAGAAGCCATAAAGGAAAAACGAAGAGGAAAATTGACAAAAGGTGTCCTTCTTTTGCACGACAATGCGCCTGTTCACAAGAGTCGCGTTGCGTTAGCTGCTCTGCATACAGTGGGCTTTGATACTCTAGATCACCCACCCTACAGCCCTGACCTAGCTCCCAGCGATTATTATTTATTCCCAAAGATGAAAAAAGAACTTCGTGGCAAGAAATTTTCAAACGATGAAGAAGTGAAAGACGCAGTTTCAGCCTATTTTTCGGAAAAAGACAAAACATTTTTTTTTGAAGGTATACACAAACTAATCCAAAGATCTGAAAAATGTATTAGGTTAGCAGGTGAATATGTTGAAAAAGAAAAATAAATTTGTGTTATAATTTTCACTTCTTATCTCCCATTCCGCGAACTTAAAAACGCTCCCTCGTATGTAAAAAGATGTCCTGCAAATATGAGGCGCAACTTGCCATACAGCACGTGCAACGTTAGATGTTTTGCGTGAAAAGTGCATAGATCGAGCGATCAGATAAGATCATGCGATTTAACACCGATGGTTTTTTTATATGGGGTTTTGTTAAGAGTCATGTCTATACCAACACACCTGCTACGTTGGAGCACCTAAAAATAAACATTCGCCAAGTTATTGCGAAAAAGTCATCGAAAATTACCCCGATAGAATCAACTGCTGCTTAAGGTCCAGAGGCGGACATTTGCAGGACATCATTTTCCATAGTTAATGAATAACACTAAATATTCGATTAAATAAAAAAGAATTCAGATATTGCTACATTTTGTACATTTTTTAAAATATAATTTAGGAACCTCGAAGTGAATCACCCTTTATCTAAATATATAAAAGGAGAAGCTGACTGACTGACTGACTGACATATCTACGCAGGGCCTAAACTATAAGGGTTAGAAACTTGAAATTTTGCACAGGGGTTCTTTTTATAACGTAGCACTAAAAAGTATTTTTCAAAATTCCCACGGGAAAGCGAGATATACGCAAACGAAATTGCGAGGGATTTACTAGTATACTTATACATAGAAAACCAGACTTGTGAAACAAACACACAAGCCATCACATAAATGTTGGCCCCGAGTGGAAATCGATCCCGCGCTCTCTGGTACCGAAGCTAGGTTCGTGCTATCACACAAGAGAGCTGTTAGCTTGTGATAGAACTCACAGTATTCGTGCGTTGCACTTGCAAAGCGCGGCTTAATAGATGGCATGCTTATTTATTACGGTTCGTGAATCGCGCTATGGTTACATTTTGGGTTTCATACATAGAGCTTAAAGATTTTCATTTATTTAGAAATATAAAGAAATAATTTAACAACACTGGTTTTCTTTGTAGATCCCGGCTTTACAATTTTTATTGTAGGGGTCATTATAATACCAATAAAATATGACATTAGTACAATAAAAAATAGGGGTTTTATTTTGCCCGTTCTATTTAAAAAGCGAGTAAAAATGGTATTACTTTGTCAAAGTTCGTCAACTGCGCAACCAATATGTAAACCCTGTTTTTGTTAACTTGACCAATGTAGTAAACAATCTTAGCACGTCTTTTTAACGAAAATAAGCAATTAAAATTATCATTCACACCCAAATAATAATAATATAGTTAGAAATGGCATTTAATGGCACACAACACTCTTATTATTCTGGCGATTTATCGATTTTACACATGAATAATTGAATAAAAAGACACGCTAAGATGGTTTACTACATTGGTCAAGTTAAGAGAAACAGGGTTTAATAGACAAAACAATTTTTAAAAAAAATGTAATTATTTTTTATGAATATGTTTACAGTTTAATATTTTTAACCGTATTTGCACATTTTTAAATTATAAGTAACGGAATACAACATTTTAAATTACGTTTCCTTCCGGACATTACCGCCAGTGATAGATGACAGATAATTACGTATGTGTGCACCCAAAGCGGTCAAGGGATGGCGGCTCAAGTTAGGATGGTCAAAAACCGCGTGAATTTAGTCCCTTATATTATTCAAATATATAAGACCAAGATAATAGGACACTATGATGCCAAGCACACGACGCCGGCGCTAATCTGTTATTATAAAAAAAACCTGACGATCTTCCGTAAAGTATTTAGGCCATACATTGGGCGCAAAATTATGGTTAGAGGTAACTTTGAATATATTTTCTATCTAGAAAACTACAAGTAATCGAGGTTCCGAGCTGTGTAAGACTAAGAGTAAATCCTTAAATATATTCCATGGCTAAAGGTTCAGTATTAACAGTACAGTCTGGGTTAAAAAAACCCTTTATTTGGGGTATAGTATAACAGTCTTATTCATAAAAAGTTAAAATAGGTTTATTAGATTGTTATAATGAGAATCCCGAAAAGCATTTTTCGTATACGTTCAATACTGCTAAAAAGCTTTGTAAGTATTCAATAGCGGCTTCGTAACTTAAAACAGGGTCGACCCTACTATAAACCTTTAATAAACAGAAATACGGCCGACAAATGTGCAACAGCTGATTTTATTTTCTCGCACGAACAGTTTTTTTTTATTGATTTTATGTTCGCGCCCGATACGTTTTCTTATTTTTAGTTAGTAAAAGCATGAAGCTAAGTGCACAGAGTTCATTTGTATTAAAGGGAAGCTAAGTGGTGTTATTTGCAAGGAGCTGGGAAGTAGAGATACAATTTTATAAACATTTATGTGAAATCGTGTCTTGAAATGAAATGAAGTCGTTTATTTCAGAAATTAGACCTTCACAGGCACTTTTTCTTGCCATTTACAACTTGTATATTTATGTATAAAGAAAACAAACTACGTTATAAACTACGACCATTTCGGACACAAGCAAAATGGCCACCGGTAAAAGAAACGGCGAAAAATATGCAAGCTTTGCAAGCATTATATGCTATTGAACGAGCAATATCCGTGTTTTTATTTTCGGTGATACACACTTTCTCAACGGAAATAAATATAGGCCATTATCAACAAAAATAAATGTAAATAAACAAGCATATCCAGTTATGTGAACCTCTTTCCCACCTTATCTTCCTCCAGCCAATTTTCACTTATTTGCTTTTTCTTTATATTTTTTTGGTTTTCCATTTTTATTTCCATTCTATAATGTAGTACTCACAATAATACAATCCATTTTGTTCAAAAAATATACTTGTAAACGAAACACAATAAACCAAGAATCACAAATGACGTTAGTACTCTGTGGTGACGTTGTTAAACTTTTTTTTGCGTTGTTTTGGCATTTTAATCTATGGATTTATCAGAACGACAACTTAACCACGTTAAAACGTCTCAAAATGACAACATGTTTATAGAACGTTTATGAATGGAGAATTTTAAAATAGGTTTATTAGTTCTAATGTGTATTTTCACTAATTAGTGTTTAAAACCTATTTTAGGGGATTTTTATGAATAAGACTAAGTTTTTAACTCCTCAACCACCGCCCAGAACACGGTTAAACATATTCTGACTCTAATACCTGAACTGGTCGGTGGGCGTCTTGGGCTCCCGGTGCCCGTAGGCCACTCTGCCAGCCGCCACGTCCAGCTGCGTGAAGCTGAACGCGCCCTGGCCTTCCCCTACTTCGATGGACCCGTGCTTGGGCTTCAGCGTCACCTCGTAGCGTATATCCTCTTCCAAACAGTTCATGTTTGTGTCCACCTGTAATACACAACACAATAGAAATACGGCATCAGAGGCCATTTATTTTTTTATTTAACTAGCTGACCCGGCGAACTTCGTACCGCCTCAGCGTGGCTTTGTTGCTCAATTTTATTTTGTATAGCTGCACCGAGTAACCACATTTCCGTACAAGCGATGCTTCTTTTATATAATAGTCTATGGCTGTGACTGACGTTGACGTACGTTACGCGAGGTTATTTTAAATATGTAAAATGTTTCGGAGTCATTTTGTTAATATTTTTTCCTTCTACAGAGTATTAGAAAACTACAAAAAAAACAGACAAATCGATTCATACCGTTCTCAAGTTACGTGACAACGGGAAACGGGATTCGTTTTTATAATAATGGATTTTATTTTATTTACAGTAGGACACAAATTTTACAAAAAAATACATTCCACCAAACTGCTAAAGCAGGTTTTTGGCGGAAAAATTGGTCTCATATATAAATAGAATAAGAACAACTTTGAGTCGCTGAGCAAGCTAAAATATCAGTAGTTTTTTTTTTATTATACTAACCCATAAATCATCCGACTGCAGGGATATGGGTCTCCCTTCAATCGAGGAAATTAGAGCGTACTCTGCCACGCTGCTCAAATGCGGATTGGCGGAGACTAGTGTTTTCAAGCCGCCTGTAGGCCGACTTGGTTTAACGACTGTCATCCATCGACGAGTCAGGCAACTCACGAAGAAGCTCAATATAACGAAACCCATCTAAACATTGACTGAGATCGAAGTTGCTTGACTTGCGTATTAGTATAGCGACATACAGCGACGCCATCGAACCCTCGTGTGAGTAGTAAATCCTATTATTATTATGGACGACACTTTCTCAGTACGTATTAGAAATTTCTGTATGATTACTGCCTTACTAGCTCCGTTCGAGTATATTGGGTGAAAGTTAAGTTTACATGAGTGTGAAAAAACTGAATGAATGACAAGGTAAAATAGGCGTGTCACAAAAAGTAGAAAATAAAAAGAGTTGTGCCACAATGCTTACCTGCATATCTCTGGTAGTAATGACGACAGCTTTTCCATTCTCAACTATAGACCCGTTGGTCGGGTACATCCTGATGAAGGGCGGCGACGCCTGGATCTCCAGGTTCCCGTTCACGTCGAACAGCCCGTCCGAAATCCAGAACGCCATTTTGCCGTACTCCTTCCCTTGGTGTTTGAACAAGACCAAATTCTTATTAATGTCATCTTGGGAGAACTGCGCTATCTGCTCCGACGGATTATCGGCTCTAAATATACCACCGTTAGGCGGATCTTTGGTAAACCTTTGCACTGTGTATATAATATCTGATGCTTTAGTATCTAAATCTGCGTCAGTGTAGCTCAGATCTCTAGCTGTTATCAATCTCGCACCACCGTGTACAATGTGAAACACATTATCGTTCGTCCTCACTGGACTGTTGTCGTTCTTTAGAATAATATCAATATGGAACACTCCGACGTACTGAAAGTCTTCAGGTTCAGGGCTCAACGCCATGAAGTGAAACGAGTCGTGTTTACTCTCAGAGTCGTCGTGAGCGTAATAAACACGATCGGAATTCAACTCCTGCAAAGTGAAATAGGTAGTATTGTCCCTTATAATCTTCAAGCTCTCGTTTATAACTTCGATCTTGCCGTGTTTCGGCAAGCGCGTTATGTTGAACACCAGATTCGTGACGACGTCTGTCCTGAAACTCAAGTGAGTGGACGGTATGACCATTCTTGATCCCTCTGTCACTTGTAAACGTTCTAGAATGGTCGAATGGTCTGTCGTTGGCGATCCCGGCGTGTGCCTTATGGGCATCACACCAGTGATGTTCTCGCATTCTGTCGCGCCAACAACGAAAGTAAATTCGTCTTGTATATGAGAGTATGCCCTTCTATGCAGTCTGTACCATAGTTGATCTGTGTCTATGTGGTGCTGGGTAAATGTACTGTATGTTTGTAAGTGATGCTTTCCCAAAGATAAATGTAATATTCCATATTTCGGTGCTCGTAATATTGTGTATTGTATTCGGTCGTTCGGCAAGCCAAGTGGCTTCGTTTTAAATCGAAGGTGCTGCGAAGATATGAACGCTTCTCTGGTGTTATTAAGGACGAGTTCTTCGTTCACAGACTGGTACAGTTCTAGTTTTATGAACGTGAGTCGGAAGTCGTACAGCGTGTTCGTGCGTATCGTGCCCACGGATGCTTTGAACTGGAAAAAGAGCACATAAGCTTAATTAGTAAACTATCTGTTACCCGCGGCTTCGCCCACGTGATCAAGGGAAAAATCTATTTTCTTTTGGGACTAAGATGTTTTTCCGGGATAAAATAGCCTATGCTGCGAGCACGTCTAGTAAGCAAAGCGGAAGTAAAAGACGGACCGAAATTTCAGACTGTGTTTATTTAAAAAAATATTGCTTTTCTCATCGACAAAACGAAATGAATTGAAAATTGAACAATAATTAAGTATTAAGGAGCAAAGTAATATAACGAATAATAGAACGAAATGAATTGAAAGCGAAAGCATAGCGCGATTTAAAAAATGATCAGCGCCATCTATTGGTACAAAATGTAAATAAACTTATACAGAATAAATTAATTTAAAAATTATAACAAAACGATAAAAAAAATTTTCCTTTGTATACGAAATTCCCTATCCAAATTTGAAATTTCTAGGCCATCTGGAACTGGGAATTTTGGCTAGAGGTGAGTCAGTGATAAAAAGACGATTTTTAGAAGTATATTTCTAAATAACCGTTTGTGGTGTGTTTATGAAATTTGGACCGCACATGTATCTCGCAATTTTCAATATACAATGTCTTGATTTGTACAGTTGCAATATTTGAATAGCAAATCTTATGAGGCATAAAAAATTCGTTGGTTCTATTTTAAAAGTCGTAAATAGATTCTTGTATTTTATTTTTACTTACAAATATTTAGGAGGTTTTCAGAATAACCTCTATCAGTCAGTACTCGACAATGTACGTACATGTACGTATGAGAGGTTTGTGCAAAGAGTTTCTATAAATCGCTGGCCATTTTTAAGAAACTGTTTGACGGCATGACGCGATCTGCTGCCAACAGTGAAAATTAAAATTTACCATGTTAATTATCGAAGAATTTTCCAAAATTTTCTGCGGCGTCACTTTGGAGCGGCAGTGACCGGCGCATACTGACCTGACAGGCCCACGCCCTTTTACACGGGGTGACTTCATATCATAAAATACTACGTTGTGTGCCGCACGGGCGAATTTTCATTTTCGTCAAAAATATAATTTTTAAATTAAAGTTTATTATAATGTTTTTTTCACATTTTCGTATTCAGTATCCATCAACAGTAGATGGGCCTTCTAAAATATTACGACAATACAAATCAACACATTGTATGAGCCAAATTTTATATGTAAGTTTTCGAGTTAAGTGGGAGTCGAAAGTGGCTTTAATGGTTCGTGTAATATTACACACGGTGCTGCTCGCCAGTTCTGTTTTCTGAACTTGACACGCTACTTGCAACAATAAATCCATACTCTTAACGCAGCAATGCCTTTCGTTCGGTGAATGAGAGATCCGGAAGCAGAATACTTTACCCTTATTTATTTGTTTTCATTATATTCTTGAGTTCGAATCCCGGTCGTGTCATGGTGAAAAACAAACTTTTTCTGAATTGGCTTGGGTCTTGGATGTTTATCTATACAATGTGTTGTTTCGCACAATTTAAATATTTTTGAAGGCAAATCTGCTGCTGATACCGAACACGAATAATGTAAAAAAAAACATTTTCAATTTCATATTTTTGTCGAAAATCATAATACGCCTGTGTCGATACATTTTATTTTATGAAATCACTCCTTGTAAAAAGGCACAGACAGACACCCGCCAGTCGGCGGTTACTGCCGCTCCGAGGAAACGCCACAGAAAAATTAGGAAAATTCTTCAGATACATAGTAAATTGTAATTTTCCATAAAAATATGACATAGGTCGAGATTACATTAAATTTATTAACTGACACTACTGACAGCAGATTTGCTTCAAGCTTTCAAGCAGTTTTATAAAAGTGGCCAGCGACTTCAAAAGAAACTCTTTGCTCATAAATACACGAATATTGTCGAGGACCACTCTGTGGCACTGATAGAGGATTATTCAGAAACCTCTCAAATCTTTGTAAGTAAAAAAATTACAAGAATCTGTTTACGGCTTTTAAAATAGAACCGACAAATTATTTACGCCTCTTACGATTTTCTATTCAAATATTGCAACTGACTAAATCAACACCTTGTATATGTATTTGTTATAATCTATATATATAAAATGCTTTGTCCTGACTGACTGACTGAGAATCAACGCACAGCCTAAACCGCTCATAGTAAAAATCTGAAACTTGGCAGGTGGACCTATTGTATGACGTAGGCATCCGATATATTCCGAATATTCAAACAAAATGATTTCATAATATCGTATCGTCGTAATATTTATTCTGTTCGTGATCTCGGAAAAACAGCTAAAATTCTATCTATAAAACGGACTGAATCTTCATCGATAATAACAGTAAGTAATTAAATATTTGATTTGATGATATGTGACAGGGTTCAAGTTAAATTGGCATATTACTATTGATATTGTCTCTTTCTCATTTATAGGAAATCTCATTACATCAACTCGCTCTATTTTTTCGTAGTGTTGTTGTAAGCATGGTTGTAGGTATTCAAATACCAATATATACCTACATTTTTTTACGGAATTGGTTGGAAAACAAGCTCAGGAATATGGATCATTTGGACTATGGAGCACATACTTTGTTTTGCTGATTGCTGACATATAACAGGAAAAAACAGGATATAGCGAGAAATAGTATTAGGAAGGAGTTAGAATTTCAGATATTTCACTCACCAAACGAAACGCATTGCTGCTTCACGTCAATATTCTGTAAAAGGGTGGCACTTCACCGATCGGGCTAGCCTATTTCATAAACGCCCACTCCAAAGATTGTAATGAGAAGTACTTATATAAATGGAAAAATAATCATCTATACATATGAAAATGCTTTGTCTTGACCGTAGAGACCTGAAACATGGGTGTGTTCTGAAAAGTGTGGTGTGCGATGTAGGCAAGGCAACCGATAAGAAAGGATTTTTTGAAATTCCTACGGGAAAGCGGGATATACGCAGACGAAATTGCGCGGGTTTCTCTAGTGATATTATATAATAGATAAAAAACACTCGGACTCTTAGAACAAACATAAAACAAATACCATTACATTAATGTTTGTCCCGAGCGGGAATCAAACACGCGCTCCAGAGGGTGCCGAAGATAGGATCACTATCAACGAAACGGTGTATAATAGAGTCTACAGATCGTTTAAACATGGTGTGAGTCAAAGGCGAGGACTTCTATGTTACTCATCTGTTATTCTTCGCAATTAATAATCATAAGGCTTAAGAGCACACTATACCTAGCTAAAAATGTTTTAAATAATTATATTTGTACATACATATTAATGTACCTATTATGAATAAATAGCAGTTTTACAATTGGACATGGAAATTAGTGAAGTGGCTTGACTAGTGGATTTATTCACTGTGACATTGACATTTGACACATCGGCATAATGCTGCTCATCTTTAACGAAATTAATAATAACAATAATAAATCCTTAAAGGATTCACAAAAATTTGTTAACACGGAAGTTGAGTTGAGTTAGTATAGATAAGCTAGCTCAATCCGTGTGATTTGATTTATGATATATTTATTTATTATTTATTTATTATATTGATGTTAAGTTTAATTTGTTTCGTCTCACCTTAAACTCATCGTGCGCGGGGCTGCCGAGCAGGTGCATGTACCTTACTCGGCCGAAGGTCACCATCTCGCTGGTGAACGCGTCCACCGTCTGCCAAGTGCCGTCCAGCACCCGCAGGCGCTCCACCACCCCGAACTGAGGCGGCTTCACAATGTCGTACCTGAAACAGATTTATTTTTATTTCATTACTTAATAGACAGCCATATGGCTAATAGAAGGTCCTTTATATAAACCACAAACTAATCACTATGCGTATAAACAGTTTTGGACGGACGTAATTTATAATACCTAACGTGGACATTACAGACAGATAATATAATAATATCTGAATAGCTGTGAAACACTTTTCCACACGCCAGAACATAAATTGCACTAAAATGTGATGAAATCACGAGAAGTACCGGAAAAGACGCCAAATCGATGAAACGCAAAAGTTACCTGCACGCCGGTTTCAACGCAACTGATTCGCAGCGCGTTTCAAATCGGTTTCAAAAATATTAAAACGCTAAAGTTATTATTTAGCGTTTTAATATTTGGATTAATTTCAGCTGTTTAAAATATAATTAAAATACAAAATTTACAGTTAGTTAATAGTTAAACAGAATGGTATAAATTTTCGAAGACATACTGGTTAAAATTTGACGACCCCCGTGGCGTAACGATTACCACGCCACCCGGGAGGCCCGGGTTCGAATCCCGGTCGGGTCATGATGAAAAACGAACTTTTTTCTGATTGACATCGAGTCTTGGATGTTTATCTATTTATATGTATTTGTTATAAAATATAGTATCGTTTAATTAGTATCTGTATATATAGGTATACACTGGGGCAAATGATAACTAGATTTTGGTATAATTTTGTATTCGATGTAAATGCTACAACGTCCGTGAGTGAAGTATTTAATCTTAATATATAAACGAGAAAATCAGTGACTGATTCACCATGAAATCTCCGAAACTACAAGTGCCAGGAGTCTCAAATTTTGCATGGGGGTTCCTTTTGGGGCATTGGTGCTCACTAAGAAAGGATTTTTCAGAATTCCCACGGGAAAGGGAGTAATAGGACAGTAAGTGTGGTATTGTGGGCGCTCAACCTAGAACGCCTAGATTTTGTATTAAGCTTCCCTTTATAAAGTACCTAGACAAGGGATAAAGACGGGATTTTTAAAATTCCCACAGGATTCGGAATAATAAGACTACACGTGTATTATCGGGAGCGCTCAACCTAGAAAGCAGATTTTTTTTATAGAGATTCCCTTTATGATGTTGACAAAAATAAAGTAGTTTTTTTTTATTCCCACAAGAACGGTATAAATAGGACTGCACGTGTGGTATTGTGGGCGCTGCCTGACCTAGATCGCCTAGATTTTGTATTAAGCTTCCCTTTATAAAGTAGACAAGGATGAAGATGGAATTTTTAAAAATTCCCACAGGATTCGGAATAATTAGACTACACGTGTATTATTGGAAGCGCTTAACCTGAAAAGCTAGAAATTGTCTATAGAGATTCCCTTTATGATGTTGACAAGGATAAAGCCGTTTTTTTTTTAATTCCCACGGGAACGAAATTATTGGCATTATCGCTTGACCACGCGGGCGGAGCCGGGGTAACAGCTAGTATTACAATATACAAGCTGTACGTATCCTGACAGAAAAATTCGAGCAATTTTGCACTTTTCACATTTTGTCGTTGCTGCATTTTGACATCAGGCTTCCTTCACGCCTTAACTGTACCCCACAACACAAGTTTCGAACTTACTTTGGGGCTAGCACAATCTGTGTGATTTGTCCCTATATATTTATTTACCTATATTTAACGATAGTGATCATTCCCGTAGCACAGGTTTAAAGAATATTTTGGTTGATCCTGTTGAATCAATTTCGCACTAGAAACATTACAGACTCTCACATCAATCCGGAACATATAATTACATTAAATTAAAGTTGTGGTTGCTTATACCTAGTACTAAATTACATGAGGTTGAGACTCGATCGCCTTATTATCATCCCACTGCAGGCATACGGCTCTCCCTTCAATCGAAGGGGATTAGAGCGTACTCTGCCACGCTGCTGCAATGCGGATTGGCATAGATATTGTGATTTCAATAGTATACATCCCACAGCTCACCTGACTTGTACGTTGGTCTCGTCGGCGTTGGTCGTGAAGGTGAGGTTGTCAGCAGTGATGATGGCATACGAGTTGTGAACCAGCTGCAGACCAGTGTTGTTGACGAGACGCACTTGCAATGGCACTATTGATATCCTTAGTACGCCTGGACCGCTCGTTTCGATTCCATCTGACACCTGTAATATAAATAAAAGTAAATGTATACCTAAGTAATTGATTTGATATTGTTATTAAGGGGCTCCATATAGCCGATGACCTTGAAGATTTGACCTCTAAGTAACGTTACTTCACCCCTTCACCCCGCTTTAATATTACGTAAAATGCCAAAAACTTGACATCTATTGAGCCTTTTGTAGTACTAAGTTTTGTTAAAAACCTTGCCTTTTTCACCACTAGAGGGCTGGCAATGACGCGCGGCGCGGTAATATTAACGACATCTAGTTGAGAAACCAATTATTAAAATATTTGAACATTTTCCATAGACCTCTAGAACTAAACAATATCAGTTGACACTTTTAAAATGATATACAGGGAGGAAAAAA
The DNA here is from genome assembly GCA_905163395.2 of Endotricha flammealis. Classification (NCBI taxonomy): domain Eukaryota; kingdom Metazoa; phylum Arthropoda; class Insecta; order Lepidoptera; family Pyralidae; genus Endotricha; species Endotricha flammealis. The sequence goes on from LR990852.1 coordinate 22,383,887, forward strand.
ACTACGAACACAGCCGAAAGTTTGAAGATATGTACCTTACATACATGCGTTTTGTGCAAGTTTAATTTAAAAATAGTTTATTGAAAAAAAAGGCACTGACCTGCTAATTTTCTACGTGTAGGTATCCCTAATACTACACAACAACAGTGCATACGGCAAAAATACCTACACGGACAGAAACTACTACGCTACGGACAGTCCGTAGGCCACGACACACACATACCTGCCTACCTATTCATTGAAATTCTTATTATCACTTAAAAAATCAAAGTTTTTACATTAAAACCGAAGTACGTACCGGAAAGTATCTACTACACACAATGCTCGATGTGTACGAGCGCCTCTTATGCCACACAACACTCAAAACCACTAAAGAACTCGTAAAACACTAAACACCATTCAAAACGCCTAATCCATTTAACAAATAACAAATAAAACTAGAAATTTTCATAATTTAGTTTTAGTATTTTACCTATTGACAGAAGTTTATTTATTTGTCACTATGGTAACCGTGACAATTACTATGCATAGCAGGTGCACGTCGAGCTTTATACAATTTTGGCTCCTATGTCATAGAACTTAAGAACGGTACAAAGTCCAATATGTAAAGGTCGACCTGCTCTTGCCTGTACGTAAGGAACAGCTGATTTAGGGATGAAAACACACAGTTATTCAAGGAATGTTTGTTAGTCAATTACTCCGAAACTATTACACTTAGAGAAAAAATCTTTCACGAGCATAAAGTAGATGTATAAACCTCTTAAGATATTTCGGGAGTGTCGGTCGCTCTCAGGGCACCCTGTATGAATTATGATAGAACTAAATATATATTATTAAAAACAAATCTTAACATTGCAAATGAAATTTTGCAGGCGATGTATGTTATGTCGTATTTGGTTAGTTACACAAAATTATTTAACAAATCCCGTTTTTTTGCTCTAGTTGTACCATACTATCTCAGGAACTATAAGCCCTATCAAAATATGGATTAGACAGAAAAATTGGGTATTTTTCTCTGATTCACATTCAATGAAAAAGGTCATTTTGCTACAACTCGTGTTGTACCGGTTTTCACACATTTTTTTTAAATATTGATCGGCTGGATTTTACTATCGATACAGTACCAAAATAATCATTTTCAACAAAAAAAAAACTGTACGTCTGCGTGTTAAACCGTATCACGCAAAAACCACTGAATGTAAAGAATGAATTTTGATGAAATTTTACACGGAGATCTCGAGTCAACATTTAGAGTTGTGCTTTTTATCCCAGAAATGCGTAAAACTAGAAAAACCAAACTCCACGCAGGCGAAGCCGCAGGCACCCACTAGTATGGTATGAAAGGCACTATTAGTCAAATAAATGACGTAATCTATATCATAATTTTATTTGCGACATACAATACATAGTTAAATTTCGCCACATCTCTTATTGTTTACTATGGCTTTGTGGTAAATAATGTCTAGTGTCCAAGTTCAATCCTTAGTTGGTGCTCATGTTTTTTATTTGATTTTTACACTTCTTTTTAGAAATATAATTTTATGTTTTACTTTTTACCTACCTAACAATAAGTTACGTACGAGCAGTAAAAAAATATTATAATAAAAATGTCCTCAAAATTTTAAATTGGTATCTGATATTGTCTATTTTTATACACATTAGTAAATAATATTTTTCGTTTTATCTCTTTTTTTTCTCGTCTAAAAAGAGATAAAAAGAAAAATATAATTTTAATGTGTATAAAAATACTTCGACAATTTCAAATTCCTATTTAAAAAATTTAATGCATTTTATTACATATTTTTACTGCTTGCAATTGTAGGTAGGTAAAAAGTAAAACATAAAATTATATTTCTAAAAAGAAGTGTAAAAATTTTATTGTAAAAAAAAGTTTAAAAATCAAAAAGCATGAACACCAACCTAAGGATCGAACCAGGAGACACTGGACTAAAACTAGCGATTTGTTGAATCTACGTTTGACGACCTCCGTGGCGTAATGGTTCCCACGCCAGACCGCCACCCAGGAGGTCCCGGGTTCGATCCCCGGTCGGGTCATGATGAAAAACGAACTTTTTCTGATTGGCCTCGGGACTTGAATGTTTATCTATATATCGCACATAAGATACTACATAGACGTAACTTACATTTTATCATTTTGCAGAAAATGCAATTTAAGTTTTTTTTTATACGTTTGCAGTCATTGGCTGGAAACTATAAGGGTTAAAACGTTCCGATCAATTGGTTTATATAGCTCAATTATATCGTTTTAAAACAAAAAAAATCACAGAAAAAAAAAATTGTCACACTCACTAAAAAGCGTTTTTTTTTTAAAGACTCCACCAGTTGCGTCACTGTTTCTTCAAAGGGAAGTAGCACACTTGAAAATAATACATATTTTTAATTGAGTTCAAATTATTATAATGAAACAATTCTTATCTTTTATTGGTTTTATTTCAAAGTACTCGTCTACAAAAGACAAAAGCATGAAAAAATTTAACAGAAACTTATCAAACTTCAGATTTGCCACCAGATGTGTCTTTGTAGCATGGATAATGCGTATTTTTGCACTTAATCCGTATAACAGTCGCAAGTAAAAATAACTTGTTAGCCTGCGATGATCACAAGTTTATAGCATAAATCCTTGTAGGCCAGTCATCTAAGCATTTAAGGTCGCAAATAATTGCAAGGTTCTGATTTTTTGGCATGTCGTTAGTATAGATACCAATAGTGTACAAACAAGTTTGCAACCCCTAAAGACCAATGGGGCAATTCACGTAACGAGAACCGATTCTAGTTCGATTCAACGACACTCGCTGTCCCGTTCAATTCCTGTTTTGTGTGAGTGAGACAGCGAGTGTCGTTGAGTCGAAGTGGAGTCGGTTCTTGTTACGTGAATTGCCCCACTGTGCTAACTTTGTGGTGCTCGAAAAACCTTGACTTTTTTGCTTATAACTTATAAAATGCTTTCTACGGAAAACTCATCTGTGACATATTTAAAAAAGACAAAATTAACGACAATTTGAGCCCAATCGCAGCTCTATTGACCTCATAGGAGCCAAGCTATAGAACTTAGAAGGTGACCCATTTTTCTCGAAAACTGCAATTTTATGTTTTACTTACGTATTTCTTAAAATATTTGCAAATCTACTTGCCCTATGAAGAAAGGTCACTAAATATTATGTAGTACGTTTATTTAGCTTTTATTTGAGCCCAAAAAAAAGTCTGTGAGACTTATAGTTCACTTACAATCTCAAAAAAACACAGGAAGAACAACAATAACTCAACATACAGTTACGTTATTGTTTCTCCAATAAACAAATACAACAATGGCATAACTAACAGTTACGACGAACTATGTCCAAGCGACGTCCACACTTAACGGGGCCCCCGGCGCAACTGACAGATCAGACACCGTCGCACCAATTATAGTACAAATTCACGGTAATGCTACGGAGACAACTCGCGCCATCTTCCGCAAAATGAAGGAATTGATTATGCCTCTTTGTTTCCACTTAAAATGTCGCACTTTAAAAATATAATGGCGCTCTTAAGTCATTTTCGTGATTTTTGAAGTTACGTCTATGTAGCATCTTATGTGCGATATGTATTTGTTATAAAACATAATATCGTTGAGTTAGTATCCCATAACACAAGTTTCGAACTTACTTTGGGGCTAGCTCAATCTGTATGAATCTGTATGACGAAAATATCCAAATATAAAAAATATCAACTAAAAAAAATACAATAAATGCATGAAAGTTATTTATCTTTTTTAAAATAAAATAAAATATTTATTTTATAAAGATAAATAACTTTCATGCATTTATTGTATTTTTTTAGTTGATATTTTTTTTTTTTTGATATTTTCGTCATAATAATAAAAAATCGAGAGCATGCATGGTGCAGCGAAAATTTGGCACACGTCCATCCATCCGAAAGCGTGGGAGCGCACTGATTACCTTGTGTCCAGTCACCAGCTATCCAGAAATTACGTAATTGACGGAAAATTGCTTGTGACTTGGTGGAAATACACTCAAATTCAAAAACCAAACAACAAATAAGTAGATAATATTATTGCCTATGTATTAATGTAAATTTTACACGAATCGATGCATAAATACCCAAGTTGAATCGCATTCTTTCTTTGATTACTAGGTTCCTTAAATATTTTATTACTCCATAAATATTCAGTAATTTCAAATTTCGAACGGCATAAATGTAGTACAATGACTATAGCACAACATATATTTTTTTGGTGGTTATTCGTTATGGTAGCTAGGAGTAGAGACAACTTGAAAAACAGCAAAATTTTAGCGAAATTTGTTGGTACAGCCTTAAATGTATTAATTTGTATAATGTATATTAGAAAGTAAGATTAATATGTGCCCTCTAGATTACAGATCGTAGCCAAATAGCATTGGTCTCGGCCATGTTGTGTTCCTACGGCGAGTAAGGTCTCCAGAGCTCCACTTGGGGAGGATTGGGAGGGTTGGCAACGCGTGAGATATCCCGGTATTGCAAGCGTCTATGGGCTACGGTAACGGCTTACTATCAGGCCGACCGTATGCTTGTCTGCGTAATCCAGTAAGTTTCAATGCCCAACGGGGTTTATAGTACTTATTGTTTATTTTACATACTGTACAAACTACTATGAAGCAATAAAGTATTAATAAATAAATAAATAAATATAAATAAATATAAACGGACAAATCACACAGATTGAGCTAGCCCCAAACTTGTGTTATGGGATACTAACTCAACGATACTATATTTTATAACAAATACATATATATATATATGTATTTGTTATATAGATAAACATCCAAGACCCGAGGACAATCAGAAAAAGTTCGTTTTTCATCATGACCCGACTGGGATTCAAACCCGGGACCTCTTGGGTGGCGGTCTGGCGTGGTAACCATTACGCCACGGAGGTCGTCGTATTGAGTATTAAATAAATTGAAAACCATACAGACAGCACCAATTGGGGGTAGGTCCCATTTGTTCCATGGAACATGACGTAATAGAACAATGTTAGAAAATATTGTCCCTATTTGTATTGTATTGTATACCGTAGAACAGTTTGTACTTTTTGTCTCAATTGTTCCTTAAAACAAACTAAGTAGGTATATAAACTTCTTGAAGTTGATATGTAAACTGGCCTCTTGAGAATGATTTGCTACATATATAGGTCTTATATATCTCATCATGGAAGAATTTGGGAAAAGAGATTCCCATTTAGTTCTGTGCATTCATAAACAAAAACAGGAGCAAAAGCTAGTATGTAGTTCTAAAGTACAAATAGGGACAATATTTTCTAAAATTATTCTATTACGTCGTCATGTGCCATAGGACAAATGGGACCTACCGCCAATTGGTCCCCAAAGTAAGCTAAGTAAACCTGCTCGTGTTATGAGTACCAGACAACAAATACTATTAGTCAAAATAAAAGAAAACAATTTATTTTGCAAATAGATTTACAAGAAAATATTTTTGCAATTTTTTTTTTCAAACTGAAGACAAACATAAATACTGATCATATAAACGAATGACCTGTGCGAGGATCGAACCTGCGCACAAGTAGGTGTAAGTTGCATGAATGGCTTGAGACACTACTGAATATTTTAATGAGAAATTTATGAATGGTTAAACTATTAAAAAAATATATATATATACCGAAATATTTGCACATCGCCACTGCAAAGGCAGAATAAATTGGAATACTATAATTGTAACATCTTTTGTACCTTATTTTCGCAAATATCTATCTAAGTAGATGTTTATTGAAATCTGACAGTCGTCGTGAGCTAGCCACCACGCATTCCCACCGCTGTGTCTCCTGTACAGCCAGGATCAACAACGGCGATCAAGGACAATAAGCAATGAAGCTTAATTTATTTTATAGATTTATTCTGTGGTTACATTGTCTTTGTCTATCCGTCGACGTCTCAGTGCTTGTTTGCTTTATCCCTAAGTCTATTAGTAGTAAAACACCTTTTATAAGCAGCTTGATGGCGTCGCTGTGTGTCGCACTCTAATACGAACATGCAAGTTAAGCGACGTCGATCCTAGCCAGCGTTTAGATGGGTTTCGTTATCCCGGCTGTTGTGGTCCTTAAGCAAAGTCGGTGGCCTTACGGCGGTTTGAAAACACCGGCCTCTGCCAATCCGCATTGGAGCAGCGTGGCAGAGTACGCTATTATCACCTTCGAAGGGAGACCCGTATCCCACCAGTGGGATGATTATGGGTCGATATAATGAAAACACCTTTCGTTAACAATAACAACAATACCTGAAGCGTGAGCCTGAGCGATGTCTTGTTGAGCTGCCTGTCAGTGGCGCCGTGTGCGTAGGATATCACGCCCGCGTCAACGTCCTGCTGCGTGAACGAGTCCACTGGCTGGCCAGACATCTCTATGTGGCCGCTGTTCATAAAAATAAAAACATATTTTTATTTATACACTAGCTGACCCGTGCCCACTTCGTTGGGCATAATGTTAATAATCCTTTTTTAGTACAGGCGTTCGTAAGAAACGCTTTCATTCGACCGTTTTTTCTCCGATTTACTTTGCAAAACCGACTACCACATAAAAGCCTTTTTGTTTTTTTATATAACCTACTAGCTTCTGCCCGCGGCTTCGCCCGCGTGGCCTAGTAACAATTAGCATATTTTTCTTCAGAAACAAATTCCGGTCCTGCACGGCCCGGTACGGTACGGTTCCATCCGGTCCGGTAGGTCCGGTCAGTCAGGGCCGGTCCGGTCGGTCCGGTCCTGATATGGAACCTACATGCCAATTAGCATATTTTTCTACAGAAAAAAAAACCGGTCCGGTCCGGCACGGCCCGGTACGGTGCGGTTCCTTCCGGACCGATCAGGTCTGATCCGTTCCGGTCCGGTCCGGTCCTTATATGGACCCTACATGACAAATTTGGCATCTCTAGATCCAGCGGTTTGGGCTGTGCGTCCTCTCGCAACTACGTTTGCGCATATCTCGCTTTCCCGTGGGATTTTGAAAAATACTTTCTTAGTACATCCCTAGACGTCGTAAGAAACCTACATGCCAAATTTGATATAGCCTCGCAACCTCGTTTGCGTATATCTCGGTTTCTCGTGGGAATTTCGAAAAATCCTTTCTTTGTACACCCCTAGACGTCGCCGTCGTAAGGAACCTACAGTCCAAATTTGGAATCTCTAGACCCACCGGTTTGGGCTGTGCGTTGATATAAGTATGTATAGTTAAGTCAGTCAGGACTTTGAATTTTATATATATAGTCCGGTCCGATCAGGTCCAGTCGGTCCGGTCCGGTCCGGTCAGTCCGGTCCTGATAAGGTACCTACATACCAATTAACATATATTTCTTCAGAAAAAAAAACCGGTCCGGTCCGGTTCGGTCCGGTCCGGCACGGACTCGGAACGGTGCGATTCCTTCCGGATCGATCAGGTCTGATCCATTCCGGTGCGGTCCGGTCCGGTCCGTTCCGGTCCGGTCCGGTCCGGTCCGGTCGTTCCGGACCTTATAAGGACCCTACATGTCAAATTTCGGTTTGGGCTGTGCGTCCCCTCGCAACTTCGTATGCGTATATCTCGCTTTCCCGTGGGAATTTTGAAAAATCCTTTCTTAGTACATCCCTAGATGTCGTAAGGAACCTACATGCCAAATTTGGAATCTCTAGACCCAGCGGTTTGGGCTGTGCGTTGATATACCCTCGCAACTTCGTTTGCGTATATCTCGGATTCCCGTGGGAATTTTGAAAAGAAACATACACTAAATGTTAAGTTGAGCAAATCGCCACATATTAGTGAAAACCGCATCCAAATCGGTTCAGCCGTTTCCGAGATTAGCGTGTACAAACATACATACAAACATACAAACATCCAAACATACAAACAGACGGACAAAATTTTACGAAATTCTTGTTCTATTGCTTATTCTTCATCGCCCTAAACAATTTTTTTGGAAATATATTCAATGTACAGACAAACTTTTTTTACACTTTTATTATATTATAGATAGATAGATAGATAGATAGATGACACTCAGCAATAATGTGGCTTCCTATTGGTGAAAGAATTTTTAAAATCGGTTCAGTAGATCCCGAGATTACCCCTTACAATTTAACAAACACACAAACTTTACCTCTTTATAATATTAGTATAGATTACTAGCAAAATATCGCGCAACTACGTTTGCGTGTATCCCGCTTTCCCGTGGGAATTTTGGAATGTATTATACTTCAAAACCTTCCCCTTGAATCACTCTATCTATTAACCGAATCAAAATAATATACATAGGGGCACACAGACGCACAGACAGCAAAAGCGACTTCATTTTATACTATGTCCAGATATCAAAATGCTGTCTCTCACGTAGTTGTTAAAGAAGTCCTTTAAATACTTCGTACTATTTTCTTTCTGATTAAATTTGTTGTGAGTTCCAAGAAAGCTGTAGTTTCTCCCCGGGACGGCAATAATATTCTCATTGCTCATAGGTATTTTTTGTATTTAATAAATGTCAACGAACTTTATTATGAACTAGCTGTGCCCGCGACTTCGTTCGCGTGGTTGTCGAAAACACTATCGCGATATGAATAATTTTCCCCGTTTTTGCAACATTTTTCACTGATGCTTCGCTCCTATTGGTTGCAGCGTTTTATATAGCTGCAAGCCTTCGAATCAGAAGTTCCTGAGATTAGCGCGTTCAAACAAACAAACAAACTCTTCAGCTTTAAATAAAGGGTTTTTCAACAAGAACTTTGTTTTCAAAAACAAAATAAAACCAAGAATTTAGATGAAGATCATTTAATTTTTTATTGTATTATGAAGAGAAAAGTTTGCAGCCAATGGAATCGATTGCAGCCTTAAAACTCAAAATCCGTGATGTGATTTACGAAATAGACCCGCCATTTTGCCAAAACGTAATTAAAAACTGATGAAAGAATCGACATCTGTCAGCGTGCTCATGGCGGACATTTGCCAGATATCATTTTTCATTCATAATTGCCAAACTTTTCTCTTCGTAATACAATAAAAATTTAAATCATCTCCATCTAAATTCTTGGTTTTATTTTGTTTTAGAAAACAAACTTCTTGTTGAAAAACCCTTTATTAGTAAAGACAGTATAGATCGAATCTCAATCTCCGTATTTACGTGATTGTAATCTACCCATACGAAAACATCAACAATTTCATTTGATTACAACAAACACAGAACTATACGAATGATAGGGCGTCGTGGAAAAGACTAACATGCAGTACCCACGTAAAGTGGGATATGGGTAGGAAGAAGAAGAAGAAACACAGAAGTATACCTCCCATCCTCATTCTTTGCGTGCAAAATGGTGTATAATAGGTCTTCGGGGGCCGTGTCGGGGTCCTCAGCTTTCAATATATCCGAAGTGATCGCCTTTCGAGTGCCCTGAAATCATAACGTCAAAACATTCTCTTTAGTTTTTAAGTTTTACTTTTTTATTTCTTTATATTGTTGCCTATTTCAACTAATATGAAAAAAGCACTGACGTAGGTATACAACGTCAGTGCTTTTTCATGTTAGTTCAGTTATTATAGTTCAAATTTTACAATCAATACAATTACAATCTAAATATATAAAAAATTTTTTTTTATTAATCTTTAAAGTTCATGCAAAATGCATTTATAACAATACACAAAATAATCAAAGATTCAACTCAATCTCAATTTGTTATTGTTTTTATAATAAATGTGTTTTATAAAAACAGACGTGTTCATGCACACAACTGTTTGTCTCACGCAGGATTCGAACCCGCGGCCCTTGGGACAATGTGGCCATTGCTAGCCACCCGACTACCGGGCCTATCCGTGTATTTCGGGCAGAAAGTGACCAAACAAGTTTCAGCTAACATATTCAGCGCGGACTTCACTAACTAACCGGCACGAATCTAATTCCAGAGCCGGTGAATCATACACACAATTCTTCTATGCGATTTAATCACACAGAAATGTGTGTTATTCTCATGCAAGAATATGTGAAATTTCCGCGACGTAAGACCGGGTACAACTCATACATCGAGGAATGGCTTACATCGTTAAAACTTTATATGAAAATCCTTTTTATATGTTTATTAATAAAAGCCTCATTATAATTTAGTATACTCACACTAGGGTTATGTTAAGTGCCTCGCTTACGTGGTGTCAAACAACATGCAACTACAAGCAAATCAACGAAAACAACTGAAGCACTGTATAAACTCTGAAAAAAAAATTAACACATTATTCTAATTAAACAAGCAAGTATAAAAAAATGTTTAAGCAATTTGCATGTTACTGATATGTTTCAGTTAATTTATCTGTCATATCAAATACGTGACTGACGGGTTTCATGCGCCCTACGGTGGGTGTGTGGGCTTCAACCAGATTGCTCCTTGCCCGAGTTTCAACTCCGGGGATGACCATCCCCGGGTCCTTTGTTTTTCCTTGTGGCTTCTTGTGGACGGCACAATTAAATGTAAGACATACTTCCGCTCAGGTGAGGACAATGTTCGCCATTGTCCTCCTCCGAGCGTCACTAGACATGTAACATATAGTTGTTTGGTCCGATTGGCTTCCCCGTGACTGCCCGTGCTTCTACTAATCGAAGATAAAAGACTAAATAAATATATAAGTGTAGGAATGTGTACTGGATATAATAATACTTCACGATGTCTGATTGGAATGATTTTATTTACAAATGCACGTATATTTATATGAAAATCTTAAAACTGATCGACCAATAGAATGCTTATTAATAAAATGGAAAAATCTACACTAATGAGAAACTCTACATTTTAACCAATAAGAATGTGTGTCCTATTCTTATTTGATTTCTCAAAAATGCCCATGGGAATGAGGCTCTGACGAGACCTCTGGGCGGCGCGACCGCGAACTTCTAGTGCGTGGCGTCAGTGGCATTTTCGTAGCGCGTATAAAACTAGTTGCACGGCGCGCGCGACTTTAGTACTCCAGCGATGCTCGACGGTGTGAGATGTATGTTGAATGTTCCCACATAAGTATAGATAAATATTTAAAATAAAGAAGAATTGCGTCGGCTGAGCTCCGCTGGCTGCGTCCGCAGCGTGCCCATATGCGGGCCGCTGCGGGCGCCTCCCGCGGCCCTCAACCTGCGCTATATATAGATACTAGCTGACCCGGCGAACTTCGTATCGCCTAAAGAACCTTCATGCTGAATTTCATTCGAATAACTTCAAAACAGCAAAGTTTCATACTAACTTTGCACCCCCGTTTAACCCCCTAAGGGATAATTTTTGAGAAATATATTTTACTCGTGTTTCATGCCTTTCAATAAAGAACCTTAATGCTGAATTTCATTTAAATAACTTCAAAAACGGCAGTTTCATACGAAATTTGCGCCCCCGTTTAACCCCCTAAGGGATGATTTTTGAGAAAAGTATTTTACTCGTGTTTCATGCCTTTTAATATAGAACCTTCATGCTGAATTTCATTCGAATAACTTCAAAAACGGCAATGTTTCATACTAACTTTGCACCCCCGTTTAACCCCGTAAGGGATGATTTTTGAGAAAAATATTTTACTCGTGTTTCATGCCTTTCAATAAAGAACCTTAATGCTGAATTTCATTTAAATAACTTCAAAAACGGCAAAGTTTCATCCGAAATTTGCGCCCCCGTTTAACCCCCTAAGGGATGATTTTTGAGAAAAATATTTTACTCGTGTTTCATGCCTTTCAATAAAGAACTTTCATGCTGAAATTCATTCGAATAACTTCAAAAACGGCAAAGTTTCATACTATTTTTGCACCCCCGTTTAACCCCCTAAGGGATGAATTTTGCAAAAAATATTTTACTCATGTTTTATGCTTTTTAGTAAAGAACCTTCATGCTCAATTTCATTAGAGTAACTTCAAAAACGGCAAAGTTTCATACTAACTTTGCACCCCCGTTTTACCCCCTTAGGGGATGAATTTCCAAAAATCCTTTCTTAGCGAGCACCTACGCCCCAAAAGGAACCCCCACGCAAAATTTGAGACTCCTGGCACTTGTAGTTTCGGAGATTTCGTGATGAATCAGTCAGTGATTTTCTCTTTTATATATATAGATTATAATAAATACATACTGTCCTACTGTTGGGTCAGCCACCGGGAAGCGTCTGATTCGAGAGTTGTTCCTCCTTAAGAACTAATTTACGTCTTCCTAATCCCGCTCTCAAGGGCGGGAGGAGTGTTGGGTGGGGGAAATTGTACAGCCCATTGTTTTTTTTATTTTTTTTTATTTTTTTATATTATACGAGTATACAATTTATATTCTTTTTTGGGACAGGGGGGTTCGAAAAGGCTAGGCCTGCTACTAAACAATAATATAAGAGGAAAAACAGACGGATATCAAATAAGTGTAGTTAGTTCCTAAAGGGGCTTCTAGACGGGTTATACTTTCACGAAAATGTCTATGTATGTTTATTATGGCCGGGATATATTGCGACATATTTTCTGTGTGGCCGATGAATTTTTAGTATCCTAGCAAAATAGCCGGAACGATCGCTTTGCAATAGAAAATACTGTAATATTTCAGCCATTATTAGCGTTGTCTCGCTTTACGGCCGAAGTGCGTCTTTTTCATGCTACGTAAAGTTTGCCGCCATTCGTTCAAGTAGTAATTTTTTTATACCACTAAAGTGGCAAACAAGCTTACGACCCGCCTGATGGTAAGCAGCCACCGTAGCCTATGGACGCTTGCAACACCGGGAGTACAACACTCATCTATTTCATGAAGAAAAGTATAGTTCGTGTAGAAGCCCCATTATATTAATATGTATAACTCTACAATATTACAAACTGTATTAGATCACAATATAACTAATACACATGCAAAATTATTTGGGTCAAATCTAACTTTATATTCATATAAAAAACACACTTAAATTAAAAAAAGCCAACAAACTAAAAGTAAATGTCATCACATTAATAAAAATTAAATAATATAAATTGGTGGAAGCTGAAAATCGGTGATTAGGAAATAATGCAATGTTGTTCTTTTAACACTATCGTACACATTTGTACAAGGCGAGGGCTTTCTAATTTTAATTAAATGAATTGTTATTTGCAATTTTATAATAAAAATACGCTGGAGGGGGATGGCGTCGCTGTGGCGCATTCAACGAACGCAACTAAGCAATGTCGACCTTAGCTAGTGATTGGATGGGTTTCGTCATCTCGAGCTTCTCCGTGACTCGTCGATGGATGACATTCGTTAAGCCGGTAAGCCAGCCGGTTTGAAAACACTGGCCTCTGCCAATCCGCATTGCATGTAGCAGCGTGGCAGAGCTCTATTCCCCTCGATTGAAGGGATTCCTCCCCCTCACCTGCGTCAGACGGAGCACCTTCCCGGGCAGCAGGCTCAGCACCGGCGGGTCGTTGGTGGGCGTCACGTTGACGTGCAGCACGAAGGTGTTCCGTCCCTGCAGGTAGCTCGGCAGCGTGAACTTGCTCTCTGGAATGAGCTCCATGTCCACTACTATGGCATCTTGGTGGTTTTCCGAGCCGTCGTGGACATATCTAACCTGTTAACAATAAGAATCAAAATGGTTTATTCAGAGAGTAAGCCTTCACATCTCTCGTAATATAGCACAAATTATGTCCGCTCTTAGTGTATGAGTAAACAATTACCTTATCTCTGGACAAGTCCATGAGCGTGAAGAACTGCTTCATTTTGCCATCGCTCTCAACATATGTGGTGTATTGTGGTGAGTTCCTCTGCAGGGACAGGTCCACCGCGATCCTGCCGTGCTGGGGAGGCTGCGCCACGTGCAGGAGCACCCCCGAGGGCCTGACGCCATATTTGTGGTGATCCAACACCACGTTGATGTTCTGGGTGGTGATGACGGCGACACCGCCCTCTTGCACTGTCAGCGGATACAGGGCGACCAGTTCTAGTTCACTAAGTTTTGAATAAACCTGTTAACAATATTAATAAATTTTAAATAATATTTCTTGATTATACAATATGAGATGTCTCCTAGTTACCATTATCAGCCAATCGACAAGCGGAAATCACGGAATTCAATTTATTCGGAATAAAATAAAACGGACCAAACGTCCGTATCGAGAAGACTCAGAAAAAACAGCGGTAAAAAATAGATTATATGAAACGGAATTGAGTGGTAGAGGGGAAATGCCACTCTCTCACAGATTATCAGCGTAATGCTATACGTTTCGTTCGGTGAGTGAGAGATCCGGAAGCTCAACTAATTTCCCTTGTCTTTGTACTTGTCTGGTTTCTCCGTATTTCCTTCCTTATAACAAGAAACGAAATGGTAGCGCTTTTGGCATTACTGATGTTCATAGGCAACAGTAATCACTTTACATCAGATGGCCTGCTTGCTTGTTTGCCAGCTGTATGACATCAAAAAGGGATACACCAACAGGAAGACGAAAGCTTTCGGTTATGTCATCAAATCAATATAAAATAATAAAATACTAGAAATGAAAATATAAATAAAAAGATTCTTACCTGTCAAACATTGACAGATTGATAGGTGCTACAAAGTTCACCGGGTAAGTGATCTATACTAATATTATAAAGAGGAAAGATTTGATTGTTTGTTTGAAATGAATAGGCTTCGAAACTACTGGACCGATTTCAAAAATTCTTTCACCAGTAGAAAGCTACATTATCAGGGAGTGACATAGGCTATAGCTTTTTCCGAAATTCAATGTGGTTGCCACGGGAACGGGTCCGGAACTTCACGCGGACGAAGTCGTGGGCAAAAAAACTAGTAAAATATAAAAAAAAATATTACCTTATATTTCTCAGTATAATCAGGATTTATGCAAAGGTCAGAATCGCATTTGCACGTGAAATGGTCGACGCCGTGCTGCTCGCAAACGGCTTGCGGCACGCAGGGGGGGTAGGCAGAGCTGGTGTGGCAGGGGTACCCCCAGACGCACTTGGGACTGACGCCGTACGTCACAGCGGCGTGCGGCAGGCCGAAAGCTTTGTCGTCCACCTCGATTGGCCTTATGCAGCCCTGTAAAAAACATGAAGTAACATCATCAATCCTAATCCTAACTAATATTATAAATGAGAAAGTGAGTTTGTTAGTGTGTTTTTTATTCCTTCACGGCTACTACAACTAATCATCCGATCATTATGAAAATTTGTATATATATTGTCAGGGGTACAGAGCCCAACATAGGCTACTTTTTATCCCGTGAAAGTATGTCATTCCAATGGGTAAATATTTTTTTCTCTATAGAAGGCGCTGTATCGGCCAACAGATGGCGCCACAAGTCGCGCCGTGGGTTTTGTTGTCATACGAGATCTATGTCATAAAATTAACCACGAGCGAAACCGCGCGGAATCCATACTAATATTATAAATGCGAAAATGTGCTTGTTTATCCTTCTTTCACGCCGAAAGTAATTAACGGATTGACATGATTTTTCTTTCTTTCCATAAGCATTTACGTAATCCCTTCCAATTTGGCTTTCGGCAGGGTCATAGTACTAACACCACACTTGTTAAAATTGCTGATCATATTGGTTTGGGTATGAATAACTCTCATGTCACTGTCTTGACCATTCTGGATTTCAGTAACGCTTTTAATGCTGTCGACTTTAACGTACTGCTTGGCTTGATGCGTTCCATTAACATATCTCCAGCGGATATTGACTGGTTTCGTAGTTATCTGTGCGGTCGGTGCCAACGCAAAAGAATTGAAGATAACATCTCTTCTTTCTGGTGCTCCTTGTTGGTGGGTGTTCCACAGGGTGGCGTATTATTCCCTTTGCTCTTTGCTTTATTAATTAACGACATTACTACACGTTTTAACTCTTACTATTACCTTTACGCTGACGATCTGCAAATTTACCGACAAGGGCACATAGATGACCTGTCTGCAGTCATTAGCGCGATAAATATTGACCATAATTGTATTTCCGATTGAAGCAAAGCTCATGGTTTAGCTGTTAATCCCTCTAAAACGCCGGCCATTATAATAGACAGTTCTTGGTTCATCTCTAAAATCAACTGGGCGATCGATCATATTTGAAGGTTCCTTACAGTGACCACGTTAAAAATCTAGGTGTCTACTTCGATAAAACCTTCTTTCGGTTTGAGCTTGAGCGCCTTTCAAATCTCTGCACCCGTTTTATTTTTGGCCTCTCCGTAACGATCATATTTCTCAGTTTCGTACGCAGCTCAAGTAGCTCCCCATCCGTCAACGCAGAAACTTGCATACTCTTTCTTTGCTTTATTCCACTCTTTTCAACCCTTTTACACCTCCTTACTTTAAAGAGCGCTTTGAATACCATAGCAACACTCAGAGTACCACTCTTCGTAATAATTTCAATCTCCGCCTTGTTACTCCCTCCTACTCCGCAGATTTCTATTCCAAATCCTTTTCTGTTCAAGCTGTCGTCTCTGGAACGCACTACCTCTCCCGATTCGTCAAGCTCAATCTTTAGATTCCTTTAAACATTTGGTTCATCGTCACTATCTCTCTATTTAATTTATTTTAGACGACCTCCGTGGCGTAATGGTTACCACGCCAGACCGCCACCCAGGAGGTCCGGGGTTCGATCCCCGGTCGGGTCATGATGAAAAACGAACTTTTTCTGATTGGCCACGGGTCTTGGATGTTTTATCTATATATGTATTTGTTATAAAAATATAATATCGTTGAGTTAGTATCCCATAACACAAGTTTCGAACTTACTTTGGGGCTAGCCTCAATCTGTATGAATTGTCCCTATATATTTATTGTATTACATAAGTAAGTACTTATTTTTAATATTTATGTAGTTAATATTATTATGTTGATCGTATTGTTATTTACCTTTACTTTAAATCTTTATTTGTTGTTATTATTACTCTCACTAGTTTAATCAAATCACTGCACCTACCCATTTATTCTTTGTCAGCATTAATTTGGAAACTGAGGTTGCCAGGAAGAAATTGCGTAGCGATAAGGCCGCCTATTGTAATTCTAAATTGTATGTGTATATTGTAAATTTTGTTTGGTGCAATAAAGAGTTTTTGTATTGTATCGTAAGTCCGCGGAGTGTTAAATTATTAAAATATGACTTAGATCGTCAAAGATTGGTGAGGTTCTATTGACGATCGGCGTCGACATCTCCACTGATCGAGAATCGATCGACTGGTGTCATCAACTGATAATCATCCCACTCCAGAGACACGGGTCTCCGGTCGGATTCGAGATTACTCAGCCACGCTGCTTCAATGCGGTTTGGCAGAGGCCAGTGTTTTCAAGCCGCCTAAAGATGTCGGGTCTTGGATGTTTATCTATATATGTATTTGTTATAAAATATAATATCGTTGAGTTAACACAAGTTTCGAACTTACTTTGGGGCTAGCTCAATCTGTATGAATTGTCCCTATAAATTTATATAAAAAAAAAAAAAAAAAGACTTAACAACTGTCATCCATCAACAACAGCCGGGACCGAGACAGCTTAACGTGCCCTCCGAAGCACGGAGTAGCAACACCAGTATAACAGAATGAAAAGGTCTTACCATAATACTAGAATCAGCTGCCTTGATGCCTTTAGCGAAGGCTCTCTGTCGTTTGTCACTTTCTATCCCACCGAGATAGAACGAGTCGGAGAGATCGAGGTACCTCGTGCCGCCGCTCTCTATCCTCGTGCTCATTGCAACGTTGTCCACGGACAACTGGAAACAGATCAATTGAAGAGTTGCAAACATATATAACAACGAAGTGATATTAAAAGGGTCCTGTTTTTCAGTTACCTGTGAATTTCTCAAAACCATTTTTAAAGTTAATGACATTTTATTATCGCTATGACTGTAAAAAAAGAAGAAAAGAGATAGATTGAGAATAATATTCTACCCTACTCTATGTAAATGACGTGATAAGTGTCCGCGAGGGCCCACAGAATAGACTATTTTTACTTTGACTTAATGTGGAATTAAAATTAAAATGCGTTTCAGAAACCGACTGTATAACGTAAATACTTTTGACAGATAGACAACCAAGTGGATTCTACCTTTAACATTTAAGAGAGGTAGGGCACAGCGGGTAATCCGCTCAAATCGGAGCCGCCCGTCTGGGGAAGTCATTGGTCTCGGCCATGTTGTGTTCCTACGGTGAGTAAGGTCTTCAGAGCTCTCAGGTATTGTAAGCGTCTATAAACTACGGTGATGCTTACCATCGGGCGGGCCATGTGCTTGTTTGCCAACTTTGTGGTATAAAGATAATATTAAAAGGTAAAAAATCTTAAATTGACAGTAGAAAATAGCTAAGAGGAGTTCTTTGAGCTCTGCTGTGACGAGGCAGACATGCCACCAGGTTTCCCAATTACATTGCATCACATTAATTAATGTAAAATGAAATCCTTTTTTCAAAATTCATAACAGACTTGACATAACTTTCTATGGCTACAACAGATTCATACTGGTTGCCTGAAGAAATTGCCTAGCTATAATGAATTGTACTTTTGTTAATGAATTTATTTATGTATTTTTATGTTGATTTTGGTGCAATAAAGAGTGAAATTATTATTATCCATGTTAAATATAGTTGTCCAGTGGCCCGGTGATCGAATCCTGTACAAGGCAAACATTTTGTGACCAGGCGGCGCTGTTTCAATTATGTATGCTATGCTAAGGACACAATAAAACAAAATTTTCGCGCAGCACATAGGTTCAACTTAGTTTCGAGAATAACAATTAAAATATTCGCTTTGCATAGAAATTATTTGCTAAGCAAACGGAGGTATGCAGTAGCCAGAACGAGTAAGGCTTATCGGTCATTACCATAATTTTGCAATCTATATTTTTTTGATGTTGGAAACAACAGCTCACATACGCAGACTCGATAATAATGCAACAATAGGCCGAGTTGCTCGGCAATCGTACTTCACTTAAGCTCCCTAAGCTATGCCTTATGTTAAAAAATACATCGCAATTTAAAAATTGCTATCTCTCATGTGATAATCAAGTCTGTCTTATATCTTTCTGATTAAATTTGTTGTGAGTTCGAAGACAGCTGTATTTTCTACCCTGGGACGTCAATAAGCTTCACTGCTTATTGTCAATCTATTGTCGCCATTACTGACTCTGGTTTTAAAGGAGGCTCAGTGGTGTTTGTGGTGAGCTTCAGTGTAGTATTCCGAACGCATGCAACTGGAATGTTTCCCGTGTAAAAAAGAATTCTAAATATTCGCATATGCATCATTATAAACATTTTATCGCGAGTTCAATGTGAGTGGCCGGCGCAACCCGGCCGAAATCACATGCAAAGCAAATAAAATAAACATAATATAATGCATAATTCGCAATAATTTATTACATTATTATTAACAAAATAACCTGAGATCAGATAAAGGTATTCCTAGCAGTTTTGAGATGCGCTTTTTATTTATTTATTTTTGTACTCTATAATTAGGTCAGTTTCCCAAATACAATAGAATTAGTTACTTAAAACACACATTATAACGTCACTATAATGAGACGAATAGGGAGAGGGGCTTATTTAGCCCATGCCGAAAAGCCACGCGGACGAACGCGGGTCCCACTAATATTATAAAGGCGAAAGTTTGTGAGTTCGTTACTTCTATGGTTGGACCAATTTTTATGATATTTGGTATGTAGGTAGCTGATACCCCGAAAAGTACGTGATTCCCGTAGGATCTAGTCAATAGTCTAATAGTCAATGGCGCTTTATAAAATAGATGGCGCTGCTGTGCATACACAAAAACGAAGTTGCGCGGGTTTCGCTAGTGTTGTATAAATGTTTGTGACATTGCATGACACAAACTGATTCACAACTCATACAATATAGTTTCGCCGAGCTATTACTTCGCTATTTCTTCGCCTAGCATATTTCATTCGCGGTGCGGTTTGAGGAGTCTTCGCTCAATGTAAGACATATTTTATTTAACACTGTTATTTAAATTATAGAAAGAAAGAAAGAAAAAGTATTTATTTTATTATTCTTATCATTGGCCGTACTATTTTTCAGAGAAATCGTCCGTTATTCTAAGATTAATCGCTAACACATATAAAGTAGATACAGAATACAGACCTCGATAAGAGAAGGGTTGAAAGACAAATGAATCTTGTGCCACTGCCCGTCGTTTATTCTGAGGGTGTGCACAATCTGACCGCGGGCCATCTTGACTTTGACAACGCCCTCTATGATTTCCACGGCGAGGAAGTCGGAGCCCCGGCCGCCGCCAGGGTTGTACAGTATGATAGCATTCTGTGTTATCGTCTTGAACTCGATGTGCCACCTGGTATATTAAAAAGAAAAAAAAGTTGCTTTAACTATTTTTTTGCTAGATTCCTCTGCTACAGTACGAACACGTAGAATCCAATGAAAGAGTTATGATTCAAGTTTACAAAATTTTGCATAAAAAGGATTTACTCAAATTTTTATTTATTAATAGTATGCACATTATGTGTTATGTAATTGCAAAGTTAAATATACTTACATTATTGGCATTAAAATTTTTGTTCTTACTTGTCTACCCTGGTTACCTGTTTCATTAGGTGCTTGTACGTTTATTAAATTAGGGTTTACCTTCCACCAGCTCTAGAATTGATCTTTGGCAGTATGAGGTAGGCCCCCTCGTCCACGAAGCTGATGTCAGAGTTGACGTCGGCGTCGAACTCCGGCGCGCAGTTCCACGTCACTCCCTCCACGTGCACCGAACCACTGCGGCTTCTGGCTTTTTCTATTATCTTTACGCCATTGTAATAAACCTGTATAAAAATATTAATTAAAAAAACTACACTTGGTCAATGCTTTTTTTCCTACATACTAAGTAGAGAAATATCATTATTATATAGAAAGCTATTAATCCAAATATTTTTTTAAATACTTATAGTTCGAGTGCTTTACAAACATACACAAAAAGTCCTCCATCACTCTTTAAAATAAAAATTAAACTGAGATATAAGTACTTACATCTTCCATACACCCCCGGAAATTCTCCATGTGCCCCAGGAACAACTCGGAAAAATCTCCTTGACCACCCAAAAATATTCCAAAATGTATGTTCAATTCAAAAAATCTCCCCGGCAATTTCTTCTTAACAGCACTGTCGTCCACCTAGAAATATATATATACAGGACAGGGTTATTGTAATTCGACGTATATCCGAAACAAATGAAGAACTCAAATGCAACAAAATTAACCTCCCCAATGTATGGGCTAAGTCTAGTGGTTCTCAAGATATTTGGGTTTCTAGGAATACGGGTCTCACTTAAATCGAAGGGGATTACAGCGTACTCTGCCACACTGCGCTGCTACAATATCAGTGTTTTAGTGTTTTCAAGTTGTAGTTGAACCAGCTAACATACCCTCCGAAGCACGGAGAAGCTCGAGATAACGAAACCAATCGAAAAACTGGCTAAAGTCGACGTTGCTTAACTTTCGTTCGTTTAGAGAGCGTCACACAGCCGCGTTCACCGATGCTATCGAGCCTTGTTTTTCTCTATTTTTCTTTCGAGGCTTTTAGTCATGCTTGACTATGTCAGCCGGAAGTTCGCTGGACAAACTACTCCATGCCCCCATTGCAGATGATGCAAAGATGCAAGCTTCTTTTTAAAATTATAGATAGTAAGTACTAAATCACCTTCATGGTAAGGTTGGCTTCTCTTCGAATAATGCTGACATGATGCCACTGGGTGTCGTTGAGGTGTGTGCCCTTCGGAGACGACAGCTCGCTCTCACCAGCGCCTAAGTTAATGTGCAACTTCAAGCGCCCACCCTCCAACCGAATCTGAAACGGTTTTCAACATTCAGCTTAGGGTATATTCAAATCGAGAAGCAAACATTGTCAGAGACACTACGTGAGTTTTTATTTCTTTTCTATTTATCTCTACTCAACAAGTTATTTGTTTATATTTTATTTTTAACATATTTTCAACTTTTACATACAAATAACAATTATTTAGTTAGATGGATGATGGCCATACACAAGTTTCTAAAATAAGTATAAGCTTTTTATATATAAGCATATAAAAAGAGTAATGTGATTGAAATAGCTTTTTATTGACTGAAGATAAAAGTAAAAAATACAATATAAGGTGTATTGTATCTTGCATATCCACTGCACCAAAGCACAGATTCCTTCATAGAGATATTGGCTAAGAATTAAACGTACATGTGAATATAATAAATTGAAGAATTTAGAATTATTTACCATGCAATAATCAGTTCTGCCAGCAGCAAGCAGAAGTAAAGCATCAGAAAGATGGGTACGGAAGCGGAAACTGATGTCTGTCACTCCCTTCGCCTCTTGGAGTGGGTGGGATATATAACTGGCTCCATAAAACGATGCTGAAACAGATTGCGTTCTTATTAACACTATTTCATATCCTAATTCATTGGGATTGATGAAGGCCATGCTGTTGGGGCTTTATAAAAGTATTAATTTTTAGATTGTGCTAAACCTACTTGTGATATAGGTATCAGACAATATAACCTAGCATCATTAAATTTTAAGTCAAAACAAATAAAGGATCACGAATTATAAGTGTCTTAAAAAAAGGTTTTGGTGGATAATTTTGAATCAATTTCAATAAATGTTACAGATACATCAAGCTGCAACGCATGAGTGATTGCAAGCGTCTGTAGGCTACGGTGACAGCTTACCATCTGGCTGGCCGTTGTTTGTATTAAAAAAAAAAACACTTTTTATAACAACATTACAGAGTACCTATCCGTCAATACCTTTCATTTTAATAATCTATAAACGTTATATATAATAACATAAATTTTTATTAGCATTATAATTTTATTATAATAGTTGAAACAAAAGAAATTGTTATAATTTTAGAATTTGGTCTCTTTGTATTTATAAAAATATCAACAATAACAAAGCAGAACTCACCTTTGTCGTAAGCAAGACTCAGAGTTAGACAAGATAAAATTAGAATAAGTTCCATTGTAAAATAGGAAAGAAGACACAAGAAATCACGAATTCACTTTCAATCAGCACATAGTAAAAGTATATCTCTTTGCTATTTTAGGACAACTGTGTATTGCTTTGCTCTCATTCATACACCGCGAGGTCATAATGCGAATCTTGTGCGAGTCAACAAGGCAGGCGTGGCGGTCACAGAAACTATTTGTAATCAACAATTTACAACAAACACATAACTTTTATAATACACAGGTTTACTAAAATATTATTGTTCATTAGGTAGGTACTTCGTTTAAAATTCTACAGTGATGATACATTAAATTTCATTATTACAATCATCACCAAACATTATATTTTCGTTTCGTTTCGTCCATCGCTAATCGCTATCGCTATGGTTGGTAACAGGGGGGTCACCGTCAATTTTCATAGGCAACAGCGCCATTTGGTGCCTGGTAGATGAACTAAAATTTTAAAAAAAGGGGGCTGGCCATTGTACTGATTGTACATACTTCACTAATGACAGAATGCCTGACGTGCTTCTGATGGACCATTCGATAGCATGGATGTACCTAGTGTTTGATTACTACATCCATGTTCGATAGATCCAAATGTACAATTACAGATGCACGTTCTTATAGCCCGGTTTACATTTTGAGAAGTAACAAGTGAGAAGTGACAAATGAGAAGTGAAACAACTGACAAATGACAAGTGACAAATGAGAAATGAGAACTGACAAGTGAATAGAAGCCGGTTCTATTTCCTGACAAGCAACTCTGCCCCGCGCTACCCCCGCCTTCCCCTCACTCGCCCATCGCGCCCCGCGCCCTCTCACTCTCGCCCTTCTCGCGTTTTGTTTTTGAAAAATTAGGAGCGGAAATTGTTTTTGGAAGAAATTCTCGATTATTTTTGGATATGGCCAATGCCTAAGTATATTAAAAAAGTTTTTGGAAATTCTCTAAACAGAGAGTATAATAATTAAAATATTCCTTGCTTGCTAGAGGTGAAGACCTCTATGCGGTTCGAAACCAACGTGAACTAAACGTATTTGAAGCTGCTTTTAACATTGTACTTGTGATGTGTTTAAACACCTACTTGTTATTTGTCACTTCTCACTTGTTACTTCTCAAAATGTAAACCGGGCTTAAACATCCTCAAGGATGTAAGAACGTGAGTGACGTTTGTAGGAGGGCGTTACATACAAAGCACTAGAACTGTCAAAAAGTGACATACAATCGTAGTGCGGTCGGGAAGATGAAATATCCATGAACTTAAAATAAAAACAGGACTGATCAGGTTCAATTTGTTATAACCATGAAAACAAAGAGAAACCGAGCCGAGCAAGATAGTTACAAGTCATGCCCTGTGTCTCGTTCTCCATTGTTGCCAACAAAAAAAACAAGTTATTTTTTTCTGAAGTTATCCAGTTGAAAAATCTGGCTATTTTGGAAACTTTTTATTAAAATTGGATCGAAAATGGTTAAAAAATGTTGTGATAATGGTTGTCCAAGTCAGTCAATGGTGGTTGTGATATCCAGGGCAAGCAAAATATATAGTCACCCAGTTAAAAAGAGACACAGCCTGTCTTATCTGCATCTCGCTCGGCTCGTTTTTTTGCTTACAGAGCTCAGTCCTGTTTGTATATTATGTCCATGGAAATAACCTTGTAATAGATTCGAGATCGCCGCCTTGTCAACGACGGTCGTCAAGATGGCGACCTCGGATCCTCACTCGCCGTACCACGTTGCCTTTATAAAGTGTACTTTTTTGCTAAAAAGTGTTCATCTGTAATACTCGACATTGGCGAAATTGTCTATGTGTCGCTAAGACACGATAGAAGCCATTAGTAATTCAAAAAAAAACTTGTAATAGCGACATCGAATAATTTTGAGTGTTCACAAAAACGTTAAACTTTCTGAGATTAATTATTATGATAGTAGGTAGTTAAAATGAAAGAAAATTGAATCAGTTTTAATGACAGAAAGTATGAAGCAAGTATAATTCGTAAAGCCAACGGGAAATTGAATCTTTGTCAAGCACCTCTACACTAAAGGGATAGTCGAAGGAAAATAAAATTTCATGTTTGTAATTTTATTGTTTGTTATTTTACTAACGAAAAAATGTATCTGCTTTGCTATAACAAACACTAAAACAAAATGCACTCGGGGACTGCCGCGGTAAAGCTATTGCGTAGCATTTTTTATCAACATAAGCAATTACATTTATTAAAATTGTTAAATAGAACACTGGTTAACAGAGTCCTCTATGAGGGAAGAGCGGTAACAATTAAATAATAGGCCATGATGGGCGACTAAAGGCACGCACGATAAGCCAGAAACCACACTACCGTGTCGGGGCATGTCGTGTCGCGCCATAAGCATATCGTGTTCATACATTTTATATGGTTAGGAGCACATTTGTAGGTCGTGGCGTGTCGTGACGCAATCTGTCGTGGCGCGGACTGCTGGCCGCCGATGGCGCCAGGGCGGTGGTGGGAATAAAGGGATCCAGGGGACACGTCCGGAAAATGTGTTTCTATATCTGTGCGCGGCTCGTGGCGAATTTTTTGTGCCAGCAGTGTTTGCCTTTGTCTGGGTGTTTTCTATAATGTATAATGGTATTTATTTACAAAAAAATGTATTTAAGTATATTTATCAGGAATCTACTACCTAGTAACTCATTATCACGCTGCAAAAACAAATTAAAAAAAAAAACGTCCACTTGTTCGCGACACGAACCGCGCGCGGGTATAGAAACACATTTGCAGGGCGTGTCGTGTCGCGTCATAACCCCCCCCCCACCGCCGTGGCGCAATCGGCGGCCAGCAGTCCGCGCCACGACAGAGCGAGTCACGACACGACACGCCCTACAAATGTGCTCCTAACCATATAAAATGTATGAACGCGATATGCTTCTGGCGCGACACGACACGCCCCGACACGGTAGTGTGTTTCCGCCATTAATCTCAAACTAAGCAAGCTTGTACTGTGGGTACTAGATTCCTGATAAATACACTTTTTTTGTTGTTGTAAATAAAACCATAATAAACATAGAAAACACCCAGACAAAGGCAAACACTGCGAGCTTCTGTTCAGAAATGAAAGAAATGATCAGAAGTGCGCCACGACACGACACGTAAGTGTGCACACCCACCGTCACGACAGTAAGCGCCACGACACGCCCCGACACGGTAGTGTGTTTCCGCCAATAGTGTAGAGGGCATAAACGTCTGTAATCGGCCATCATCGCATAAATCGGCGTTGTGTCGGTGCATCAAAGGAATGATGGCCCATGATTACGTTGCACGTCTACCTACACAATCGCCGATTACTGTTGGATTATTAAAGAAAATAAGGTAGTTTCTGATATCCGCCACCAGAGGGCGCTGTTTTTCTCTGAATTCACGATTAAATATAAATATAAATAAATATATAGGGACAATGTAGAGAGTTGCCCGATCATGGTGGCGGGCGATGATGGACGATCATTTGTTGAGCCATCATGGCCCATTGTAAACAGGAGCCATTAAATATAACACTGGATAATAGAGTCCTCTATGAGGGAATAGTGGTAAATTTTATCGGTTATATTTTGTAGGCAAAAAATTGCGTATTGAATTTTGAGTCTTATTACGTTCATTTAAGGTTGAATTCTGTTTAATAATTTTATCGGTGTTACGTTAGGTTTTTTCGTTACGGAATTTCTTGATTCGGTCGCCGCGCTCAAAGCCCGCGATAAAAGCTATGCAATAGTTTAAAAATAACGTCACATTGAATAAGTTGTTTTTTCTATAAATTAATAATATACCGGGAATTAACGCGATCATACCTTGATATTGCCTGACGTTTCGACCAGGTTGCACCGGCCGTGGTCACAGGCGAACTGTGTGCCTTAATTTATAATAATGCAACGCGAAAGTTTATAAGTTATTATTGTTTTTTCTATTTGAAAAACATAACACTGTAAAAAATAACTGCGTAACTAGGTACCTACTTGCTTTGGGGTACATCTTTGGGGCGCTAAAGCCATTTGCAAAGCCGCTTGACGAGCTTTGGCAAGATTCCATGCTTGCCAAGGCTCGACAAGCGTCCACAAGCACAAGCGTGTAAAGAGGGCGTTTGGCTTGGCTTGCGTGAGTTTGTGGATCCTTGTATCCGACCGATCCGGTCTAGTGTCGGTTTTTGGACACAAATCAAAAGGCGCTTGTGGCAAGCGCTTGCGACGCGTACGCGTACACACGTTGGCGCGCGTAGTAGCCGTGATCTCACGACGAACGTTACGTTACGTTTGATTCTGTCTTCAAAATGAGTAGAGTGGCTGGTCCGGTCGGAGTTCGAACGAAGAGAGTTTATCGTTTTTTAAATATTATCAGACCGAAACGACTATCTGGAACCCCAAAGACGTTAATCATAATTAATAATATTATAAAAGTTGCAGATGTTTGTAGTCATCTTGCCGAGTAAATGGGAAAGCCAGTAAATGAATTATAAGCAGAAACAAAACCTTATCGAAAACATTTAAAAAACCAGGATTCTAACCGTTACATAACTAACCGTAACTTTATTTATTTAATATATTACACACAGATTTACAGTCTTGACCAAGGCATCTGTATGTAAATGTAACTGGTTTTCTTTCGCCATTTCTTTTACCGGTAGCCATTTTGATTGTTTCCGAAATGGTGGTAGTATAAATCGTAGTTTTTTTATATAGGTACGTACGTATGTACCTACCACTAAGTTGTACACAAATGACAAGAAAAAGTGTCTGAGCAGATCTAATTTCTGAAATACTTAAACGATTTCGTTTTTTTTTCAGGTAGTGGGAATAATTGAAATCAATTCATTCTATTGCAGAAACTAGCTTTGAGAACCAAGGAACAGAAATCTATTAGGTTTCATTTCGTCATTTTCGTCCCATAAATTATTAGGTATTTATTTATTCACATAAGTACATTTAAGTAAGTAGGTGCATACATAGATAATTTAAAAATAAAAAATGAATAAAAATCCTTAAATTTAGAAGTAGGTATTTAAGTAGCTCATTCACAGTTATTTCACCTCTGACAGATGTAAAAAACGGGTTTTTACCACACAAAATAAGAGCGGTCCGTATAAGCTGATCAATAGCTAAGTAACTAACTGCTCGAACAGTCTGTCTATGTCAGCTCACTTATTATTTCTGCTACAGAATTAATTCCTGTGACACTTTATTTTGAGTGTTTTATACAGTGATTGAAGAATACAGTGATTTGTTATTTAGAAGAATATATAAAACCTCATTGGTTTTATACCATCTGTCACAGGCAATCACAGCCAGTCACAGGTAAATTTGCTGTGAACGAGTCTCTGAGTCAAGACGCCCCGAAGGAAGACGATAGCAAAATTTCTTCTGGGAAGGCGGATTTTGAAGTCAACACGATAATACACTTTTAATAGTTCGATCATAAACTCAAATCACATGCACTTTAACCGATGTTTGTTTCACATTAAGGCGTGTACGCACGACCGAACACGAACATGGTGAACATCGAACATGAACACTTTGTTCGCACGTGCGTACCACTAACGAACATCAAACAATTTGTTCGTCAAAAGTGTTCGTGTCGATCCAATTTGGTTGTTCTGTGTGGACGATGTTCTCAGCACCACCGAACAAGAACATTGTTAACACGAACATCGAACCAAAAGAGTAAGGCTTGGTAGCCTCTTTTGTTCGACACCATGTTCTTGTTTGGTCTTGAGTGGTTGCGCGCGAACACAAGTAGAACTATGTTTGTAGGTGTTCATGTTCGCTTTGCTAATTTACGTCCACACGAACGTGCGAACGACATGTTCGGTGTTCGTGTTCGATGTTCACCATGTTCATGTTCGGTCGTGCATACACGCCTTTACATTATCAAATACCATGAATCAAACGGTGAAACGTAAGTAATTAAATTTCTAATCACAAGCCCAAGGTTGGCGCCAAAATTCCATTACGTAAGGTGCAAAACTCGTTAGAATTCAACGAAACGTCAGTCTGTTCGGAATTTCGGAATTCCGTTACATGTCTTATTTTTCTCTTTGGTTACCCCGCAGAAGGGATATGTCAATCAAACAGACAGGATATTAAACTCCTCAGATTTGATTATTGAACAAGTCAGAAGACATTGATAAAATTATGAACGAGTCAGGGAGTAAATCAGAGTAAATAGACATAATAAGACATTTAGAAAGGTATGGCTTATGAGCTCTGTCATTGCTTCATTTGAGTAGCGGTATTTCTGCGTTCGGCGTTCTGATCAGGGACAAAGCAACTTCGTCGCCAAGATGTTCATCTACGAATTCATGGCCGGCATCGTGGAGACCATCGCTGGGGGTGAGTGCCGCGTAGCAAAGCGCGCAACCCCCGCCCACCCCGCTCTAGTGACCATCCGCTTGTTGTTGCAGATGACGAGGAGAACTTCGACCCGCACACTCACCGCAAGGTGCCCAGCCCAACCTCGTAAGTGCTCTGATCAGTCCCAAGATGACATATTGTAATGAAACTACTCAGATTACATATCACAAGCGACCCTCTCCGCTTATCACCCATGTCGACCTTTTCGCAAGCTACACAGTTGTTTAACTAATGTGGCCCCAACATTGAGAACCTTCAAACTGCAGCCAATGATTAAGACATCGTTCAGAAAATGGCGCCGACAGAATAAATCATAGACATACACGCTAGGCCATCGTGTCGACCTCGCCGTCGAGGTCGCCCGTCGCGCCCCTCTGAGGGATCCGTATTTATCGGTACTGGGTCGCATCTCTCCAGTTCGACCATCCCGCGAGCCTGCGCCTAGCGAGCTCCACTCGGATGTAAATTCTTAGGCATCGAGAGCCTTTCTGTGACCTATCTTGCAAAATTGTGCGGTGTAATACCTATTAGAAGTGTGGTAGAAGTACGCAATAGGACTCACTGCAAGCGTCCATTCTGATAAAAAGGGTTCTTTATTTCCATTAAGTAATATAAATAGGTAAGTACTCAATGCATAGGTAAACTAGATTGTTACTCACGCTCCGCTGGCGGCGCAGGTACGCGGACACGATGATCCACCTGCTGAAGGGAAGCATTGGCGCCGGCATCTTGGCGATGCCCGAGGCCGTGAAGAAACTTGGACTCATCTACAGCCCCATCTGCATCGGGCTGGTGGCCGTGTTCGCCACCTACTGCATCCACCTATTGGTGAGTGCGGCATCGCGGTGTTCGCGCCTCGTGCGTGTCGCGCGCGATGACGCCAATGAGGCCGGTTCGTGCGCAGATCGGGTCCCAGTACGCGCTGTGCAAGCGGTGGCGGCGCGGCTACATTGCGTACCCCAAGTCCATGCGGCTCGCGATGCAAGACGGCCCGCCCTGCCTGCGCGGCGCCGGCTGCTTCTTCTACTACTTCGTGGACGTCATATTGGTGATGTGGCAGCTTGGAATATGCTGCATATACGCTGTGTTTATTAGCACCAACCTCAAACAGGTAGGTGTTTTTAAGATCCTCGAAAACTAAGAAATCTCGCAGTGCAAAGATAATAAATAACACGACCACGACAAAATAATGTCGCCTTTTAATTTGTTTTTTATTGCAGTATTGGTGTGTTCGCATCTCCTGATATCTATCACCCATGTACGAAACTGTATCCCTAATCTCTCCTTATAACCTAGCTGGATGGAGGAGGATGTAGATGTCCTGAATAATAAATTATTACAGCTACTTCCGCTATCTGTTCGCTCAGATCTTAACTACTCAACGGATTTCAATGCAGTTCAGCAACAGATAGAGTGTTCTAAGAGGAAGATTTATGTTTTCACCTTTTGCGATTGCCTTTACAGGTGCTGGACTTCTATAACATGGAGATCCCGCTGCGAGTGCACCTGTGCTACCTGCTGCTTCCGCTCCTGTTGATTAACATAGTGAAGGATCTGAAACTGATGACGCCCATGTCCACGTTGTCAAACGTCGTGACGCTATTTGGGCTCGTATTGGTGTTCTTCTACCTGATCGAAGAGGATTTGGAGGTGGACGACACATACCTGGCGATAAAGGACTTCTGGGAGTTGCCCGTGTTCGTGGGGACCACGCTGTTCGCGCTCGAAGCCGTAGGAGTGGTGCGCCTTCGCTTAAACGCTTAATTAATAAAGAGCTCCGGTCCGGCCTTCTGTACCGCTGCCATTTGTGAACACTTCTATCTGAATTTGTGTGTTCACGAAGTAACAAGGCCACTTTGCAGATCCTCGCGCTCGAGTACAACATGGAGCACCCGAAGCGCTTTCTGGGGCTGTGCGGGCTCTTCAACATCGGCATGGTGGTTATCATCACGCTGTACACCGTGGTGGGCGTGTTCGGCTACCTCAAGTACGGCGATGACATTGAGGCCTCCATCACGCTCAATCTGCCGCAGGAACAGAAGTGAGACTTTTACTAAAATGCGGGCGCTTAGACACGTATTTTAGAATCTCAAAAGGTACCTGATCTCATCACACTTCTTATTTCACTAATATTATAAAACCGAAAGTTTATAAGTAAGTGTGCTTGTTACATCTTAACGCTCAAATAGCTGGGCCAATTTTTATGATATTACCTTGGATTAACACTTATTTATACTTTTATACCGAAAAGTACGCGATTCCCATATTATTTGGTCAAATCTTACTATGTATAGATCAATGGTCAAAACAGACTTTTCGGGATAAAAAGTACCCTAGGTGTTGATCAAAGCGCCATCGACTATCAGTAGTCAATGCGCTTTATAAAGTAGATGGCGATGCTGTGCTCAAATACACGCTAACGAAGTTGCGCGGGTTTTGCTAGTAGATATTAAATATATCGAAATAAATTAAACTGTATTATTTTTAAACATTTCGTGAGCAAGCAAAATCAGCTGAAAATCTTTTTATAGTTGGCATAATATTTAATTTTATTTCATAATGGTGATGTTTGCAAAGTAACTGGTTTGTCAGCTGAATAACTTGTTTATCAGCAACTAGCTTTTACCCGCGGCTTCGCCCGCGTGTAATTCAGTTAATACATCTACCGGCTCTGCCTAGGTCTGCTAGTTTGGAGCTAGATGAACATAATTATATACATACAGTTGTTGAACCAGCCCTTCTAATACGAAATCTTTTATGTGCTAACCAAGTACATTTTTATATCCGACGTTTTTCGTTCGTCCATCCGTTGTCAAAATATAAAGATTTTTTGGATGCGAAACTCTTGAGCACGCACGCCACATAGAGCTGCCCATGTGAAAAGCAGTGTCTTTGTAAATGTACCCCTGTTGTACTTTTAGCGTTTGCCCCTGTCCTATAAGTATTTGTTGTGATAGCGAAAGCGGCTTTAAGAGGAAACTGGTCTCTGTTAAATTGGAATGGCAATTCGGTTGGGTTTAACGGTATACGGGGAATTAATACTTCTTCCTCTACCCCTTTTGTTATACCAGTCATAATGATCGCTTTGACAATATTCTACCAAGAGATGTTATTTGCAATCGAGTGCCATTACAGAGTCTTGGTGCATCGAGATTTCGCATTAGAAAAGCTGGGATACACCAACTTTCCGCACCAACCCGCAACGTGTGAGAAGGAACTCCTGACAGTTCTAAAGAGTTAAGAAACTCTACAGGGTACGATGTTACCTGCTTAATGTATTATTAAATCGCTAGATATTCAACAATATCACCTTCCACGCGTGACGTCTGCATTAATCTGCCCTACAACTCATTGGTGGGTGTTAAAATTGCCCTTTCACACAGCCATTCTCTGCTCTTTATATTGTTTTTCAGATTGGGGTAGACACTATTTTTAAGATCATTTGTATTACAGAATTTGCAGTTTAATGTTATCATAACCACCATTGCTTTCATACGATCTTCTCCGAGTTTCAGAAGAGCAGCATATTATTGTCCCAATTCTATCTCACCGCGTAGTCGTACTCGCACATTTGTAGAAACAAAATTTTCTTACGTGCTTCCATAATGTTGACGCTTTGAAACAGGCATTTATATCATCTGCCGGTGTACCTCTAGTAATTACCGACAGAATCTGTCAGAAATGCTAAAAGCATCACCTTTCCCTCATTATTTAAGCCAAAAGCAAATTTAACAAAGAAAATGTCAGTAGGTACCTCCTGCCTGACGCATCCAAAACAAACTAACCGCTTTCTCTATTTTCAATTTTTTCGACAATATTATCAAAAACTATCTTTGTCTGGGTTTAAACGTGGAACAGAGTCAATATTTGTTGTTGTAATTTTTCCCATGGGAATAAGATGTTTTTCGGGATTAAAAGTAGGCTATGTCACTCTCACACAGACATAAAACCATCCCTGAAAAAAAAAATGTCGGAAAGAAGGACAAATTATAATAAAGCTAAATTTTTCTATGGGAATTAGATTTTTTCGCGATTAAGGGTCCGTTGAAACAGACCGGCTCGGAGAGGAGAGCAGATTCTTATCACGTTGAAAACAGAGTTTTTAATATTTGTAGTAAGGTTTATTTTTGCATGTGCACTGCTTTTGTCATTCAGAAAGCTTGAACGCGCTTGGTGTGAAATCATAAGAGGAACTGACCGGCTCCGATCGCAGCCGTTCGGCTACGATTGCATGCTCGCATGCATGCAGATCGCTTCCAACCGGTCTATGTGAAATAGTTGGCGGCTCCGCTCCGACCAACTCCAAGCGTATATGATCCGGTCTGTGTGAAAACAAAAATTCGCGCCGATGCTCTCCGAGCCGGTCTGTGTGAACGGACCCTATAAGTAGATTATCTCCCTTCAGACCTTAAATTTACCCCGTAAAAAAAATAATGTCGAAAAAAGTAAAATGACAATAAACTTATTTTATCCCATGGGAATAAGATGTTTTTTCAGGATTAAAACTAGATTATCTCTCTCTAGATAGATAAACTTTCCCCGTTTAAAAAATAATGTCGGAAAAAAAGGAAAACTACAATAAACTTTATTTTTTCCCATGGGAATAAGATGTTTTTATTAGGTTAAACGTAGGCTATGCTACAATCCAGACCTCAAAATTTTCCTAAAAAAAAATGACAGAAAGAATGACAAATGAAAATAATATTTATTTTTTTCCATGGGAATTATATGTTTTTTTCGGGATAAAGAGTAACAGTAACTTTTCAGACTTTAATTATCCCCAAAAAATAAATTAAGTATGTCAATTTGTTCGTTACTTTCGACGTGAAAGAAGGACAAACTTTTCCTTCTTCTTACTTGTCCTTCTTCGGGTCTTAATATTTCCATACCAAATTTCATCCAAATCGGTTCAGCGGTTTAAATGTGAAAAGGTAACAGACAGACAGACAGACAGAGTTACTTTTGCATTTATAATATTAGTATGGATTTTAGAATAAAATAAAAATAAAAAAGCCTTTATTTTCCAAAATAGCATGCATAATTTGTGTAAAATAGAGTGGATAATTTTATTATAATTTATTAATTTCGTATGCATGACATCTGGACCCCTAAACGGGTGAAGGCCTCCTCCAGCGGTTCATGGCCAGGTCTGGCCAGTGTCTTGTTCCGATAGTCGTAATTTCGTCTTTCCACCTGGCCTTTGGTCGACCTCTGCTTCTGAACCCATGATGTCCACTCCAAAAAGTCGCGCTTTTCGTCCGCCTATTGTCCGTGTAGCGTGCAACGTGGCCCGCCCACCTCCATTTAAGACCTCGAGCAAAGAGCAGGACATCAATCACGTTGGTCTGTTCTCTAATTGTCCGGTGACGGACTCTGACCCTCAGTTTTATGTTTAGTGAGCTGCGTTCTAAGGCTCTTTGACTTGATGTTAGTTTTCTGTTAGTAGTTGAATCAAATATCCACGTTTGACATCCATATGTGAGACAGAGGTATCTTCTTCATGGGTAGAAGGCATGAGTCTATTACTTTATTTTTTTATTTTAGGTCCATGTTTGATTTTAAGCCCAGAAAATTTTCCATGTGATTGATATACGCATGTCTATTTCTTCTATGTTGTTATTTTCGCGAAAAGATACTTGCTTGCCTAGGTAGATGTATTCTTCAACATATTCTATTACATTATTATTTACCAGAATTGGAGTTTTGTGGCGGTTAGACATAACCTTCGTTTTCGAGATGTTAATTTCTAGGCCGATGTTTGGGCTTGCGTTATCAAGTTCTAACGTCATGGATAGGAGCTCTGCAGGACTCTCGGGAAAAAGCACAATGTCGTCTGCGAAGCATAGGTGGTGGAGCCGTTCCTTGCCAATTTTTAACCCTTTGCTGTCCCATAATAGGTTTTCCATAGTATTTTGGAGAACTGATATGAATAATTTAGGCGATAGTGGATCACCCTGTCTAACTCCTCTGTTTATTTCAATTTTTTGTCCTGAACTTTCTAACTTGATTTTACTATAGTGCTGTTTTCGTAGATGTGTATAATTGTTTTAATGTATTTGTTGTTTACATTTTGGTCGTGAAGGGCTTGCCAGATGTTTTGATGTAATATAGCCTTCTTATAGTCGATAAATTGTGAAATTCATAATATTTTTTTATTACTTGTTCAGGTACTTGGTTGATATTTTTCGATGTCGTTGTTAATTCTTTCCAGTAGGCAGTTAGCAAAGAGTTTGTATAAACAGGGCATTATGCTTATAGGTCTGTAATTCCATACTATAGCAGTATTATTTCTGACTCTGTCCATGTTTTTGTGACTGTTTCTTTATCTAGAATCATGTTAAATAATAATGTTAGGGGGTTAAGAATCACTGTTCTAGCTAATTTTATGGCTTCATTTGATATTCCGTCGGAGCCGGGACTTTTGTCATTTTTTAACTTCTTTAATTTATTTATTATGTCGACTTCATTAAAGTATGGCGTCTCTATATTTTGATTTAGTGCAATTTGATTTTCTATATGATGAGTATGGATATATTTTTTTATCAGCGAAGATTTTGTTTAATTATCAGTAATAATTATATAACAAACTAGCTTTTTCTGCCCGCGACTTCCGTCCGCGTGAAGTTCCGGACCCGTTCCCGTGTGAACCACATTGAATTTCGGGAAAAACTATAGCCTATGTCACTCCCTGATAATGTAGCTTTCTACTGGTGAAATAATTTTTGAAATCTGTTCAGTAGTTTCGGAGCCTATTCAAATCAAACAAACAATCAAATCTTTTTTGCCCGCGCCTTCGTCCGCGTGAAGTTCCGGACCCGTTCCCGTGGGAACCACATTGAATTTCGGGAAACGCTAATAGCCTATGTCACTCCCTGCTAATATAGCTTTCTACTGGTGAAAGAATTTTTGAACTTGGTCCAGTGGAGCCTATTCAATTCAAACAAACAAACAATCAAATCTTTCCTCTTTATAATATTAGTATAGATTAGAATAGATAGATTGCATATTTACCTATTCTAATAATAGATCAAGACATAAAATCTGATTATGGCTGAGTAGCCGATGGCAGATAAAATCAGAAAATAAATAAATAAAAAATATTTACCTTTCTGTTTAAAAAAATATGATTTTCTTAATACACCAGTTATTTTGCAAATATTATGTAAACATAACCATCCTAACCAAAAAATATCGCACCTTGAAAACCATACCGACACATTATAATATCTGTGCCGACACTAAACGAAAAACCTGTTTTTTGGGAAATAGCCTTCAGTTTTTTTTTATGTATATCGACGGTAGAAAGGAGAAACCCTTGAAGCGACAATTTTGGAATTGTTCAGGAGAGCTGATCAAAGTTTTTATTTTCAGTAAAAAAATCTTAAAAAAGTCATTTTTTTGGCGGTAGGTGATAAAAAAGATAAGAAGTGTGCTCCAGTTTAAAAATCAATTTAATTTTAATTTTCCAATTAGAATACATCAAAATTGCACAGAATCCTTTCATAAGTCCATTATACATCTGTATAATTGAAGGCAGCCCTATATTATGAAGATATAGTTTCAAGCACTCACCTGCCGGCCACAGTCTCACAACACTACAACACATCTTAACAATTTCACTTCAAGTTTCACTGCATAACCTAAGTGCATATAAAACCATGTCTAACACCGCTAAGCGCACTCTTGAGGAGATAGCAGAGGGCCTTGAAACCAGTTTGATGAAGCGGATGGAGGAGTTCGAGGCACACATCAATCCATCGAGACAGTTTTCTCAAAAAGAAGCCAAGGATGTAAACCAGCTTTTTAGTGAGTTCTCTTCTTTTAAAATTATTGTGGGGAATGTGATTAAACTCCTTCGGCAGCAAATATCTGATGTCCAAAAAACTGTCGACGCCATGGAGATGCGACATCGGAGAAAGTTTTTAGTTCTTAGTGGTGTCTCCGAGGGCCCCGGCGATGACATTGTGGCCACCGTTCGAGGAATTATCCAGGACAAACTCCAGGTCAAGGACTGCACTCAAGCCCACATAAAGTCTTGCTATAGACTCGGTGCGGCCAAAGATGGACAGGTTCGTCCAATATTGATAAAATTCGCTGATGTCAATATGAAAAGCATTGTGTGGAAGAATAAATCACAGCTCAAGGGGTCACCCTATGTGTTAAGTGAGTTTTTGACTCGCCAGCGCCAGGCTATTTTTATTTCCGCAAGATTGCACTTTGGGATGCGCAATGTCTGGACCCTTGATGGACACATTTCTATAAAACTGCCTAACGGGTCGCGCCAGCGTGTACAAACAAACGTCGAACTTGACGAACTTGTGGCTGCCCATGGGAAGTGCTCCGAGGTCGGTCAGGCTGGCTCGGGGGACAACAAGGATGCCGAGCAGTCGTCCCCAAAGCTCCACAAGCCGGTGACGGCCCCGAAAGCTGAAGTTGCAAGGGTTAAACGAGTCACCCGCAAGTAGGAGTTTTGTTTCTTGTTTTCCAATGCCCTAGCTAATTATTGTAGTTACTTAGTACCCTATAACTTTTCAATTTTTAATCTTATTTCACTCTAGTATAACTACCTCACAAACTTTTTACTTTTAGTGTAACTTTTGTTTGACAGTGACAGACACTTGATTTGACGATTGGTCTTTTTTTTATATTTTTATATATAGGGCTTGGAAGTTTGTTTTTTGAGCCAACTTATTAGCTGTATTTTTTTTTTTATTAATTTCTTTCTTCATATTTTTTTGTGTTGTTTACTTGTTTTAATATTCTCTGTTGCTCTGTAGGTATTTCTTGTAAGCCGGCAGGAAGTGCAGAATATTCCTTTTTAATAGTTATAAATTAGTTATACATTTATTGGTTACCTAATTATTATTATTTAATATTTATTTTAGTAAAATATTTTTATATTATATGTCCGACGATGATAGTGACGTATTTTTCTCTGCTGATGAATCTTCTACTTCTTTTCACTCCCTCAATGACTCGGCCATGAATGCAAACACGCTTCGTGATCACATTAGTCTCCTTTTTCCTAGCAATGTAAATTTAAACATTTGCCATATAAACGCTCAGAGTGTACCTGCACATTACACAGACCTGCTCGACGCCTTTTCTGGCAGTAACATTCACGCTGTACTGGTCTCTGAATCCTGGTTGAAACCTCATTTGTCTTCTACTTCCTTTGGTCTGCCAGGGTATATTCTTATCCGTAACGATCGCGTGGGCAAGGGTGGTGGTGGTGTTGCCATATATCTACGTAGCGATTTAACTTATGACATTCTAGATGCTTCCTCTGCCCCCTATTCTCGGACCATGGAGTACCTTCTACTTAGTGTTAAAATGAAAGGTTGCAAAACCATCATCGGTGCTGTTTATTGCCCCCCCAGCATTGATTTTTTTAGTAATTTAGAGTCCCTTCTTGAACGCCATACCACTGATATTGAACATTTCATTTTAATGGGAGATTTTAACGTAGACCTCATGAAATCCACTGATCAGTCGTCTAAATTTCGTACTATTATTGATTCGGTTAATCTCTCGTTACTACCTCTAAGTCCTACACACCACAATACTGACACTGCTGATTCGTGGATTGACCATATTATCACGTCTTCATCTGAGCACGTCCTTGACCATGGGCAAGTACTGGCCCCAGGGTTTTCTCGCCATGACCTTATTTTTATATCATATAAAATTAAACCGCCAAAATTAAAACCTAAAACTGTTAACATACGCAATTTTTCAAGGATTGATTTAGACAAATTGAGAGAGGACGCTTCGTCTTTGGATTGGTCGCCGGTTTATAGTGCATCTACAGTTGATGACAAGATCTCTCTGTTTAATGTTTCAGTCCTCAAACTGTATGATGATCATGCACCGGTGCGGATGGTCAAACTAAGACGCCCTCCAGCACCATGGATAACTCAGCTTGTTCGGATTGCTATGAGGAGGCGAGACCGTGCGTTTAGGCTATTCAAGCGGAAACGCAGTGACGAAAACTGGTGTCTATTTAAAAAGGCCAGGAATAAGTGCAATCAGCTGGTTAGGGTAGCTAAAAAACGCTACTTCCATGATAATCTGGTGAACACGTCCTATTCAGATACATGGAAGTTCCTGAAAACCTTAGGTATTGGAAAGTGCGCCACCACTCCTACTGTTTTTACTCACACTCTCTCTGAACTGAATGTCCACTTTTCAACTACCACCAAACTCCATGATGACATAAGGAATAGGACTGTCTCTACTATCTCAGCAATGCCATCACCTCCTGTGAGTCACTTCAAATTTTCTCCGGTGTCCGGCGGTGAGGTACGCAAAATAATCAGTTCGCTCAAGTCAAAAGCTGTTGGATGCGACAATATTGGAAGGAGTATGCTGATGCCCATCCTTGATTCTGTAACGCCTATAATTACTCATATTCTTAACTTTTCTCTGGACTCCGGAGTATTTCCTTCTATTTGGCGAAAAGCTTACGTCCGTCCTCTTCCTAAAATCTCTAGTCCTAGCCTCCTTAATCATTACCGTCCAATTTCTATTTTGCCCTTTCTATCCAAAACTCTTGAATCAGTTGTGCATACCCAATTGTCCAAATTTGTATTTTCTAATAGTCTTGTTAGTGATTACCAATCAGGTTTTAGACCCGGTCATAGCACCACAACGGCACTACTAAAGGTCACCGAGGACATCAGGGCTGGCTTGGAGGAGTCTAAGGTTACTGTTATTGTCCTCATCGATTTTTCCAACGCATTTAACGCGGTTGACCATGACGTCCTTCTAGCCATCCTATCACACTTGCGTATCTCACCACCGGCGCTGGAATGGTTTTCCTCGTATCTCCGCCCACGACAACAGATGGTGCGTGTCAATCAGGACTCCTCTTCTTGGTGCCATCTTGATTCGGGGGTGCCACAGGGTGGAATTCTCTCTCCTCTTTTATTTTCCCTTTTCATCGATTTCATTACTCATAGTCTTCATAATCAATACCACCTTTACGCTGATGACCTGCAGCTCTATGCGCAGTCGGACCCGGAACTCTTCGGTGATGTGATTGATTCACTAAATAAGGATCTTCGTCTCATATTGGAGTGGTCTGAGAACTTTGGCATTGCGGTTAATCCCACGAAGTGTCAGGCGCTTATCGTCGGTGGCCCCCATCAGCTGAACAAAATAAAATTAGCTAATTCTCTAGTTTATAATGGTGTCACCATACCGTTTAGCTCCTCTGTCAAAAATCTGGGTCTCCATTTGGATGGGGCTCTTAACTGGGACAAACAGGTTACAGAGACTAGTAAGAAGATTACATGTACACTGCGTTCCCTTTACCGTTTGAAGAACTTTCTTCCTCCATCCACGAAGATCCTATTGGTTCAAACTTTAATTTTGCCATTGTTGGACTATGCAGATGCCTGTTGCACCAATATGTCTCAAGTGCTTCTAAACAAACTCGAGCGCCTCCTTAACGGTGGTCTTCGTTTTATATTTAACGTGCGCAAATTTGACCACATTTCCCCTTTCCGGTCTCAGTT
Organism: Endotricha flammealis; assembly: GCA_905163395.2. Taxonomy (NCBI): domain Eukaryota; kingdom Metazoa; phylum Arthropoda; class Insecta; order Lepidoptera; family Pyralidae; genus Endotricha; species Endotricha flammealis. The sequence goes on from LR990852.1 coordinate 22,424,682, forward strand.
AAAATGGCTCACTCTTCGGCAGCGCAGGAATCTGAGAGTCCTCTGCACGCTTTTCGGGGTCCTCAGAGATCCAAAAGCTCCCAATTATTTAAAACTTAAATTTAACTTCCTCACTGACACCTCTTCTCGAAATCTTCGATCCAATTGCACTCTCAAACTTTTTACACCTCTTCACAAAACTTCTCATATGTCAAGCTCATTTACACTTTCTGCCATTAGACTATGGAATTCGCTCCCCAATGAAATTAAAATGTCCTCTAGTAAATTTATTTTTAAACAGTCAGTTCGACAACTTTACCTCAATGAATCTTGACCTCCCATTATTATATCATGAAATTAATCAAATAATTTTATAACCGTTTAATAATTTTCAGATAATATATAAAATATGTTTTTTTAATTTTTTTTTTTTAATGATTGAATGTATGTACATTTTTTTTTTCCCCCTGACGTTTTCAAGCCGTGTTTTCTTCTTCTTGTTGTGTTTGGCGACCATAACTTTTTGTTTTTTTTACCGTTACTATCACCATCACCTCTCTTTCAGTCGTCAATACTTGTCAGAATATTTTACTAGATGCGTATAGTATGTATATGTAAGTTTATTATTAATATATATTTATATGTGTATGTTCATAGCCGTATATATAAGTTCTTAGGTAACCAGATATTTCCCTTCAATTTTTGTCCCGCCAACAATGTTTCTGCATTACCCGATGGTTGACTGGTAGAGAATGTCTTTAGGCATTAAGTCCGCCAATTGTACTCTCAATCGTGCAATAAAGAATAAATAAATAAATAAATAAATATTTGAAGTTAGAGCAACAGGAAAAAAAACAGTTTCTTTATTTTTTATTTACTGTCTACTATTAAACTTAGAAAAATATGCTAGCATGATAAAAGGTTTTATGCGTCGCTTAATTATTTTTTGGCAAATATAGCGGAAGGAAAAACACATTAAATGCAAATTCAGTATTTTGACTAAAGCAAGGAAAAACACATTAAGCAACATGCTATGCATGATATAGGTAGGAGGAAAAACAACTAAAGCGTATCGAGTATAAGATACATGGTTGTGGAAAAATCAGTTAACTAACAAAACCATAATGTTCTAAGTAGAGGAAAAACACGATATGCGCTAGCTATGTAATAATTCAATGTTGTATTTTTAACTGAAGTCTCTACTTTGTTTCCCAAAGATACCCCAAAAAACAGGAATATAGAGATAAAACAGTGTCGTTGTTTTAAAAACTTACTGATACAACATTTTAAGCTCAAAAAAACCATTACAGGGGGAAAACACAAACTTCAAACGAAGTGTAGGTAGTTGTACATTAGGTACTATCTTCACGACCGATCAAACAATATTATAAACGACCAACACAGCGTACCGCTTCTGTATTGCAAACATACATTGAACTTATAAACCTATCATTATTAGAGACTTTAACAATCATACATTAAATCAAAATATCTCAAATCACACCCCATTTCAGTCTTATGACTTGGTCAATATTACTAACACTAAAACCACTACCGCCGGGCTTCGACAGAATATGCACAAACAAACAAGCATATACAGAGGCTAATACGACGCGACTATACGAATACCACAATGCAAAACGCATAGAGGATGCGCTAGCGCGAAACAAAGGTCTAAAAGTCTTCTCTCAGCCTCCAGAAAGATCACATCTGTCGAAGCTCAAGAGGGCAGACAGCCAAATCGTCACTATGAAGTCAGAGATCTTCGCCGAGTAGAGGATTTTTATGGCAAGCTCTATGCTGCACATGCATCAGCCCCCACACAACCTGCTCGCGCATGTGATCGTCAGGCCCCGTTAGAGCGACACCACACTGACGATATCCCGGACATCTGCACGGGCGAGATTGGTATAGCCCTTGAGCAGCTAAAAAGCGGTTAAGCTCCGGGTGAAGACGGAACTACATTACAACCGAGCTGCTCAGGCCAGGAGGAACCCCGGTTCTGAAAGAACCGGGGTGCTTCATCTGTTTAATTCCATTATTCACCCCTGGCCCACACCAACAGAGTAGGCCGAGAGTGTGGCGGTCTTGTTCTTTGAGAAAGGTGACAGAACTTCAACAATTCAACAGATTGAAGAACTACAGGCCCATCTCGCTCTTGAACCATGTATACAAACTTTACTCAAGGGTTATCACAAACCGACTCGCTCGAAGGCTAGATGAGTACCAGCCGCCGGAACAGGCTGGGTTTCGTAAAGGCAACAGTACCGTGGACTACATTCATACATTGCGGCAGATTATACAGAAAACACCGAGTATAATCTGCCGTTTTGTACTTATAGCATTTGTGGACTACGAAAAAGCCTTCGACTTCATCGAAACATGGTCTGTTCTGGAATCCTTACAGCGTTGCCAAGTAGACCACCGCTATATCGACGTGTTGAGATGTCTTTATAACGCCGCCGCAACGATGTCGGTCCGTGTCCAGGGTCAGCAGTCTAAGCCCATCCAGATGCAGCCAGGAGTTAGACTGGGGAGGCCATCTCCCCAAAACTGTTCACGGCTGCACTGGAGCACGTATTCAAGACGTTGGACTGGAAAACACACGGCATCAACATAAACGGCGAGCACATCTCATACCTGCGATTTGCCGATGATGTGGTCATAATAGCAAAATCTTTGGGAGGATCTCAGTCGAATGCTAAACAATCTCAATGCCGCTTCTCGATCGGTCGGGCTGGGGATGAATATCGACAAGACGAAAGTCATGATAAATGACTTCATCAGCCCTAGTCCGGTAATCGTCGAGAATGCGGCAATTAAAGTAGTGAAAGACTACGTCTACCTCGAACAAGTGATACAACTTGGCCGAGGTAACTTCAATAAAGAGTTCGAAAGGCATATTCGACTGGGATGGGCAGCTTTCGGAAAACTTCGTCACATTCTTGTCTCGCAACTACCGCAATGCCTGAAGACAAAAGTCTTTAACAAGTGCGTCCTCCCCGCTATGACCTACGGCTCAGAGACGTGGACTCTGACCGTCGGGCTGGTTCATAGATTAAAAGTCGCACAGCGAGCGATGGAGAGAGCTATGCTCGGAGTTTCTCTAAGGAAAAAGAAATTCGACGGAGAACCAAAGTTTCCGATGTAGCTCTCAGAGTCAGTAAGCTGAAGTGGCAATGGGCCAGCCACATCTGCCATGCTAGCGATGGTAGGTGGGGAAGGGAAGTCTTGGAGTGGAGGCCGCGCGTGGGGAAGCGAAGTGTAGGGCGCCGTCCTTCCAGATGGACAGACGACCTCAAGAAGGCGGCTGGAGGCGGATGGATGCGGAAAGCGGAGGATCGCAATGTGACAAGTTTCTATCTGATTGTTAATAAGATAGGTAATCATTTCGTTATTAAGAAAAATTTGCTATGGATTTCGATTTACATTGTAACACGAATATTTACGTATTTTACATTTACTAAAATACGCACTCTCTGTGGCAGCTGTTCGCGATGCGAAGAAACGTAACGAGCCTCCATGGCGGTTCACCGATGAATGAAGCGCCACAGCAAATATCGCTCCTAATATAGGTGACGTCACTTACACAAAAAAGAACAAAATTCATTGCTTGTAGCGACAATACTTGTTTTGAATAGTTAATTTAAATACACAATTTCGTAAATAATGCTTACTTTAACGGACTGTCGTCTTCATTGCGAATTCAGCGGAATTAAATGAACCTAGGTTTCGGGAATTAAAGACAATGTCGGTTAATTTAAAAAAAATTATGTGGTTTTTCTGTGTGTTTACTTTTACCGACAAGACTGCTTTATACAGCGATTGCGAAAACAACTGAAATCCATAATATCCCATATTAATCATGCAAGAAAAACACATCAACTCCATCATACAGATTTAAGGTAAGCAAGGAAAAATCAATGTAGCGACAGGCACCAACAAAATAGGAGTAAGCAAAAACACCTGTAGTGTATAAAATAGCATTTCCTATGACTAAGAAAAACGTTTTAAGTAACCTATACTATCCGAAACAAAAAAGGAAAAACACACTAAATAACAATCTAACTATAGAGTTGGTACTTCAAGCGGTAAATGGACCAAAATTGCCATAATTCTTTGTCACTTCATTTAGCGTCTGAAAAAAATTAGCCTAAATGTGCCATTACTTTAAGCGACACCAAAGTGGTCAGATCGATACGAAAGTAAGACCAACCGACGCAGAAAAATCTGCTGATTTCAAATATGTATATAACTCATTTTCGACCAAAGTGTCGCTTAAAGGGTTTCTCCTTTCCACCGTCGATATGTTTAGTCCTAGAATTGTCATTTGAACTGCATAATTAGAAAGGTTTTTCATGTATTACAGCTTCTTTGCTTATCCTACTTTTACATAGATGCTAGTTGACTTTTTATAAAGCTCTAAGGTTTCTAGAACAAAATTACAGATAAAAAAAAACAATTGGAAAAGTGTCACTTATCTTATCAACCCATAATCATCCCACTGCAGGGATACGGGTCTCCCTTCAATCGAAGGTGATTAGAGTGTCACTATTCCACTTAAAATTTTGCCAAAAAGAACAAGTGTCATAATTTTACAGTAAAATGCAATAAATTGAAAGGGTATTTATCAATGAAAAACTGAAATCGACAAATCAAACTTTATTACCAATATAGAAAAACGAAAGTACCTTCCCATCGTACTTCAATTTACAACACTTTTAATACCTAATCAAAAAAAATAATACTTCTTAAAAATGTGAATATACTTTCTTCAAAAACAAGTCAAAAACCATTGGAATGTTACCTTGTCACTTAAAATAAGGTAGACAATTTTTCGTCGTAAAAATTGTCACACATTATGAGAAACACAATATTTGAAGGCGCGTCATGTTACAGTGGCATAGGTCTACCTTATAATTCTAAGAGGTTTACATGTAATTCGTAAAAGTTAATCGAAAAAACACACAATTACCATTAAAATACACATATTTATAATTTAGCTGTTGGCCGATGAAATAACGATCTTAAACAGAAACATACACTTTTCTTCAAAATTTTGTTGTTTTTCATGCGTAGTTTTGACGGAAGACTGTCAAAGTGACAGTTAAGGTCGCTGCATACGTAACGTGTTTTTTCCCGGACAGAACGGGGACGGGACGGGACGTGAGTTTTTGAAACATCGTTTCATAAAAAATGTGGGAACGGGTCACGTGCGGGACGGGAAAAATATCATCGGCGACGATGTTTATCCCGCCCCGCCCCGCACGTGCCCCATTCCATCCGTGATTCCGCTGCGTATGCACAGACGCCCCGTGCGCTCCAGAGAGTGAAGTAGTGATGTAGGTATCTCTAGCAAGCGAAAATGGACGACGAAAAACTAATCGAATGTGTACGGTTACATCCAGCTCTATATGATTTCGCAATCTCGAAGTATCTAGTATAATAAAATTGTGTCTCGTCATCCAAAAGTTTCATGTAAAGAGTATGGTATTCTCCTTCTTGTTCTCTTTTCTGCCTTGTAGGACGTACAGAAAATCTTCTTTTCTTCTTGACGGCCGTAGCTTCTTCATCATCTAAAGCAATAGCAATTAAAGCCAATTCTTCAAATGAAAAATCCATGTTGTTCACAACACTAGCACGTTAGTTCCGAGTAAACGGTCACGGTGCGTATGCATTAAAAATCCCCGTCCACCACTTGCCGTCGCCGTCCCGTCCCCGTTCCGTCCGAGAAAAAACACGTTACGTATGCAGCGACCTTTAGTCAGTTAATGTGCGCTCGAGTGTTTCCGAAAAGCATAGTGTCATTAATACATCTAGTGGGTTTAATTAGAGATAGAACCACAGGTGTCTTTGTCATCTATAGATTAACTTAAAATCATTCAAATTCCGTATAGTTAGTGACGGTACGGTTTTCAAGGTGCGATATTTTTTTAAATTACAGAATTAATCCATTCTAATAACAATGCACAGGTAATAATCCTAAAATCATTCCATATCCATACATCACAATATCAGACGTTAGATGATAAGTATAACATTTTAGACGAGTTGCGAATCAGATGATTTACTTCATACAAGAGCTGGGTTTTAGTAGAGTTGCTATTTAAACTAGGCCTCAAACTGGATGTCCGAGACCAGCCGGGCGGGCGCAGCGCGGCGGGCTTGTAGCTGTCGCGTCGCTGCCTTCCGTTCACTCACTTCAAAGAATCTAATACGTTAGGACGCACCGCAGCAGCCGCACTCGCCCCGCGCTAACGCTGTGACCCCGCTTGTGGTGGACATGCAGTTTGAGGTTGAGGCCTTATTAGATGACTTGTATTTGCGACGATGTAACAACCGCTCATTTATTCGATTATCTTTACAGGAAGGCACAAGCGGCCAAAGTAATATTTGCGATAGCAATATTCTTCTCATTCCCGCTGCAGAACTTCGTCGCATATAACATCATCTGGCGGAAGCTCCAGAAGAAGATCCGACCGCAGCTGCTGTCGGTGGCGGACATGGCGCTGCGAGTGGTGCTGGTGCTGCTGCCGTGTGAGCGCAGCGCACACCTGGCCACGACGCCGCTGAACCCATCACAGTGGTGTGGTTCAGTGGTGTCGTCATGACTAGTTCCTTTTTAATTGATATTGATCTACTAATTTGCGTGTCTGTGCGCAGGGGCCATGGCGCTGGCGGTGCCGAACCTGGGCCCCATCATCGCGCTATTCGGCGCGCTGTGCCTGTCGCTTTTGGCCATGGTATTTCCGGGGATCATGGACGCGTGCGTGTGGTACCCCATCTCGTACGGCTGCTGCTACTACCGGCTGCTGCGCGACGTGATCATCGTGCTGCTGGGGCTGCTGTGTTGCTTGGCCGGCTGCTACACCAGCATCCTCGAAATCGTGCACGCAAGCGACGATGGTGATAATCCGTAATGAAATCTTGTTATAATTATGTTTGTATATTTTTATATTATTGTGTACTGAATTTTTGCGATATTATAGATATCTATCTAGACTATTTTCATTTGGTCCTGGTAGTATTTACCCCTCAGGCCCTATCCCACCACCGGCTTTACCCAGTGATGATTTGCGCCGTTTTCCGTGGGACCACGCATGCACTCCTCGCAATGCCATAATAAACTTGTAGTACTTATATGTATATAATTATGTTACAGTCATTGTGATTAAATTGCTATTATACATAATGACTGGTCATATATCAGACAGACATTGGTGGGTTAGGTTAGGGTTATTTTGTGATCATAACAGCGCCGAGCGAGCGAAGCGAATGAGGCGCGAATTTGTCATAAGATTCCGCGTTTTATTACTTGAGCTAACTTTGACCCGCTGCTGTTATGAATAATGTCCGGGCAAAGTGATTAATTTACTTGTTTTATTATTTGTACTTAGGGTAGGGGTGGGATAGGGGTAGGGTAGGGGTAGGTAGGGGTAGGGTATTGGTAGGGGTAGGTAGGGGTAGGGTAGGGGTAGGGCCGGGGTAGGTAGGGGTAGGGTAGGGGTAGGGCCGGGGTAGGGTAGGGGTAGGGTAGAGCCTTAACAAAGTTTGCCGGGTCAGCTAGTAAAATTAAAAATAAATAGAGCCGATGTTAACATGGCAGGCAGATCTGTTCCTCAGTCTTCCACATCCAGAAACCGCTAGAGCAGTTGCAACTGCTTGGGGCGGTCGTGCGGTCAAAGCTTAGCTGCTGTCTATGATGGCAAGAGCGGTCCGTCCGATGGCAATGTTGATCAATGGCTATAGTTCGGCTTTATGATTAAATATAATGGGTAAATAAAGACAAGAATATTTTATTACGACACATTTATTATCTTTGGATTATGTAATACATCAATGTATATAGTAAGCATCGTGTTTGAATAAAAGATAGACGTATCCAGAATTTAGGAAAAAACCGTTACATATTATGACACTGCTAAATATAGACACACAACAACCGGTTATTATTAATAATACTGTCACAGCGAATAAATGCGAACTCTCTCATGGAAACAACACAAATAATTATATATTTTGTGTGCGTTAACACGCAATCCAACCTAAGTTGTAAGCAATTTTTCATCTCATTCTTTATTACCGTTTTTTGGCGCTCACCTACAACAGTCGGCTCTAGTCTAATACAGGTTGTGTACAATGTAATGTCGTGCGTGGCTTAATACACTAATAATATCGATCCTAGAAATATTAGGCTAGACTCTGTCGCCAATGAGTAATCTTTTAGTTTTTGACTTTATCCAACAATCGATTCCATCAAACATATTTATCATGCCTGCACTCATTCACAATTTTATTATTGTGACAGATTGTGAATGTGGCGAGAAGGCAATTTGTGGTAAATATTACATTTATTTTCCGTAGAAAATTTCTATTGCATTCAGAATTTATTTCACTGTCAAAATATAAGAAAAAAAATCTTTAACCCAACTTTAATATTACGATACGATTGTAAGTTCACCTTTTACCAAAACTGAGTTACTGGGAATTGAGGAAAGGAATCTGAAGACAAAACCATTCCTTAACTTAGTTGTTTTACATAGCTAAATACCACCCGTGACGATTCGAACTTTTGGAGAGACGAAATATCTCCTACAAACTACCTTCTAACTACGTCTTAAAACTATTTATTTGATATATGGGCGGTACGGAGAAAATCAATCAATTCATAATCATTTTCGAACGCTTAGTATAATATTAAAAAATCTAATGATTATCCAGGAAGCAATATTAATTTAACTTTCTCCGTGCCGATAATACATTAAACATTTTGACAACGTATAAGATTATAATAGGTAAAGATTATTGTAAGTGACGACATTGATAATGAAAATTATGATTATGATTTATGAACAAATTGCTCATATTAAAAGATAAATGATGAAGCTAAAACATTTACACGTTTCATAGCTGATATTGTGCTTCCATTTTGCTACCAATGTAGAATATTGAAACCAAAATAGTGTTAGTGCTTAAAATAACACTAAATATAGATGATTAAGTCAATTATGAAACATGTAATCTGTTATAACTTAATATACTTACCTATAAAGCTTAGCAAAAATTGATCCAGTATTGTATTTTTAATGATATTATATGTTATCGCCACAATCCAAAAACCGCAACGTCGACCGACAGACAACAGAGCAACAATGGTATGGCGATAAATTAATATAATACACTGTATTTCAACTTGTGCCAACCTTTAAGGTAGTCTTACAGTACATGGCACTTTGACCGGATCAGAACAAACTGGATTCAGGCTCAATCTCGTGCCCCACATAAAAACATACTAGCAAACTTAATTCTCCAAATTTCTCCGTCTATAGAATTAGGCAATTAATTAATGTTATGGTTTTATATTGTTACGAGTCAGTAAAAATCATCGGTACTGGTAGAAAAAGACAGAATATTCGAGTAGGTATTATTAAAAAAAAAACTTTCATTATTAAAATAAACACTCAAATTTCTGATCCACTCAAATGCCATGACACTGTACAAACTTGTCCAAATGGAATCTGCACAACAATATAGATTCTCTCAACAAAATAGACAATTGAAAAACTATGAGTTAATTAGGTTTTGCAATCCATCGACCACGTCGATGTGTCAATCATAAATAAAAAAATAATCGTATGAAAGTAAGGTGTAAAAACTAATTATAGAAAGAAGATCGGATGAAATATTTAATAGAGTAAAATAATTGTAATAAGTGGATCTCCAATTCGCCCAGTGATGAATTTAGGATTTACCTATGTAGCGCGAGTACACTATACAAAAAAAAGCATTTGTTTTGACTGCAAACAAAGCGAATAATAATGTAAGCTACTCGACGGCGAACATGCAAAGAAGACGTCGGACCAGTACCTTCTAATACAACATTCGCATGGCTTAAAACGCATGCTCTCTTTAACCAGCACAAATATTAGTACCCTACTACCTCGAAAAACCTGTAAACAGGAGTAGTCCAACCGCGCTGCCATACCAGTTTATTCAGCTTGGTTTACAGTATATTATGTAGAATTTTATTATTCTAAACTGTATCATTTCACAGCAAACAAACAGAATTTGTTCTTGCAGACAGGATTATAGATCGTGTCTGTCCATTCTGTTTTCCCTCGCAAATTCTGAACAATATCAAGCTTAGCATACGAACATCAAGAGTATGCGTTTCTCCTACACATAGGTTACTGTTACATTATTTAAATATTTGAAATTTGAAATGGTTTTATCCTTGCAGTTAAATTGGTTTAGTTAAATAAATTGTTATATTAGCACGTTCACTACTCGATGTCACAAAGCAGAGAGCTATCGACAAGTCAAACATAATATGCGCGAATTAGCACAGATTAAAAATATGATTTATTCATACCTACGCCAAAGTTTAAATAATGTTAACAGTTACTAATAGAGATCCAATCTTTGCCCATGTCTGTTGAGAGCCCCATACCATCGAACAAGCCAGAGGCTAGAATGAGTGTGAACCTTCAAGTTTTGCCTCTCGGCTTTCTAAATCCAAAGTCTCCAATACCTAATTCCCTGACATGATACTAAATAATGACACGGATTCTATTTTTCAATGGTGATTCCCGAAATCTGATTTTTACCTATTCAAAGTAGATATTGGTACTCAAATTATACGAGCGTTAGAGTTTTTAAAATACTGCTTTGTTTAACAATGCCCGTTTTTAATGTGCTCCACAATTCAAGCTCATTCTAGTCAATGGAAACACTTATTACTAACACTAATTACTAAGAGTTCGCCCTACCCCGGTAGCGTTAAAATTAGTTATTGCTTTCATGTCTTTCGTGGGCGCGTATCCCTGCAGTTACGTAGTTTGAATGCTTAGTTTTACAATTGTTTCGTGATTTAAACAAGTACAGGTTTCAAAATACAAATAACTTTGTAAACATAAGCTGATATTTCTTTCAGTAAACTAATTTCTGATGTCTAAGGCCTTTCGTAATGCAAACAACGTGTTGGTAACAACAACCTGATTGCCTGATAAGTTTAAACCACGAATATAATTTATCTCTTCATAAAAAAATATATAATTTACAATTGATAAAAATAAGCATTGAATCACGAGCCTGTAAATGGTTGTAATAATCTTATTTTTACTTAGCTTCTGTAAAGAAAGAAGCTCCCACGCAAGACACTGCGAAAAAAGGGAGAAGTTGCAGAACAGTCTTGATTTGCTTCCAAAGATACTAAAGTATTTGGTAAGAAAAGAATATAAATATTTCTAGAATCTTCCTGTTTTTAACCTTAAAAATAGGAAGATGGAAGGAACTAGAAGCGGTTGATAGTAGACGAAGAAATCGTAAAAGAAGGGTTTATATGAGAAGTTTTGACTTTAGGCCTTGGGGAAGAGTCTTATTAGTATTATCTGAGATACGATTTGATTTTATTTAGATGGAAAATAGGATGCTTTAACCACCAATATCGTTACGTTATGTAGTGTTCAAGCCGTAGCCGTGAATGTTACAAGAAGAAAATAAGTGTCTTTACATAGAAGGTGTTTAGTAACTCAACGTTATTGAAAAATAGAAAGAAAAGGCATATGCAAAAATGCACTTTGTGACAACTCATGAGAGAGATGCTGCATTCGCAGCATTGATCTATGGCCGTATAAAATATAGAGATAAATGATAGTTTACAAGACAAGACTAATTTAGCAGTCTCCGAAATTTGGGCATGAGGTAGTAGCTGGTCATTAGAAAAGAGAAGACGACAAAGAATTGAAATCCAACCATTTAATTTATCATTAGTTTGAAGTCAGTATGAATAATTTGATCAGTTGGAAATTATATATTAGTCCGAATAACATTCATAATGGCAACATCGAAGTAAGGGAAGTTAATAGGGACAGTAGAAATTATGAATGAGACTTAGAGTTATCGAAAATTATGAACAATAGATAATGAAGTACATTAATGAGATCAAAGTTACAAAGTGAATGCGATAATGATGAGTAGAGAGATCCAGGTAACATTCAAAACCATGGCGTGTCTATTCAGGTAATACCGAGTATCAAATATGAATATTGTAAACAATATGATGAATTATTATGAATAACAATGATAATACCAAAGCTACCATAAAATGCTTTTTGGCTTTTACCAGAAAACAGGCAGGATTTGGTAATGAGATGCCGTTATGAAGTCATGTCCTTTTCAGAGTCCAATTTTCCCATGAATTTTTTTCATCATTATTATTTTCGTTGTTTAGATTAAAAGTCCTTCCGTGTGTTAATATTATTTTTTACATTACATTTGCCATAACTAGCTTTAACATTACAATATCAAAATTGTACTTCCATTGAAAAGAATTCACTGATCAAAACTTTGTTTACATTTTAGGATAGTACGTTAAATTCAAAACAAAACATTGCAGTTATGAGTTGATTCAAAATAATGAATTGCGTATTTATTATTTCCTTAAAGTGGAAAGCAAAAATCCATGATCACAGACTGCAATGCTTAAAATTGAATTCGTTATCTGTAATATGGTCGTCAATAGATCAATCAGTGCTCTCGCTTCAATGTAAATCTACATAGATACAGTGACGTAAGCATTGGTATGTTCATCCACAATCCACATCAAAATCTATACTTTCTATTCATTATGTAAATAAACATTAACAACACTAATTTCTCAAAGGTTCTCTGGTGGTGAAACACATATAAATACTACTGGTCACTGTCATCATCTGGACAAATGATCAGTTCTTCCCAATCCTATTCAACTTCTAAAATGTTTGCCACATTCCGGAACCATGTATCCGAGCTAAAAGGCAATGCAAGGTGGGTATAATTTTTATCAAGTTCTTTGTTTTTCTTCATATTTGATAGTTTCTTTAACAATACATATAATTCTTCTTCAGTGTCATACATTTCGTCAATGTGTCCTTTAAATAGTTCGATGTATGATAAGCGATTTGGCACAACGGGTATGCAACCGCAGTAAACGGCCTCCATTCTGAAAGAAGAAGAAAATCTTACATCTATTCCCGATATGAATGAAGCAGATAGGCCAACTCACACGTCAACTCAAGAATACAGAGCCTGGTATGCTCCTATCTTGCATACCGATTTTGTATTTTCGATTTTAATTTAATTTTGTGATACCATAGTACTATTTATTGACATTCCTGGTATAGTAAAAATATATCGTAAGTTCATACCTACATCATTACGTCTACGTAATGATGTAGGTATGAACTTACGATATATTTTTAAATGTCAAAATAGGCCGTAACTGGTTTTCTTTCGCCATTTCTTTTACCAGTGTTCATTTTGATTTTGTGTCCGAAATGGTAGTAGTTTATAGAGTAGATTAAATTATACAAATCTTTATATGTACTCTCTGGCAAGAGAACGTGTTTATATGTACCTTTTCGGTAAATAAATTTTTTGAATCTTAGATACAATGTCATTTTGACAGCCAGTCGGTGGTGAATTGGTACTTGGTAGTGATCCTACATTCGGTACCAGAGGGCGTGGGTTATAATTCCCCTCGGGGCAAGCGTTTATGTGATGACATGAAACCCATAACACAAGCAAGCCTAGCTTACTTTGGGACCAGCCTCCTTACTCTTGAAGATAATTCTGCTCGATCGCCATTGGATTGTTAATTTTAGGTACTCTTTACAGCTAGGGCTAACTAAATACTAAACTAAATGAAATCGGATTATATGCTAATCAAATAGTTAGTAAAGTATAAAATGTCAAGGGTACGAATTAGGATTTGCTGTTAATATTGCATTTGATATACAGAATTAAAATTAAAATCGCGATTGCTATGCAGCTGATTACCTAGCTGGTGTGTGAATTGTAAAAAAATATAATTGTAGAACTTACACAGCCGCGCCAAAAAATTCATGTATTGCAGTGGAAAGGACGACGTCAGCACTCGCCAGTGTTTTGTAGTACAATGGATAGCTTTTGATGAATTGGCTGTGGACAAGTTTATCTCCTAACGTTTTCTTCAGATCTTCCCAAATATTTGTCATTCGATTATACGACTCTCCTAGGACGCTTATCTGAAATTATTACACATAATATATTTAGTTCATTGGTCAGTTATTTACATAAGTTACAATAGATTCTAATGGCTACATTAGCGAGCTAAGGCGAATATTCGTTTGGCGTAATTTCCAACATTTGAGGGTAATGCACGCCCGCCAATGTAACCGCATCATAAAACATAAGAGGCCAACCTTAAATTGACATCCATTTTCATGTAATTTTGTGATTACTCGACACATCATCGCAGGGTCCTTGTCAAACTCCCAGCGGTGGGGCCAAACAATATGAAGAACATTGTCTTTCTTACAGTCGCCAATATGTTCATTGATATATTTAATGTCTAGTGGATAAAAAACAACTACACATTTTAATTCAATAATTTTATCCAAATCCTCATAATATTGGTGATCAGGTTGAAGTTTTAAATGGTGTTTGATATTCTTTAAAAATGATTTTTTATTGTATTGCGAATTAAATAAAACTTTGTCCGCTGCCAAGCTGAAAGTTGAGAATAATGTTAGAAACAGCAAAAAAGCGGCAGCTGATTTGTTTAATAATACATGTTAATAAACTTACCACGTTAAGATCTCATTATATCCATACTGAAAATCACGTTCGTTAGACTGTTTACTGGGGAAGACCAGTTGGTTATCATGGAAATACACGAATTTTCTTGCTTTCATCAAGTCGGGCCGAATCCCAAGTAGCTCGGCCAGAGGGAGCACTGAAGTGCTCAATATCACTTGAAACTCCACATCATTGGGTATCATTTGAAACATGAACAACGCCGAACTTCTCGCTCGCCAATGCCATTTTCTTCCAGTCATTGTAATCAATGTATAGTCGTTTGCTGGTAACCCTGAAAGAAATTATACTGGTTGTTATTCATTTATAGTCGATACAATTTTTATGCACTTCTGATTTGTAAAATCTTTTACATAGAAATACCCCCTTTGCGCGGATCTATGTATTTCAATAAAAATAAGCTGTAAGGTAATTAAAGCAGAGTATAAAATAAAGAGCATAACGGTCTACTATATAATCGTGGCTACATTATATTTTGATATATTGATTTACAAGTCGGAACAAATAATACCTTCGTAACGCTGCTGATGACATTGTTCTTTATAAACATATTTTTTCTCTGTTAATAATCAACACATCCATTTTTTTTATAATTTTCCTTCGTATTTTTAATCCTCCGGTTGAGTTGTCTCTTCAGCTCTTACTGTAGTAGCAAAATATATTTTTCTCCCTCCAACATATTAATAAGTGATCAACTTCCATACTTTTACAATTTATTGCTTCGTTCTTTAAGCTAGCATTATCCTTAATTATTCTTAAATCGTCTTTATTATATATTTTTTAATTATGTCAAGTAGTCGCCTGATATTTTTCGCTCTTTTCTTCAAATAAATTTTCAAGTCTGTATTATTTTTCACGATGATCAATACTATCTAACTGTCTCAGATTATTAACGACATACGCAGCTATTTATCTTAACTCTTCATTGAAAATAAGATCACGATCGTCCTGTCATTCAGTGCTATTATCAAGTTACTTCAGATTTTTCATCAAATCACATTTAGTTACTCTGCTCCCACTCTAACATTCCTTTACTGTGTCTCCAACCACAATACTGAATACTTCGTGAACCAAGTAAAAATTTAAGGTGACCGGTGAAATAGTGTTGTATACTGGTTCGCAGGAGTCTTCAAGTCTTGGAGTGGTATTCAACGTTGTCAACTTCATCGCCAAAGTAGCTAAATATGCATCTATCAATTCTTCGCGAATTCCAAAACGGCCATGATCATATTCTGTGATGATAATATAATATTCTATCTTCGTCAATACTCAATTCCGTAAATTCATTTTGCTGTTACTTGCCGTTACTTGAACATTTTCTTTAACCTTGATTGTTATTGCAATTTCGTTCTGGAGCATAAATCACCTAGAAAACTACCTCACGACAAACAGAACCTACAACTGGTTGCTAGTATCTTCAGTGATATAAAAAATAACGACAATCTAAACTCACTCTTAGCTCAACTTTATTTATTACCGCTGTTTCGAATTCTTACGCGATCTTCTTGATCCAAGCGTGTTCATCCTCATTCTCTTTTCCTCCGCCGCCTGCCAGCTGACGCCAAGCGTCAGGGGAATGCCTTTTTAATGGCCGCATTACTTGCCATGTCACAGAGCCGTCCTTGGACTGGTTGCGTTTTGAGTAGACGTCCATCCCACCGGACATCTCACTATGTCCTGATAACCCTGCCGCTTGTTGGTCGGGGGCTGCTTATTCAATATATTCGCAGCTAACCATCATATCTCATGGTCGTTCACTATCCGCCACCTGTGACCCCGTTGGTAGCTGGCGCTCAGCCCCAACTCGCTGATGAACTAATTGTGAAAGCAATTACAGTATAGATACTGCTAATAAAAAATAAAACAGCTACATATCATGTGATCCGCGCAAAGTTAGATGGCTCTACGTTACACTATTCAGATTCGTGTACCGGAATGTGAGAAAGTATAGCTTGGTTAAAGTGGTACTTTTCGGTCCGCGCGGGAAATTCAAATTTTTTGGAGTTTTTTACAAATTGTATCTCAATCTTTGATAGAATTTTCGTGAAAATTGATTCGGCGACAACAATTACAATATATCTACTGAATAATTATCAAATAAGTTATAAATATTAGCTCTTCTTATTATTAATGTCCACGATGCATCTTTTTCCTAAACGTGCATTATGCACATTCATAATGAGAAGAGCCAATATTTATAATTTATATGATGATTATTCAGTATATATATTGTATTTTTTTGTCGCCAAACCAATATTCACGAAAATTCTATCAATGATTGAGCTGCAATTTGTAAAAACCCCCAAAATATTTGAATTTCCCGCGCGGACCGAACGTACCACCTTAATACAGTGCCAGCGAGTTGTTTTGATAGTGCAAGTGTTTAGGTTAAGTGTCCTTTTTATACTTATTTCATGTTATTCTGTATAATTTGATAAACATAATTATTAAAAAAAGTACAAAGAACATTAGATGTTGTATAAATTTTAATATTAAATGCAATTTTAATGATTTTATTTATTGATTATTAGCAACTAGATTAATTGAATTGGATATTGTGATATTGATTGATTAATCGAAAGAAAAGAAACAATAAAGTACAAAGTATAAATAATGTGTAACAAGATTAGTACGTCTATGTCTAATGAAGACGGGGTGGTAGACCGCCCGGCCTAGAAACCCCAACCCAGCAACCCTCTTTTACTTCTCCCCAGCCGAATGCACGTTATCGATCGGTGTCAATTGCGTGGTTTGCACAGTTATCGAGACGCGTTATATGCGCGATCTGAATCTCTGAATGCGCCGCGTAGCTTATTAATAAAATATTTGAAAACGATTAAAATAGTTTTACAATGACAGAAAGAGAAATAATTAGTGCAATGTATCTTACCATGTATGAGAATTAAAACTGCCAATTATCAATAACAAAAAATTTAAAGATTTAAACATTTCAAATACACTTTTAAAAAATAGCGGTCACAAAACACTGCACTCATTTTAGAAATGTGATATGAACTCAATAAGAGATGATGCATCTTTAAATTTTACGAAAAAAGAGGGGAATCATTGAAACAAAGGAAATGACCTATGACATTATGTAGCCCGTGGTTAGTACACTGACCCTGCGCGTTCTGCACTTTGCAGGCGGAGGGCAAAGTATGTTCTCCCATCCTCCTGAAACCCCCAACCCCCAAACACTCTTTACCCCTCCCAACCCAAATGCACTATATCGGCGCGGCGTCAATTGCGTGGGTTGCACAGTTATCTAGACACGTTATATGCGCGATCTGAATCTCTGAATGCGCCGCGTAGCTTATTAATAAAATATTTGAAAACGATTAAAATAGTTTTACAATGACAGAAAGAGAAATAATTAGTGCAATGTATCTTACCATGTATGAGAATTAAAACTGCCAATTTTCAATAACAAAAAATTTAAAGATTTAAACTTTTCTAATACACTTTTAAAAAATAGCGGTCACAAAACACTTCACTCATTTTGGAAATGTGATATGAATTCAATAAGAGACGTCCGCACACCTCGACAGTAGGAATGATAATGCATCTTTAAATTTTACGAAAAAAGATGGGAACCATTGAAACAAAGGAAATGACCTATGACATTATGTAGCCCGTGGGTAGTACACTGACCCTGCGCGTTCTGCACCTTGCAGACGGAGGGCAAAGTATGCTCTCCCTTCCTTCTGAAACCCCCAACCCCCAAACACTCTTTACCCCTCCCAACCCAAATGCACTATCGATCGGCGTCAACTGCGTGGGTTGCACAGTGGTTTTTATATTTGCCACCATGTGTCATTTTACAAAAAAATGTTGAAATTATTATTAACCATGAAAAAGAATTTAAGGGCAATTCAGATCACAATTAAAACTAATTCATTATTGAGTTGTATAAAAATATTATTTTCACGAGCACAACCGTATGGCGCTACGTTAGGGCGGCGCCTCAACGTCCTTAACGCAAATGACCAATTCCCAACCGGAGTCCGGACTTTATTCCAGACAGGAGGGGGGTGGGTGAACTACGGAGCACCCGGGGATGCAAGTACAGACAACACGCACGCGCTGCACTGAGAGGGGGTAGCTGGAATATCTCCTACTGCTTCAGCCCCCGAAAACGTACTTGTCGTACCGGATCATTAAAAAAAAGTTAATCTCAATGCATGAGCTGACAAAAATAAAATAATGATATAATATTAGTTTTAGTTTTTAATCTAGTTTAATTTTTAATAAAGTCTATACTAATAGTGCCCTTTGTTTTAATCATTGCAATTTTACCCAAGAAATACGTAACACAAAAAAAAACGAGTCATAGGAAAACTTTTTGTATGAGAAGTTATCGCTGAACATCGAATTTTTTTTCCTGCTAGTACCTCGCCTCATTAAACGAAGGCCTTAGTTGGAAGCCTATCTAACATTGTCCAGAGAATAAAGGCACGCGAAGGGTGGTTACCGAGACAAATATACTTAGGCGGAGTTGTAATGCCCACGCATAAATCGATAGAATCCTGCCTAGACAAAGCTAGATACAGGCGAGGTGCTTATCGAAGGGCGTCACCTGCGCGCGCTGAATTAAATAGGAGTCTGTGATGGACCTGCCCAAATATGTATCTTAATTTTATAATCTACTCGATAGGCATGACAACGTAATAACAAAAAAATTATTTTACACCTTTTCTAAATTAAATATCAATCTTATTAAATTCTTATTTCTGCGAGCCCATACTATTGATTAATGCGAATGGCCGTACCGGGAATTATTTATTAGTATGCTCTCAAATCACTAAGTACATTGAGACTTCCTTTGTTCTGACAAAGACAAAATGACAAATCGGTTATAGTACAGCTTTAAAATTTTGCCTTAAAAATATTAATTTCAGCAATAAGGCCGTTTTGTTGCATATGCACTGTAAGTTTATGTCTATTGTTTACCTACGTTGTTTGTGTATTGCAAATAAAGTATAATTCTCCATCTAATTTTATTATTCTATATTTGAGACAAGTTTAGTGAAGGTGTTAACTATCTCATCTCCGGGAATTTAAGTAAAACGACATTTGCACACGTTGCAGGTTTGGGGTGCTGGGAGTAAGAAGAGAGAAAGACATTTTCCTCAACCCCCAAAAGATGTAGTTATCGAACGCGCGTTATAATGTGATCTGTATAGTTTTGTCAATAGATGAAGGTTTATGGTTTAAATCCGTCTGATAGAAAGGCATAATCTTCATTTACCCACCCTATTTCATAGTCTGTAAGCTTTTATTCGATTGCTATTAGCAATAAGCCCGCCTTGTTGCGATTACATTAGCCTGTAAGCTTTTATTTTTCACTGTAATAATTCTTTTGCTGTGTATTGCAAATAAAGCATATTCTATGTATACCTAAGAAAAGAAAGGGGGTCTACTGCCCTCCACTCCTTGGTGCAATATAGATCGATCGGCGTCACCTGCGCGCGCTGCACTTTTGTAAAATGGGAGGCAGGGTAGCCTACAACCCACCACCCACCACCCAGGGTGTATTTGCTCTCATTTGCCTGTGGTGCCTTCCTACACCCTACTGAATTTACAGTTAGTTTTTCTATTTCTTTAAAAAAACTTATTAAAATAGGCACAATAAAATGTGCGAGCGTCCTTCTAGAATAAAGTATTCAATATCACGTGAAGCAAATTGCACTAATTACATATTCTACGCTACAAAGTGTTCTTTCTTGCCGAAATGGTAGTAGTATATAGAGTAGATTAATTACATAAATAATTTATTATTGTAATGTAATGTTATTTTTAACGAGATAAAGTGTCTGTGAAGGAAGACCTACTCTCTAAATAATATATTGAATCTGAATTTTATATCACCACCGTTGTTAAATACAGATGGTCATACAGAAGACTTTATCGAGGTGGCAAGTTCTGATATAGACCTGTCATAGAATAAGTAATACCCGAGGTATACGTAAACGCATACGTGTGTACGAACGACATTCGCCTATGTAGTAGAAATAGGTAATATTTCACGCGTCGTATAAATAATGTGACAGTTTAGTATGTCTATGTCTAATGAAGACGGGGGTAGTATACCGCCCTGCCTAGAAACCCCAACCCCCAAACACCCAACCCAGCAACCCTCTTTTACTTCTCCCCAGAAGAATGCACGTTATCGATCGGCGTCAATTGCGTGGGTTGCACAAAACACTTCACTCATTTTAGAAATATGTGATATGAAGTCAATAAGAGACGTCCGCACACCTTGACAGTAGGAATGATAATACATCTTTAAATTTTACCAAAAAAGAGGGGAACCATTGAAACAACGGAAATTATCTATGACATTATGAAGCCCGTGGGTAGTACACTGACCCTGCGCGTTCTGCACTTTGCAGGCGGAGGGCAAAGTATGTTCTCCCATCCTCCTGAAACCCCCAACCCCTAAAAACTCTTTACCCCTCCCAACCCAAATGCACTATCGATCGGCGCGGCGTCAATTGCGTGGGTTGCACAGTTATCTAGACACGTTATATGCGCGATCTGAATCTCTGAATGCGCCGCGTAGCTTATTAATAAAATATTTGAAAACGATTAAAATAGTTTTACAATGACAGAAAGAGAAATAATTAGTGCAATGTATCTTACCATGTATGAGAATTAAAACTGCCAATTTTCAATAACAAAAAATTTAAAGATTTAAACTTTTCTAATACACTTTTAAAAAATAGCGGTCACAAAACACTTCACTCATTTTGGAAATGTGATATGAATTCAATAAGAGACGTCCGCACACCTCGACAGTAGGAATGATAATGCATCTTTAAATTTTACGAAAAAAGATGGGAACCATTGAAACAAAGGAAATGACCTATGACATTATGTAGCCCGTGGGTAGTACACTGACCCTGCGCGTTCTGCACCTTGCAGACGGAGGGCAAAGTATGCTCTCCCTTCCTTCTGAAACCCCCTACCCCCAAACACTCTTTACCCCTCCCAACCCAAATGCACTATCGATCGGCGTCAACTGCGTGGGTTGCACAGTGGTTTTTATATTTGCCACTATGTGTCATTTTACAAAAAATAATTGAAATTATTAACAACCATGAAAAGATTACAATTAAAACTAATTCATTATTGAGTTGTATAAAAATATTATTTTCACGAGCACAACCGCATGGCGCTACGTCAGGGTGGCGCCTCAACGTCCTTAACGCAAATGACTAATTCCCAACCGGAGTCCGGACCTTATTCCAGACAGGAGGGGGGTGGGTGAACTACGTAGCACCCGGGGATGCAAGTACACAGAACACGCACGCGCTGCACTGAGAGGGGGTAGCTGGAATATCTCCTACTGCTTCAGCCCCCGAAAACGTACTTGTCGTACCGGATCATTAAAAAAAAGTTAATCTCAATGCATGAGCTGACAAAAATAAAATAATGATAGAATATTAGTTTTAGTTTTTAATCTAGTTTAATTTTTAATAAAGTCTATACTAATAGTGCCCTTTGTTTTAATCATTGTAATTTTACCCAAGAAATACGTAACGCAAAAAAAACGAGTTATGGGAAACCTTTTTGCATGAGAAGTTATCGCTGAACATCGAAATTTTTTCCCTGCTAGTACCTCGCCTCATTAAACAAAGGCCTTAGTTGGAAGCCTATCTAACATTGTCCAGAGACTAAAGGCACGCGAAGGGTGGTTACCGAGACAAATATACTTAGGCGGAGTTGTAATGCCCACGCACAAATCGATAGAATCCTGCCTAGACAAAGCTAGATACAGGCGAGGTGCCTATCGAACGGCGTCACCTGCGCGCGCTGAATTAAATAGGAGTCTGTGATGGACCTTTTTTTTTAATACCCGAGGTATACGTAAACGCATACGTCTGTACGAACGACATTGGCCTATGGAGTAGAAATAGGTAATTATTTCACGCGCGTTGTATGGTGTGTACGTGGTGTGACACTGTTAAAACTTTTAAATGCAATGAAAAATATCTACTTTCTATATTTATAGGGGTGTTTGAAATAATATATTTATCGTGGTCAACTGCCTGCAGTATACGCGAAGGTATTGAAAGAGGTTAATGTTGAACGCAGACATCTTCCTGATGCTAATGAAAAGGGGGTGGTACGAGTAAGATGCAGTGGTTCTACCCAGATACATCGATGTGCAATAGGTAGCTAGGTGCATTGCAAGGGGTTGAGGAGGAAGGAGGTTTCAGTGGGTGGCGGTGTTAATATTGAAAAGGGTGGCAATGGGGTGCGGTGGTAACCTGACATGCAAGAGGAGCATGCAATGCAGAGGGAGGGGGAGGGGGGGGTTGATATTGATCGTGGTCAGCCTGTTTGCACTTTTAACAAGAGATGTTTACGCTACGCGTCCAAATCCAATAGCTATATGGGTCCTGCGGACAGAGGGTGGGATAGTGGGTGGACTGGGGGAAGGGGTAATATTGAACAGTTTCAAGAGGAGGAGAGGACGCCATACTCCCACCCCCACAGACCACTATCGAACTGCTCGCGACCGCTTTTATGCAATAATGACTACGGATGTTTTATAATTTAGTTTTAACGTTATTCTATTTATGTAAAATTACTGTACATAATTTTATGTAAAAATACGGATTGATAAAAAAATTCGATAATACTATGCTGTGAGCGGTTACTTATAGTTATTTATTTGTAATATTATAAATTGTGAATACGAGTGTCATTTTAATTTAAATATAAGTAGTTTAGACTAGCTTTTAAAAATCCGCTAAATTTATGCAGATTATCAGTTTATGTATAGTTGTGATACCGTAACGAGTAAAACCAGTAGAGCCATCTATTATGGGTATAAATGAAATGATGAAGTGTTAAATGTCTGATTATTTATTTGTTTTTAAATATAAAGCACGGTACCAATTATATCGTCAACTGATATATTGTTACAAAAGAACATACATATATGAAATTGTTAAAGGGACAATATAAAAAATCGCAATACATAGTATTTCGCAATTACAAATAAATAATCGAAACAAGTATCAGTTATTTTCAACAAAGGGCGGATCCAGTTTTCAGTATTGGGGGGACGGTAGCTCTAATTGTTAAAGTCGCGGCGCCCCCATCTCCTCATTACATGGTGAATATCACCTCTGCGTTCCCCACCCCTTGACTCAACCCGTTCGCTACAGCTAGCACAGCGCAGCTCCAACGCCCCACCCCACCACCGCCCTGCCAACCCCCCACCCCACCACCGCCCTGCCAACCCCCCAACCCCTTCGCCGCATCCGCTCTTTATTGCACAAAGATTATTATATCGCATTTGCAAAAAAAACATCGCATTTGCTAACAAAAAAGGATTAGCTTAACAGTAAAACATAATACTAAAACCGAAATATTAGAGTTTGAGACGTGGGGTATATAGATAACTAAAAAGAATGAAATATAAATTAAAAAAAATGGAGAAAGCTTAAAAGCATATTCAAAAAATTTAAAGATATCACTTACTTGAAACCAGGGTATCTATCATTTTCTTGTGGGTACCTCTGTAAAATGGCTCTAAAATTAAAATTTTACTACCGACCGGAGCCATCTTAAGGATGGAATGAAAGAGATAAAAAGACAAAAGGTAAAAGATTTAAGTAAATTTAAACTTGAATGAAATTTAGCGAGTACGCGAAATCAGTGCGCTCACGAGCAGGCGGGCACTAAAAGTGGCAGGAAAATCTAGGAACCGCAGATGGGCCTGGGCGGGGGCAATGACATCTCCCGCGCGATCAATAAGGCAGTCTGGGCATACCATATAAAAATAACAGTAAAGTGATAGTGTATTACACGCCGACATCCTACAAGATCAAACTCGTCAGACCCGGCTGTTGTCGATAAATGGCAGCCGTTAAGCCAAGTCTGGCCTTGGTGGTGGCCTTCGGGCTCGAAAACACCCTGTCCTCAGTTAATCCGCATTAGAGCAGCGTGACAAAGTACGTTCTATTATCCCTTGATTCAAGGGAGACCCGTTTCGCTGCAGTTGGATGATGGTATGAGTTGATTATGATGACACACCAGTGTGTGACACGCTTGATACTGGTGTGACACTGGTAATGACTATACTGCTATATTATAGATGGGCTATACTGTGGCTATACAATAATAAATAATATACGTACATCGGCGTGATCGAACGCAAACTCGGACTAAGCACTCTGTTGTATTCTCATTATATTGTGACGGTAATGTTACTACGCATGTGTAGTGCCCAGGGTTCTAGCGACTGCGTCGTGATTGGGACGCTGTTAGGACATAACTATAAATTGAGATGTACTGGATCAATATTAAGAGCCCTAGGTCTATCTGGGATGTTGGGAGAGATCCTTTGTTTGATATATATTTATGGTTTTTGTTTGATATATATTTTGGGCTCTTCAAAAGGGCTCTTCAAAAATAAAATTACTTGTATCTAGTCTTATAAATGTACCTATTTGATGCATCGGAAGCTTCTTTCGGTTTTTCTAAAACAGTTTTTTTATTTTATAATTTTTTATATATAGAATAGAATAGAATAGTTATTTATTTTCTCTCCACAGGTTACAATACTACATAAGTTTAAACATAATTTATAAACCTAAGTGTGGAGAAGACTGGTGCCTGTACTAGGTGGGTAGAAACCTACCTGTATTAACAGGTCACCAGGCTCCCTCCGCGCCATATATTTATCAATGTTTAGAATAATATGATTTTATACATAAGTGCAGAAACTTGTAGAACAATAAAATGTAGTTAAATAAAATTATAAGTAGTTCACAGCATAAGGATTGAGGATGAATATACACGTTTTACCTACCAATAAAACGTTTATTAAACATACTTACTTTCCCTTAAGCCCAAATAAACATGAGAGTAGCATACTTGATTTTAAGCATTTCCGGACGATTTGAAGCCATCTTTCGACCAATCAGAGCACGTTTAGTGTGTGACGTCACGTTTCAACGTGCTTTCCCGCCAACGTCGTCCCCACTTCGATCAGGCGGCAAGTTTTGCCTTCATTGGCTCGAATGTTTAGTAACTACCTACCAGGCAGAGTTTAAAATGTTGGGCTTAAGGGAAAGTAAGTATGTTTAATAAACGTTTTATTGGTAGGTAAAACGTGTATATTAAACTCACTGTACTGTTCCCTTAAGCCCAAATAAACATGAGACTTGTTTGTTTTCGCCTGGTGGGTGACGACGTCATTGTGATATAATAAGTTATGATAACTGGTATGCAATAGAATATTTTAAAAGGTAATAAGGTGAGTAGAAAAGACAATATTGTGACAAATTGCTGTTTATTACGAAAATCAAAATAACATGTGTACTTCAGTTTGATACATAAACAATATAATCATTGAATCAATATGTGAAAATATAACGATTAATCGACAATAGGGTTGAATAATGTTGTAATCAACGGTCCTCTACGATTTATATTCGTATCTATAATCTCTCTCCTGTAAAACTTCGCGAATGTATTTGTCGACCTCCAATTGCCTCTTGCCAATATGTCCTCCATACTAAACTGCTCGGTCCAATTTTTTCATGCTACTGCTGATCTGCAGCTTCCCGGAGTGGCATTTATATTTGCCTCTCTAAAAATTCGTTTGATCCAGCCAGCCAATATAGTTCTAGTTGCTGCTTTGGATTTTCCTGTTACAGTCAGAAACAAACTATCCGACTTCGCCAGGTTTCTCCTTTCCTTGGATAGTGCAATAAGTCTTTTGATCCAGTGCACTGGATCCAGAGCTTGACATTCATTATTTTTCGTTAGTTTCCAGCCCGACTGTCGGTAGTTTGCCGTGTCTGTTTTAGACCCGAAGCTTGGCCAAAGAATGATGCAATCCTCTGAGACAATACATTGTTCTTTTGATATTTTGAGCAAAGTAAGGTCATGTATACGGCGGCCTGAACATAATAGGAGGATGGCCGCTGTTTGAGAGGAGGCTATCCAAAGATTGTCTGTGTTCACATTCTTGATAGCAAGGTGTTGCGCCAAGGTGTCGATATTCCATATTGGAGGTTTCTGCGAGCTTGGCTTGTTTAGGGCAATCGCCTTCAGCACCTGTTTTACGAGTGGGTGAGAACTTAGCTTATACCGATTGTTTGGGTCGCAGAAGGTGGAGACCACAGATTTGTGGACTAGTATAGTACTAGCAGATAGGCCTTCTTTTTGATGCAGGTCTGCAAGAAATCTTGCTAAGTCGGAACCACTCGGCTTATCTGTGGTTATTCCGTTAACCTCAGCCCATTTTGTCCATCTAACCCAGGCTGGACGATATGTATTCAGGGTCGATGGACGCCAGCTGGATTCTAACAGGGCTTTCTGTTCTGCTGACCATCCGTTTAGGTGTTGCATCCACCCCCACATTTCCATACTTCCAGGATCATGTTCGATGCGTTGGGTGGAGGAAGACCGGTGGATATATCGATCAGCACCTTGTCTACTCTCTGTATTGTGAACGGGGCTGCTATCGCTCGACTCTTCACGTCTGGTCTCCAGTAAACCTTGTCCCAACGTGGTACTACCAACAGATACGTTCCTTTGGCTTTGTTCAGGTAGGCTAGGACCCGTGGTATCAGATATGGGGGTGGAAACACCCAAGCTAGAGTGAAGTTCCAAACTATTCCCAGGGCATTGTGGTACGTCGCCTGGCTGTCGTTCCTGTCCATGGAGCAATAAGTGTTCACGACATGAGCATGCCGTGAAGCAAACAGATCCACCTGTGGTGTACCCCACTTGGCAAATATTGTGTGGGTCACCGCTGGTAATAGGTGCCATTCCGGTAATTTTTTGTTCCGGGATAGTCCGTCGGCATGACAATTGTATTGTCCTGGTATGTGGTACACTGATATTTGGATGTTGTCTTGGTCTAGGATCTGAAATATTTTTCGTGTCAACTCCGTTAACGTTGGAGATCGACAACCTCCTTCGTTGCGTAAATACGAAACCACGGTGCGGTTGTCGCATTGGATTAATAATGTTGTCCCGCTCAGATTCTGACCGTGGCCTCGGAGCACGTTCAATACAGCGAGCATCTCCTTTTGGTTGCAATGCAGTATTGCTTGATCCTCTGTCCAGGAGCCCGAGACATTCTCGTCGTCCAATCTGGCACCCCATCCCATATCGCTCGCATCTGTGACTAGGTAGTGAACCGTTGCAGGTTGAAATATTATCGTCTTTCCTGCATGGTGACGATTCCACCATTGCAACTCCTCCAGTGCATTTTGGGTCAGACAGACGGTTTGGCCTGCTCTTGCTTTGAGGAGACTGTTGCATTGGACTTGTAGGGATCGGTAGTTTATCCGTCCTCTCGGGACGGCAAAACTTGCAAAGTTGAAAACGCCGATGGTTTTCTGCAAATCCAATAGTTTCGCTTTCTTTTTTCTCAAGAGAATTGCTGTCAGGTTCTCTATCTTGTCTGAGAGTCGCTGTGGGATATATTTTTTGTTGTGCCACGTATCCCAGACTATCCCCAGGTACTCCACAGACTTCTGAGGTATTAGTATCGACTTCTGACGATTTATGTGCCAACCAAGAGTCTCCAGTGTATGCACAGTTAGGGCTATGTGCTCTTCTAGTTTTTCCTTGTTCTGATTGGCAAGAAAGAAATCGTCCAAATAAATAAGAATCCGAACTCCTTGACCTCTCAGATATTCGCCGATCCAATTCGTTAAACTCGCAAAGACTTTTGGAGCGGAACACAGTCCGAAGGGAAGGCAAGTCATTTCCATGAGTTTTCCATTGTGAAGTACTCTGAGAAACTTGCGGTGCTGTGCTGCAATTGGCACGTGGAAATATGCTTGATGAATATCTAATTTGGCCATCCAATCTTGTTCCTGAAGGAAGTCTGGCACTCTGTGGACATTTACTAGTCTGAACTTGTCCACCTGTACGTATTTGTTCAACCGTTTCAGATTGAATACCGGTCTGTACGTACCGTCGTTCTTTGATCTTAGGAAGATAGGCGAAATGAAACTTGGCGATCGTTGCACTACTACTAAGATGCCTTGACTTATCATGTTGTTCATGATTTGTGTGATTTCTCGTGAGTCTCTGGTGGCGATGCTGCGATTGTTCGGCAGACACAGCGGGGGCTTTCTTATGAAAGGTAAACGGTAGCCAGATATTATTTTGAGTATGTATGCCGGAGCCCCGAGGCGTTGCCATTGTTCGTAGTACAATCGGAGCTGTCCGGCTTGAAAGCTTTTGGCATAGTCAATATTTTCGCGAGTGTCGCTGACCTCTCTGATCCCGGCGGGATACAGGAGAGCGCGTTCTCGGTTCGTTTCGCGTATCCTCTCTACGACCTCTCGGGGCTCTGCCTCCTCGAAACGAATGGCCTCCCCTGGTAGTGGGTCTGTTGGTACCGGGTCCCGGATTCGCTCTGGCATTCGTTTTCTTGTGTTGTCCTTGAGAAGGACCTGGCAGGTTGGGATCGGCCCGCGGTGCGGGTGTAATGCGATCTTTTTGCCAAAATACACTTTTGACTCCACCAAGCTTGTCTAATGTTGCACTTAACTTGTCAGACTCAAAGAGGTTGTTAACCGATGGTGGAATTTTGCGCAGTGCCATCTTATGATAAGTGTCCTTTACTGATGACAAAACAGTCTCACGTCTTTGTTGTATCAGTTCGGCCCGGTGTCCACAAGCCAGTTGCAGCGTGTCATTGAAATATTTAGCATATTCTCCGGTGGAAAATATACTAGAGATCTTATTGTACAATGTTCCATAGTCTAATGAGCCTTCTTCACGAGCTTGAGCTAGAACAGATCTAAAACCACATTGCAAAGTATCTCTTTGCTTAAGCATTGCGTAAGTAATAGCGGCGAATGCTTTTTCCATATTTGCGTTAACACGTGTTGTTTCAAAACGCTTTACCTCGTCATTTGTTTCGAGGGCGGTAAAGCCAGGGGCCCTAAGGTATTGTTTCTGAACATCTGAATACCTCACTGTGTTCCACTCATCGTTTGATAACCGTTGGATGTCTTTCAATTGTTGTAAGTACTCAGATTCGGTAGGAGGAACAGAGGGTTCCATAGTTTTTGTGCACAGGGATAGACTTAAATCGGTGTGCTTTTCATTTGAAAGGGTCTTTTCATTATAGAGGTCTCCACTAATATTAGGATCTATAGAATCTTGGTCACCGTATTCTACATTCTGATTTACATGCATTTCTTGCTTAAGCTGTTTAATTTCACGAAATAGTTTGTCAAACTTACGATTATGTCGCTTTTTCTTTTGTTTGCGTGACCGTTTCTTATGTCTCTTTCTCGCTGACGAGTCAGACGAAGAATCTGATGATCCACTGTCAGAGGAGTCGGATGAACTTGTATCTGTCGACGCCTTTCTTTTCCTGGTTCGCTCCTCCATCACGTCCCTATCCTGACTGCTCCCATCGCCTTTACTCGTAGATGGCTCCATTTCCTTTATAATCTATCGCTAAAGCACACGATAATAATATAATTATTATACGAACGGTATCACCGTTAAAGTAAAATATTTTACTTAAGTAAAATATTTCACTAAGTAAAATAAAATATAAAAGTTTTGGTAACTAATATCGTCCACGACTTTATCGTGTAAAAATCAAGACGCCAATGAAGGCAAAACTTGCCGCCTGATCGAAGTGGGGACGACGTTGGCGGGAAAGCACGTTGAAACGTGACGTCACACACTAAACGTGCTCTGATTGGTCGAAAGATGGCTTCAAATCGTCCGGAAATGCTTAAAATCAAGTATGCTACTCTCATGTTTATTTGGGCTTAAGGGAACAGTACAGTGAGTTTAATGAAAAGTTAAGACGATGTATGGAGGCAAGGATGTGAACGGGCTTATTAATGGATGTGCGAGTATGTTTATGCTCCTAGATGAGTATAATGCGAATACTTGTGTGATTACATAGATTTTATTTTATTAGATATGTAAAACTTTGTTAAGCTATGTGTCTTTTTCAATAATATTAATGAAAGTTATTCAGCCAAATATGTAGTTAAGTTTTATTTTAGTTTTAAAGTTAAATTTCGTTTTTCAAAAAAGTTTATTTTTAATATATAATAAGTACCTAATTTTTTTTATTTTTATTACTTGAGACTTGTATTATGAAAATATGAAAGTAAATAAGAATATTAAGTTTTGAAAGTTTTAATCGTTACCTAAGTAATTACGTTTAGAAGTTCTTCCGTGTCATCATAATTGAAAGTTTTAAGCCATTTGGTAAGTGCATATTTACACTCACTACGACACATGCCGTAAATGGATAGTTCTTTGTTGGCTTTGTTGTACAGATGGCAGCCCTGGAAGCAATAGAATCTATTAGAAAATTTTGTATTTAGACCTTTTACTGTCTGTCCTTCGCACATGCGCAATACTACTCGGGTCATATCCCATATCAGAGTGAACTTTGAGAATAGTCGAAAGAACAAACGTTTGCCTCACTGAAAGTACGTCCCACACTTGATAAAGATCCGATGTAGGATGCCGAAAAGGAAGAAAAGCACCAACCTTGAGAATTGCTCGTTGTGCACGTTCAATTCACGTTTATGTGGATTATATAAGCGTAAAAGTTTGAGTAAGTAGGTACATGACGAAATTGTCGATGAATCATTCGTTATGATTTCATGCGGAAACCTATCAACTGAACTCAATGTTTCCAACCACGTAGAAATAATTTCTTCGGACAATTATTGATTAAGTGAATCTGTAACCATGTGAAAATTGCTACAGATGTTAAATGTTTGTTTGCTGTGATAAGCCCTAAGGCCCTAGGCATAAAAACAAACGTTTTGTTGCTGTGGCGACATGCGTGAACATCTTGAAGAGATAATTATCTTGAAAAAACCGGGCAAGTACGTGTCGGGCCACGCACAATGTAGGGTTCCGTATTTGCTGTGCTTTGCTTGCCTTCAGTCGAGTCCAATTTCAAATTCTAACACATTCGTAAGTTTTCATCAACGAAATTTTATTTTATAAGTTCGTCGGCTATTACTCGGTAACTAGTAGAGCCTACTTAACCGTTATAGTTTTCATTGAAGGTTCAGCATATGGACTACTACCATGATTTTTTTCAAATTTCTAAACATAAGACTTTCGGAGATAGAAGGGGGGGGGGGACCACCGTGTAAAACGAAAATTGACACCATAAATGAAAAAATAATTCCGAAACGGATCGGAGCAAACATGCGTTGAGTTGACTGACATTCGTCACAAGTGAACGTTTTCTCACTTGGTTTTCTCCTTAGGTGACTTTGGCATGTGTAGTCCTGATTGTGGTCTCGGATTTGATGTCGTGAAAGCAGTTTAATTAATTTTTATCAAAATGTATTCCTTCCCTAACTTGAAGTAGGTACTATAACTTTTTTTTAATGGATCAATCGGTCATCTTATTTTTTTATTCTTATCAATAATTGATATTTGTCGGTTAGAGCTACCAGAAAAAATAATATAAGCCCTCAAAATATCAAAATGAGGAAAAGCACAAACCGAACGCTTAACTATGTATTGATTGTTGTAAAAAAAAAGCTAAATGTGGTACAGCAGTTTTAATTCTACAAAACATCTCTGCATGCCATTTCTAACGGTATGTAATTTGAATGGTTGTTTTTTTTAAAGTACCTACTAGCATTTGCCTGCGACTTCGTCATCGTTTTTAGGGCACTTACTTAATATTTTTTTCGGGCGACGAAAATTAAATTCAAAACTACAAAATTGTAGCGGGAGGTGAAATGAGGGCGAACGCCACAAAGGGAAGATCTTCCCGCCAGGTTGGGTGTGATCAAGTTTGATGCCTGAGGAACCGCGGCTTTGACCATAGCGTCTGTCGGATACCTTTTCGAGTTGATATGTGCTTGTTTGCCACCTTAGTGGTATAAAAATTCACAGATTTCGTGCCTCACACGACTATCGAGCACATTGGAAATGAATCTACGGAATATATTGTGTATATTAACAATAATTTATTAATTTAGTTTAGTTCGATTGCTTCATCATGTGAGATTGCTTCATCATGTGAACGTAGAGGCGATCCAGCTCCTCGACAATACGGACATAGTGAGACGACTTAAAAGAACTAAACCATTTGAATTAGTGACAATATTTATGTGTTAATATAGTGTAAACAAAGACACATGAACAAAGTGACTTCCCCTTAATAGAGACAGTAAGAAAAGTGCCGATGGACCTATTCTTATATTACAATTTTATAAAACTAGGTCAATGTAAAATTACTCATTAGTCTATGTTTAGGCTAGATTGTAATTAAATTAGCGTATTTATTAATATAACATTAGTATGCTACAAAAAAAAAATTTTTTGTTATAATATTAAAAATCAACATTTAAACCAGAACACAATTAAAACTAAACTATAATATTATTATAAACATAAATTATAATGAACCTATAACCTATGTAACGAGAATAAAACATGGTATGTTTATTATAGACTATCGAGTTACAGAACAGAAACGCATCGCGTCGCCATGATGCATGGAGGGTGTGTCACAGATAATTAATAAAATGCTAAGCAAAATGGCAATGTATGTTCGGAAGTCGAACTTACTTTACATCTCCCTTTTTTTCTAAGAATAGAACGTTATTAAGGGGATATGTGAAAAAAAGAAGGGTCCTTAGAAACCAAATATCTTCTAAACTACTAAAATTTAGACCTAGATTTTTGGATATGTATTAATTCATCATATAATCGAAATTTTGGAAAGAGCCAAAACACGATTGTGACACATTTCCTCGATAGAAAAAAAATCCGAAGTAACCTCTGTTTTTTCTTCAGAACTCTTGTAACTTCTAAACGGTAAATAGTAGAAATTTTTAACTTCATATAAAGAAAGACATTAATGTTTTCTAGAGACTGTAAAGACAAATTTTTAAAAACTCAATTAATGAATTTTAAATAAGCCTAAATGTGTTTTGGCGCTTACGACGTTAAAAATTCGCCGTGTTCACGGTGTCCCATCTCTGTCTCTCGCAAGAGGGATTGATATATGCGTCGCACGGGTGGGGCGGGCTCAGTCGGCCGCTTACTCTTGTCTGGGACGGATCTACGTTCGTCGAGATCTCGCGCGCAACCCATCGAAATAATATTATTACGTATAGAAATGACAGCGCCTTCAAATTTTGGCGCCGCGTTCGGCCGTGCGGGGCGCGCCCCTCCCTGGCCCCGCCCCCAACCGAGTCATAGAATATGACATTACTACGCAGGGGCGACACTTTGTTTATATTCTGCCTATTGGACATCTAACTGATTATTTTATTTTATTACAATATTTTATTTTACTTAATAGAATAAACTTAATAGAAAATAGGTATAATATTAGCTTTATAGGTAGGAAGCTACATTACATTTTTGTTCTTAACTTAATATTAGTCAAAAATAAACTGAGATTAAATCAAAACTTTATAATGAAGCTATTTATATATTGAAGTATTTTGTAATATATGCAATAACTAGGAGACGGTCGCCTGCCAGACAAGACAACTCCTCTTGTTGAATGGTAACGTATCTTTACTCCGAAACTTGTTTGCCCGAATTTCATTTGTTCGAAAATGGTTGGTCGAAATTTAAAATGCTGTTTCGTTTTCCATCTTTTTGTTTTCTAGAAACTATTTTTTTTACTTAGTAACTTTATCCACATTTACGTATTTTTTACCTACTATATAAAAATATTTTGGAAATATAGTTTAAAAAATCAATATTTAAATTACATATTATTTTAAAAAAAGAATTATGAAAATCGGTCCAAAATTGAAGGAGTAATCGGCGGACCTCCAAAAAAAACCAATGAAACATAGAACCTCCTCCTTTTTTGAAGTCGGTTAAAAAAAAAGCAATAAAATGAATATAGACATTAAGCAATGTGGTTTGTTTATAGACGAACAATATCCGTTTTTAGGGGCCACGCCTGATGGAATAGTTTTAACGCATAATATGCTTGTAGAAATTAAGTGCCCCATAGCACCGTTCAAGATTGGGATTGATAGGGCTATATATAGCACTAAACAAAATGCATTTTTGGAAAGAAGACAAAAATACTGGAAAAATATACATTAATAAAAAATCTGATTGGTTCTTTCAAGCACAGGGGCAAATGCATATTAGTAAATTTCCAAAATGTTTATTAGCTGTGTGGTATGGGGAAAATAAACTAAAAACAGAAATACTCCATAAAGATGATCAGTTTTGGAAGACGAAAATGGAACCAAAATTATTATCTTTTTATTATGATTGCTTGCTACCAGAGCTTGTAGATCCTCGGCATACAAGAAATATGGCAATTCGTGAGCCAAGTTATGTCATTCGTAAAGGTAAAGAAAATAAAAATGTTGACACAAATGAGACAAATGCGGGTTGTAATAATGAGAAGATTATTGCCTTATAGAAATTTTAAAACTATAACTTTTAAAATTTCTCTAATGCTTTATTATTAGTTCTTTTATAAATAAAACGATTTAAAAAGTACGTGATTTGCATCTAATTAGAATTTATTATTAATTAATTATATTCTAGACAACATTTTCGTATATTTCAAAATTGGCTCAGCCTGTAGTGTGGTACTGCATATGCACAGTCTTCAGAAGAAGCCACAGAAAATTTTCATAACATAACTTTGAATAAGTATTTGAATGAAACGATGAACATTCCTTATTATAACAGCTTTAGTATGTAATCCCATTGTTTTATCATTTTACTAAAATATTCCTTACAATGACATTAGCTCTTAGACTATAAAGTAAAACGCAGTGTGTGTAATGTTTTATTCGATTGCAAAAAGTATTTTGTTTGTCTGTAAAACTATTTAAAATTTAATATGTACTTATGTAAGTAATTATTTTGCTTATTTATCAATATATTTAGTTATAGACCAAATATCGACTGTCTTGTATTTCATAACTAATATTAAAATAAATAGACACAGGTATTCATTTACTTTATTAGTTAAGATAAACTTAAATAGCTACTAAACAAACAATAACAAGTGAACAGCGAAACGTATCGTATTTCCGACGAAAGTATTTTCAAAACTTCGCGGGAAAACGGCGGTCCGGCCGGCACGCGCGCGAGTGCAGCGCCGCCGCGGCGGCACTCGCGCAACTTTTGGCTAGGCCCCGCCCCTTTCGTTTCAATTATTTTACGGCATAGCGTCTTAACAATTTTACTTGTGCTGATGGTATAAACTTGAAAACTATGTATTTTAACTTATGACTACACTATGATCCAACTATTTACTGTGTGCACCTTGTACTCGAAATACATTTTATATATATATATATAGAACTAAAAACCTTAAAAATATAATAATAATAAATAAAATATATTATTAAATAACCTTGCCTAAAGGGACTCCCTTTAGGCAAGGTTCCGAAGATCTTCTAAGACTAATTCTTTGTCTAGGTTAGGACCCCACGGACCAAAGGTCTCGACTCTCGACACCGAACGGGACAAAATCATATTCGGAGCCTAGACCCCTGTATTTGCATGATTTAGCCTTTTCAGCCGCTTCACAAGCCGCACCAGCTCTGTTGTTGATTTAGGTGTAGATGGGAAGGGGTCAGCGTGTCTGAACAGGTTGCATGCCATACTAGCACCTGGCCCATCTTCCATGGAATCAAACTCATACCGTCCGGTCTACGTCGTCCGGTGCCATCGTCCCTTGCAATACCAGTCGGCTCGAGTAGACTTGGTATGTTGACGGTGGCAAGGGACTGGTGGCGTATGATATCGTTAAGTACGGCATGTCTCGAGAAGCGGCCTGCACTTTTTTGGCATGACAGTCCGTGACGTCCTAGCTTGTCGATATCACTGCCACCTCATTCATGTCCCTATTTATGAGGAGCGCAGACCGGAACCCTAAGACGTAGACAAGTTGCAATTCGGAGCGTGTCAGGCTAAAGAAATGATCCTGTATTTGACGAAGGGCACGCGTGAAGCCAGTAGCCGGCCTCATCACCCACGGCGGCCAAAAGCCTAGCACGCGCCGAACCTGTACTACGGCTCAAAACATTGTCATAAGTCAATTTGCAGTTTATGTCGTCCCAATTAACTCTTCTGTGAATTTACGTCATTTAAATTTAAGTCGCAGTTATTAAGAAAAAGTTCGCATTTGCTAAAATTAAGCTCCAAACCTATTGATTTCAAATTTATTTTTGATTAAAAAAAGGTCCGAAAACACAGTATCTACATCACCTCCTAGGGTTTCGTCGTCCAAATACCAACCAGTTGAATTTAGAATTTAAATTTTTGATTATCGGTTTTATAGCCAAACTAAAAATTGCAGACCCAAGGGGATCACCCTGTTACTTCCGAGGATAGTTCATTAGAACTATATAACAATTTTGTTGGGTCAGCGTAACTGAGAAGAAGATAATTGTATATTTCCGGTATATTTTTTTTATTTCCGTCAGCAGTCCTTTCAATACTTCCTACTCCGACTATCTTCTTTCTGATTAAATTCGTTGTGAGTTCCAAGACAGCTGTAGTTTTCTTCCCCGGGACGTCAATAAGCTTCATTGCTTTTTGTCTATCTGAGGTCGCCGTTGTTGATCCTGGCTACACAGGAGACACAGTGGTGGGAATGTGTTGTGGGCTTGTCCCGATATTTCCGTCAGCAAGGTATTTACCGAATTGAATGCATTTTTGACATCAATTTTGAACAACACGTGAGGCTGTCTGTAAGTTAGGAAAGAGCGTAGGGTATGGACAGCTGCCTCACACCCTCCTTTTACACCGAAGCCTAACTGTACGGGTTCAAATTCTGAATTTAATTTTGGTAAAATATGTCCAGACGTCGTAATGTTGATTCAACAGCAATTGGTCTGACCCCTCCGTCCTTTTTGGTGAGGGCAGTGAGGTTCGCGCCAAAAGAATGGGAACAATTTCTGGATTGACATTACCGGAATACATAAAGTTGATTAATTTTGTGATCGAATTTACAAGTTGCTCGCCTGCATCACCCACAAATTGCGATGTTAATTCTTTCAAATGTTGGGGTGAGATTCCATTCAAACCTGCAGCCGAACCTGGCTTAAAACATAAAATGGCATCCGTAACATCTTTGTTTTGAATTTGAAGGCCTGCTGTTTGTGGGTCGGTAAAATATAGGTTTACTGGAGCTGGAGGATGTTTTGTCCGCAAGGCTTGAAGGGTGTCAGGGATGATAACGTCGTTGGAGAACAAAAGGCGAGCGGCACCTTTGAGACCTCCGTCAAAGATTTTGTTTTCGATGAATTTGTTGCGATTACGAGTGGCATCATGTTTAATTAGAGGTGCGGGAGAAGGCGAGGAGCTTACAGCACGGTTATTCTTAATCTTTTGTGTCAAGGATAAATCTACGGAATTAGAAAAAATATTGTCGCTGACTTTTTCAAAAAGGTTAGTCTACAGGGCAAACCCTTAACCCGATCATCTTTGTTTTAGGCTCAAATTGTAGCTGATTAAATTGTCCAGAGGAGTTTTTCTTAAATTTTTGATATCATTCTTCGTTTCCAACATATCGAGAAAAGAATGATTTCTATTTTTTACAATTTCGGCCATAACTTTTTTCGTTTTTTTTTGAGCGTTGATTTTTCTGAATATCTTATCATCACACCTAACTCTCCGAGATAGGTATAAGGGGATCGCACTTTTTCGTGAAATCGGAGCCTATACTGGAGCGAACGAAAAGACATTTCCAATGTCAAAAAACATAAAAAGTATAATGTTCAATATGGAAAACATTACTTGGACAGAATATTATAATAGGCTAATACAATGTCTTACTTTTAAACAAATAGAAAACAGTGCCACCTATCCGATGTTATTGACAACAATACAGCACAAGCACAAGCTTATAAACGGAAGTCTCTGACAAACTACGTTGTTCTGAACACATTTGATAGATGGCACTACTGTTAGTTTTTGCAAATGTTTTTAGTATCTACATAAAGAGGTCGCACTTAAATATTTCATTGTGGCTATGAAATTTTATGATACAATCATACTACGAGAATTAAATTAATTATAGCTACCAAATTTTTTATTTTGTATGTTTGTGTTTTTCTTCTTTTTTTTTCGAGAATATCAAATTCAAATTCAAATTCAAATTCAAATTCAAATTTAAATTCAAATTCAAATTCAAATTCAAATTCAAATTCAAATTCAAATTCAAATTCAAATTCAAATTCAAATAATTTATTTGCAAGACAAAGGTATACATAGTGGTGTTAGGTTGTGAGTAGTTCAGTTACACTTCGCCAGCCATATAATAGCATGCAAAAAATAATAATAATACAATATTAGAAGTTATAAACAAGTTATCAATTTTAGCATATTATGTCAACATATGAATTTAGATATTCATTTAATGAATAAAAACACCTGTCATTCAACCATTTTGTCAATTTAGCTTTAAATAACGTTGGGTGGAGTTCTTTTATATTTTTGGGTAATTTGTTGTAAATTTTTATGCATAGGAATTATGGTATAGGAATTAGAGTGAAAATATTTTGTCCGTATCTTGGGAAACATTAATCTTTCTGGGTGTCTTACGGATTTTATTGCATTGTGATCTTTGCGAGTAAATAAGTCCATATGTAATTTCACGAACATGCAACATTCCAGTATGAATAGTGATGGTAAAGTTAGTAACTTGAGTTTTTGGAAAAGTGGTCTGCATGAGGTCATGGGTGGTACATCACATATCGCTCTAATGCATTGCTTCTGTGAAATGAATGCAGAATTTACGCTAACGGAATTACCCCATAAGAGTATACCATACCTGAGAGTTGACGCAACGTAGCCATGATAGGCCATCAAGGCGGTCTTTTCATTAATTTGTTTAGTCAGTCGCCATAAAGCATATGCAAACCTATTTAATTTGGTACAGACTTTTTTAACATGTTGTTTCCATGAGCATTGATTATCTATAGTGATGCCTAAGAAATTAACTTCAATCGATTCAGTTATTGGTATATTCCTCGATAATATTTCTAGATGTGAAATTTGAGGATTTCTGTTGAGGAATCTCATAAATTTTGTTTTCTTAATGTTAACGTGTAAATTATTATCTTCCAGCCAGTTAACAATATTACTCACCGTCAAATTGATCTCATCATTGAAAACTACACTTTCATTGTCAGCTATCACAATGGAGATATCATCTGCAAACAGGGTACAATTATGACGAGTTATGTTAGGTAAATCGTTTATATATATATAATAAATAGTAATGGTCCCAGGATGGTACCTTGAGGGACGCCCACTTTGTTCATTGCCAACGACGACTTAAAGAATACTTCTTCTTTCCTAGCGTTTACATTACAAACTTCTGTGTATTGGAGCCGGTCTCTTAAATAACTATGTAGCCACTTATTTACAATACCTCTCAAGCCATATCTTTCACATTTTTGTAACAGGATTTCATGAGATACAAAATCAAAAGCTTTGCTCATGTCAAAGAATAGAGCTACGGTATCCAATTTTTTGTCTACATTTTCTGTGATGGTTTTTACAAGATTAAAAGCTGCAAGAGATGTAGATTTATCTTTCCTAAATCCATTTTGCTCTTCTTTTAAGATTTTGTATTTTTCTAGAAATGATATAAGTCTAGTATGCATAGCCTTTTCAAACACCTTGGCCAAAATGGGTATAAGAGCAATCGGTCTGTAATTATCTTCATTAAGTTCAGGGAATACACCGTCGGTGAACGACATATTTACCAGATAGCACAGTGGTGGGGATAGAATGTTGGCACAATATTTCACAATTTTGGTTGGTATCTCATCATACCCTACACTTGAAGTATTCTTAAGAGAAATAATTATCTTAAATATTTCATCAGATGTGCAAGGTTGAAGAAAAATTGTTTGCTCAACCAATGGTATATCACAATGCTTATTATTTAATTTTGTAGTCTTTTGTTTATTGTTTAAGTTAGTTAAGTTAATAAAATAGTTATTAAAGTTATTAGATATTTTATTTGGATCTGTTATTATATCATTATCATGGGTCATTTCATTTATATATCTATCATTAGAAGAGTTGCCCTGGTCGTATTCTTTTATCACATTCCATGCATCTTTGCAGATATTTTTAGATGTTTTGAGAAATTTTTCGTTATTTATTTTTTTTTGCTTTATTTATGCATTTTTTTAATAGTAAGGAATAACTCCGATACTTTTCTTTAGATTCTCTATTCTGACTGTAGTAATAATTAAAGCGTAAATTTCTTTTAGTTAAACATGATCTTTTGAGTCCAGTGGTGAGCCAACGGCACTTCTTAGGTTCTTGGAATATTTTCATTTTGCATATTGGAAAACATAGCTTGTAAAATAATACCAACGTCTCATGAAACATTTGAAAAGCAGTATTTGTGTTACGTGTCTCATATACTTCTATCCAGGAGAGGGCTTCTAAGTATTTTGCATAAAGCTTGGTATTTTCCTGGGTAATATCTCTTTTGTAAACATAACATGCTCTTTTGACACTGACTTTTTTACAAGATGGAATATATAGAATTTGACAGGTTTCATGATCAGATAGCCCCAAATGTTGAACTTCTCCATGAGCATCAGGTATATTGCTCGTCATTTGGTCTAAGCAGGCGTTTCTACGCGTGGGTCATCATTGGAGAAGCTGGATGGCGTCAGCCGTCGTGTATCGCACTTGAACACGCAACGACGTCGACCCTAGCCAGCGTTTGGATGGGTTTCGTTATTTCGAGCTCCTCCGTGATTCGAAGGGCACATTAGGCCGTCGCGTCGGTCCCGGCTGTTGTCGAAAGATGACAATGAAATCGTTAAGTCAAACAAGTCGGTGGCCTTCGGGCGGCTTGAAAACACCGACTCTGACCGATCTGCCAATCCGCATTGGACCAGCGCGTGGCAGAGTACGCTCTAATCACCTTCGATCCCTGCGGCGTCCGGATAAAGCCGGACATAGTTAGGCTTTTTGATTGCGTGTCCGGCCAAAATAAACGGTGTCCGGCTTTTGTTAGGCTTTTTAGATTTCGCAAACGAGCGAGAGCCGAGCGACTTTATGAAGAATTAAAAATGTGGAACTATATAGAATCTAATTTTGACTGATGACATTTAATTTTACGTTTTTACGCGTTTACGAGTGTTTTTGAGCTCCTAGATTTCTATGTCAGGAATTACTTTTACATTAGACAGTACATGGTTATGATAGCTCGGTTCTTTTCGTCGACATTAAAATTTAATGTAGTACATTTTGAAATATTTTTTTATAATAATGTATATTAATAAT
This sequence comes from Endotricha flammealis, assembly GCA_905163395.2. Classification (NCBI taxonomy): domain Eukaryota; kingdom Metazoa; phylum Arthropoda; class Insecta; order Lepidoptera; family Pyralidae; genus Endotricha; species Endotricha flammealis. The sequence continues at coordinate 22,466,547 of LR990852.1, forward strand.
CTCCTAAGTCAGGTTTGCGAAAAACTGCTCGGAACAAGATTTTGGAATCCCTTATTCTTCCATTAAAATTAAAAATATATAAATCAAAAAAATATGTGCACCAGAGATATACTTTTATCGACAGTTAATGAACTACTTTTTTGATAGAATATCTGAAATAATTTTAAAATAAATAAAGATTTTACGTAAGATCCGAGAAAATGTGTCAAATTCTACCATTAAACGTTATTCGTTATTGAAAGTAATTCCTTAAATATTTTCACAATATTTATTTATTTAAATTAAAAATAAAACAAAATACATTTACTAAATTCTTTATGTATTCGCGTCGTCCTAACTTTGTCCATTTCTAATATATAATACATATTAATATTTATTACAATTATTATATTTTTCATGTTCTCAGTACACTGTGAGCGTATCGACAATCTGAATTCAGTTGAATTGCTGCGCAGTCAAATTTTCCTAAATTTTTTGCGAAATGGCTCTTAATAATTAAAGTTCTTACGATTTTATTCATTAGAATTTAACAAAGTTTATTGGTAATCATAAAAAAAGCTTGATTTCTCATAAAATTTTATCGTCGCACACACCTATTAATAGTGAGACACAAAATCCTCAATAATGTCCGGCCTTTTACCCAAATGTCCGGCCAACTGGCTGGTCTGTGGGTCTGTCCGACTATTACGTTTGGCGACCTGGCAACCCTACCTGCAGGGGAAAGATTATGGGTTGATATGATAGGATGAAATAGGTTTTTTTGAGAGAAGAGAACAATCGTAACTGGTCACTATAGATGGTAAGCGATCTCCGGCTTGGGAGCGGGATAAGCTACCACTACCTGTTTATCCTAATCCTAACTAATATTATAAATGAGAAAGTGAGTTTTTTTGTTTGTTTGTTTCTTATACCGTCACGGCTTGACTAATCAGTCGATCATTATGAAAATTTGTACAAATATTTTCAGGGGTACATACAGAGCCCAACCTAAGGCTACTTTTTATCCCGTGAAAGTATGTCATTCAAATGAGAAAATATTTTTTCTACTAAAGAGGGCGCTGTATCGGCCAACAAATGGCGCCACAAGTCGCGCTATCGGTTGTTTTGTTGTCAAACGAGATCTAAGCATGTCATAAAATTAACGCGAGCGAAGCTGCGGGGAAAAGCTAGTCTACTATATTAATTAAATAGGCTAGTTACCTACTACACCACTCTCATTAAAATAGTATCTTAGATTAGATTATAATCGAAGGTTTTTAAAATCTGTTATGATTGTGTTAAAATACGTTTTTGATGTTATTCTATTCAGCGCTTTAAAATTAAGGTGTTATTCGATACAATTAGTAATATAGCCACGGCAACAGTCTTATGCCGGCTACACACGTAATACGATACACAGATTTGTGCAAATCTATTTTGCGCCGATTTTTCAATCGTTGTATGAAAAATCGTTGTAGATCTACATGTATGAACATTGTAAAATAATCATAAAAGTCAGAACCCTTGTAAGATCACTTTGTTGTCCGTCTGTCTGTCTTTCTGTCAAGACCCTTTTTCTCTGGAACGCATGGAGGTATCAAGCTCAAATTCATATCAAATACTCAGGTCTACTGTCCCTAGAAGCTGTGAAAAAATCAAACTTCTAAGCCAACGCAATTAAAAGAGACAGCTGTTTAATGCCGCATTTTTCACACTCGCAAGGGTATCAAAATCAAAACCTACAGGGTAGGTAGGTACTTCTCGTGAACTTGGAATCTTGAAATTTGCTACAAAGCAATGTCTTATGGTTGCTTATAGGTACAGATAAAAACGAAAAGCATAAATATTTAGTTAGGTACATCATATAATAAAATATTTAAAAAAAATCCAAACTACAGGTTTGTACCGAACCCTTGGTGCGCGAGTCCGACTCGCACTTGGCCGGTTTTTTTTTCATTTTGTAATAGTAAGACCACAAGAAACAGTTCTCCCTCGTAGTCCTACGAGGTCAAAAAAGTAGAACCACGAAAAAACGGGGACAGCGACATCTACCTCATCAAAATTCGTATGTCATGCATGATAATACATAATAATTTATTAGCGTAATATTATTTTTAACAACATTAGGAATGCGTTCAGTGCCTGACCTCCTTCATTGTAATGTCTACGGGCAAAATAAATAAATTTACCCAATTCACACAGAGTCATCTGGTCTCAAGATAAGCGATGCTCTATTATAATATTTTTTTTATGTAAATAGATACAGAAGATGCCTTAGCAACAATGAACACATGGTGAGCCTAAATTAAGACGGGAAGACTAGATTCAGGGATTTGAGAAGGATTGATGATTTTGTGATTTAAAAAACCGGCCAAGTGCGAGTCGCACTCGCGCGTGCGGGGTTCCGTAGTTTATCTATACACCATTTAGTTGTATGGGAGCCCCCTTTAAATATTTATTTTATTATATTTTGTTGTTATAGCACAGAATAATAAATAGTACTACGTAGTTAAAGCAGCAACAGAAATGCATAATTCGTGAAAATTCCGACAGTCTAGGTATCACGGTTCATGAGATACTCTGATCTGGTGACAAACAAACAGACGGACAGCAGAGGCTTAGTATTACGAACTAACGATTTCTACGCCATTATGCGCAAAAAAGTAGGTTCTATTTTATGAACAGAGTGTGCAGCAGCCGCAACAGTATCTTGAGAGCTGTGGCAGGTAAGGCCGAGTGTCCTATCAACCATCACTGGACGACTGTCCTGGTTCGGTGAAGATACCTTAGATAAAATCTTTAATTTAAAAAAAAAAAATAATTGTAATTTATTTATTTATTAGTTGTAATTGAAATTTTATTTTATTATTTTAAATATTAATCTTATGAATAATTGTGATGTAATTAATCTATGGAACCTGTTTTCTGATAATAAATGAATAATAATAATAAATTAGGGTCCCGTTGGCACCCTTTGGGTAGGGACCCCTAAAAAAGAGTAAAAAATGCTGATTGCAAGCTTAGGAAAAGGATATTATTATTATAAGAATAAGGAGGTCTTCACCTGAAGACTTCCTTTTTAACAAAAAAAAAGGTATGGTCGGAAAAGGCGCTGGATCAAGGTGAGAAAACTGAGAAGTTCTATCGAACAGGATTAGAGCGTGCACTGCCACGCTGTTCCAACGCGCAATGGCAGAGGCCTGTGTATTCGCTGCCTGAAAGCCACCATCTTGGCTTAACGGCTGTCATCCATCGAACACAGCCGGGACCGACGGCTTTCAACGTGCCCTTGGAAGCACGGAGTTGGCAAACATGCGTGCGGCTTATTGGTACCTAGTAAGTTAGTAATTTTATCACCTACCGAGAGGGTTATCTCGTCAAATAAATTGGAAGAAAGGAAAAACGGAGAAAAGTGGTAAGATTCTTCACGCCGATATTCTGTGCGTAAGGTCGAACTCCTTTTAAAACTGTGCAGTTTGTTCAATATATTTGTTTTTTAGATCCTGTAAAATTCAAAACTTTTATTCAGAGAATATGTTTTCACAAACACGTTCTTTTGTCAGAGGTATACAGTAATAAATGATTTGTATAAAACTAATCTACTCTATAAACTACTTCCATTTCGGAAACAAAAGCAAAATAACCACTGGTAAAAAGAAATGGCGAAAGTAAACCAGTTACGGCCTTTTTCGTCATTTATTTATAAATATATCGTACATTTTTTTTAACATAAAATTTTAAACTAGATAGGTACCTACATACAACATTACGTGCGCAGAATGTCAATAAATAGTGCCATTAAAATCTAAAATATTTCTATTCGCAAAATCGGTGTTAAAGATAAGAGCCGACCAGGCCCGCAAGGCAGCAACCGTTCTCGTGTATTTTCGAGTTGACGTGAGAGTCGGCCTGCCAGCCTCCATTCATTACTGAACTCACCATCAACATTATGTATGTACACGTTATGGCATCGCGTTTCTACATTGAGCTCTTTGTATGTAAGACCTCACGATGAAATTATTTCAACTCCGCGTTGGATGATGAAACGCGACGAAGACACGCGATGAATTCGCCCTTTCTGGACAAGGTCGTGGCGATCGGGTTTTTGAGCGGTTCTATCTTGTTTTTCGATGCATTTATCAGCCTGGTGGAGCGTTGCTAATGAACCTTCGGCATCAGAGTGTGCGGGTTAGATTCCCGCTCGGGGAAAACTTTTATGTGCTGGCATTTGTCTTGGTACTCGAGTCTTTAGAGTTTTCTTTCTATTATAAGTATATTTACAATAACATATCCGTTGTCTGTTACCCATAATAGAAGCCGGTTAAGCCTTACTTGCCTTGGGACCAGGAGGCGATGTGTCAATTGTGTGGAATTTATTTAACTACAGCGAGTAACTACGCAACTACGCACTTCTTGTAACGACTTTTAATAATACAGTACATTAAATTGAATTTAAAATATTATGTAATCGCTAATCGGTTTGAAGCTTAAATAAACCGGTCAAGTGCGAGTCGGACTCGCGCGCGAAGGGTTCCGACCATTATCTATAAAAAACGACAAAAAATCATGTTTGTTGAATGGGAATGGGAGAAGCCCATAAATATTTATTTTATTCCATTTTTTGTATTTTGTTGTTGCAGCGGCAACAAAACTACATCATCATGTGTGAAAATTTCTATGCTTTAGCTATCACGGTTCATGATCAAGCCTGGTGAAAGACGGACGGACAGTAATAGGGTCCCGTTGTCTGTCACCCTTTTAGTACGGAACCCTAAAAAAAGGAGTGCCGACTGCTACTATGCTGACAGCAAATAGTGTTATCAATATTTGGCACTAATTTTAACTTTGCGACATATAACCAACCAGATGCCCGCGGTTTCACTCTTGAAATACCGATCATCCAGTTCCCGCACTGATGTCCTGGATAAAAACTATCCATGTTTTAAACTAATCGTAAACCTTTCTAGCAAATCTGTCCAGCCGATTTTACGTGAAAGTGTAACATACATCATCACAAACTTTCACATTGCGTGCCATATCGATGTACTGATGACTGATAACCCATGGGGCGACTCGGATACAAAAAAAATAATATATAGGGACAAATCACACAGAATGAGCTAGGCTAAGCCAAGTTCGAGACTTGTGTTATGGGATAATAACTAACTCAACGATACTCATCGAATATTACTTTTATGTCGATGACGATACTATATTTTATAACAAATACATATAGATAAATACATCCAAGACCCAGGCCAATCAGAAAAAGATCGTTTTTCATTATGATTCGACCGGGATTCGAACCCGGGACCTCCTGGGTGGCGGTCCGGCGTGGTGACCATTACGCCACGGAGAGCGTCATGCATGATGTAGGCAACTCGGATAATTTAGAAATTATTTATGGGGGGGTAGAGGAGGGGTATAGTGGGACTTACGCCATTTTACGCGGTCGAGTTCGACGCGATAAACCCAGGAGCGGGGTCATGGAACTCCGCCTGCTTCCTCACCACGCACGAGACCTAACATCGAGTTGGGCAGTCGTTTGTTCACCCGGCTTCGAATTTCGTGTATATGGGTGAATTAAATGCATTCAAAACGATGTTCTTTTAACATAGTGCAGATTGGTTTTTTCGTAAATAAAGTCACTATACAACTAAATATTTAACATTTCTTTAAAAAATAAACCAAAAACTAAACTATAAAAAAAAAATTAACTAATGACTAAAACTATTATGAAAACATTATACATATAAAATGAAATCGTTTGTACAGAGAAAGAAGTCTTCACAGGCCATTTTTCCCAGTAGTACCTTTACGCTAACTACCTAGTTTGACCATTTGAACTATTTACGGTAGTTATTATATTTCACTGAGTTTAACATGAAATATCTATACTTCTGTAACGGCGTCACATGTCATAATTTGCAACGTCAGGCGCCCGCGCTGTGGCTGGCTACTGCACGCCAGTAGCCTCTGTACCGCCACGCAATTAGGACACGTCATACATAACTACTCAACACTTCTTTATAAGTGTAAAATGAAGCCGCTTCCCGCAGTCTGTCTGTCTGTCTGTACCTATGTAGGCTTATATCTTTAAAACTACGCAAAGGATTTGGATGCCTTTTTAAATAGATAGAGTGATACAAAAGGAAGGTTAATATGTATAATACATTCCAAAATTCCCACGGGAAAGCTGGATACTCGCAAACGAAGTTGTGCGGGTTTCGCTAGTAATATTTTAAACGTTATGTGTACCGCCTGTTTGACAGGCCCGGTGGTCGAGTGGCTAGCAATGGTCACTTTATCCTAAGGGCCGCGGGTTCGAATCACATTTGTGTGCATGAACATGTCTGTTTGCCTTGGTCTGGGTGTTTTCTATGTATAATAAGTATGTATTTACAAAAAAAAAGTATTTAAATATATTTGTCAGCAATCTAGTACCCATAATACAAGCTTAGTTTCTTAGTTTGGGACTAGATGGCGTTGTGTGATACGTCCAAGAATATTTATTTATTTATTTCCCGACTACACTCGTCTACAAAAGTCGAGGAGGTTGTAGACTACCTCAAGAAGACTAATTTCACCCTGAGGGTCGAAACGAAAGGTTGGAATTCCGCCACATAACGAACTTCAATTCTTTTGTGGTGAGGGTGTCGGCCGACCCACCATCTCGACACATTTATGAAGGAGAACTTCTGGCCGCTGAGAGTCGTGTTCTGGAGATTCCATGGACGACTGCCTTCAGAGACCGCGCGGTACACGTCGCCGACATTATGTGTCGTGTGTGTAATCGTTGTAAGTTATAAATATATTATTATGTTAGTCTTTAAGAGAGAGTCTATATATATATACGTATATATAATATGAGCCAGTGTTTCTGTGTTTCTTGTAATCCCGTTGCTCGAAATAAAGATTTACTTATCCTAATATTATAAAGGAGAAAGTGAGTTTATTTGTTTGTTATTCCTTCACGGCTTGACTAATCAGCCTATCATTACGAAAAGTACCTATACATATTGTCAGGGGTACAGACAGAGCCCAACATGGGCTATTTATCCCGTGAAAGTATATCATTCCAATGGGAAAATATTTTTTTAACTATACTGGCGCCGTAATTACGATGTCGGCCAACAGATGGCGCCACAAGTCGCGCTATGGGTTGTTTTGTTGTGAAACGAGATCTATGTCATAAAATTAACCGCGAGCGAAACCGCGAAGAAAAGCTAGTACTACTAATATTATAAAGGCGAAAGTTTGTGAGGATGTATGAATGTATGGATGTTTGTTCTCTTTCACGCAAAAACTAATGAACGGATTTTAATGAAATTTTGTACATGGGTAGACTATAACCTGAAACATCACATACATAGGGTACCGAAATTCCCACGGGAACGGGAATAATAGGACTGCTGTGTATAAATAAATTCACGCAAACGAAGTTGCGCGGGTTTCACTAGTTTATTATTAATGCGAAAGTGTGTTTTTTTTCTTGTACGTCGAACGAGCAGATTAAACAATTTTTTTTTGGCGATAGGTTAAGATCTGTAGAGTGATATAGGCTACTTTCTAACCCGGAAAAATATCTTATTCCCACGGGAAAAAATAATCAATATGAGATCCTCGCGGGTGAAGACGCGGATAACAGCTAGTATTCAATAACTTTGTTGCTTCATAGTATCTTGTACAGCAACTGGTTTTGGACAAAGTAACAATATAATAGACAGTAGGTAATTTAAAACCCGGTTGAGCATTGTAATTTACGGCCATGTTTCAAACAGTTTCAATCAATGATGTTAAGGTTTCAATCATTAAGAGAAAAGGCCATGATTGGCCTTTTCTCTTAATGTATTCTGATGAATATCGCATTAATTTTGAAAAGATTTCATGAATACTTGTGTTAACGACGAACCGATCAATATATTACAGCGAATTGCACAAAAAAATAACGACTAACGACACATTAAGCGCCAAGCCATCTTTTTTAGTTCCTAAACAAATTCAGCGTAGGTACAGTCGCCTCGAGGATAGCAGGACCATCTTTAGGATGATTTTTGGTTGCAACATCCAACATCCTAGTGGACACATGTGACTATAATAAACAAAAACCCTGTTTGGTAACAAAGAAAAGGACGGAGCTGACAAAAATTCCGCTTACAAGAAGAGTGCAAGCGATTTTTTTCTAAAATGGTCCTCCTATCTTCGAGGCCACCGTACCTGCTGTAAAATGTACTTCTGCAAATCAAAGTCAGTCAAAGTCAAAAATATTTTATACTGTAGGCCCTCGAGGACTGATACGTCTTTTACAACATAATTTTAACTGTAAAATAGATAAGCTACTAACTAAACTATAAAATACCACCATTTCAGAAACAAAGCTTAATGACCACCGGTAAAAGAAATGGCGAAAGAAAACCGGTTACGGCCTTTTTTGTGTGACCACCAACCCTAAAAGAATTCCTAATCCATACCAAAACATTCGAAAATAATCCATCCTAAAAACATTGCAAAATAATCCTATCATGACAAGTAGCCAATATTATTTATTATCAATATCTAAAAAGGCGTTTATGTATGTATATCGAATCGTATCTATTTCCAATAGTAAATAGTTGTGCCATTAAAGTTAAAATCGAAGTCAAAAATATTTATTATGTAGCGGGCACTTAGACACGTCATTTACAACATATTATCATTATAAAATAGATAATCCACTCTTTAAACTGAAATTTCCGAAACAAAGCAAAATGACCACCGGTAAAAGAAATGGCGATAGAAAACCGGTTACGGCCTTTTTTGTCCATTCACATATCTGTTTTTTCAATGTTAACAAAATAAAAATATACGTTTAAAAAACCTGGTAGTTACATAAATAATAGTGTCGTGTTACATTTAAAATTATAACATAATGATATTATAATTTGTAGTAGTTTATTAGTTTTATCTATTTAAAAAAATATATTTATAGGTTAAAAAATTAGCAATTATATAGGTATTAGGAACATTTCTTTAGGATAGCACAATTTTATTAAACATACTTATCAGTTGGTCAATGAGCAAAACGGGATTCCCTACAACCTATCTGTATTTTTTGATAAAACATCATTTACACGTAGGCTGTTGCAAACGCATATGGTGTCTGTGTGGCCGCAGCATAGCATAGCCGTCGACGACGACGGAAGAGGCGCGCGGAACACTGTCAGACCATACCATATCATTCGCGTTCAGACGCTCGGCGCGCGCGGTCGTTGCCGTCGCGTTACCAAGTTCTTACAATAAAAACTTTTTCAAGATTCGTGAACACTTTACATCATCAACATGAGGACAAGGGGGGCCACTGGGGCCCTTCTACTCCTCGTCTGCATCACAACAGTGCAGGTAAGTTTCATAGATAAAATTTTAAAAAATGAAATACTTTTGCAAAAACTTTTTGTTTTCGTTAATGTTAGTTAAGTTATTTGATTTTATCTTTAATGTGTTTTAGTTTTGAGTGTAAAATCGGGATGCTGTGTTAGTTAATATTGTTGATTAGAGAATTTATAGGTCCCTAAGTATATTAGAGGCAGGTTCAGCAACAACTGAGTGGTATCGCCGCACGTTTAATAGCAAATTATAAGTTTCAGTTTGTTCATATTTTGTCATTAGTTAGATATTTCATTAAACCTTTTATTGTTTAAAATAATCGTAAAATTTTATATAGGTACTTAATTTATTATGAAAAAAAACTTTTGATGACAAAAAGGGAAAACTGTCAAAAGCATACGACCATAATTTTTATCTGACAAAAAAAATTATCTACAAGTAGCTATATTCTAGTCGGCAAGTAGCGAAAAATGTGCTTATTTTATTTTATTTGTGGTTATTATATTCTAAAGTTTAAATCCATCGACTTAATTTTTTTTTTCATATTTACAAACCACTTTTTTGATCGCATTTCAATTTGCACATTTCCACATTAAACCTAACTCCTTTTTCTTTTTTAGTTGATCCATAATTATGTGTCATTAATCAATGTGTCATTGTAGAAACTTGCTCTGTTTATGAGGTATTTGGGTGTTAAAATCCGAGCAAAATAGCAGGATAAAAAAATATTATAATTATATAACATGTCTTAGATAGTGCTGGCCGATTTTAATTAGGTCCTATTTGAGATCAAAGGCCAATATGAACCGATAAAAAAATGATACAGTTGGTTAAAAAATCAGTAAAACAAAAATAAAGTCTACATTAATTCAAATTTGATAAAAATTATGCAACAAAAGGTTTACTAAAAAGTAAATGTAAAATAGAACAATACATGACAAAATAGGCCGTAACTATTTTTTTCGCCATTTCTTATCTACTATCACCATTTCGGAAACAAAGCTTTGTTTCCGAAATGGTGATAGTTTTTAAAGTAGCTTATTTAAATAATCTAATACAATTATTATACAAGTTTTCATACAACATGACAATAGTACGTGCAAGTGAAGCCCGAAATGTTTTGAGAAGCAACGGTGAGCTTACTCCAAGAAATTGTATTCAAAAATTTGAAACGTTTACTTATTAAGAGAGTCTTCACAGACGCTTTCTGTCGTCAAAGAGTACGTTCAGTAATAAATTGATTTGTGTAATTAATTTACTCTATAAGCTACTACTACACACACTGGCAAAATTTGCGAAACATTGAACAATTTGTATGAAAATATGCATTTTCAACAAGCTGTAACATAAAATCTCTAATCTAAGTGTAAACACACTTAGAAAAAAAATTGATGTGATTAAATAAATACTTAGCTCCCCGTTTTGCTCGCGATTTTGAGGAACTAGAAATCAAAATGAATTGAACATTATGTTTATAATTAAATCGCAATCTAATTATAAGACGATGTAGTTAAGGTCTAGAGTCTAGTCTAAAATTAGGTCGATATTTTCAAATGTTTTTATGTTGCATAAAAGTTGCAGTAAGTATTCATTTTTGTTCACCTTTTGCAGGTGTGTATATTTCGGAAACAGAGGCAAAATGACCACTGGTAAATGAAATCGCGAAAGAAAACCTGTTACGACCTATTTTGTCGTATAACAAAACATTTCAAATTTTAAAATAAAATAGGATCCATGAGGATTTATGTGAGTAGGTACCTACCTAGGTACCTACTCACATAAATTAAGCACTAAACACGCAATGTCAATCCAAATAATGCTATTCTAGCACTATTTGGATTGACATCAGCGTGTTTAGTGCTAGTACAAAAAATAATTGAATTTTTGTAATTTCAAAATATGCAAAAATTCCAAAATATGTAAAATAGGTGTTGATAAGTATCCATACAAGGATTGTATATACAAACGTCACTACGTCTATATATATAACTAGCTACATGATTTTGTAATTGAGACACAGGAAACCTCTTTAGTGCGCTCTACAGAGCCTACTGACGTCCAGCTTTAAGTTTCTTATAAAATTTAGAGGCGCTTCACCTCTAAATTGTGTTCCTCCTACGGTGAGTAAGGACTCCAGAACTCCACTTGGGGGGTTGGGAGGGTTGGCAACGCGTGAGTGATACCCCCGGTATTGCAAGCGTCTATAGGCTACGGTGACGGCTTACCATCAGGACGACCGTATGCTTGTTGCCATCTTTGTGGTAGCTCCGATTTGAGCGGATTATCCGCCGTGCTCTACTTCTCTCTATAAATTCAAGTGTGTTTGTTAGTCCTTCTTTCACGTTGAAAGTACCGAACGAATTAAAAAATAATCCCAGATAGGTTAAGGTCTGGATAGTGACAAGATACATTTTATAACTGAAAAACATCGTATTCCTACTGGAAAAAAGTTTAATTATATTTTAAAACTTTTATTCAGAGAATAAGTCTTTACAAACACTTTCTCTTGACTTGACAGAGAGTACATACCTACATAAATGAATTGTGTAATTATTTTACTACAACCATTTCCGTAACAAAAGCAAAATAACAATTAGTAGATAGATAAAGATCATTTATCAGAGTTCTTGGGATCAATTGGTAGCTAGTACGAAAAAATGTTTGTGTGTCCTCTCAAATTATCATTCGTTCTCGGCAAAACGATTCTAAGAAATTTGCATTATTAAGCATTCATATACTATTTCAAATTCAAATGTCCTATATGACCTAAACGACAATAGATTTAAGTATTATATTCAAATGTAGATCTAGAATAATATTATTTAGATTGACTATTACTATAACTACATGTTTAGATTGTTAGGCATTGTCTATGCATTTTCCAATTTAAAAAAAAATTAACACATCCCAAAACCGTTTCCTTCACATTTTTATTTTACCATGACATGGAAAGTATGGTGAAATAAGTGTATTAATATCAATGGTGCTAACGAAACTTATTTGTCTCATCTGGCCCATTAATGGTGCAGGTCAATGGTGGTACAACGTCTCGTCGTAGGTATTGTCAATGCATAATCTATACTTCTATGCTAATATACTAATAATATTATTTTATAGAGGAAAGATTTGATTGTTTGTTTGTTTGTTTACATAGGCTCCGAAACTACTGGACAGATTTCAAAAATTCTTTCACCAGTAGAAAGCTACATTGACAAAGGCTATAGTTTTTCCCGAAATTCAATGTGGTTCCCACGGGAACGGGTCCGGAACTTCACGCGGACGAATTCGCGGGCAAAAAAGCTAGTATTTGTATATATGTAGTATGATAGGGAAAAGTTGTACTTAATTGCATGCTATTATATTATAGCTAAATAGGTTAAATAAATAAATATATACGCACAAATCACACAGATTGAGCTAGCCCCAAAGTACGACATTTGTGTTATGGGATACCAAACTCAACGATATTATATTTTTATAACAAATACATAATAGATAAACCTCCATGACCCAGGCCAATCAGAAAATGATAGTTTTTCATCATGATCCGACCGGTATTCGAACCCGGGACCTCCTGGGTGACGGTCTGGCGTGGTAACCATTATGCCACGAAGGTCGTCAAACATACATACATATACTTATGTATAATATAGAATAACATTAGCAATTCAGCATGTCCAATTCGATTCCCGCTCGAGTAAACATTGTGATGAAGTCAAAGTCAAAAATATTTTTTCTGTCGCGGGCAATTAGACACTTCAATTACAATGAATTTAATCATATATTATTATTCTGTATTAAATAAATAAGCTCCTCCTAACACCATTTCGGAAACAAAACAAAATGACCACTGGAAAAAGAAATGGCGAAGAAACCCAGTTACGGCCTTTTTTCATTCAATTTAAAAAAAATAATTATCCATGTCATTTATGATTACTGAAAACTGTAACCGTTGAGTAGTTTTATAAACCGTGAGCCCAAATTCTGGCGCGTACTTATTTTGGTTATAGTTTCGAGATGATAAAATTTGGTGATTATTGATGTGAAATTAAAGTCAGAATTAACGACAGCCACTACAGATTAACAACACTCATTTGCGCATCAGTAAACCATTAGGCTCCAAACAGACGGTGAATCCCAAATGTGACGAAACTGCAACTTGTAGTTACTTTTGAGTTGCATTTGAGACAGGCCACAACAAATGACATGCATGACGCCTTCTTGAAATAGGTTTGAAACGCGTTGCAAATTTAAATAGTTGCATTGAAATAGGAAATGTAAAACAATTGAAACTCGCAATTTCAAAAGAGTTTCGTAGCATTTGCGTTTCAGTTGCGTTTCACCGTCTGATCCTGACCTTACTGTCTTAGATATTACAATATGTAGAAACATTATAAGTATGTTGAGAAAAAATTTAGTTAAAAAATGGTCAAAGTCGAACATGATTTTCATGATTATGTAGGGTGACGTAATTGCCAAGCCAGTGTGTATTTGTACTGTCAATTTGCAAGTTCGTAAGTGTAGCAACACACATGTCAAAGACACGACTGCGAACTCCGAATGTTCGATTGAAATTGAGAATTCGATAATATTAAGGTGCATTAATAATTTTTTGGTTGGGATTAATTAAAAAGAAATTTAAAAAAATTCTGTTTAAGACATGATAACAATCATGCCAATCCATATAATCATCCCACTGCAGGGATACGGGCCTCCCTTCAATCAAAGAAGATTAGAACGTACTCTGCCACGTTGCTCCAATGAGGATTGGCGGCAGACTAGGATTGTCGTTGTTTAACTTGCGTGATCCTCCCTCATTATGATTAATCAATCATATTGCCAGATTGGGCATTTTCCGCAAGTGTACACTTATATAAAATAATTTGCCTTTATTCTACCACAAACTTCAATACAATGTCCATAAGTGAAGATAATTAATAAATTAAATTAAATGCCGTTATAACAATTACAATATTGTTTCCATAATATATTAAATTGTATATCTTATTATTATTTATTTTTATTATTATTATGTTTGTGGAAGTCGCCTCTTTAGCGTAGGCTCCCCCAGCATCTTCCATTTGTCTGTATCTCTGGCTTGTCTTATCCAGTCTGGTCCGCATTTTATTTTAAATATGTCTTCCCATCGTTTGTTCGGTCGACCTCTACATCTTTTTGCTTCTCTCGGAATGAATCCATTCTGTTAATTTCATGGTCCATCTGTTGTCTGTCATTCTACACACCATGTCCTGCCCATTTCCATTTGGCACTTCGCACCGTTTCGACTTTCGAGGATGTCCATTACTCCTGTTATTTTTCGTATACCTATAAAAAAAAGTGTACACTTAGTAATACAAATTCAGTTTTAAGGCTCGTCTGTTCAAATGTGTAAAGGTGCTCCCATATCGGTGCTTTAAAACTGTAACAAATAGTAACATTCAGTGTGGAAGCTCGATGGCGTCGCTGTGTGTTGAACTCTAATATATGACCCTAACCAGTGTTTGGATGGGTTTCGTTATCTCGAGATTCTCCGTGCTTCGGAGGGTATGTTAAGCCTGTGGTCTCGGCTGTTGTCGAAAGATGACAGTTGTTAAGTCTAGTCGGTGGCCTTGGGGCGGCTTTAAAAAACCATCGGCCTCTGCCAATCCGCATTGGAGCAGCGGCGTGGCAGTGTACGCTCTAATCACCTTAGATTGAAGGGAGACCCGTATCCCTGCAGTGGGATGATTATGGGTTGATATAATGATGAGTGTGGGAGCACCTTTAGGTCGATAAACAATATTGTTATCAGTTTCCTGCTATCTTTGTAAAGTCAATCTCTAAATATGAGACAATGATATGGATGGATACAATTATTCTCATAATACTAGTAAACCACCCGCGGTTTTAATCGCTTGTTTTTGTTGGGTTCAAACACGTCATACACAAACACGAGCCTGCTGTCTCTTTTTTTTATACCACTAAGGTGGCAAACAAGCCTACGACCCGCCTGATGGTAAGTAGCCACCGTAGCCTATGAACTTTGCAACACCGCCGGGGCATATTTTACCTACAAAATCCGCGTCCTTTGCTATAGGAGAACTCATGATGCTGACAGGAACTCTATGAAATCGATTCTAATCCGTAAAAAAGTATATTCAGGTCTTCACTCTGAAATGAATAATTTTCTTGTTTGTCTCGGGTGAAGTTAGGTACACATTTTAGTTCAAAATATGTTTTTCTCGTTACAAACAGAAATCGTGCATTATGCTTCGTGCGGTTCGTGCTATAGAGATTTTTAGGGTTCCGTAGTAAACTATATGGAAGCCTTATAGTTTCGCCATGTCCGTCTGTCTGTCCGCGGTCTAACGCCTACAGTCTAGGCGAGTGCTGGAACAAAATATTGAAAAATATTTTTTTTTCGGGTGCCTCCCCTACATACATGTAAAGATTTAAAGTGGAAATGATGATTTTCTTTCGCGCCTACCCCATGTTGTATCGTTAGATAGGTCTCTTCAAAACATTGAGGGTGTGGAAAGATAATTTTCCGAAACAATGATTCATTTCGGAATTATTAACATTTATTGTGTCAATTTTCGTTTTGCACGGTGGTCCCCCACCCACCCCTCTATCTCCGAAAGTCTTGTGTTTAGAAAGTTGAAAAAAATCTTGGTTGTATTGTAGTCCATATGCTGAACCTTCAATAAAAACTATTACGGTTAAGTAAGTTTTACCAGTTACCGAGTAATAGCCGACGAACTTATAAAATAAAATTTCCTTGATGAAAACTTACAAATGTGATGTTGTACCTACTCGTTTGTAAGCAAGCAAAGCACAGCCAATAGGGAACCCTACACAGTGCGTGGCCCGACACGCCTTTGACCGATTTTATATTATTTACGTGATGCTTCATACTTAGCTGGTTTTCTTTTAAAGACCTCGACTCTAAATAATAAAGAGTTTATAAAGGCTCCACACGCTTGGCAAACAACGGCAAACAGCGAACACAAACAACTGTGGACAGCTGTTTGTCAGTTTTTGTTTGTGTTTGCAAGTGATCGGCGTTGGTGTCGGTTTTTGTGCATAAATCAAAGGGTGTTCGATAAACATGTTTGCTATGTATCCACACGCTAGTGAAGCAGTCAGTAGTGATTGCCAAACGAAAGATTTCTGAATTTTGATCATCCACCATTGTTTTTGTTTCCTTCTTTTTCAGATTTTTATTTATAAGTAGTTGTCAAATTATTTAAATTCCAATAAATAGTTATCCGCAATTTTTTTTAAATTTAATTTTTAATAATAGGGTATCTAATCCTAGTTTTTTTTTTTATTTCACCTCCTCCTAGGTGGGATTCGAACCCACGACCCCTCGATATCCGGCCGAGTGTTCTCCTTCTTTTTTGTTTATTTACCACCCTTACATACATATAGTGCAAGTTAAATAAAAGCTTTTAAAATAATTGACTTATTTTAAAAGTAATCGCTGCCATGCCACCACAAGTTCGCCGTCCGCCATGTTTGCCAGCCAACAATATACTGGCACGTTCGACAAGCGTGTGAATGCCGCGTTTGTGTTGGGTGATTGTGATCGGTGTTTGGCATTGGTGTTTGGTGTTTGTGGCAAACACCAAGCGCGTGGAGGCCGAGCTGGATACATAAATAAATTCTACACATTTCGCACAGAGCGCCACATGCCAAACTAAGCTAGACTTAACCAGCTTGTGTTATGGGTATTAGACAACGGATTATATTATTGTAAAGGCCCTGATCGACGAGCGAGTAAAACCACGGTTTTATGGCTCGGCGGTAAAGCTCGCCGGTGTATCACTGCAAAACCGCGGTTTTAAACACCGACGAGCCTGGCTCGCGGCTCGTCATGTTTGCTATATTTTTTACTCGGCTCGTCATGTAAAAAGAGATAGCGAGATACACAAAGCTTCAGACTCGGAAGACATGTTACCTCTCTCATTAAGGCGCGACTGTTTTGCTCTCTAGTCATCAGCACTAACGAGTAAAATCGTCGTTTTTTAAAACCGCGGTATAGGCTCGTACGTCGATCAGGGCCTTAAATGCATACTTATAACATATAGGAAATATTTAAGAGAGGGCATAGCGGATAATCCGCTCAATTCGGAGCAGTCTGGGGAAGGACCACCACCTTACAGAAGATCGTAGCCAAATAGCATTGGTCTCGCTCGGCCATGTTGTGAGGTCTCCAGAGCTCCACTTGGGAGGGTTGGCAACGCGTGAGTGATATCCCCGGTATTGCAAGTGTCTATAGGCTACGGTGACGGCTTACGGCATCAGGCCTGAACGTATGCTTGTTTGCTACATTTGAGTTTTTTTAAATTATTATATATATAGAAAACACCCAGACTGGAGAACAAATACAAATGCCATAAAATAAAATGTTTGCCCCGAGTGGGAATCGATCCTGCGCCCACCGGTGCCGAATATAATATAGGGCTACCAACGCACCACTGGGCTGTTGACTGTAATGTTTTGGTTTACTATTCGCAAAATACTTGTAAACATTTTACAATATAGGCGTAGTCAGATCAAATCAAATCAAAAATACTGTAGACCCTTCGCGGGCACTTAGACACGTCATTTACAACATAATATTGTCTTTCAGTCGTCAAATATAATATAAATAAGCTACTCTTATAAACTACCATCATTTCGGAAACAAAGCAAAATGACTATTGGGGAAAGAAATGGCGAAAGAAACCCAGTTACGGCCTTTTTTGTCATTCATTTTAGCAATGTTTTAAAATACAATATTACAACTGGTATTCAAAAGAATACAAAATCAATATTAACATACAAACACAAAAATATAATATACATGCACAATAAACAAAATACGCGGAATGTCATCTTATTACTACAATACAAACACTGCATGTTATGGACGATCGTTTTAGAGTGCGACGCATCGATGCCATCCTGCTTTTCTAGGCACCAATTCTACGAAGCATATTTGCCACCCTGGGCTACTTTTTTTATACCACTAAAGTGACAAACAAGCATACGGCCCGCCCGATGTTATGCAGTCATTGTAGTCTATTGACGCTTGCTGCAACATATCATTCCCGTGTTTAAAAAAAAAGCCCCTTTTGAAGAGTTAAAGACCTCGGCACGGTTCTCATTTCACAGGTTCGGTATTCGCGGAACTTCTACTGTAGTTCTATTCTACTTCATCAAAAATCGTTAGAACTAAATTCGTATGAGTTTTTGTTGTATGCGATTATCTCTAGTTTGTAAGAGCATGTTAAGCCAGAGCTCTGTTATCAGTAGATAACACGTCAATTCAGGGGCCATCGTCCGCCTGTGAACTAGACTACTGTACTCAGAACTCATAGTTTGCATTACCTATATTAAACAATGTTGGCTGCCTAAACATGAACCTTTATGTGCATGTACTCTGCTCCTGAGGTCCACTCATGAGGAAGATGGTGTAAAAATATAATAATATATAAGGTATATCCAGGAAAGCATATCTTGCTTACAGAGGAGGTCTGGACAGGGAAACTTAAAGAGCACTACATGATCAGCACTGGCCGAAGCAGTACTTTTAAAAAGTCTAATAGCTATAATAATAATGGTAATAAATTGGTGGTAAATAATTGCTTGGTGGACAACGCATTGGTAGCGCCCCTGGTGTTACTGATGTCCATAGGCGGCGGTGACCGCTTTCCATCAGGTAGGCCGCTTGCTTGTTTGTCTACTGAATGACATAAAAAAAAAACAATACTAACTTTCTTTTGAAAAATCTGTAAGCCTTATAATTACGTTTGGAAAATATGAGTACATGAAGTACTAGCGGATGCCCCACCTTTACTTACTATGCCATTGTGTTTACTTATGTGTGTTACTCTCCAGAACTTCAATTGTCCACTTGAAAATCAAGTCAATCCGGTCTACGTGAATGAAATACAAACAAACAGACTTTTATCAAACAAGTTTGTGAAGATGTATCGATGTTTATTACTGAACTCTTTCATACATGAACGGCTTGATGGATTTGATTGAAATTTGTTACTGGCTAGTTTGTAACTTGGATTAACAATAGTATAGGGATAAAAACTAACCTAAACTTTGTAAATTGGAACGTTCGCCTAATTATTGGATAAGATTCATTTATGGATTACGGAAAATTGATCACATATCTGAATACCGTGCACAGCTAAAATGGCTTTCTATTCGCCAACGTAGAGATTTTGCACATTCTATCCAGGCCAGGCCTTGTTGCTTTTAGCAATAAGGCCGCCTTGTCGTTATGTATCTAAGTCCCGGAACGGGACTTCGCGGGTATAACAACCGTGGGCATCGGCTTGTAGAAGAATAAAAATAGAATTGGTGTCCCCAAAATGTCACCCAAAAAAACACTTATTTAGCCTCGTATCAATTCTTGATAAAAAAAATTATCATTATTTATCTATATGTGCCACTGTTTTTCGAAAAACTCTAATGTGTGATAATTTCGATGGAAGCAAGGTCTTGTGTCTGAAGCGAAGTTATTATGCTGGGGTGTGCAATTTTTTTGTATGTCACTTCGCAAGCCAAGTCAGTGACTAGAAAACGCAGTTGACACTAATTGCGGGAAGCACACGATGAGAAGAAGTTACTTCGCTCAATGCATTTTTATTGCCATCCAGTGAAGTTTGAGTAACTTGCCACAGGGACCCAAATATATTTTTTATGTTTTTAGGACGAATTAGGATTTTTTTAGATTTTTTTTTATGGAATGAAAGATTGCTTCGTCCCTTAAAATTGTTTTATAATGTTTTTACCACCACCCAGGTGACTTTAGTCTATTTGATGTTTCGAATACAGTTATAAACGATCAGGTGGAAAACGTATTTAGCACGCGGCTGTACACATTATGAGTAAAGTTTATGTGTTTATGTACAAAATGAAAGCTTTTAAGAAGTTTGCCGCTGTCAAGACGGCAAATTGAGTTGCACCGTGACGGGCGTACAACAACGCCGACTGTGTCACAAATTACAACCTACGAGACGTATATATTTTTTTTACACTATAATCTATGAAAAAATATCTACTAAGAGAAAATTGGAAAAGTTGGGGTCATTGCCCCGCAGTGGGACACAAAATGGCTGCTAAAAAAAACTATTATAAGTTTATCAATGGCAGGCAGTTACTTCGCTCAACGGATCTCTATCGCCGTTCAGCGAGGTAACGCTGCTAGCATCTTGGGCAGTTGCCACAGGGTCCATGTCTTATATGTAATTCTTATTGTTAGTTTAATTTTAATTAATTTTATATGGGTAGTAATTAACCGGCATTCTTTTTAATAGCATTTTACGCTTCTAAAAATCTAAATTGCCTTCTAAATTACTAAGCCACAATCAACGCGCGTCTAAATAACACTGTTTTAGCCACTGTTTATCTTATATGCAAGCCACTCTAAAAAGTGCAACCATCTCTAAAACTCAGCACGGAGGTTACTTTTTTGCATCTAAATTTGTAACATAACAATAAAATTATCATCAAATAGTATTTTAAAGCCACTAATGTTCATCAATCTGTGGGGGACCACCGTGCAAAACGAAAATTGACACGTTAAATGTAAATAGTTCGCAAACGAATCAATGTATCGGAAAATGATGTTCCCACACCCTCAATGTTTTTAAGAGACCTATCTAACGATAACCCACAACATGGGGTCGGTGCGAAAAAAAATTTTTCATTCCCACTTTATCTGTATGTTACTAAAAAAAATATTTTTCAAAATTTTGTTCTACCACTTTGTTAGCATTGTTAATATAAGTATACATACCAAATTACAGCTTTCTAGCATCAAGCGTCTAGGTGCTAGACCGCGGACCCACGGACGGACAGACGGACATGGCGAAACTATAAGGGTTCCTTGTAGTTTACTACGGAACCCTAAAAAAGACTCTTACATGTATCTGCGGGCGAAGTTTATTATTCTGATCTACAGCGAGCAGAGAAATTTATTATAATTATAGAACATTAGAATGAAAATAGTAAACAACAGCTTACATCATTAGGTCCCAATAGTAATGTAAAAAGAGACCGTGGTGCTCGGCAATCGAGCTTCACTTGGTTCTCTCTAGGCTATAATGTCATTTGTGTCAAATTGTTGTCTGTCAGTCACGTAGTTGCTAATGAAGTCCTTTCAATACTTACTAACTACTCCGTCTATTTTCTTTCTGATTAAATTTCTTGTGAGTTCCAAGGCAGCTGTAGTTTCTCCCCCGGGACGTCAATAAGCTTTATTGCTTATTGTCAATGTGAGGTCGCCGTTGATCTTGGCTATGTACACAGCAGTGGGAATGTGTTGTGGTTGTTGGGCTTGTCCTGAAAATGAAAAGTTAACATCTTTTATGTAATCGTGTTCTCATTATATCGATTTATTTGTTGTCATTACTATTTTAAGCTTCTTAAGTAGTGTGTAGGCATAGGCAAGGCATAGGCAGGCATAGGTTCTGTGTGGAATGGACGATTCCAGCTATTCTTATCGTTTACGAGTTGTTGAACATTCGTCACAAAGTAAATTCGTTACTTTTCTTAAGAAGTGGTTACTCCGTGACGAATCCATGAAAAGACTTCCCCCACTTTGTAGTAGTAGTTCGTCACATAGTGGGGTTTCCTCACTTTGTGACGAATCTACAATAACCCTCGTGTACGTAGTCTTAAATTCTATAAAAAGCCTTTTCACTAAAGGAAATAAAGGAAAATTTATTAGAGAACTGATTTTTTTTATCAGTTTATTATAAAAACAAATACAATTACTAACAAAATGGACCCTATGGTCCATTAGTATTAGTAAATGGTCGCCTATGTTTAGGCATTATGATTTTTAAGGTACATTAAATTCTCAACTGTATGGTAAAGTTGCCGATACTGAGTCAATATGATGCTTTAAGGACCATTTATTTTAGAGGATCCGGAAATCATTACGGGAAGTTTTCAAGAAAAAGGTGGGCACTTTTTTTTTGCATCTTAATACATTTATGCATATAATATGTTTAAAATCCAAAACGAAGTGTCTCACCAATATGTCATGTCCCACTAAGCCACTAACTGCGCAAGACTAAAAATGCTTTATTAACAAATCTACCGCGCACGTGTCATTATCATTATGCACCTAGTATATTGTGTATAATGAATGAATATGCAGACTAATCTAATTTTTGCATACAATTTGTAAATTGATATTTACGAAACAGAAATATTAAACAAATAAAAGTACCATTTCAATGTCAAAGTGTTTATTTGAAAAATAAAACAGGTTATAAAAAAAAGTCTTAAAATATTACAATTGGTTTTCCTATTTTGTTAACACTTGTTAGCATGCAAACTTGTGATTATAAAACTCCTGAAGACTATAGACACATTGGCTGATCAACCATGACCGTTATCTTTACAACATTACCGACCAAAAAAAAAAACGGCAAAAAATTACGTTTGTTGCATGGTGAGCCCTCCTCAAATATTTATTTTATTCTTTGTTTGAGCGGCAACAGAAAAGCATGATCCGTGAAAATTTCAACTGTCTAGCTATCACGGTTCATGAGATAAAGCCTGGTGACAGACGGACAGACAGACAGACAGACTGTTGAGACTTAATAATAGGGACCCCTATTATTAAGCCTACGCTTTTTCCGCTACCCTTTGGGTAGGGAACCCCAAAGAACATGCACCAACAGGAACATCTAGACATATAAAATGCTTTGTCCTGACTGACTGACTGAGAATCAACGAATAGCCTAAAACCGCTGATCGAGAGACCTAAAACGTAAGCATATGATGAGAAAGGGTTTTCCGAAATCCACGGGAAAGCGGGATGCAAGCAAACAAAGTTACAATAGCTTAATATGTTTTCTTAACCATTTGTAATCATTGTCCCAAATTTTTGTGGCACCAATTCAATTCTTCAATCATGTAATTACTACGTCTGGCGAGCGTGCATAACTTCATAAAAGTTGATTCTGCGAAATCGTAACTCTTTGTTCATGATTCATGACAATACCTATAGCCCAAGCAAATTAAGCGAAATATAGGCAACCAGGGGAAATAATTCGAGTAGTTTGTAAAATGGAGCCTTCAGTCTGGATACCTTGTGGAGTCCAGATGAACATACCGAAAGTCCTCGAGGGTGGGGGGTTTGGGTGCGCTGTGCGTGTAGGGGGATTCAAAGGTCCCCTTTTCAGGATTTTACTCAAATATCATAATGATTTGTGTGCCAAAGTGACAATTTTAAAAACTTCACGAATTATTCGTTTGATTTTATTAATTTTCTCGGACTATCATAATTAACATTCACACATCTTCATCTTTTATACAACACACATATAAAATGCTTTAAAACGTTTTTATGAGACAGAGAAATATGTATTTTTAATTAAGTAATCCAAGTCGGGTGTACAAATGCATCAATGGAAACAGCATTTCTAAGTACCTATCATTGGATTTGTATATTGAATATCATGTCAGCTTTTTATTAGAAATTGTAAAGTAAAATGTTGCAATATCCCAACAATTTTTTAAATAAATCCCTATCTGCACCAGTCTATTATCCGCGTATAATGCACCTATTGTTTTGCTATTTCTTTTAGCAGTGTTCATTTTGCTTTTGTTTCCGAAATGGAAATAGCTTATTTGATTTATTTATTACTGTATGTAGATACTCTTTGACGAGAGGTAGTGTCTGTCTGTGAAGACCTAATCTCTTATTAAACGTTCTGTTATTTTTTCTTTACTGTGTCTATGCCCACTGAACCGTAAATACTATGACCCTGCATGATACCTAAGTTGCAAACCGAACTCTAAAGAAATAAAATCCGCAACCAAAACGATGATCTACTTTGATAAAGTGTGTAAATCGCCATGCCCGTCTCAACTTCATATTTAGCAATTTAATAAAATCTGTCTTGGTTAAAAACTTATCAATGTCTATATTTTATTGTCAGCGAGATCACTAAAAAAAATCACGAGTTGAATTTGTGTAAATTAGAAAAATTAACCCTAATTTTATGAATATGGCCGATACTTTACAGATGGTACAAATTACACGGAATGAAAAGTCGTTTGGGTGTCGTAGGATGGTGTGTCTTAAACTATAAATCGTATAAAAGTAACTGTTAGCACATTCATGAAAAATATAAGAAATGTATTATTTATTTATAAGAATTTTTGAGGCGCGTTAATTATATGAAGAAAACTAGCGTATATTATTCGACAGAATTAATTTCCCAACAGATTAATGTCATTCAACCACTTCAACGCGAGTTTCAAAAGAACACATAGAGAAATAATAATTAAAAATGGCTGTACCCACAATAAAACGTAACTTTGAAAACTCTAACACAATTATTGTCCGTCACAGCTTTTTAGTTTAATTAACTACATTTATCTAATTATTATATACTTCTTTGTCTGAACCTGCCAGCCTAACATGCTTACACTCGAGATAGTTTCTCGCACGCGACAAAGCTTCTTCGCCAATAGAAATGCCTGTTTTGTCTACCGTAGACATAACCGAGATACGCTATTGGCAGAGCGGAGCGAGAAAATTTTATCGCGTTCGTCATGAGCCCGGCTGGTCTTCTGGCACATATTATTAAAATAAAATAAAAGTAGGTGTGTCCATAATTTTACTCGGAAATTTAGGCCCTACACGTTTATAAGTCATTTCGCTTCAACGGAACATCATAGAGGCGCAAATTTTTACAAGATCAGCAGGTGATCGTGTTTTCATCCCTCGGATACGCTTATACCAAACAACTAACCGTTCTGACTATTAATAAAGCTCAGGGTCAGGTAGTTTAAGAAGAAATTTTATAAGTAACATGAGTAATGTGAACAATATACAATTTCGGTAGGTACATCTATTGTATAATGTAAAAGTTTCTTCGTAAACACTTTCCTTCGTGGTACAGAAGCTTTCACATTGGACTTCTTTTGTGCATAGCAGTCTATCTATCTATCATAAAGCATGTAATCGTGTGGTCCACGCGAACGAAGTCGCGGGCACAGCTAGTGTATAATAAGTGTTAAAAAGTTTGTCTGTACTGGTCTGTACACATTGAATTGAAAAAAAAATAAGGCGATGAAGAATTAAGCAATACAATAGGAATTTCGAAAAAAAATGTCTGTATGTATGTTTGTAGATGCTAATCTCAGAAACGGCTGAACCGATTTGAATGCGGTTTTCACTAATACGTTGCGGTTTGCTCCACTTAACGACAAAACGATTTCCACGAGGACGAAGTCGCGGACAAAAGCTGGTGATAAAATTAAATAAACCTCGACCCACATCATACAAGACTTTCACAGCCCGGTGGTGATCCTACTTTCGGCACCAGAAGGCGCGAGTTCGAATCCCGGTCGTGGTAAACATTTATGTGATGGCATTTGTGCTCACGAGTCTGGGTGTCTTCTATCAAATACTATAGACGAGTAATACGCACAGCTTCGGAAGAATTCGGGCAAGACGCGACACTAGCGCCCCTACGGCATGAGGGCGGCATGAGGTGAACGATTTCAAAACTTTCGTATGCAAAATGTTATAGCGCCCCTAGCGGCATGAGGTGAACGGAGGTTGCCAAGTCATTGTATGAGAAACGTCAAGAGCTGTGCGTGTTACTCGTCTATGGTATTTGCTTCTATGTATAATACTTTATAAATATACAATCATATATCCGTTGTCTGGAACAGGTTTAGCAATTAGCCGAGCTTACTTTGGGACCAGCTAGATAAAGATAGAAAAGAAATTCAACTTAAAATTAACAGCAAATCCTAATGCGTTCTCTTGAAACTTTATACGTTACTAACTAATTTGATATTGTACAATCCGATTTCATTTAGTTTAGTTTTGAGACTTTTTAGTTAAAGCTAGTTTAGTCTTACAAGAGTACCTAAACTTAACAATCCAATACCGATCGCTCAGGATTGGTAGCCTAGCTGGTGGCGCTGTATGCCGTCTTTCAGACTGGAGGCGACCAATTTTCCATTAATCAAATCAAATCTTCATCCATGTTTTCTAACTACGCTGCAAAGTTTGAGAACCACCAATACACGCCCAATGAGTGAATGAATGAATGACTCGTAGCTCGTTCGGCACTGTGAACGCGCAGGCGCAGGCGCCAAGACCCGTTCGCCCGCGCCTGCTAGAAACTGCCCTAGAATTGTTTACAATTTATTAAATATAACTATAAAATATTAATATGGTACCTAATCCTATCGGGACAATATCCATATAGCGTCGTGAATGTACCTATCCAGTAAGTATATTTTCGATGATGGTATAAATTGCAAACAATAATAAAATTATTTTCCGGGGATACTTGATCACTTTCGCGTGGATCAAGATTACTGAATCTTGATCATCAAATGTAATCCCCGGAGTCGCGCGTGTACTGACACGCGTATAGAGTGTGTGTCCATTATTTAACAGAAGATGGCGCTGATACATTCATGAATCTAATAATTTTATCGATAACAATGTATCTTACAAAAATCGTTATTATAGCTGTCATTCGGCGAAGTACCGTAAAACTGAGGTAATAAATACAGTAACGCGACAAAAGATGAAACTCACTACATCTAATCGACTACTACACCTCTAATTGTCATTTATATGACGACTACTCAGCTCTATTACGACACATTCAAATAAATTGGGCCTATTCTCGGTTATTCTCGGTTTTACGAAAAGTTTAAATCGGCACGTTGTGGCTTCTTCATAAATGTTGGTTGGGGAGCGATTAAATGTACAAAATACCGACACATTTGGACAAATCCACTGGACTTGAAGGCTATTCTATTCAAAAGGGCTCCGTACTCGATACCGCCGCCTTTAAGTATCAGTAACGCGGTGACAGATACAAGAAAGGGAAGAGACAAAGAAGTGATAAGGAAACACTTAGCACAAATCTGCCGTCTGAACTGGTGGGAGGAAAAAGTTGTGACGATTCGAAAGAGCTTATATTAGGCCTATTTCAATAAAAATATTTTGAATTTGAATTTGAAAAGGAAAAATGAATGAGTTGAGCTTCCCGATCTCTCACTCGCCGATCGAAATGCATTGTGGCAGGTGATATCAGGAACGTCAAAATTATGATAGACTAACGAAATTGTATATATGCACAGCTGCGCCATCTACATTATAAAGCGCCATTGTTTATCAGACTTTTGTCCAAATCCCACGGGAATCGCGTACTTTTCGGGATAAAAAGTACCCTATGTGTTAATCCAAGGTAACAGCTACCTACATACCAAATATCATAAAAATTGGCTCAACCATTTGAGCGTGAAGAAGTCACAAGCATATACACACAAACTTTAGCCTTTATAATACTAGTGGGATTATTAGACAAGTCTCCACATTTAGAATATCAGCATCTGCAACATCCCTAGGTGTGAAGATTTTTCTCATACCTAGTTTGTTTAAAATAAGTAGGTACAAATTTTATGCAAAATCAGTTCTTCTAGCATTATCTCATACTTCCGGACGGCTATAGATTACGACACTGCATAGTAACCAAAATATTTTTGAGCGTCCCGCTCTCGCGCTGTATATTTTCATATGTGTGAACGAGACAGAAATACAATTACAAACACGCCTTTTTGAAGTTACAGCAAATATTATATTTTGATAAGAAATATAGTTTTTGTTGTACATACTCCAAAACTTCTTATCAATGTAAATGTATTTTTTTTTAACCAAACTCAAAATAAAACAGACATTAAATATTTTTTGAAAATATATAAAAAAATCAAGGGCATCATTGATAACACTATCATTTGGTAAACTATTACATAATATAGAAATACTTATTATCTGCATAAAAATTATTAGTCGACGGGAAAAAAATTACAGAAAAGGTCGTAACAGGTTTTCTTTCGCTTTTATTTCATTTTATTTTATATAATAAATGACCAGAGAAAATTTCATTCTAAACGATAAACAGTTGATCAATAAGGACCAAAAGGCATGGCCTATCCCTCGGGTTATTACATATTCTAAGCCTATACTAGATAGATGGCAAATCAAATGTAGCTCGATTGAGCACCACGGTCTATTGTTACTTTACTTTGGAACCTAACACTGTGAGCTGTTGTTTACTATTTTTATTTCAGCAATGTATGTTGCTCATGAAAAATGAGAATTCGACGTTCCTAGCGTTTGGATTTGATTTTTCTGAAAATATTTTTCAAACTCACAACACAACAATATTCCATCGAAGATTCTGTTTTTTTCATGTGATGCTCACCTCTGTCTACACTTTCAATAAATGTAGGTATGTAGGTGTATTAATACCACAGTTTGATAATGGTTATCTAAATTTGTTACTTGGCGGGTCATGAGACTAAAAGTTTTTTTTTGTAACTTAAAATATAAATAATTTGTTATATATTTCGGGTCAATGATATTATATCTGTATCAATGACACAATAACTATTTATAGGAAATCGTTATTAAATAGTTAGTTCAGAAACTCAGTTACATGGTCGCGTACTGTGCGGTTTCAAACGCTGAAGCTGTGAAAAGAAATCCCCGCCTTCTTCAAAAGGGTTAAAAGATTTTTATAAGGTCGACAACGCACGGGAGTATTTGACGAGCGAACAGATCCCGCCCGCCAGCGAACAGATCCCGCCCGCACAAAACGGGCGCTCTCTTTTTCGACGTGGCAAAGGCGTTCGACAAAGTATGGCACAACGGGCTTATCTATAAGCTCTACAAACTTAATGTGCCAAACCGTCTCGTGCTCATCATACGAGACTACTTGTCGAATCGCTCTTTCCGCTATAGGGTGGATGGGGCACTATCCCCCCCTCACACCATTAGAGCCGGAGTACCACAAGGATCCGTGCTCTCCCCCCTCCTATACACGCTTTACACAAGCGACTTCCCTCAATTTAGACCCAGTCCACTTGTGACTCATACTGCCCTTTTCGCAGATGATACAGCCATCTATTGTTCGGCTTCTAGTACACCCGCCATAGTAAAGTCCCTCCAAGCCGCCGCCAACTCCCTTGGCGACTGGTTTAGGAAATGGCGCATAGAAGTTAATCCAGATAAAAGCGCCGCTATCCTCTTCTCCAGAGGTACTACGCCAAATCCCTCCACTAAAGTCAAGATGTTCGGACAACCGATCCCTTGGGAAAAGAAAGTCCGTTATTTAGGTGTCACACTCGATAGGGGACTCACCTTCGAACATCATATAAAGATTGTCCGCGACCGCGCTGCTTTCGCGCTAGGCCGCTTACATTGTCTGCTTAATGGGCGCAGTAAACTCTCTCTTAGAAATAAGGTGAGAGTTTACACAACGTGCATTAGGCCGATAATGACATACGCAAGTCCAGTTTTCGCTCACGCCGCGCCCTCTCATATCCACAGGCTGCAAACCATTCAGAATAGGTTTTTGCGCAAAGCCATCGGTGGGCTTTGGTTCGTTAGGAACAAAAACCTCCACATTGACTTAGGTGTGCCGACCATCTCGCACCACCTAAAGCAATGCTCTGTCAAATACTTCGACTCGCTCAATCATCACCCAAATCCGTTGGTGAAAGCCGCAGGGGATTATTCCGCTCCGGCTGGCACCAGCAGGTCCAAACGTCGTCCGCGGCACGTCCTCAACGACCCGGACGACTCCATTACAGTCGCCATCGAGGCGTATAAACAATTAGATTCCGCGACACAAACTAGACACACACGTCCGTCATATCGGCCCCGCCGGCGGGGCCGCGCGTCGCGCCACCTTCCTGTAGGGACTCGGTTTTCGCGGTACCGGCACGTGCCCGGCCGCTTCTCTCCAATCCGTTCGCCTTCCCCCAGTGTCGCCATAGGCCGAGGTTCGAGCCCCCCTCTGGGGCGCCCCTAGGCAGACACTGTAAATTTTTGGCGGTGAGAGCCCTACGCTCCCGCAACAGTCCGGTGTCTCAGAAGAGGGTGTTAGTACACCCAAACTGAACTTTTCAATTAATAAAAAAAAAAAAAAAAAAAATTAAAGTATTTGACGAAAACGTAAAAATTACAAAGAATATAATATTGCATTCATCTGCAAGCAAGCTTTTACACACTGGATCGTTTAGAACCTAGCTCAGGCATCCTAATATTGTATTCCTTTTTATATTAAGTTTATACAATAAGTAATATGAATAAAGCTTTTTTTATCTGTAAAGCAAGCAAAGCGTAGCAACCTAAGATCGACACTCACCGGTTTTGTCCTTTAACTACATATTGGTATATTTTATTTATTTATATTTAATTTGATATTTGTTTTGTTATAGGTAAGAACTCTTTGCTGTCCCCGCCACGCTCTTTCTAATAAGAGGGTATTGAAACAGGTCGCCAATTGTAGCGGTAAGTTCTAAGCGGTACTATCCGCGCAATCCTATTGTTATGATCGCATTGCTTTAGAAAACTATTAAACCTACGTTTCTTGTTTTGACATCACAATCTAAAGATTTCATAGGAAAAGTGGTAAACTCATGAAAATAGCGTGACGAGTTAAATATCCGACTTTACACTTAAAGCAATCTTGTGCCGAAGCCGAAGATCTCAAGAGGAATTTGTATTATACATTAAAAAAAATGATACATTTAAGTATTTACTTGATAGCTATAGAATGGACTGGTAAACCTCCTGGCAATATTATATTCATAATCCTCAAGTTTTTCTCATTTAAAAATCATGGACAGATTGCGATCCTCATTTATATTGCACACTGAATTATGTATAGCTTAGCTTAAGTAGTAACTATTTAATAATCTGTGATCCAGCGCCCGGTCTACATTACATTTTTTGTTACAAAAAAGAGTTAACCTGATTTCTTGAATTCCTCGTGGACCAACTACATAGTTGTGTCATCTATCTAAATATATACATAAAATAAAATCGTGTTAATTACACCATATAAAACTCAAGAACAGCTGAAGCGATTTGGCTGAAAATTGGTAGCTTAGAACCAGGAAAAGGACATAGGATACTTTTTATCCCGTTAGGGTAGGGTAGGGGTAGGGTAGGAGTAGGGTAGTTAAGGGTAGGGTAGGTTAGGGGTAGGGTAGGGTTTCTAAGGCGGTACAAAGTTTCCGGGTCAGCTAGGTAGGAATATTTGTTAAAATCATTTTGTCCTCTGTCATTAACAAATATAAAAAGAAAGTGAAATTTTCTAAAGAGGCCGGTGCACTGCGCAATGAGTTTACATCCGTCGCATCCAGATTATGCGAGATAAAAAAACTTATGTGTGTCACGCCTTATCAGTGTTCCCACATGCACCGAGCGGCCATCTCGGCGACTTGTTAAAAAAAAACGAAAAATGTGTTTTAAAGCATATAATACAGGTAGGAGTAGTAAGAAATAAGGGAAGGCAAAAGATGGATGGAGTGTGTGAAGGTTGATGTGAAGAAGGAATGTTACGGTCGAGATGACGAATGATAAGGGCGAAGTGGAAAAGAATTAACATGTTCGTAAGTAAAGTGGTACAGGTAAAGGTTAATAGCGCGATTTTGGTCAAATTATGTAAAAGTGGCGTGAGAAAAGGCCTTTACACACAATGGGAGAATGTGGGCAAAAAAAGAAAAAGAAATAAGATTTGAGAGCGGAGTTTTTTGGTGTGACGTGTGCTTTCTGCAAAACAATTTGTTGTCTACTGCAAGTAGGACGGAAACTGAAGTATTGTTTCGATTTCGTATTTTTCATCTGTTATCAAATTAAACAAATGCACATTGCACATTTTAAGGTTAACGACACATAAAATTTTGACAGACTGACATAAAAAAAAAATCGCTTGAGAGTTAACCCGTCGCGCGCGTACAAATGAGTTCTACGGTTTGATCACTTCGCGCGCGAGAGGTAGAATTAAGTCTATATAAGCGCATCTAGGCAAGTATTAAGACTGTCAACTAGCAAAGAAAAACTATTATGATACGTTTCAGAAACTCGCCGTAAAACATATATTGTACATATAACGTTAAAATTAAGCAAATTAACTATTTATCAGCATTAAGTATTGTGCAAGGCATAGCGTTGGGTCAGACTGATAAACTGGTTGATAAACGCACCAAAAATCATACATTGTTCATATATTTTCGACATTTTATCGTCACAGAGCTGTGAGATTGAACTATACGAGATAACATTTGATAACCCCCATGAAATGATCTGCCAAATGGCATATTAAATATGGTGTTCCAATCCGCGTTGATTGAGGATTAAATAGCTTACCCAAACGTCACATAGAAATGCGTTTAACCGCGCCACACCAACGGAGAAGATACTGTAATATGTGACAGCCTGGAGCGTTCAAAATGTTTTGTCCTATGACTGACGGATCATCGCACAGCATGAACAGCTGATCGTGGAGACCTGAAACATGGAGGGTGTGCTCTTGTATGACGTAGACATCCGATAATATTGTAAAAAAATGTAAATCTTTTGGCGTGCAAATTATTATAGTAAGTAAAAATTTTGCAAGCCAAAAGATTGAATATGGCTCGGATACTTGTACACATTGTAAATTTTACTATCCACCTAGGAATTACATTATTTCAGAAATCATTAGGCTTTTCAGGCAGGCACTTTTTCTGGTAATTTAAAACGTGTGTACTTAGATTAGATCGATAAAAAATAAACTACGTTATAAACTACCACCATTTCGGAAACCAGAAAAATGGCCACCGGTAAAAGCCTTTTTGTCATTTAAATCTTTTTCAATTCGTTACTAAAGTAATTACTTACACAGAAAAAACGCGGAATGTTTTAAACACTATCCAGCACCAGTATTATCAATATTCGCAAATATTAATTGAATTCACTATAAAAATATCCTATGACAGGCAGGGATTTTTGTGCTGTATTATTTTCATCAGTTTTTCAACGAACACCGATACTGTATCTGCATAGTAATTTGATCCAAAATAAATTGCTATTTTTCCTTTCATTTCTATTTCCACGCTGCCAGTATCTTCGGAACCTTGCTAAAGGGACTAAAGGGACTCCTTATAATAATATATTTTATTTATTTAAACTTTATTGCACACAATACATAATGTGTATACAAAAGGCGAACTTAATGCTAAAGCATTGTCTCCCAGTTTACCTTTGGGACATCTGAATCGGTAATAAGGGGGTTTAGTTATTTTATTATATATTTTAAGGTTTTTAGTTTCAGGTTCATTATAATTTGTTTATAATAATATGTTTAGTTTTATGTAGAAGTTCAAGAAATCCATTTACGATTAAGTAATAAATAAAACATTGTAATATTTGATCCAAAGATAATAATACAAAGCAATACAAAGGCTGAAAATCATATTTCACAATGCAGAATAACATCAGAGAAATAGCATTTCATCAATAGGTGTCCGGTAACAATATACATAATGACTTTCGCTGTTAGTTTATTTTACAAACAAATATTTTTTCCGGTGTGTGAAATTCATTGTCCTGATACACATTGTTTGATACAAGTATGGTTTATTCGGTAAGATTATTTCTGATGAAGCAAACAAAGAGAAAGTGCGAGCCAGCCAACGCAAATGGGCAAAATGACTACTTATTAGTTATTGTTACGAACTGGGAAATCAAAATACAAAATATTTATTCTGAGAGTAGTTCCTCACAGACATTTTCTCTCGGCAAATATTATATTACAGTAATAAATTATTCGTGTAATTAATTTACTCTATAAACTAAGTACAACCATTTCGGAAAGAAAAGCAAAATGACCACTGGTAAAAGAAATGACCAAAGAAAACCAGTTACTTTTTTGTCAATACTTTTCAAAGACTCCACGGTAGACATTCGGTTCGCTACAGATTATAACCATAGTTACCAAAATTAACGTTAAAGTACGCCACGCCCTCAAAGAACCGCATTCTTTGATTGGCAGTGTATTTTTAAATTTAGGTACAGTGAGACGTTTAATTTAGCACACGTGTATGTGTATATATATATACAGATTCGTCAACGTTTTGACCATAGCAGAGAAACCGCACGCTTACATTGCCTATCTACTGTTTCTTTCATCTATGGTTACGAAGTAGTCGTTAGAATACTAAGCAAATAGTTTTTGATATTTTTGATATGTCATTAATGTCTTGGTTGCATTGTGCTCTTCATAGATTTTCTGCAATGTATTTGTTTTATTGTTATAATTCCATATTTCATATTAAGTTCTTTTATTTCACTATGTTGTTTGAATATACTTTGTGCTGCTTGATAATATACAAAAATATACTGATAATTTTAACAGTAATCATCATTTCAACCCAACATCATTAAACTGCAGAGATACGAGTCTCAGGCTATTTCTTTTTCATCTTTAATTTGACAATGACTGCTTTTAATCGTATGAAGTAAGTAGGTAATAACGTCGTGTGCGAACACAGGCAAAATATAGTCACAGTCGCGTCCCAGTCAATGGTCGCTCCATTTGGGGAGTGTCACCGTCCGAAAGTGGTTTAGTAATCTAGTAATAATACCTCCTATGTCTAGCTTAGGTTAGGTTAGCATGCTAAAATTAAAATAGCATTGGAGAGACTGCGGAATACATAATGTATGTCAACCAGTGCCGGCAACACTGATGTTATTATTAACTTACTTCTCAGAAATTACTTTGTTGATGACAACAACGTCAACAACGCTTAGGAAGTGGCCACCGCGGCGAAGAATATACAGATGAACATAATACAAAGGTGGTCCCTCACCGCAGGCATTCGACTGTATTATGATACCTCCAATGAAAATTCCTCTAACCTCTAACTGATAAAAAATGTTGAGTTAGAGGAGTTTAAAAAAAAAACGTTTTGAGGTTTATTTATTTAATTATCTTTATTGACCACAATACACAAAGTAGGTATACAATACATTTATGTTACTGATAGGTTTATGTAGCGCTAAGTACCTATTTGGAATCTGACCCCAAATAATTAGCGTTATGTAAACAGGTACCATCATACTCCCATATATTATTATATACCATAATTGTTTTCGAAATGGTAGTAATAATATGGAGTAGATTAATTTATACAAATCATTTATTACAACTATATACTCTGACAAGAGAACGTGTTTGTGAAAACCTATTCTCTGAATAAAAGTTTTGAATTTTTGGAATTTTTTAAACCCACATTCATCAGGGGTCCGCTGGTTTCCCTGTAGAACGTACTCTTTCACGATGCTCCAATGTGGATTAACGGAGACCAGTGTTTTCAAAAAGAAATGGCTAAAGACCCCCCCAAAAAAAACGCACGGCCTTTTATTTCTTTTCTTTTTCTTTTTTTCCACACACAATACGATGAATTGGCCATCAATCTCTTCCAAATGAAAGTGTTGGGATCATAGGCATTGACAGGCCCGGTGGTCGAGTGGCTAGCAATGGTCACTTTAACCCAAGGGCCGCGGGTTCGAATCCTGCGCAAGGCAAACATTTTTGTGCATGAACATGTCTGTTTGCCTTGGTCTGGGTGTTTACTATGTTTAATAAGTATTTATTTACAAAAAAAAAAAAAAAAAGTATTTAAGTATATATCTAGTTCCCATAGTACAAGCTTAGTTGCTTAGTTTGGGACTAGATGGCGTTGTGTGATTCGTCCAAGAATATTTATTTATTTATTTATAGAGATTTAAGTACTAACATATACTTATATCTCGATGGTAGCGATGGTTTAACGACATATCGTGGTCCCTACCAAATAATTAAAATGTCAGTGGAATCAGCATACCAGTGTGCAGTGGAATCAGCATACCAGTACTTTTTGTAGGATATAGCAGGCAAACAAACAGAAATACGACTTTGCTTTATATGTAAAGAGTTGGTAGAATGGTAATTTTTATTATTGGATATCGATAATTAATAATTGAATGTGGTGAATAAAATTTTATTGGAAACATACATTGTAAATGGAATGTTACCAAATATAATTTGATTAATATTCTCGTGGAAACTGTCCGTTGCACAGCGTACGATTTTAATTTAATGAAACGAAAATTTAACAAAATGATAGAATATATTTCCAGGTATTTGACAGCCCGTGTGCTTTTGATTCTACCCTCGGCACCAGAGTGGTCGTCTGACCTTGCATCGACGGCCGCTCCGTCAATGCATACTAAAATAGGAACCGAACTTGTGACCCACTGATCTTCAGTTAACCCAATGTCATTGTCAATCTATTTTGTACTTTGTTTAAAATATACTGACCAATGTTTATTTAATTCAATCATTATAAGAGATTAAGCACAAATTGCCTTATTAAATGCTTCGCGCTTACGTCACTAGTTTTTACGTGTCAATTACGGTAAAGGTATGTTCACACTACGTTTCTCATCCAGTTAGGAACAGAGTGGAATAGTTTTTTTTTAAATGCTGAAAATCCATTTTAAAATTGGTTATCTTGTTTTATTAATTGCGTGCGTTGTTGGAGTGAGTAAATCGATAGACATGTAAGAGTTCTATCTATATATATATGTACTATGTACCTATAAAAGGAGAAGCTGACTGACTGACTGACTGACTGACTGACTGACATATAATGAGGATAAGGGTTAGAAACTTGAAATTTTGCACAGGGGTTCCTTTTATAATGTAGGGGTGCACTAAGAAAGGATTTTTCAAAATTCCCACGCAAACGAAGTTGGGAGGGATTTACTAGTTGTTTCATATTCTGTAATATTATAATCTTTTTCATACACCGAACCGAATTAAAGTTATGCCTTGTTAAAGAGGTCTATTTTTTTAAGTAACTATAAGTGAGACAAGACTTTTTAGACCTGCTTTCACATTCAATGTGTTAATGCTCTAGTTAAGTACTTAATAGTATTTTGTGTTTTTGTACAAAATACTATTAGTAACTAGAGATTTTAAGTTGGCACAGAGTTACTCTACGATTATACATATAAAATTACTTGAAATTTTAGAGAGGTAGGGCACAGCGGATAATCCGCTTAAATCGGAGCAGCCCGTCTGGGGAAGGACCTCCACTTATCAGAAGATCGTAGCCAAATAGCATTGGTCTCGGCCATGTTGTGTTCCTTCCTACTACGGTGAGTAAGGTCTCCAGAGCTCTACTTGGGGGAGTTGGGAGGGTTGGCAATGCGTGAGTGATATCCCCGGTATTGCAAGCGTCTATAGGCTACGGTGATGCTTACCATCAGGCGGGCCGTATGCTTGTTTGCCACCCTTGTGGTATAAAAAAAACTTGAATATTCATTTTTACATAAGTACCTACATAATGCTTTTTTTTACCTAAGCTTAAAATTGTTGTGAGGAATGTCTACCTATTATGTTTTTTTTGGTGAAATTACTGTAATTGTTTGTTATCAAAAAAAATCGCAAGCTATAAAAGAGATAACTTGAGATTTAATGTACTTTTATACCACACCTACGCGGAAAGGGCCCCTTACTTCCTTCAAAGTAGCGAGAAAGAACGCAATCCCTTTCCTACAATAAGCGGGAGGAAAAAAAATTTTTTTTAATAAGTTTTTGTCGCGTCTATTATTTTTCGATTATTTCGATGTTGCGTGTGGAGACTGAATGATTACGAAAGTTAAGCATCGTTGATGCCAGACAGTATTTGGATGGCTTAAAAAATCTTTTCTCCTTTCGATAGTGTTGTTGCGTGAATCAAAACTAAAAGATAAAGTAGGTACTACCTAGTTTTTCAACACAGAAATTCAAACGCTAGAAGACCACCGAATAACACAAAAAAAAATCGAAATTCGTATTAGCACAGATTACTTTATAGTTACTTCGTAACAGACACATCATACTTCATCCCTACAAAAATTCATATACCTATAGCCTACTGCAACTCGTCGGCGACCGCTGCGTGCTAAATTGTGCCTAATGCGGTCGACTATAGAGTTTGTTTTCGATTCGCAGCCGTGTTGTGTCGCTGCCATCTTAATAATGCTAGGGTTGCTGCTACGATAAAAATATGAGAACAAAGGTACCTACCTATTTTAAAAAGCATTAAATGCACACATTCGTTGACACACCAAGCACAGAATATTAAAGTAGTACCTACTAGGTATGGGCCTCTAAAAGGCTCACAGCCACTCAGCGAGTCATGGAGAGAGCTATGCTCGGGGTTTCTCTACGAGATGAGAAATGAGGAGATCCGTAGCAGAACCAAAATAAGCGATAAGTATAGACAAACGAATCAGCAAGCTGATGTGGCAGTGGGCAGGCAGGGCTCCGAACCGATGAGGGTTTTGGAGTGGCGACCGCATATCGGACCGTAAAGCGCAGCGTGGGACGGCCGCCTAAAAGGTGGTCAGACGACCAAAGAAAAGTCGCAGGAAGCCGCTGGATGCAGGCCGCTGCCAGCAGGTCGTATTTGGGGGAGAAAGAGCTTATATTAGGCCTATTTGAATAAAAATATTTTTAATATGAATTTGAATTTCTTGTGGCTGCGATGATAATGATGATGAAAAACTAAAAAAGAAACATTTTTGTCGAACGTCGACGAATCCATTGATTGGTCGTAACACCCTAACAACTAATGTTATTCTAAA
Source organism: Endotricha flammealis (assembly GCA_905163395.2). Classification (NCBI taxonomy): domain Eukaryota; kingdom Metazoa; phylum Arthropoda; class Insecta; order Lepidoptera; family Pyralidae; genus Endotricha; species Endotricha flammealis. The sequence goes on from LR990852.1 coordinate 22,505,383, forward strand.
AATGATCTCCTTTTCCACAAATTTGTATACTTTTTCCTTGTACTCTTTCCATAATAATAACAAATTGTCAATTTGATATTTGTTCTTAAAAATTATTTTTAGCTATCACCACATTAGTATATTGGATAACGAGCTCGATGGCGTCGCTTTGGGTAGCACTCTAAAACGAACACGAAAGTTAAGCAACGTGGACCCTAGTCAGTATTTGGATGGGTTCGATAATATTAAGCTTCTCCGTGCTTCGGCTCCGGCTGTTGTCGATAGATGACAGTCGTTAAGCTAAGTCACCAGGAGCAGCGTGGCAGAGTACGCTCTAATCCCCTTCTACTGAAGGAAGACCCGTATCCTTGCAGTGGTACGATTATGGGTTGGTATGACAATTTATATTTTGATGCTACATGTTATGAGCATGCCTTTATTTAGACCTTGAACATGTAGGTACATTTTATGTAGAAAAATGTCGATTGTCCGCGAAACTCTTAAAATTCCCATGTTGTATGTGACTTACGGCTAATATGTTTTTTGTTTACAAGGGACTTACGACAACTACCGTGAGACCCGGCGGCGCGGTGCGTCGGTAGAGATTCTACCGTAGGCATCAGAGGGCGCAGGTGCGAATACCGCTCAGGGAAAATGTTTATATGACTGCATTTGTGTTTGTTTTGGAAAGAAAGAAGCCATAGAATCACAAGAAAGTTTGTGGGCAAAGTTATTTTCGTATTTAAAATTTGTACAATGCCTTTTCAAGACAGAGGATTTACATCATTGTTCAAAACTACGTCAATGCCGCCCCGGGACAACACACGAATGAGCAAGCCGTAGTGTTACGTAATTTGTTGTTCTTTGATTCTATTTTGCAATTTATAAAAATCTTTAAATACATTTGTGAATAAGGATAACTTTTGAGTGGATTGGTCGCTTTTCGTCCGTCGACACTTTTGGTAAACAACACATTTTGTACAATTCGTCGCTGTTCGGGCGTCGAACAGAGGATTCTTGCGGGTAACGGAAGTCGGAAGTATTAGTTAAAAAACGTGCTAAAGTATTTTCCGTAAATCTATTTTAAATTCTTCATCATAATATCAACCCATAATCATCCCAGTAAGGGATACTCCCTTCAATCGTAGGGGACTAGAGCGTACTCTGCCACGCTGCTCCAATGCGGATTGGCAGAGGCCGGTGTTTTCAAGCCGCAAGCCGCCACCGACTTGGCGTATAATAGTTGCTCGCATAATAACGCTGAAATCGGAGCAGCCCGTCTGGGGAAGGACCTCCACCTTACAGAAGATCGTAGCCAAATAGCATTGGTGTGAACTATATCTATAAAATATATTAATAAATAATAATAATAATAATGGATAATTTTCTTAATGGTCATCAAATAGGTTACAGGATTAAACTAATAACATAAAAATTTTACAATAACTAAACTAACATTAAAAATTAAACTATTGTGTCAAAACTTGAAACTATTGATTTATGCACTTCGTCTAAACTCAGACATTAGCCGTGATGACGCAATGTCTCCTTGACACCATGTCAAATATCGCGGTTTACAATAACCGCGCGTTGGTTTTAAAAATAATACAAACATTTCGATGACGTTACTAAGTAATTTTTGAGAATGATAATCTCGAATATTCTTTCGATATTTACTTACTATTGTATATAAATCTGTGATTGTATCTATCACTTATATGTTACTAGCTTTTCCTCGCGGATTCGCTCGCGTTAATTTTATGTCATAGATCTCGTTTGACAACAAAACAACCCATAGCGCGACTTCATCAGCCCAACCCATAGAGCCCATCCCATACAGCGCAAACTATAGTAGAAAAAATATTTTCCCATTGGAACGACTTACTTTCACGGGATAAAAAGTACCTCTGTACCCCTAACAATATGTATGCAAATTTTCATAATGATCGGCTGCTTAGGCAAGCCGTGAAGGAATAACAAACAAACAAACAAACCGGGACGGAAGCCCGCGTTGCTCTAAGAAACAAAAAAACAAACAAACTCACTTTCTCATTTATAATATTAGTAAGGACGAGCGGCATGCCCCGGCTTCATACGGGTTTATGGAGTCCAATAAAAATATTGTATAATATAATATAGCCTATGTCCCTCGGGAATAGTGTAGCTTCCCAAGGATGAAATAATTTTTCAAATCGGTCCGGTACTTTCGACTATATAATGCAAAAAAATATTATAGACAAATATATAACTTTTACAAAAAAAAAAGGTAAAATATTTAAATTTTAGTTTCACAAAACGCAAGAGACATTTAACGCAATTTTAAACTTCATTCATTGAGTCCCACTAAAGGCTCGACAACAAGCAAAAACATCAACCAAGATTATTCCCTGCACATCCAATTCCGTTCACCTGGACCCAAAACCTGTTTCTCTCATTCAAAAAGACGAACTGACCACATACAATTTTTGCAATACACCGATGGCTTTCATCCTATCATTTTAACATATCTGCATTAAAAGCCAGCATTGGTTATAAGTATAAACGATGCTATCTAGTGGCAAGGCGGTAGTGACTCACGGCACCAGACGGGTTGGTTTGTGGATCATATGTAAAGTTGCACTCATAATGCATGCCAATGTATTTAAAAGTTTAATCTGCACCTTAGGACATAGTTACTGGAGCATTGAACTCTGCAGATTCGATTACTGTAGAATTTAAGATTAGTTTTCAATTTGCTTGCTTGCGTGCTTTTATTTCCTAGTTTCATATCATATCATTATGTATTTATTTATTTGTCCCTATTATATATATTTATTAACCTATAAATCATTGCAATTCAGGGATACATGGCTTCACTTCAATCAAAGGGGTTTAGAACGTGCTCTGCTATGCTACGCTGCTCCAATGCGGTTTGGCGGTCAGTGTTTTCAAGCCGCCGCCTGTAGGCCACCGACTTGGCTTAGCGACAGTCAATGACCGGCGGTTTCACATGCCCTCCGAAGCACGGAGAGGCTCGAGATAACGAGACCCATCCAAACACTGGCTAGGATCGACGTTGCTTGACTTGCGTGTTCGTTTCGCGACGCCTTCGAGCTCCTCATTATCTAGCTATAACAACCACATACTCATGACTCACAGGACTGGTGGTCGAGTGGCAAACAATGGTCACTTTTCAAGTCCATGTCTGCTTGCCTTGGTTTTGATGTTTTCTATGTATATTATGTACTAGCTTTTCCCCACGGCTTCGCTCGCGTTAATTTTATGACATAGATCTCATTTGACAACAAAACAACCCATAGCGCGACTGTGGTGCCATCTGTTGGCCGATACAGCGCCTTCTATAGTAGAAAAAATATTTTCCCATTGGAATGACATACTTTCACGGGATAAAAAGTAGCCTATGTTGGGCTCTATACCCGTGACAATATATATACAAATTTTCATAATGATCGGCTGATTAGTTAAATCGTGAAGGAATAACAAACAAACAAACAAACTCACTTTCTCATTTATAATATTAGTTAAGACTAGCTTTTTGTCCGCGACTTCGTCCGCGACTTCGTCCGCGTGAAGTTCTGGCCCCATTCCCGTGGGAACCACATTGAATTTCGGGAAAAGCCTATGTCACTCCCTGATAATGTAGCTTTCTACTGGTGAAAGAATTTTTGAAATCGGTCCAGTTGTTTCGGAGCCTATTCAATGCAAACAAACAAACAATCAAACCTTTCCTCTTTATAATATTAGTACTGATTTATTTACAATTAAAAAGAATATGTTATATATATTACCTCATAGTACAAGCTTAGTTACTTAGTTTGGGACTAGATGGCGTGGTGTGGTTTGTCCAAGAATATATATTTATTTTATTTATAATCAAAAGAACTGTTACTTGCTGCAATTGGTTAAAAAAGCATTCTTCAGCCAGTTACACCAAATAAGGTCGGCTGATTTAATCTGTGTCGTTTGTCATTCGTGTAAACACGCCTCAGTGAAGTCAAAGATCAGGCGGACGACATGCAAATCATTAAGGTTCTGGGCCATTCCGTCATCGGCGCCAGACGACGCGTCATTTCTTTACAACAACATTAACATAAATAAACAAATACGAATACGGACAAGTCACTCAGATTCAGCTAGCCCCAAAGTAAGTTCGAAACTTGTGTTATGGGATACTAACTCAACGATACCACACGATACTATATTTTATAACATACTAACTGTTACCCGCGGCTTCGCCCGCGTAAAAATTAATGTTAGGCTCTGTACCCATAACAATATGTATGCAAATGTTCATTATGATCGGCTGCTTAGTCACGCCGCCGCCGTGAAGGAATAACAAACAAACAAAGAAATTCACTTTCTCATTTTATAATATTTATTAGTATAATTAATACATTTATAGATAAATAACCAAGACCCAGGCCAATCAGAAAAAGTTCAGTTTTTCATCATGACCCGACCGGGATTCGAACCCGGGACCTCCTGGGTGGCGGTCTGAATTGGTAACCATTACACGGAGGTCGTCAATGACACATACATCATTCCGTTCGGATTTTTCATGAGCGGTATATATTTGTCGAATAAAAATTAATACTAACTGCGCAATATTTAGAAAAGTATTATATTTATGTCCCTGCGAACCTCTTTCATTCTGACTGTACATTCGTCACAGAGTATGCCAACCAGTCGTGCCCTGCTTGTGCCACTACATCATCAGCCCACTGTGTTTGTAGCTGGTTTTCCGACATTTCTTTTCTCCAGTGTAATCGCAACAACTCGAACTACATGGCGCCGCTGTTTGTCGCATTCCAATATGAACAAGTCAAGGGACGTCTACCCTAGCCAGTGTTTGGATGGGTTTCGCTATCTCGAGCTTCTCCGTGCTTCGGAGGGTACGTTAACCCCTCGGTCCCGGCTGGTATCGGTAGATGACAGTCGTTAAGCCATCGAGCGGCTTGAAAACACCGGCCTCAGTCAATCTGCATTGGAGCAGCGTGGCAGAGTACTCTCTAATCTCTTTTGATTGAAGGGAGACCCGTATCCCTGCAGTGGGATGATTATGGGTTGATATGATGATGATGAATCGCAACGGGTGTATAACTCGCGCGTTGCCGACACTAAAAATTATTTAATCTATTACAAAATATTGTATTTCAAATAAAAGCGGAGTTAGTAAGATTACATACAAAACTACATATATTTATAACATAAACATCTATATAAAAAAGGAGAAGCTGACTGACTATCAACGCAGGGCCTAAACTATAAGGGTTAGAAACTTGAAATTTTGCACAGGGGTTCCTTTTATAACGTATGGGAGCACTAAGAAAGGATTTTTAAAAATTCCTACGGGAAAGCGAGATATACGCAAACGAAGCTGCGCGGGTTTCACTAGTTGACTTATATACTTAGTAGTACATATATCTCAATGACAAAAAAAGATTTTTTTTTAATACCTTTACTCAAAAAGTGAATTGTAAACTCATGTAAATGATTTCTTTTCGGTAAGTAGTTTTATTTGTTCACTATTGTGAAACGAACATTTTCCACGCCCTGTTTAAAAGCTATGCAAATTTTAATAGGGTGTTGTACAGTTTACGAATTGTGTTAATTATTAGGGTTAAATGAAATAAAGCACTCAAAATCCGAAATGCGGTACCTTAAACAAATTTGTTCTAATTTTTTTTATAGTGTGAATAGCTTGTGAGGTGGTCCAAAAGTGAGCTATGATAGAAAGAAGAAGGAGAGGTTCCTTTAGTCCCAGAAGTCCCTTTATTACTTCCTTTGAAGGAACACTGAGACTTTATTGTCCTACTAGTACCTTTAGCACATTTAGTTCTTTATAAATTTACTTGAATTTTTAAAACACAAAGTTTAACAATATCCTACTAATATTAAAAAGGCGAGGTATGTTTGTTACTTCTTCACGCTCAAATGGCTGGGTCAATATTTATGATATTTGGTATATAGGTACCTGATACCTTGGAACACACTTTTTATACCTAAAAGTACTCGCTTCCCGTAGGATTTCATCAAAAGTCTGATGATATAGATGCAGACGAAGTTGCTCACTTTCACTAGTTGACATTAAATCTTTTAATGGACATAATTTATGCACATAAAAATGGCCTCCTCTTAGCATAATGTTGTGGGGGGACTACAATGCTGTCTACCAAGGATAGCATTATATAACGTAGTTTATTTTCTTTATTTAAACAAGTTGTAAATGGCAAGAAAAACTGCCTGTGAAGGTCTAATTTCTGAAATAAACGATTTCATTTCATTTCAGCATAAGCAAAAACGAAAAATTCTAAATAAAAATGAATAACTAAGTTTAAATCTGCAAGAGTTATTACTGTTATTAGTAAATGGGTCAATATGACCCAGCGTCATTGGCGCCGGGTTAAGTTTGCCTTGTTTTTGGGACACTGTGACATCTACAATGTTTTTCTTGTTATATGTATAAAGAAAATTTAGAAAAATACCATACACACCTACTTATTGATTTTTTAAAGTCTTGTTATTGTAAATAGCATACATACCTACTCGTTGGTTTTATAAAGACCCATTAAACTATATTATATACTTTATGAAATATAATTTTTAAAAAAATGCAAGTAGATTAAGGAAAATACATTTTGCAATTTTTTTAGATACATGGGAAACACCCAAACTCACATGTATGGCTTAACTTGTATGTGCGGATCGAAACCGAACCTGTACGTACTGTAAGATCAATACCAACTGAGCTACTATGTCGGTAAATCTCTATATCTATGTATAATATAAAAAATGAATCGCTGTATGTGTTGCTAAGCTCAAATCTCGAGAACACCTGAACCGATTTCGCTAATTCTTTTTCTAGAATATTCCTTGAAGTACTAGGATGGTTCTTACGGATTGGAAAATTTAAAAATTCCCACGGGAAAGCGAGATACACTCAAACGAAGATACGCTGGTATCTGTTATTTTATTATAGTGATTTTGGATTCAAATTAATTGATTTAGGCGAAGAATGCTGATCCTCGAAAGGTCTAGTTCTAAAAATTTATAAAAATCGAATGACTCATTCTTGGACAGGCCAATTCTGGTATCAGCGCATTCTTTTATTGTAACCTTCTTCATTATATTTCTTATAGATCCAATATTATAAAAATATAATATTAAAATTAATTATATAAATTTAATTATAATATTATAAAGAGGAAATTCAATGTGGTTCCTGTAGTGTTTGTAGACGTCTTACACTGTCTCGTGCTTGCGATATGGCGGGACCCCACACTAGTAATGTGAGAGCCACAGGCGAGAGCAGGTGTGTGGTCAGCGCATACGTGAGTTGCCGAGCCAGTGACACAGAGTAAGTACAGAAAGAACATTACATGGCGACGAGGATGAAAGGTATGAGATTTTATTTTTGAAAGAGAAAATAGAAAGGAAAATGAATATATTTAGTTTAGTAGCATTAGTACCTACCTAAATCAGGTATGTAAATCTACCCAACAAACGAAAAAAAAAAAATTCAATTTTCATCTATTTTCTCATCGAACGTGTCTGAACGCTCACCTAACTGGCTCGTAATGTCGATGCATTCTTTCTTGTGACGAGACGCGCTCAGCGCATGAGCTACGAGTTATGAACGTAATGCAAAACTACCCAACGCATTATTTATTAAAAGTATTGCTTAGAAGTTTTTAAGTTATGATAGTTCTTAAAATAAAAAAATAGTAAATTGCATGCACGTAACTTTGTAGCACATAAATCTTAAATATTTTATTTTATTTATTCATCCGTATGAAATTTTAAATTTACTTTAGCCGTATGAAAATCATGTAGGCCGCGAAGTATATCCAAATTACGTAGGGTAGGCCACACAAGTCACGTAGACTAAGCACGAAGAAAATGTCCCATCAGGCTTTTAGCTAACATGCACAAAACACCATTACAACAAAAACATTAAAAGAAAATTGCAATGATATTGGAGAAAGGCTAATTGTAAGGCCAGGAACTAGTGCATACTATTTGATTAAGCGTATGTTTGAGCTAACATGAGTAGATACATTAATACACGAGACAATATTGTCATGTATGAGCATTTGTCCGCGATTGACTGATTTATCAAGTTTTGTGGAATGTATTGTTGTGAAATTTGTAAGATTAAATAAATAAATAATAATATCATTCATACTTCGGACAGGTGTTCTGTTTTTGCTTCGAATAAATAAGAATTTTATTTCGGTCGGCTTATACTGACCATTTAAATAAAAATAAACATAACAGTAAAACTTGTTAAGTAGCCAATAACAGCTAGACTTACGATGAGTTGTACAAAGAGCATTTTGTGGTTGGTTTCGCACTGAATTGGAGCAGTCACTGTTAAATTAAAGACTGGAAACTGGTTGTATTTATGTTAAGGCATTTTCTTACGATAAATTAATACCTACGTTGCGAACGTAATATCGACAAAGATATTATATCATTATAATTTATTGTCTCTAAAAATAATAATAATTATAAATAATTATAGAACTACGTTATAGGTCGGTTTATACATTAAAATGGAATTTAAGATTAAACAAACAAATGTTATTTTAGGTCGTATCAAGTGTCATATCAAACTGGCAGATAACGGGAGTTTGAAGCAGTTTGTGAGTGAGCTTTGCGTGTGATTCTATTAAATAAGGGAGATAGGGGATAAGACAATTATTAATGCTATACGTTTTGAAAGATTCGGAAACGGTGCAGACAGTGGTGTGGTGACATACCAATATTAGCCTGAACTAATTTCTACGTAATTTAAATTAAACAAATATTATGGTACACACACATTTCAGCATAATTGCAATTGTAATAGTGCCCACTGCCCACATTAATGTTGTCATGCGCGTCATAGAATTGCATAAATGGCGGTGACTCAGTAGATTGTTTGCTATGATTTGTTTATAAAGCTGTGTTGTAAAAAAAAATAAAAAAAATAAAAAAAAAATAAAAAAAAAATAAAAAAATAAAAAAAAAATATAAAAAAAAAGGGAAGGATACATCCATTAAATTAACTATATATAGAAAGGTACAAAGATACTTTCATTAAATTGCGAAATTTGGTTGACAGTGAAGCCTCCATTAAATTGGGAAAACTGTTGGTTTACAGGTGAAGCCTCCATTAAATTGGGAAAACTGTTGGTTTACAGTGAAGCCTCCATTAAATTGGGAAAACTGTTGGTTGAAAGAAACCTCCATTAAATTGGGAAACGGTCGGTTGCCAGTGAAGCCTCCATTAAATTGGAAAAACTGTTGGTTTACAGGTGTAGCCTCCATTAAATTGGGAAAACTGTTGGTTTACAGTAAAGCCTCCATTAAATTGGGAAAACTGTTGGTTTACAGTAAAAGCCTCCATTAAATTGGGAAACTGTGGTTTACAGTAAAGCCTCCATTAAATTGGGAAAACTGTTGGTTTACAGTAAAAGCCTCCATTAAATTGGGAAACTGTGGTTTACAGAAAACCTCCATTAAATTGGGAAAACTGTTGGTTGATAGAAACCTCCATTAAATTGGGAACATTAATAATGAACATGAAATCCTATCCTTGTTAAAGTTATCTAGTTACTAACCCCTTTTAAGGTAGTAATGTTTGATTTAGTGAAATCTCCATTAAGTTGATAATATGTGGTTGAATGAAATCTCCTTTAAATTGGAAGTCTAGATAATTTCAGATATGATATATCCTATAGGCAAGCATTTGTGGTGGCGTTTGTGTGTTTGCCTCGTGTCTCAGTTCTTCCTAGGTGGTAATAAGTGTATAAGTGTATGTTTCAAATTGTATGTTTATTGTCTAGCACGGCCGGATTTGCATTTATCGTATTTTGGGGCTGAGTGGCTTTGTGTGAACTGTGAACAATTCATTTACGAAAGGAAAAGAAATACATAATAAATAAATATATAGGGACAGTTCATGCAGATTGAGCTGGCCCCAAAGTGGGTTCGAAACTTGTGTTGTGGGATGCTGGCTCAGCGATGTTGTATTTTGTAGCGAATACATGAATGGATGGACATCCAAGACCCGAGGCCAATCAGAGGGGGATCGTTTTTCATCATGGCCCGACCGGGGATCGAGCCCGGGACCTCACGGTCTGGCGTTGTAACCATCACGCCACGGAGGTCGTCAATATAATAATACAATACATACTATAACTTTCGGAGAAATAAAAGTTGTTATGTGACGAGAACTCTCGTGTAGTTCTACTAATATCCAAATTAGTGAAATATTGTACAGTACATTTCGCGATGCTCCTGCAATGGGGTTTTAATTTATCCGGTCTGCGTCTCCATTGATTTTAATATATATAGCGTTTCACTACCGTATGCTAACAGAGTTTTCTTAAGTTCCATAACTAAAAATCCTTGTTCTTTTAGACTACCTATTCAATGTTCAGTATTTATTAAATTCCTGGGAAACTAAGCAGGATTTTGGTTGACTTGGGATTCTTCGGTGTCAAAGATGAAATACATGTTATGCCGACGCGACGAGATGTAAGCCTTACAAAGAAATCTGACGTTTCAGACTATGCGTCCATCAAAAAGATGCTCTTTTAGTTGAATTATAGTCAGAACATTTTGACGTTATCGAGATGTTAAGTGCGTTGACGGAAGTATGCCGTGAGGCTGTGCGTGGTGGTATTAGAATGGTGGTGATTTTGATTATGTTTCTGTCGGGAAAACTAGAATGAATCTTGTTTTTGAGACAACAAGTGGATACGCAATATAAATAAGATAAAGCAGTTGCTTTGCTAAAATATTATTTGAGTTAGGACCGCATGACCTGCATCAATCGAGAATAGCCAGAATGAAGGTAGATCTCTTTAAATTTGTGTTCAGAAAACAGATTGTTCTCTGATTACTTGAGAAGTTTTAGTTTAAAGAAATTTATTGAATCAGACATAATTAAGTTGTTTACATGATAAAGTAGATTTAAAAAAAAACATATAGGATAATAGCCCGGTGCTGGTAGTAAAAGAATAAAAACATTATAACATGGTTTGAATTAAAATTTGTTTTAATGAGTTGATAGTTCACCGCTGAGTTCGAACACAGTATAGTTCTGAGTTTTCATGGGTTTCAAAACACTTTCGGATCATGACTAGTATTTTATAATCGTTTCATTGTCAATGATGTGAGTGGATAAATTGTTTTAAAATGTTAAGCGAACTCGCATCTGTAATATGATGTTTTGTGTAACTGTGCTTCTGCAAATGTTATTGTGTTATTCAGGAAGAATTAAATATATAAGCACCGAAAGACAAACGTCAATCCGTTAACACGGTTAGGTAGATGTCCCGGTAGTGGAAAAGCCAAGAATGATGTACATGTCCAGCATGGTGTAAAAAGTGTGAGACCGTAAATGGTGACGAAAATGTTATGAATTGAAGTAGGTAAGCAAAGTTAAGAAAGGCATTTAAAATAACGATTGAAATGATTCTAAAAATGGGTTATGTTTCTTAATCAACGTATTTCAAAAAGGAAATAAGTTAGTGATATCTCGTAAACTACGGAAACGGGTATTTGTACAGCGCATCTCAAAAGATTTGAGGGGAATGGAAAGGGCGTGATAAAATCATACAAAAGGTAAATAGGAGCAGCTCGATTTCATGGTTGTATGTTTTGCTCTGGCTGGGCGGCGGCTTTGGCCCTGGCCGGGGTTTGGATGAGTTTAATCGTCTCAAGGTTCGGATTTCGTTGTCTTGTATTTCGGACGCCGCCATTGAATCGTCGCTCGGTCCGGGCTGTTGTCGATGGGTAGCAGTCGTTAGGCCTTTGGAGACATTGGCCTTTGCCGGTCCGCGTTGGACGGCGCGTGGCGGTAATTTAGATGTATAAAAACTTTAACAAGGAAGGGATGTAGTGTTTGTAGACGTCTTACACTGTCTCGTGCTTGCGATATGGCGGGACCCCACACTAGTAATGTGAGAGCCACAGGCGAGAGCAGGTGTGTGGTCAGCGCATACGTGAGTTGCCGAGCCAGTGACACAGAGTAAGTACAGAAAGAACATTACAGTTCCCACGGGAACAGATCCGGAACTTCACGCAGACGATGTCGCGGGCAAAAAAGCTAGTTTTACATAAAACTGTTTTCTAAATTTGTGTTTTGTTACAAATGTCGAGTGCAATATCGCGATCGTATCCTTTAATTTCGTAAAAAATGTCCTCCAATACAGCCAATCCTTCGAGATTCCTAAATAAGGTTGTATCATAAAATAATGTTATCGTATTGTTAGAATTCGTCCGCTGATCTTCAGACAAACGGCGAATAACAATGGTTAGATTCTGGCCGGACACGTTACATCCATTACAATATGAATTTATGTATGACAGGACCGCTCAGAAATAGTGTTATGCTTGAGGGTTTACTTAAGGATTTACCCGTCAATTCTTATCCTGTGGGAATCTCAAAAATCTAACAAAGTTTTTTATATTCATTTATTTCGTTTCTTTTTATACTAGGCAAGTTATTCACACCTTCAAAGCAGTTTTTCTTTAGTAGTCTTCTTTCTGTAGTAGTCCATATGCTATACCTTCAATGAAAACTATTACGGTTAAGTAGGTTTAACTTTAAGTTACCGAGTAATAGCCGACGAACTTATAAAATAAAATTCCTTTGATGAAAACTTACAAATGTTATAGAATGTGATATTGGACTTGTTTGTAAGCAAGCAAAGCACAGCAAATACGGAATCCTACACTGTGCGTGGCCCGACACGCATTTGACCACTTTTTCCTTCTTTCTTTCTATGTTTTATGAAGATTCAAAGGTAAATCAGTCTGGTAATCCATAGAAACTAAAGTACTTATAATAAGAAAACCTATTAAAATCTGTCCGTTGCATGCTTTATGTATTTCCCTCCATTGCATTGAAAATAACGCTAGCCACATTTTTAATAACAAAATGTTTGCTCTTACCGTCTTTATAATTTAATGTTTTAACGGCCATTAGTATGATTAATTCTTCATTAAGTCTCAAGATATTATCTCTTAGTTAGTGACAGCTAAAGCTAAAGCAACAGCATCGACCCTACCACTCGAGGAATAAAGTTTTATAATAAAAAATAAAAAAACTATTATTTTTATTTTAATCTTCTAAATATATAAAACTAGTGAAACCCGCGCAACTTCGTTTGCACATGTATTTATTTAGCAACGCCATTCTATATCAGACATGATCAAATCCTACGGGAATAGCGTAATTTTCGATATAAAAAGTACCCTATGTGTTAATCCAAAGTATCAGCTACCTACATACCAAATTTCATAAATAAATTCCCACGGGAAAGCGGTCCCAAACCGCTGATCGCAGAGACCTGAAACTAGGAACATGAATTCGGACCTTGTTCCAATCTACTTCAAATTCTTCATACTATCCTTTAACAGAATTGATGAAAGACGTGATTCTTATTTTATTGAAATTCATGTCCTAACTAGATTAAAACGGTAGTTTGTAGCTAATATTATTGTAATATATATATATAATATATACTTATTATATAATTTTTACCGTGGGTCTACCATCTTATATTTTTCATTGACCGTGGGCATCCAAAACCAAAGAGAAAAATAAGATAAAATATAGGTATAGACATCCAAAACTTATCTTTTTTCGACGGAAAAATGTGTTTAGTAGGCAGCACTACAATATCGCTCAGGGGTTTTTCGAATTAGAATGGGAAATTTTTAAAGGAATTCCCATGGGAAAAGAGAGGCTTAGCAAGCGTAGGTCGTTGTGGCTTATAGATAGTGATAGTTGTTTTATTATTGGGCCAAAGCTAGAAATTACGCTGCAACGGATGCACGTAAGTTCATAGCAAGGGTCACCAAACAATATTGCAGACGGATCGGTCATTCACAGCGAAAAAATTTTGATAGCGCGATTCAGGAATGATACAGTGGCATCTAGCGGAGGGAGCGTGAAACCCTTTGCATTGAAAATTGTACCAACCATACGAATTCCATTCCATTACTGTTTCAATAGCTAATATATTAACGGTGGTAGTATTTCTCTCGACCAATGCGTAGTATTTATAAAAAATTTAATCAATATGTGCAATTTGTTTCATCGCAAAGGGAGTGCAGTGAGTTTGACATCTGAATACAGTTATTCTTTTTTGTTGAGCCTCTGCATCATGCATTTTTATTCAAATAAATTCTCATGATACAAATACATTTTAATCGATAGATGTGTAAAAAATTACGATTTGTGCTGTGTTTACTTACATTGAAAAAATCTTAAATAATATTTTAATAAAAAAAAAAATATATATTTAAAACTATTCTAATAAATAAAGTATACTATTAAACTAAACTACCTATTAACTCCGGGAAGGAGTTCCATTTTTTCTTTCTATCTTCCACCACACCGATACTTTTCTGTATTATTATTTATTTATTTATTTATTGCATTACATGTGACACATACATTATATTACTGTACATAATACATAGCAGTTATCTACATGCACCTTTTAAGGCATAGCAATTTGAGTAGAAAAAGAGAGGCAGACATTTAAATTAGTTTATCTTCCAGATATTCATTGACGTGGTATCTGTGTATCTGTGTATTATCTGTGGTCATCGGAGTTGGTGGCACGATATTTGTGCAATTTATAACCTAATATATAATCATAAAATAAATAAATAAATTTAAGTTGTAAATAGTTTCGTTTTCCTTCATGTCTTAAATACTTTAATAGGCGCATGAAGCCTGTAAGTAAATTTTAATTAATTTTAATTTATGATATTACGCAGCAATATTGTACCTATGTGTTGTTATGTAATTTTGATGTAATAATTTATTATCAATAAATATATTTTGAAAAGAAAAAGCGTATGGTTATTTTTTGGTATATTGTGATGCTATTTCTAGGATTTTCGTTAAGCCTCGTTATTTTTGATAAGCTAAGGCTATTGACCCAAAAAAAGACTACGTGAGCGAAGCCGCGGGCAACAGCTAATAAATATTAAATTCTACACAGTTCACACAGCGCCAGTTGGGAAGTTAACCTGCATGTGATATGGGTACAAAACTTAAAAAAATTAAAAAACCCCCGACTCAAAACCTCTAAAAAGTAAATAAATAATAATTATGTACCGTATTCGACTTTTTAATTTTATGATATAATATTTATATTAGTTAATAGTAGTTAGTCATAATACTTCCAAAGCGTCATCCCGTCGGGGGACCACTAAGTAAAAATTTATTACTGACAATTTGATGTCTACAGTCTATTAGTTAATACCTAGTACCTACCTACACAGTTATGTTTAAATGTCTATAGCGGTCCAGCTCCATCATGAGACCCTGGTTACCATCTGGCACCAAAGTACTCATCAAGACGGATCAAACGAGCCCAAACTCGATGGGGTTATGTCGTTTAATTACTGAGTTCCTATAGCAACCACCCAGCTCCATCATCAGACCCTGGTTACCTCTAGCACCAAAGTATACAGATACACATGTCAAACTTATAACACCCCTCGTTTTGGGTCGATGATAAAAACATAGCGCGATAGCAATAAACATTAAGTATGACGAGCGAAGCCGCGAGCCCAGCTAGTGAATTATACCTAAAAATGAACTATTCAATGAGACCATTCCAATGAACCCAAACACGATACATCTGCTGTAATTTGACGAGGAGTTGAGTATACTGCAGGTTCCAGATGATGCTGCAGCATCAGATCAAGTTTACCATATTCTTGCAATATCATGACAGTAACAGTATACCAAATTTCAAATCGATCTAACCAGTGGAAGTTGCTCATTTCCCTTCATCAAATAGAAAAACGCTGGTGATCTTCAAACGGCTGAACAGATTTTCATGAATCATAGCTAAGAACACTCCCGCATAGGTCACCTTTCAAACAAAAAAAAAACTGCATCAAAATCGGATCATCCTTTTGGTTGCTACGATGCCACAGACAGATCCACTGATCCACAGATCCACAGATACACAAATACACACGTCAAACTTATAACACCCCTCTTTTTGCGTCGGGGGTTAAAAACAACGGACAACAAAATATATTATTGTAAGACATATACCTCGATGTTTTAAGTACATAGAAAACACCCACACTTGTGAACAAACACAAAATGCTATCACATAAAATCTTTGCACCAAACGGGAATCGAAACCGCGACCTACTGCCGAAGGTAGCATAGTCCCTCTACCATGAAATGAAATCCCGAAAATAAAAGGCTTATGTTTATATGGCTACCAGAAATGCACTCATATTACTACCAATAAATTCAAAATGGCTGCCAAAACGGATAAATGGTCACCAAATTGGGTTTTATTGTAGAAATGAAGCTAATTTATCTTTTACTAGCGAAACCCGCGCAACTTCGTTTGCGTGTATCCCGCTTTCCCGTGGGAATTTTGGAATGTATGATACTTTAAAACCTTCCCCTTGAATCACTCTATCAATTAAAAAAAACCGCATCAAAATCCGTTGCGTAGTTTTAAAGATTTAAGCATACAAAGGGACATAGGGACATAGGGACAGAAAAAGCGACTTTGTTTTATACTATGTAGTGATAAGCTTTACCATGCGGCTTCGCTCGCGTTAATTTTATGATAGATTTCGTTTGACAACAAAACAACCCATAGCGCGACTTGTGGCGCCATCTGTTGGCCGATACAGCGCCCTCTATAGTAGAAAATTTATTTTCCCATTGGTACGACATACTTTCACGGGATAAAAAGTAGCCTATGTTGGGCTCTGTACCCCTAACAATATGTATGCAAATTTTCATAATGATCGGCTGCTTAGTCAAGCCGTGAAGGAATAACAAACAAACTCACTTTCTCATTTATAATATTAGTAAGGATAATTTGATAACAATATAAGTCTGTAGTTTTTGGTACTGTTTTAATAAAACAATATAATATAACCCGGCAAGTACGTGTTGGGCCACGCACAATGTAGGGTTCCGTATTTTCTGTGCCTTGCTTGCCTTCAGTTGAGTCCAATATCAAATTCTATCACATTTGTAAGTTTTCATCAAAGAAATTTTATTTTATCAGTTCGTCGGCTACTACTCGGTAACTAGTAGAGCCTACTTAACCTTTATAGTTTTCATTGAAGATTCAGCATATGGAGTACCTACTACCATGATTTTTTTTCAATTTTCAAAACAACGAAAATTAACACGATAAATGTAAATAATTCCGAAACGGATCATTGTATCGAAAAATCATCCCACACCCTCAATGTTTTGAAGGGACCTATCTAACGATACCCCACAATATGGGGTGGGCGCGAAAAAAAAAAACATTTCCACTTTACATATAGGGGAGGCACCCCAAAATTTAAATATTTTTCAAAATTTTGTCCCAGCACTTTGTTAATATGTCCAAATTTCAGCTTTCTAGCATTAAGCGTCTAGGCGCTAGACCGCGGACAGACAGATAGACAGACGGACATGGCGAAACTATAAGTGTTCCTTGTAGTTTACTACGGAACCCTAAAAACAATTTTAGGTGACTATGGTGGCCATTTATCCATTTTGGCAATCAAAAATAATATATTATAAAAAAAAGTTAAATTTTTCTGACGTGTGTATATTTATTTTGGATCTTATAACATTTTACTTTAGTGCCCTCGGTTTAGGTTGAGTTTAATTTATATACAGTTAATTATTTTATTTAGTGCTTAGTCTAAGTTTTCCACTACTCGGGCATCCTATTTTTATCGGTCCGGTAATTGCCGGTGCGATGTAGAAATTCATACTTTAGTATACGCGCTTTTCCACTACTCCGGCATCCGGTTATATGTCTAAAGTATGAATTTCTACATCGGACCGGCAAATACCGGAACGATAAAAATAGGATGCCGGAGTAGTGGAAAAACGCCCTTAGGGGTATAAAAATTATTCTGGTGATCATTAAAATTGTACCCAAAATAAGATACTAGTTTTGAACCTTATTTTACCTAGTAATGTATCATTTTATGACAGGGCTACGTGTTTCGTTGTTTCGGATTGACTTTCATGATTGCCCCCATGACTACCAACAGCCACCGCACCATCGGTCTGTCAAATAAAAAAACTATTTGCATGCTATGTGGTTAGTGTCAAATATTGAAAGCCAATCTCAAATTACGGGGCAATCAATGCTGTTTCATCTCCACGCTAAGAGCGGTTCCTTGTCCGCGGCCGGCTCCCCGCCACCCGTCATCTCTGTATTGAGATTGATGGCGCGAACGGCCCGCTCTCGACCAGCCCGCACAGAATACTAAGAAAGCGACCATTCCTCGCTCAATTAGGCCCAATCCGGGCTTTTGTCTCACAGCCCCCGCCATGGTTCCCGCATACGAAATTACAGTAATATTTTTCATGTAACCCCAGTGATTAAAGTATAACAATTGGATAACTTTTCACACTGTGGGAATTACTAATGGCTTATTATCGGAGTAATGTACGCGAGACGTAATGATGGTTGTCGGTGTTAATGTGCTTTTATTGTTAACGCTTAACTAATGTTTGTTTTACATTTGCAATCATTATAATTGAGTGACAGCCCGGTGATGCGTTGAAGACTCTACCGCGACACAACGAAACCCATCCAAACATTGACTGAGGTTGACATTGCTTTACTTGCGTGTTCGAGAATTTATAACCATTATACTAATATTACCATATGCATTAAAGTTATTTTTTTTATTTTAAAAAAGCATTTTTCAGTGTTTGAATTTCCGTATGCACTGTGTTAGTCTGAGATGAAGCTAAATACTAATTTTCGTGATCACTGACTTCATAAGAATAGCTTTCCTGTAATAATATCTTCATTTTTCTTTCTGCGTATAGAGCATGTGTTCACTCGAGTGTATAAGAGGTAAAGTTTGTGTATTTGTTAAATTGTAAGGGGTAATCTCGGGATCTACTGAACCGATTTTAAAAATTCTTTCACCAATAGAAAGCCACATTATTGCTGAGTGTCATAGGTTATATAAAAAAGCAAAAAATAAAAAGGCTTTTAACATTATGCCCAACGAAGTGGGCACGGGTCAGTTAGTATTTTATAAACAATCATCTGTTACCCTCGGCCTTACAAAAATGGCCTATGTTGGGCTCTGTACCCCTGACAATATGTATACAAATTTTCATAATGATCGGCTGCTTAGTCAAGCCGTGTAGGAATAACAAACAAACAAACTCACTTTCTCATTTATAATATTAGTATGATGCGAAGTGTGTTGGTTCTTCTTACACGTCGAAAGTAACGAACGCCTTAACATTATTTTTTGGAATACATTAAGGTCTGGGGAGTGAGTCTACTTTTTAACCCGGAAAAACATCATATTCCCACGGGAAAAATAAAGTATGGCAAATCCTGTGGACCACACGTAAGTCGCGTAACACCTAGTATAAAAATGATTAAAATCCGTACTTCGGAGAGAACGTCGATTCCGGCTATAGATTTAGTATATACGTACTAGCGTATAGATCGGCAATGGTTTGATTAAGAGACCAAAAACAAAATACACTAGTGTGCGTGTAATGTACATGCGTGCAAGTAAGATGAATAATTTTGATTATTTTCCTTTTTGTTTGAGTTACATCCAGGCAGTGAACAGGTAACCATATTTAATCACGTCTAATTAACACCAAAACAACACTTAAAAACCATACATTTTATAAAAATAAGTGGGATTTGTTTTTAACACGACTGATAGCGTTTATAGGAATATGCGTATGCTATGATCTATCTCTTTTGCATTGCCAATCTATAAATAATAAATAAATAAATAAATATAAAGGGACAATTCATACAGATTGAGCTAGCCCCAAAGTAAGTTCGAAACTTGTGTTATGGGATACTAACTCAACGATATTATATTTTATAACAAATACATATATAGATAAACATCCAAGACCCGAGGCCAATCAGAAAAAGTTCGTTTTTCATCATGACCCGACCGGGGATCGAACCCGGGACCTCCTGGGTGGCGGTCTGGCGTGGTAACCATTACGCCACGGAGGTCGTCAAATCTATAGTATATAATAAATCTATGGTTCCGTCTGTTGTCGATAGATGACAGTTAAGTCAAGTCGGCTTGAAAACACTGATTTCTGCCAATCCGCATTGGAGCAGCGTGGCAGAGTACGCTCTAATCCTCATCGTTTGAAGGGAGACCAGTATCCCTGCAGAGGGATGATTATGGGTTGGTATGATGCCGATACAAATAAGAAATTTGATAAAACATGAGATACAATTGAAATAGATGAATTAACTTAGATTATTATTAGACACACATTATAGATATTGGACTTTTTAGGGTTCTGTACCTTAAAAGGAAAAAAACGGAACCCTTATAAGATCACTTTGTTATCCGTCTGTCTGTCTGTTTGTCAAGGCCCTTTTTTCCTCTTCAATCCACTATTCATTACGGTAACAACATTATAGTAGAATGTTATGAAAAGCTTTACATAATAATATGCTATTAATAATCTTTCGGATGGAGCTAAGAATGGACGCGAAAACATATTGATCCGATTATTCGACGATAAAAAATATTGCTCGGTGGCGCGCTGGTATGGTAACTACCTTCGACATGAGGGCACGGGTTCGACCCCGCACGGGGTAAACAAAACATCTAAGACGAAGAAGATAAATCTTCTTCTTCCTACCCTAAACCCCCTTTACGTGGGGTCGGTAATTCGTACATTACCCCCGGGTAACAAAGGCTATATTATATTTTCAAAAAAATTAGGGACCCTTTACTAAACCCCGCGCGAAACCTGGGCGGTCCGCTAGTATTAAAATAAAATAATTTCTTTCTCATTTAAGATAAAAAACTTACGTTGCTAATGACCTTGTCTTTGTCTAATAATTAAAAAAGAACAAATTTCAATACGGAACTCTAAAAACAATATCACCCTCCAATTTAAGCCGCCGATTAAGAAGTACTCAGAATCTTCCCTCGCAAAAAAATGACTTTTGTTCCGAATACTCAAAGGAATCGCGGTTCCCGGGGCGACAAGTCAAACCTACGTACCTATTTACTTGCGGTTTGAAGAGACAGATATCGCCATCCTGCTTACATACATTTCATGGGCTATTAAGCCAGACCCTTTAACTGTATTTGGAATTATATGGAGCGGATAATACCGGTAGTGTATTTTTATAGTCTACTGCTATTTTGCTCTCTTTTGTTTTAAATTTTATATTTAATGGTAACTATATTATGCTACTAGCAAACCTAGTGTGTATCCTGCTTTCTCGTGGAAATTTCGAATAATCGTTTCTTATGAAAATCAGCCCTGTTTAGACATGGCCCTGTCTACGCAGTACGTGCTGAGCACACTCCTTTTGCCATAGCGCACGGGGACTTTTCTTAGTATGTAACTTAGAATTTGTTACTTTCTTTTTTTTTCCTGTCCTTAAATTTTTTTTGTACGCATCTTGATTGTCTTAACCTTATAATGGCAATAAATGAGTTTTTATTATTTATTATTTATCGGATGTCTACGTCCTACAAAGGAAACACACTCCAAGTTTCAAGTTTTAAGTCAAGATTTAGGCTGAGCGTTGATCCGTCTGTCATACATAATATGATATCAAGACTTAGTATTTTATATGTAGTATAGAACAGATTTATAGCTTTTCAAAGGTTGAAGTGAATTTATTAGGTACTAATACGGGGTTCGTTTCGGCGTGCCATATTCGGCTTGGTAGCGTAGAAAGCCCTCAGACTAGGTGGAGCGATGATCTTCGCAAGGTGGCTGGCAAGAGCTGGATGAGAGTGGCCGAGGATCGTGCGCTGTGGCGTGCAGTTGGGGAGGCATATGCCCAGCAGTGGACGAATGTGGGCTGATGATGAAATACGGGGTTCAGAATTTGTATTTGTAATGATAATAATTTAATAATAATTTAAAAAGTATTAATTACAACATCTTGTCTAACAGAAATGTTTTGCATACTCCTCTGGTTGAAGTTTACAGTCAACTTTTTTTATTTCATACTAAAGCATCTATATTTCACACTATTTTTTTATTTATTTAATATAAATACCGTCTAATAAAATATTATTAATTCAATTTATTCAAGTTTGATTTAAAATAAGTTTTACTTTAAAACAACTCGTTAGACACACCAAAATGATTGCTTATCACACTATCACACCGATATGTGACAATAGTCGTATACACGTTTTGTAGCAGATTGTAAGGACTCAACACTGAACTTGTGAAATTAGTCGTCTCGCGAAAAAGTAACCATATAATTTTCAGATAAATATACCTACATTTGATATTTCCAATTCTAATTTCATTCTGGATAAATTCGTTGTGAGCCAAGACAGTAAGTTTCTCCCCCGGGACGTCAAAAACATGAATTGTTTATTGTCAATTTCAGCCCCCTTACTCTTGAAGAAAATTCCGCACGATCGCCATTGGATTGTTAATTTTAGGTACTCTTTACAGCTAAACTAGCGCTAACTAAATACTAGACTAAATGAAATCGGATTGTATGCAAATAGTAAGTAAAGTATAAAATTTCAATGGTACGAATTAGGATTTGCTGTTAATTTTGCATTTGAAATGCTATGCAGAGTAATATAGCTAGTCATTCTGGTCACTCATCTACACTAATATGTTCTTTTTGACGTCCCGAGAGAGAAACTACTGTCTTGGATTGGAACTCACAACGAATTTATCCAGTATTGTTTTGTATTTTGTGTGTGTATGTTTGCAATGAATAAACTCAAAAACTAATGGACCGATTTCACGCTGATGTATTCTGTGCGCGTGTGACTGAAAATAACAAATATAGGTTAATATTTTTTTTACTCCTTAAAATCTTTTATTTTTAATTGAAAATAAAATCGTCAGTTCTAAGTCATTAACTTTAAAATATTTTTTGGCATCTCAACATAAATTCTAGATATTTGACCATTAAAATTTTCTCTGTCTTTTTCACATATACTGTTTTTGATTCCCTTGAAGAGAGCGCCCTTGTGCGCGGTGGCTTACACGCACTGTCGGGTTTACCCGTACCTAGGTTCTTCTTAGAAATAGACATTTTTTGAGAGGTAGAGGTGATTGGCCAACGAAAGAGATGACCCTAGAGAAGTAAGGAGAAAGATGCTATGCTAAATGTTATCGTTAAGAAACTTTATATGTATGTATATGAAAAAAAAATCTAATAAATCCCTTCACGCAATATTTAGAAATTTTGATTTGTATTTACTGCCTTGCTCGCCTCTTCTAATGGCTCACTGACGTTCAGGCACTAAAAAGGTGGGATATTTCTATAAAAATAAAAAAAACATTTGATCAATTAGTTGAATCGTACTAACTACAATCATAAAACTCTAATACTGTGTTTCTAGTTTTTTTTTTAATACCACAAAGGTGGCAAACAAGTTTACGGTCCGCCTGATGGTGAGCGGTCACCGCAGCCTATGGACGCTTGCAACACCGGGAGCATCACACGCGCGTTGCCAACCCTGTAAAAATCTTTTAATACCCTTTTATAGTTCTCTGCTACTAAATTATAAGAACTAAAGATAGATATAAAGCTAAAGATTTAAAACGATTATTTAGAGAGTACCCTATGTCTACAAACACTTTCGTATACAATAAACTATTATTTGTGTACAACACGTTAACAGTCCCTATAAAAGCATTTCGAAACGCGATCCCGTGTCTTTCTAGTACCCTAGAATAATAGTAAGGCCCGTATTAAGGGTTAGAAAAAGAGGAAGGGATGAAGATAACTTATAAAATAGTATAAAGGCAAGATGAAAATGTGAATGTGAAAAGTGAAGTGAATGACAGTATAATAGAAGTCTAATAGACGTAGAAAAGCCATAAAGAAAAAGGAAACTTAATATTTACGAAGAGTTCGGATTGTAACTGCCCTTATACCATACCTCATAGGGTACGCATGCGATACACTGTACGTTGACGTGTTATGCTACTCTATAAGCAACTACCACCATCACATGCTCGTTCACAACAACAACTATAAAATAAATTAAAATGTGGTATAAAGTAAATGCAGCAATGCATTTAGATGACACTACGACGTATGACTAATAACTGCAGCACACAAACGATATTTACATAATAACCCAAACCTTAAATCTAAATACAAATCACAATAATGTGAAATATATACATGTACAATTTGTACCAGCCAGATGCAGCAACGCATTTTTATCTAAATTCCACATTGAGCACAGTCAGGAGACCTACTTATAGTTTGCTGATAATTCGAATGAGTTTCGATTTGTCTTCAATTATCAGAAAAAATATTGAAATTTTGAAGAACGTCATTAATCAGTTGTAAGAATCCATTAGCGGATGCAGCCTCTCGTCATGCCTAATGCCTCATTCGTGGGGATCAACGATAAACGATATTTTGGACTATGAATTTTAATCTAATTGAGTTTAAGGCTTACACGACCATTTTTTATCGGCTTCCTTTTTTGGAGTGTGCAACCCAGCTGCATGATTTGATTACACCATCTCCGTTCTGTCGCCGAACAACAAGAAGATCTGAAGGAAGACATCGATTTACGGTGGCGATTCCAAAGACGCGCACAAAGCGCTTTGCTTCAACCTTCATTGTAAGGACTGCGGTTCTTTGGAACTCTCTACCGGAATCGCAGAATACAATCCAAAGGTCTTTTAATTTAGAGTAAATAAATAGGTATTTTCTAGGTGAGCGTGTTACATGGTAGACCACTGCGATGCTTACTACCAGGCAAGCTGTGGTCAAACGCCAACTTTAGGTTAAAAAAAAAATGCGTTTGCCAAATTTCTTGTTTTTTCCACAAAAAAAAAACACGACCTCGTTTGCAAATTTATTTTCGTTATGAGAGGATTTTACAAACTACATTTTTTTTTCGATAAAATGAAATAAATAGACACGCCAAAGAAGTTCTGCAGGTTTAGGTGCCTAATTGCAAATTAGGCATACTTATTCCATTTTTGTATCTATCAATGTCGTATCGAGGACGCGTGCCTACTACCTACGTATGTTTTTTCCACGTAGAATCCGCTACAATTGTCCCGAGTCTGGGGACTTTGTGACAAAGAGCCCTCAAGCCGAGACGTCTGCCTCGCACGGTATTTTACTAAAAATGTCATACAATTTTCACAGCAATTCATTAAGAATGTATTGTACTTGGCACATAATAGATTTTACTGTGACAAAGTTCTATTAGGGTCAACGGCCTGAATGATTGAATGCGTTGCTTACGACCAGTTTTATAAATGCGTTTTGTATCTATGACCTAAAATATTACGACATAAGTTTGTAAGATTCTTATCGCATCGGTCCGTAGTTACTTCCACCTATGAACATCAGCAAAGGTACGGAGAGACCAGGAGGGCAACAAAAACCGATTCTATTTCGATTCAAACACACTCGCTGTCCCGTTCAATCCCTATTTTGTATGAGTGAGACAGATAGCGATAGAATTTCAAACGAAATAGAATCGGTTACGAGAATAAGGGTTCTGCTCTGTAATAGCACGCTGGTGAGCATACTTATGAGTATGCTTAAAACTAGAATGCTCTGCATCTGTTCACATATTCCAGTAATAAGCATCGGACGAAAATCGGACGGCTGTCGATTCGAGAGCACGCTCGAAATAAGCATGCCTATCACTAGCAATTTCTTGGACACACTAAGACACATGCTCTAAAATAGCATGCTAAAAACGAGCATGCTTATGAGCAGTTTATATTTGCTAGCAATAGGCATGCTAGTTTTAATCATACACCTTCACATTTGTTAGCAATAAGCATGCTAGTTTTAAGAAAATCTGTTGAGACGCGCTTAAATTTCAAAAATCGCACGCCTGTCGATTTTTAGGCAAACTCGAAAGGAGCATGCTAATTTTGAACACAAGCTACTAAGTAGCAACAGCTCAATAGAAGCAAAACAGTGCAGCTAGAACATTTAATGTAGGTTAAACCCTCCTGTTTAGCAAGAAAACAAGATGTCTATGAAAAAGGAGGTGCATAAAGGCCCGATAATCTCATTTACATTCACGTTGCACTACTGACATATTATCTATGAAGACAACAAAATAAAACCTGTAACATAATAACGTTATTACAACACGTATTGCATGCAAGTAAGGGTGCATACATAAAGGATGGCCGGCTCTCAGCGCCGTGGATTTCAATATAGGGTTACAAGAAATCAATAAAAGAAAATATGCTATGTAAAAGCAATAA
Organism: Endotricha flammealis; assembly: GCA_905163395.2. NCBI lineage: Eukaryota > Metazoa > Arthropoda > Insecta > Lepidoptera > Pyralidae > Endotricha > Endotricha flammealis. The sequence goes on from LR990852.1 coordinate 22,531,601, forward strand.
AAGCATATTATCAGTGAGATCACCTATCATCCTAGTGCATGGATACGAAAATGCATGGAGCCGAGCGGAGTGGCAAATTACGATCTATCTAACCCTATTCAATCGGGTCGACGTTGCCTTGCGTATTCGTTTGTATGACACACAGCGATACCAACTAGCTCCTCAAGCCTTACCAACCATCACTATCTACACGTGCTGTACGAAGATTTGCTAGTGCCACGAGGGCACTGCAAATGCAAAACGCTTCCTGCTGTGTTACGTGTGACTTGAAGATAATTTCGAGGCGTCCTTAGTGCCATTGCTAAACTTGGATCCGGCGGAGTCGCGCAGATAGACATGGACTGCTTGCGGCGACTTTGTTGGACCAGTCTTCGAGAAATCGAGACTATAGTGCCGTTTCTGTAGAAATAAATATATTACATTACTAGCTTTTTTGCACGCGACTTCGTCCGTGAAGTTCCGGGCCCGTTCCCGTGGGAACGACATTGAATTTCGGAAAAAGCTATAACCTATGTCACTCCCTGATAATGTAGTTTTCTACTGGTGAAAGAATTTTTGAAATCGGTCCAGTAGTTTCGGAGCCTATTCATTTCAAACAAACAAACAAACTATCAAACAATCAAATCTTTCCTCTTTTTAATATTAGTATCGATTATAAGCAAACGTATTTGAAGAACTGTTTATGTGTTGAGTAATATTAGAAAATGCGAATGATAAATGATAAAATCATTTATTTACTACTATAGGCCCCTTACAGGCACTTTCCTTGTCGAAATGTACAAACAATATTTGTAGAAATAAATCTACTCTATGAACTAACACTATTTCGGAAACAAATCAAATGGCCATTGGTGAAAGAAATGGCAAAAGAAACAGTACAATAAACCAGTTAAAGAGTTTGAGCAGAGCACTAAGAAAAGTTTTTTTTAATACCACAAAGTTGGCATACAAGCATACGGCCCGCCTGATGGTAAGCATCACCGTAGCCTATAGATAGACGCTTACAATACCGGGGTTATCACTCAAGCGTTGCCAACCCTCCCAAGCCCCCCCAGTGCTCTGGAGACCATACTCACCGTAGGAACACAACATGGCCGAGGCGGATTATTCGCTGTGAGATATGCTCTATTTTGGTTCACATAAATTTCTTTATAAGTAGCACATACACCAATGTGTATGTGCTACTTATACACACGGCATAAGCTACCATTTGAAATATTATATTATAACTAGCTTTTCCCCGCAGCTTCGCTCGCGTTAATTTTATGACATAGATCTAGTTTGACAACAAAACAACCCATAGCGCGCCTTGTGGCTCCATCTGTTGGACGATACAGCGCCCTCTATAGTAGAAAAATTATTTTCCCATTGGAACGACATACTTTCACGTGATAAAAAGTAGCCTATGTTGGTCTCTGTACCCCTAACAATATGTATGCAAATTTTCATAATGATCGGCTGCTTAGCCAAGCCGTGAAGGAATAACAAACAAACAAACTCACATTCTCATTTATAATATTAGTAAGGATAATTTCATTCGAATCCGAGGAGTACACCCGCATTTTTTATACCATTAACGTGGCAAAGAGTACGGCCCGCCTGATGGTAAGGAGTCGCTCACAGAGCACGAAATCGCCGCGCCGCACGGTGGAATATCGTAGAACAACCGCTGATCATTAATGGTTTTTCCGAATGTCTAAATTAAGAGTTTCATTTTATTTTGTCTTACAGCTAAATAGTTATAATTTAATAATTTACTTTACCACTTAAAAGATTTAACAGTCTTATTCATAAAAATCCCCTAAAATAGGTTTTGTAACACTACCTAATTAGTTAAAATACTCATTAGAACTAATACGACGACCTCCGTGGCGTAATGGTTACCACGCCAGACCGCCACGCAAGAGGTCCCGGGTTCGAATCCCGGTCGGGTCATGATGAAAAACGAACTTTTTCAGATTGGCCTCGGGTCTTGGATGTTTATCTATATATGTATTAGAGTTAGTATCCCATAACACAAGTTTCGAACTTACTTTGGGGCAAGCTCAATCTGTGTAAATTGTCCCTATATATTTATTTTATTATTTATTTAATAAACCTATTATAAAATTCTCTATTCATAAACGTTCTATAAACATGTTGTCGTTATAAGACGTTAACGTGGTTAAGACTGCGCCGAGCTTTTGTCGCGGACAAAGATGAGGTAGGTATTTAGCGCGGCACGCGCGCCGCCTGTGTGTTCGTCATCAGTTCATCTCGCACACTCTGCCCGCTCGTTCGCTCAATCGGTACGATAAGGGCTAAAAGTTAGTAACTCATTATTTTGAAATAATAAATGTCACCTACGATACGATAATCTAAGTCATTTAAGATCAAGTCGCTTCGCATCGAGACGTGACCTCTCTCTGGGTTTTGTGGGCGACTGAATTGTTGGTGTGCTCGCTTGTTTTATTCAACGTCTCGAGTCCATAGCAATTTTATAAGGTGGATTCGAGACGTTTTTTTAAAAAATCATAATTAACTACAAAATAATATAATTGACTGTTTGTAGTTAATACTTTTGAGATTTGTTTTAATAGGATTTTGAAACTAAAGTGTCGATTTTTTTATTCAATTTTACCCAAACGCACAGTCTTCTTATTTTTTTACAACTTTACGTAATTATATTTATTAAATTGTAAATTATTTTGGATTATTAATAGAGATACATTGTAAACACACTCTTTGTTATCACAATTACATAATTACATATATTATATATTTTTTTGAAAAAAATTGTGATCCCCATCGATTTAACGGTGACTCCCGTTTTTGCTGATTTTGCTCGGTGCAGTCTTAAGTTGTCGTTCTGATAAATCCATAGATTAAAATGCCAAAACAACTGCGGTCCACGGCCAAAACAACGCAAAAAAAAAGTTGAACAACGTCACCACAGAGTACAAACGTCATTTGTGATTCTTGGTTTCTTTAAAAGTTTCGTTTACAAGTAAATTTTTTGAACAAAATTGGATTGTATTATTGTGAACATTATAGAATGGGAATAAAAATGGAAATAAAGAAAAGGCAAAGAAGTGAAAATTGGCTGGAGGAAGATAAGGTAGGAAAGAGGTTCACACTTAGATTATTTTGGGGTCATACAAGCGCTCTGTCAAAAGTGAATCGCTAAAAGCTTGATGACATGTCGGTGACATACACTTGACACTTGCGGAATGTTGCCAATGGAGGTGTAGTTTCCAAAAAGTAGGAAAATAAATAGAGTTTGTTTAAATTTCTCAACTTTCAAGTAACAAAATTTTAGGTTTAATATATCGTGAATTCACAAGGACTTCCATTAGAGAACGTGTCACATACCTACGTAAATATTAGTAGCAGCAGCAACTGTTTTAAAATTAATCAGTCGAAGCAATAGAAATAGTTAAAATGGGAAATTATTTGCACAATCGGGCAACACCGAGCATTAAAATAATACGATAAAATCGTGTTATTCCTTTTTCATAATTAACTACAAATTACTATGAAATATTTAAAAAAAATCCTGTGAAAAGTGATATCATTACATTTCTTTTGTTTTTCAGACGTGTTGTGACACGATTTAATAGCACAAACCGCCATATATAATTTTTTTCCGGGAGACACGTTTGGTGCGCTTTTGACATCGACAACTACGAAGCGGTTCGGCAAAGTTCGGCGTTTGGTGCCAGAGACCGGCACCAGTTGAGGTGTATCAAAACGGGTGCATGGACACTCCCTCTATAAATTGTTATTACTCTAAGGGTTCATATAACTAGATATGCTTATTTATTTACATTTATTTTCGTTGATAAACAGCTGATAGCCTATATTTATTTCCGTAGAATTTATTGATGGATTTGGTGAGAGAGCGTGCATCCGTCATCGAAAATAAAAACACGGATACCAATACAAACTCCAAAAAGCTGGCAGATTTGTCAAATAAAATCAGCTGTTGCACATTTTGTCGGCCATATTTCTGTTTTATTTATTTATTAAGCCAGTGTCTGTACTGTATTCACGAGTAGGAGTAGGGTTGACCCTGTTTTAAGTTACGAAGCCGCAATTGAATACTTACAAAGCTTTTTATCATTATTGAACGATTAAGAATAATGCTTTTCGGGATTCTCATTTTATCAAGCTAATAAACCTATTTTAACTTTTTATGAAAAACACTGTTAGTATGAACTTTCATTATACCTTTTCTGAAAGGTTGTTTCATGTTTGTTTAAATTTTGGTGTCAATACCTTATTTTCTCTTTTCTTTTACATATTAAGACGTAAAATAATGAAGTATCGGAAATTTTTAACTTTTCTTAGATTGAGTTAGATAGAGATGATAAGCCAAAGCAAGTGAGTGGTAACACAAATGATGGGAACACTGTTAGATTTTTTTTATAATTGTGTTTGCTCTGCACAAATTACTGGCGTAGACGTACAATTAATTAAGCGACTATACATAATTCTACAAGCTTTAACATCAGGGGCCCGATTCTACTAACACAAATGCACCAATTGACTCTTAATGGTGTCTCAATCGTGTCTCAAAAGAATGCCGATAGTGTATCAGTGGAATAGTTTTTGACATTTGTTATGGACGTGAACAATAACATAATGTTTAACTTATCGGGCCCCAGGTATTATGATATATTCTCAAAAATTTGGAGAATATGCTTTAGAGACGGCTAAAGTATATATAAATAATTATCACTGGTACTTTATGCCGTCATCCGTACATAAAATATTGATACATGGTCAGCGAATCATCGAACACTTTGCGGTTTTACCAATAGAACAGTTAACAGAAGATGCTCAAGAATTCCGAAACAAAGTCAATAGAAAATTTAGATTGCACCATGCTCGGAAATGTTCTCGGTCTGCGACAAACGAAGATGTGTTTCACACATTACTGTACACTTCTGAACCTTATATCACGAGCATCAGAAAACCTTACATTAAAAATGTAAGGTTTTCTGATGCTCGTTTTCTTAAGGATCTTGACGAAGAAACTCTACGTTTACTACGTCTTCTTAAAGTTTATGATCTGATTTCCGATCCTGAAACCATACAAGTTGAGTAATAGGTAGGTACATATTTATATGATAAGATTAATATCAATATAGTTTTAACAGTTACGAGCATTTATATTAACTTAATATGATAATTATTGTATTTTTAGACAACCTAACAAAATAAGATAATTTTTTTTGAATTTTATTGGTATTTATTGGTAAAATACATAATTAAATAATATGAAATTCGATAAAATTAATTAAAACTAAACTAACAATAAAAAATAAATGGTCCCTGTGGCAGGGTGCCCAAAATGCTAGCAGCGTTACCTCGCTGAACGGCGATAGATATCCGTTGAGCGAAGTAACTGCCAGCCTTTGGGTCACCAGTGGTTTGTCGCAGCCTTTTTGCGATGTCCCTAAAAAAGGACAACGCACTGGTACCCCACGGGCCTAATGTTTCTACACCAAAAGCCACAAAATCGTAGGAACCAGTCAGCTGCTGATATTTTGTGGCTTTTAGTTTCTCGGCGGACTCCGCCGCCGCTCCCGCACTCCTACTCGTACCGTGAAGATGTGACGGGGCAAGTGTGTCAACGCATGTGGCGTCCCACACCAAGGCCCGTCCCATACTCCACGGTACGAGGGACATTCCGTCTGGCCTCTTACCATCGTCACGTGCGATGCCGTTCGGCTCAAGAATGGCAGGCACGTTGACAGTGACGAGAGACCGACGGATTATGTCGAGAAAATTTGTTAAATTTCTAGTATAAATAAAGTTAAAATGTATAATTAAGTGACTTATTTAATTTTTAATTTGCGTGTTCTGTGCAGTCACCGTAGTCTATATAGCTTGCAATACCTGGGATATTACACGCTTTTTTTTTTTTTTTTTTTTTTTTTTTTTTTTTTTTTTTTTTTTTTTTTTTTTTTTTTTTTTTTATATTGGACTAATCAGTTCGGGTGTACTGACACCCTTTACTGAGACACCGGACTGTTGCGGGAGCGTAGGGCTCTCACCGCCAAAAATTTACAGTGTCTGCCTAGGGGCGCCCCAGAGGGGGGCTCGAACCTCGGCCTATGGCGACACTGGGGGAAGGCGAACGGATCGGAGAGAAGCGGCCGGGCACGTGCCGGTACCGCGAAAACCGAGTCCCTACAGGAGGGTGGCGCGACGCGCGGCCCCGCCGGCGGGGCCGATATGACGGACGTGTGTGTCTGCTTTGTGTCGCGGATTCTAATTGTTTGTACGCCTCGATGGCGACTGTAATGGCGTCGTCCGGGTCGTTGAGGACGTGCCGCGGACGACGTTTGGACCTAATGGTGTCAGCCGGAGCGGGATAATCCCCTGCGGCTTTCACCAATGGATTGGGGTGATGGTCGAGAGAGTCGAAAAATCTGACTGAGCATTGCTTTAGGTGGTGCGAGATGGTCGGCACACCTAAGTCAATGTGGAGGTTTTTGTTCCGAATGAACCAAAGCCCACCGATGGCTTTGCGCAAAAACCTATTCTGGATGGTTTGCAGCCTGTGGATATGGGAGGGCGCGGCGTGGGCGAAAACTGGACTCGCGTAAGTCATTATCGGCCTAATGCACGTTGTGTAAATTCTCACCTTATTTCTAAGAGAGAGTTTACTACGCCCATTGAGCAGATAATATAGTCGGCCTAGCGCGAAAGCGGCGCGGTTGCGGACAATCTTAATATGATCGCGGAAGGTGAGTCCCCTATCGAGTGTGACGCCTAGGTAGCGGACTTTCCTTTCCCAAGGGATCGGTTGTCCGAACATTTCGACTCTGGAGGAGGGATTTGGGGTGCTACCTCTAGCGAAGAGGATAGCGGCGCTTTTTTGAGGATTGACTTCGATGCGCCATTTCCTAAACCAGTCGCCAAGAGTATTGGCGGCAGTTTGGAGTGAGTCTATAATTGGGGGAATACTACGGGCTGAACAGTAGATGGCAGTATCGTCTGCGAAGAGAGCGGTATGGGTCGCTAGTGGACTGGGTTTAAATTCGGGGAAGTCGCTTGTGTAAAGCGTGTAAAGGAGAGGCGAAAGCACGGACCCTTGTGGTACTCCGGCTCTAATGGTGTGAGGGGGGGATAGTGCCCCATCCACCCTATAGCGGAAAGAGCGGTTCGACAAGTAGTCTTGAATGATGAGCACAAGACGATTTGGCGTATTGAGTTTGTAGAGCTTATAAATAAGCCCGTTGTGCCAAACTTTGTCGAACGCCTTTGCCACGTCAAAGAAGAGAGCGCCCGTTTTATGCGGGCGGGATCTGTTCGCTCTCCGGTCCAACACGTGTTCGACTATGCGATGCACTTGTTGGACACAAGAGTGTTTGGCTCTAAAACCAAACTGCGCGTTAGGTAAGAGATTGTTGGCAAGGGAAAAATCTTTGAGACGTGCGAGAACTATGCGCTCATAGATTTTTCCTATTGAACTAAGAAGACTGATAGGGCGATAGCTCGAGGGCTGATCCTTGGGCTTGCCGGGTTTTGGAATGCCGATGACGGTGGCTTCCTTCCAAGTTTGGGGGAAAATGCTATTTTTGAGGGCTGCGTTAAAGATAGCAGTCAGGAGTAGTATAAGATGGGCGGGAAAGAGCTTGATGACTCTGTTAGAAATCCCGTCAGGCCCCGGGGCCTTCCTATTATGTAGGTCTTTGATAAGGGACTCTACCTCATCAGGGGTTACCGGCTCTAACGGGGGGTCGGCATCTGTAAGTGGGCTCGCGAGTCTATTTGCTACCACAGTATCGACCTCGAGTAGGTGATCTGGATCAACGGGGAGTGTGCTAGGTGCACATTGTGCCTCAAGACTGGATGCTAAGCATTCAGCTTTTTCCTCGTCCTCGAAGGCGAGGGGGAGGGAGGGATCTGACTGTACTAACGGAGGGGTGGCAGCCACTGTATCTGCCTTAAGGGCTCTGGCAAGTTTCCAGAAGGCTTGGTGAGATGGGACCAGATTGGAGAGAGTCTCGTCCCACTGGTCGTTTCTAAGCTGTCTGATACGACGCTTAACCGCTGATTGAGCAGCGCGCATGCGGACGCGGTTAGGCTCAGTGGGAGCGGAGAAGTAGGCCCTTTGGGCTCGGTTTTTCTCTGTTAACAGAGCGCGCGCATCCGGCGGAAGTGTCCAGCGACGATGAGCGTTCACTAGGACACGCCGCGAGCAGTCGCTAACGACTTTCTGCACGTGCGCTGTTAACGAGTCAATAGCACCTACTGCATCGGGAATTGAGACAATTTCGTCTGGAATTGGATCTAACAAGGGGGACGAAATGGATTTGAGGCTTTCGCCTAACCTGACCCAGTCGGTCTTGATCATAGTGGGATCTGTGGCTGCCACATTGGGAATACTCACTCTGGGAGAGAGAGAAATGATGACAGGCCTATGGTCTGAGGTGAGTTCGGAGTGCACTTCTATTGAACTCAATCTAAGATTGATGTTCTTTAGGAGGGCTACGTCTAGGACGTCCGGACGATGATCAACATTGTCCGGGTAATGAGTAGGGGACATGGGTGCTACAATGTCGAAATTGAGACTCTCTGAGAGTCGCTCGAGCTGTCTACCACGTTGGTTTGTGGTTAGGCTACACCAGGCAGGGTGCTTGGCGTTTAGATCACCCGCTATGATAACAGACGGGCCAAGATCTAGAAGGTTTTGTATGTCACTATCGAGTAGTGATCTGGGGTTTGAGGAGTTGGAGTTAGTGGGAGCTAGATAAGCTGACACTAAAAATATGGATTGGTGACCTGTCATTCCTAATCTACAGACAGAGGCCTCAATGTGCACGAGATTGGGTGTATCCACAGGCGTGCAGTGTAATGTCGCTTTGTGGTAGATGAGAGTGCCACCGAGGGCAGAGACTGTGCGATCATTACGTATGATTTTATAATTCGCGATTTTGGGATCGCGAATTGATGGTTTAAGGAACGTCTCCTGGATGAGGAGGACGTCCAACTGATGGGTGTAGAGGAAGTCGGCTACCTCAGACCTCTGGGTGCGAAGCCCATTTGCGTTGAAGTAGCCGATTTTAAGGGAGGTCGGTTTGACTCTACTCGTATGGTGTAAGTCCATAATTATTTATTGAAATTTTTGAGGGCAACGAACACGTCTGTGAATTGACAGACGGCCATTAGGAGAGCGTTGGGACTGTTCGCGTGTTCATTGACCAACGCGGCCATGGCAAGAACCCTATCTATGTCTAGGACGGCTGCGAGCTTGTAGAGCCCTTCGGTCCCGTTGGAAGGTGGCAGCGATGCCTTTACTGGGGGGGGTGGAGGTGTTGCGACTTCCACCGCCGCGGGTGCAGGCGTGCCTGAGGGGCTGGCCTGTGGGGGTGGGACCTTGTTGGTCTTGTAGCGCCACGAGGGCGACAGGTTGAGTGGTGGCACCGGTGCCTTAGCTGTTGCCGGGGCGGCCTCGGCAGTTTGGGACTGAGGAGGAGCGAGGACTCTGGATGAGGAGGGAGTAGGCCTCCGGCTCTTTCCTTTGGGCGCTTTTGAGCACCCTCTGTAATTAGCCGGGTGCCCCACCTCCCCGCAATTTACGCAGCTTGGAGGTTCCAAGCATAGCGCGCGGTCTTTGGGGCATGGACACTCCGGTGTTGAGTGGGCCCCGAGGCATTTGACACACCTGGGTGTGTTGTGGCAATTTCGGGCGGAGTGGCCGTACAATTGGCATCTGTGGCATTGACCCACAGTGCTTTTATGGTGAGGGGTCTCGACGACGACCCCGGACAGTCCGCAGACTTTATTGATATTAAAGATGGCTTTCGCCTCTTTAAGGTTAGTCTTGTCCAAAATGACAAGGACCATGTTGAAGGGGGCGGAAGGCCCACGGTGCATGCGGTGCACTTCGAGGATGGGCAGTTTTTGGGCGCGAAGGTCCTCGAGTACGTCATTGCACTCGAGTTCTTTCGGGATTCCGCGGATGACTGCGCGAAGGCGCCGGTCCTCCTCTAGACTCCACGTGTGGAATGTGATCGACATGGCGTCGAGAAGGCGGGTGAGGTTTCGGTAGTCCGTGATGGACTCCGTTTTTAGGCGGATACCCTCAGTTCGGGTCTCCGCAATGAAGAAGATGCCATTGGCATCACAACGGGCCTTGATGGCCATCCACCTATGGCGGTTCGTGATAACGACCGCCGGTGGGCGCTGGGAGCGCTTGGGAGGGGTGGGGAGAGAAGCTCCCTCGGCACCCTGTTCAGCCGCGGGGGGCGAAGCGGGCGAGTCGGAGAGAGGGGCGGCCGGATTTGACTCGGCGGCTAATTTGGCGGCCTTGGTGGCAGCGCCCTTATTGCGCCTTGTGCGCTTGCGGCCTGAGGCCACAATGAAATCGTCCGAGTCGGACGAGGGGGCGGAACTGGAATCTGAAGATTCCGGGATGATCTCCATCTCGTCATCGGAGATCGAGGAGGAGGGTGCGGTGGTGGAAGGCGCGGCGGCGGAAGTCGCTACGGCGGGGTGCACGGTGGCGGGGGGCGCGGCAACGGGGGACGCGACGGCGGGCGCAACGGTGGCGGAGGGCGCGGCGATGGAAGTCGCGGCGGCGGAGGGCTTGGTGGCCTGAGGGGCCGGGCGGGAGGTGGCCAGAGGGGCCGAGGGTGCTGCGGCCTGAGGGGCCGAGGGTTTGGTGGCCTGAGGGGCCGAGGGTTTGGTGGCCTGAGGGGCCGGGCGGGCTGCGGCCTGAGGGGCCGGGGGGGGAGATTTTTTAATCTTTTCGAGCTCGGACTGCTCGTATGGGGACAGATCGTTCCATCGCCTTTCAATAAAGGCGATTAAAAGGTCTACACGCGGGTCGGTCGCCATGGCGACCGGCCTATTAAGGGAACCTACGATGCTAAACGAAATTTACGCAGTTCGTCGCGTCACGTTCCGCAAGGAAGAGCTGCGAAGAAACCTTGCGGCAGTCGTGCCTAATTTGGGAGCGCTCGGGGGGAGAACCCGAGGTGTGTAGTCCTAGTCCCCCGCGCCGGGTGAGGCGAGGGGGGTGCTTCTAGGGTGTGCCCTAAGCTTGTATGCCTCTGACCAATCTTAATGTGTCAGAGGGTCCCTAACTGCTTAGGGTTCGGAGGGTAGCTTCGAGCCGGAGCTCTAGGCGCCCAAACCTTTCCCTAAGGATAGGAAGGAGGAAGGGGTGGGCGGGAGGGGGCGATAGCTAGCGTCGGTCAGGGGAGCCCCCTAGGCCGGTGGTTCTAGCCCCGTCCGGGTAACTGCTTTCACCCTGAAGGGGATCGGCGAGTGCCCGGGTCGCACTCCTGGCTGTGCAAAGTTGGCACCGTGAGGTATCACACAGCCAGACCACGAAACTGTGGTTTTATTTGGCAAACGCGCGAAAGGACGAGAAACTCTAAAAATCGAGATAATGCCTCCTTGTCTTAAAAAAGGCAAGGAGACACGTGTGTCGGAGCGGCGGTAGCGTAGCGCGGCGGCGGGGGGCGTGCGTAGCACGCGGGAGCAGCGTAGCGCGGAGGCACCGGGCACCGGACGTGTGACTCGGACGGCGTCGCGAGCACGAATGTGTGTGTGTGATATGTGTGTGATATTACACGCGCGTGGCCGACCCTGTTAAAATTGGACTTACTCACCGTAGAATCACAACATTCGGTATTCATCAAAATTCAAGGTTTTATTTTTAACATTGGAAATTTTTTTTCGATCGCTTCTGTATTTCTGTTATTTCTAGATCAATATAGTTAATTGAGATGTCAGAATATTTGTATTGACGAGATTAATAATATACAAAAAAATAAAATTGACATAGTCATTTTATTATATTTCTTTCACAAATAAAAAGAAAATCTCTAAAATGGTAATTTTTTGGTATACCTTGTGGGCCCAATATTTACTCTCATTTATGATATTTTTTACATAATCACAACATGTACATGTTCAGAAAGGTTATATCTCGGGATGTTTTTCGAAGTTTATGGGAGTAATGACGATTTTAAGGCGTCTTGGGCGCGAGGGTTTTCAAATTATGTTCGAGTACAACAAAGCTGTAGACTTACGCCTTTATAGTATGAGTAGTATTGGAATTTGGAACCTCTGTATTTTCCATTATAAATTAAAATAAAACGATTTGAAAAATAAAATAGATTTTCTGTTTTTTTTTATTACCGAAGTTCATTTCCAATGCTGTTTGCCTTCAAATAGCATTGGAATTAAAAAAATCACAGATCTCATGCACCACATTACCTTTCATGTGGTGCATGATCTGTGAATTTTAATTTACAAAACTAAATAGAACAGTTATTGGACAACAATCTTAATTTAGCAGACACATTACAGATAGTAAAGAACTCCGAAATGGTTATCTTATCTGTTTGCAATTGTGTTGTATATAATTGGGCCAATCGATATTATAATCATTCTTGAAAAAGGATGTTGACAATCGAAACAAAACAATGTCCGTTTTTATCATAATAATAAATTGTACACAATTAACACAGCGCCACGTGGTCCAAACTAAGCAAAGCTGCTCGTGTTATGGGTGCCAGATAACGGATATATTATTTTAATGTTAATAAACTTATAATATGTACAGTCAACAGCTGTGGGGCAATTCGCGTAACAAGAACCGATTCTAGTTCGATTCAACGACACTCGCTGTCCCGTTCAATTCCTATTTTGTATGAGTGAGACAGCGAGTGCCGTTGAATCGAACTAGAATCGGTTCTTGTTACGCGAATTGCCCCACAGGTCGACCTTTACATATTGGACTTTGTACCATTCTTAAGTTCTTTGTCATAAGAGTCAAAATTGTACCGCAAGGTGTAAAGCTCGACGTGCACCTGACTGTATATAGTAAACAGCCAGACTCGAGAACAAAATACAAAAAGCCATCACTAAAATGTTTGTTCCGAGCGGGAGTCGAACGCGCACCTTCTGGTGCTGAAGGTAGGGTTACTACCAACACACTACCGAGCTGTCAAATTTGGGGGACTCCTACCACTTAGTAAGGGTCTTAGCAAAAAGTTTTAACTAATCAGTTTTATTTAAACAATCAGCTGTCCTGCGTAACATAGTTTTTCATTTATACTCCACACTTCATGACCAATTTAGGGAATATTTATGTATTTTTTTCTAGTGTGTAGATAGTTTTTAACGTTTTACGTACGTTTAGGAACATTTTCAAGTTTTATTTTCTCATTCTCCATAAATTCATTGAGTAAAGACATTATAAATTCTTGGTAATGGCTGTAAAGTCGATTGCGTCACTAGACAAATTCTCGGAATACCCCACTCCAAGGCTCATAATATATTTGCTGTTCAAACAAAGTCCCTACTGCGAGGAAATGTTCAAACAAAAATGTACACTCGATATCACATCAAGCTGTCCATATTTTTTTATTTATGGTTTTTTGTCTTCAAAAAAAATCTTAGCACTAATTGCCGTCTGAACTGGCGGTAGGAAAAAATCACAGATCTCGTCCACGACCTTCGGGTACATTTAAAATGCACTTAGGCAGGCTTTTAATTTTGTACGGTGCCCATCTAATAGATTTAGATCACAGATTTTGAAACGCACACGACACACGTAAAAAATCCTTAAAGTAGTAAAAACTACGCCAATATTCGATTCGAGATTTCGAATGAATTGAATGAGTTGATGACTCTCGGTCTATTGCCTTCTGTTGCCATTCCTTATCCCCCAAAATTTATTTTAAAGTACCTATTAATTTAAATTAACATCATTATAAAATTAAATTAAAATATACGTATTTACAAATAAATACAATTACATTTCACGATAAAACTCGTCCATAAGAAATCAGCGACGCGAAGCGCATCTAAGGAGCGCGCTCCCCGAAATTAGGCCACACAAAGGGCACCCTCCTGCCTAGATTATTAGTGATACAGAGATTCAGTTTTTTAAAATGTAGCTCAACTCAATACCCTGAGGGACTTTTTTTCACTTTGTCGATATCGCTTTTCGTTTTCGATAAATCGTCCATTGAATGACGAGACCCGAAAAAATCGCGTTATTTTTTGACATTTCTGCACTTTTTCGAAAAAGGTGACTTTTCAAAAAAAAAAAATCACTATCTTGTAGCCCTTGCCAAGACGCATCTATTGACACCCTAGTGTCCACGTAACCCAAAAATCCACGACACCAGATCATGTCGCAATTTTGTTGAAAACGGGGCCCTACCAACGCGATCAAAAAAACATTTTCAATGTTAAAATTGTGACGATTCTAAAGACCTTATATTACGTCTATTTGAACCTTCACTCAAAGCGGTGTATTCATGTTGTCTTCACTCAGTATGCAATGCAGTCTCTGAGTCAACACCAAAGATTTTAGAGACAGCTAAGTAATGAATTTTCCTTTATATTATAATAGTCAGTTTAAAATAAACACTGGAAATTTTGTGTTTTAAACGCTGTAGCCTGTAACTCAATAATCGATGGGGGACCGCAGTTCGCTTATACTCAGATTTAATGAGTTGCTAGTGGATGGCCGATCGGAATGAGACGGGTCGCTTATAGAGAAACATTGGCTATTTTTTGAAGGCTTAATAATGGTTTAATAGGCTATTTATGGTTATTACGGTCACTGTTTCCGGTTCTACTAACCATACTTATTTTCAAATATTAATTAAAGAAAAAAAATCACTTACTCTTCCTAGGTGGGATTCGAACCCACGCCCTCTCGATATCCGGCCGAGTGCCTCTCTACAACTGAGTTACCGAGCTAAAAAAACATAACCACTAAACAATACAATGTTATATTATTACATTTATCGTTTTATAAGGAGGAGCTCGATGGCGTCGCTAGGTGTCGCACTCTAATATGAACACGCAAGTTAAGCGACGTCGACCCTAGCCAGTCTTTGGATGGGTTTCGTTATCTCGAGCTTCTCCGTGCTTCGGAGGGCACGATAAGCCATCGGTCCCGGTTGTTGTCGATAGATGCGAGAGTCGTTGAGTCAAGTCGGTTGCCTTCGGGCGGCTTGAAAACACCGGCGAATCCGCATTGGAGCAGCGTGGCGTGGCTGAGTACGCTCTAATCACCTTCGATTGAAGGGAGACCCGTATCCCAGCAGTGGGATGATGATGGCTTTTTAAAATACATTGAATTAAAATAATCGAAGCTCTTTTATATCCAATAGAGGGATTGACATTTGAAATGTAGAAAATACGAAATACTGGTAAATGTGACCTAATTGAATTTGCCGATGCTACATCCAAGATAAATGTTATTATCCCGGAAATGTTTACATTTCTACATATCCCACTAATCCAACAATATTATAAAGGCGAAAGTTTGTGTGTTTGTTACTTCTTCACGCTCAAATGGCTGGGCCAATTTTTATGATATTTGGTATGTAGGTATGTAGCTGATACCTTGGATTTACTCAGGGTACTTTTATACCGAAAAGTTTATAAGAGCGTTAGGGCACAGCGGATAATCCTCTCAAATCGGATAGAAGATCGTAGCCAAATAGCATTGGTCTCGGCCATGTTGTGTTCCTACGGTGAGTAAGGACCCAGAGCTCCACTTGAGGTGGGGGGGGGAGAGGAGGGTAACGCATGAAGGATACTCCGGGTATTGCAAGCGTCTATAGGCTACGCTGATGCTTACCATTAGGCGGCGGGCCGTATGCTTGTTTGCCACCTTTGTAGCATTAAAAAAAGTACGCGATTTCCGTAGGATTGTGTCAAGTATGATAATCAGTGGCGCTTTTAAGTACTTACCTGGCTGAATTTGCGCGGGTTTAGCTAGTAAGTATTTTTTCAAGTCCTGACACACAGCACAGCCTAAACTGCTGGTACTAGAGACATGTTTTATTCAATTAGTGATTGCCCTTTTTATAAGGAAAAGCAAGAGAGATAAAAAAATCGGAATAAAGGTTAATGCAAGACACTGATAGTGCATACTAGTGTAATAATGTCATATGCCAATACCCTTATTGACACATAATGGCGATAGTGTCTTATACTTATATTATTACTAACTGTTACCCGCGGCTTCGCCCGCTTAAAAATTAGCCTATGTTGGGCTCTATACCCCTGACAATATATATACAAATTTTTATAATGATCGGCTACTTACTCAAGCCGTGAAGGAATAACAAACAAACTCAATTTCTCATTTTATATGATTTGTATGATCTCATTTATATTATTATGGGAGGTTTGGCAACGCGTGAGCGATATTCCCCTCTATCTATAGGCTACCCGATGATAGTATCAAACGGCAAAGCAATCAAATTTTGAGAATTAATTATATATCTATATTTTTGGTAATAAAAGAGTAAAAATATAAAAAAATCTATAATTTTATAGGTCAGACTAATCAGTCTGATCTTTAGTTATATTTAATATTTATACAGCAATCACATTATGATTATTATGTAATGTATACTAATCTGCCATCAGGGCTACCATTACTAATATTACATTTGTGTTAAAATACATATTGCCATTAATAGATTCTACCTCTGTGTCACTCTGTGTGCAATACGCTAGTTGCCGTAAAAAATGTAATTAATCCGTCTTTATGATTATTCAAAAATAAGAGCAACTCATTTTTTCATTTGTAAATTAGACCAAAAATGACAAAGATATAGCCCATTAAAGTTACGTGTGACGTCACGCCGTGTGACATTTTTTCGCAAGGGGTGGCGTCAAAGGTGAAAAACTCCTAAATTTTTATGCTTTGTATCTTTGTTATTTTTTGTTTAAACGAAAAAAGAAAAAATACTTGTCTAATATTTTTTTTATAATCTAAAGTACGGAATAAATATAATGTAATTATTTTGACTCTGGAAACAACCCTATTCGAATCGATTTCCAGAGCAATGTTAGCAATAAACTGCTGTAGGATAGTGTAATCACGAAATGTGTGAAAGAGAGATAGGCCACAGGCACAGCGGATAATCCGCTCAAATCGGAGCAGCCCGTCTGGGGAAGGACCTCCACCTAACAGAAGACCGTAGCCAAATAGCATTGGTCTCGGCCATGTTGTGTTCCTTCGGTGAGTAAGGTCTCCAGAGCTCCACTGGGTTAGGGTCGAGAAGTTGGCAACGCGTGAATGATACCCCTGGTATTGCAAGCGTCTATCTATAGGCTACGGTGATGCTTACCATCAGGCGGGCCGTTTGCTTGTTTGCCACCTTTGTGGCATAAAAAAGAAATGTGAACTAAAAAGACCAACGAACAAACGAGAGAAACAATTTCAGCTCCCGCAGGAATTTCGGAAAAGATATCTCGTAGAACTGCGACAAATTAAATGACAATTTTATGACATGACCTTCAACCTCATTATGATGAAATCCGTTAACTGTTCAGGCTGAGGAGCGTGTTAAGTATCGGCCACCCTATACTTGAATGGGTTTTAAAAATTTCGACGTCCTTTTTTTATGTTAAACGGTAGACAAGCGGGCTACCTGATGGAAAGTGGTCACCGTCGCCTATGGACATCAGTAACACCAGGGGCACTACCAATGCGTTGTCCTCCGTGCTTGGGATATCAAGCTGTCGGTCCCGACTGTTATCGATAGGTAACAGTCATTAACTTGACTATTGACTGTATAAGTGTGTTGGATAAAATAGGGTGTGTCTGAGTGGGTCGAGTGGCAGTATCCGGATATTTTACTAATTGAGAAAACAATTAGACCCACTCGTCTTCATTAAAATAGGTCGTAATGAGGTAACCCCACACTTCCGATGCACGTTCGTCTAGGGCAGGCGTGGCTACCATAAATAAATTTCGTCCAACAATCTTTAACGACCTCCGTAGCGTAATGGTTACCATGCCGGACCGCTACCCAGGAGGTCCCGGGTTCGACTCCGGTCGGGTCGGATGAAAAACGAACTTTTTCTGATTGGCCTGGGTCTTGGATGTTTATCTATAATAATAATTAATGTATTTGTTATATAGTATCGTTGAGTTAGTATCCCATAACACAAAAGTTTCGAACTTACTTTGGGGCTAGCTCAATCTGTGGGATTTCTCCCTATATATTTATTTATTTTTAATGTTTATCCTGAATTTCAAATCGAATTTAAAGTTACATAAAATCTACTTATCCTATAACCTCCAGTCATTTAATCAAAGATAATTTATATACGTCTGGTATTTAATTACTCGGTAACTAGTACCTACTCTACTTTCCTAAATCGTAGCATAGTCATCGGTGAAAGTTAATAATATGATTATCTTTCTGATAATATATATATTCGTGTTATTATCTCATATATCATAATCGATATAATTGATTTTAGGGCAGGTTGATAACGTGATTGATCTAGAATAAAAATTTAGGACTACTAAAAATAATGTGGTGTTATCTTGAATATGATAATCGGAACAAGCCCACCACACATTCCCACCGCTTTGTCTCCTTTAGACTCAGTATCAACAACGGCAACCTTAGATTGACACTGTATAAATAAATAAATAATATATAGGGACAATTCATACAGATTGAGCTAGCCCCAAAGTAAGTTCGAAACTTGTGTTATGGGATACTAACTCAACGATATTATATTTTATAACAAATACATATATAGATAAACATCCAAGACCCGAGGCCAATCAGAAAAAGTTCGTTTTTCATCATGACCCGATCGGGGATCGAACCCGGGACCTACTGGGTGGCGGTCTGGCGTGGTAACCATTACGCCATGGAGGTCGTCAAAAAACCCTAAAATTCAAAATATGTCGAAAACCACTTGACTTCGCCCAAACATTTGTTTTGATACGCATGTTCCGGACAAGTAACCCTATATATTTCAAAGTTGCAATGAACTCATTTTAGGGTGCTTAGAGGCTGCTGGTTTCCGACGCCGACTAATCGGTGCTGGTCGGCACCGGTATCATTTTCTATATGTATCTTAATGCGATCTCTTATAAAGGGACAGGTTATCGGTGCAACTATGCAAGCTAACCCTACGCCGATCGGCACTGACTGACCTGCTTGGATTTGCCAGCGCCGGATACGTGCTGCTCTACATAAGCACCTTTAAAGCGGGTACAGACTGCTGCAACGTGAAACGTAACAAAATTCCCACAGTGTGGACGCCTTGTGCGCACGGGTGCATCCCAGTAGTATCCCATACCTGTAGTTCTATAGAACTGATGGGATATTCACCATGTTATTCATCCATCGTACTATATAGTACTTGATGGGTGAATATACACTATATGAGGTATCAACAGTTGCTATAGAACTACAACACACTACGCACACGAACAGAGCATTGCGTGGCCGGCAAATTCTTTCATTGCAGCAGCCTGTACCGGCCTTTAGACGGTAAAAATGATATTTCAAAGTAAAGGCAGTACAGAATTGTGTAGGCATTGAAACACAAGTCGTCGTTCCCAACCCCCTTTTATGTCGTCTCTTAAAGACGGGCGAGATTTCTAGGTTTTATGAAACCATATATTGTTTAGCTCGCTTGTACCGTAATAACAAGCTTCTTTCCTGTTAATCATGTTAGCTTCTATTAATTTTCACTTTTTATTTCTCACTTTCATCCAAACTAATAATATGGGAAGCGGAGACAAAGGACGAGGTGGTCAGACGACATTAAAACGTTTATTTGAGACTGGTCCGTGTGAGCTTTGGACAGTGACGTGTGAGTTGAAGGAGGGAAGGTTTTTTCCCAGCGTTGGGATATGCATGGCTATTTTAAAAAAATGTGATGATGTAACTTTGACAACGTGGTGGTGCGTTGGAAGTGATCCTACCTTCGGCACCACAGGATGGGGTTCGATTCCCTCTCGGGGCTCTGGTCCCAAGGTAAGTTAGGCTTAACCTGCGAGAACAAACAATAATACCATTACATAAATGTTTGCCGAACTTGGGACTACCAACCAACGCACCACCTGTCTACCCAACTGTTTCTAGTCTAAATATAAACTGCCCCACTTCATTTCGTTTGGGCATCTTGATAATGTTCTTAATAAGTACTTAATAATCGATTTTTTTTACACGATCTTGACCCAATTCTTGTACTGTTTATTATGTTTAAAGTTCGAAACAGATAGGTATTCTTTGTAACAATAAATATATTACACGTGTTAGAGGATCTTATAAAGAACAGATTTCGTGGGAAGTAATGCTTATGTGTAGTATGTATTAAAGATGGAGAGATTAGGAAAAGAGCAAGGGATGGAGAAAACTTATATTTCAGTGAAAATCGATTGAAAATGTACAATGTGAGAAAAAAATGTGAAGAAATGTGAAGGAATGACAGTAAAACAGACGTCTAAAACATAGATAATATGAATTATAAAACTATAATATATAACTAAAGAGTTCGGTTTGTAACAGTATGCGATAGAGTTTTGTCCGAATATAATAATTAGGCTTGCCCAAAACTGGGGAAAGAGGTGTCGGACGTCCAGTAGCGAGATGGGGATGATATAACTAAACTCGCTGGTTGTACCTGCATGAGAATGCTACAGGCGAATGCTCAGCAGTGTGTAGAAACGGGCTGAGATGATGATTATATTTTATATTTTTTAAGAGAGGTAGGGCACAGCGGATGGTCCGCTCAAATCGGAGCAGCCCGTCTGGGGAAGGACCTCCACCTTACAGTAGCCAAATAGCATTGGTCTCGGCCATGTTGTGTTTCTACGGTGAGTAAGGTCTTCAGACCTCCACTTGGGGGGGTTGGGAGGGTTGGCAACGCGTGAGTGATACCCCCGGTATTGCTTACGTCTATAGGCTACGGTGACGGCTTACCATCAGGCCGACCGTACGCTTGTTTGCCACCTGTGTGGCATAAAAAAAAAAAATTTAAAACTGCTTAACTACTTAGACATTTGTCTGTCTGTCTGTCTTGAGTTGAAAACCTTAAATCAATTTGTAGGTAAGCACCTAGAAAAAGTTGAGTGATTTACTGTTTGGTGCTTGATAATTTTTCTGTGTTCATGGAATCCGCGATTCTTTTATTATGATTTATTGTTTATTCCCATGAAAAAGAATACTATGTTAAATAATAATCGGACGATGATGCCATTTGGCTTCTTAAGGTCAAGTTATGATCCTATTTAATGAAATCTAGTGTTACCTACTTCATCATATCAACACATAATTATATTAATCATCCCACTGCCAGTACGGGTCATCAATCGAAAATGACAGAGAAATCCTTACCTGGGCTTCTTTCGCCATTTCTTTTACCAGTGGCCACATTTAGCTTTTGGTTCTGAAATAGTGGTAGTTTATAGAGTAGATTTAATTATACAAATCAATATTATTTGTGCAGTCAAGAGCAGGTCGGCCTTTACATATTGGACTTTGTCCCTTTCTTACGTTCCATGTCATAAGAGCCAAAATTGTATTGCAAGTGTAAAGCTTGACGTGCACCTGACTGTACACTTCGACAAGAGAAAATGTCTGTGAGGGCCTAGTCTCTGAATAAACAAATCTCCTTTAAATATTATCTACTCCGTCAATTTCCTTTGTGATTAAATTCGTTGTGAGCTCCAAGACAGTAGTTTCTCCTTCGGGGCGTCAATAAGCGTCATTGCTTATTGTCAATCTAAGGAGTTGTTGATCCTGGTTGTACAGGAGACTCAGCGATGGGTTTGTCTCGAATATAGTACCTGAATAAATTATTAAACAAACAAACATTAGGCCCGTGGGGTTCCAGTGGGTTGTCCTTTTTTAGGGACATCGCAAAAAGGCTGCGACAAACCACTGGTGACCCAAAGGCTGGCAGTTACTTCGCTCAACGGATATCTATCGCCGTTCAGCGAGGTAACGCTGCTAGCATTTAGGGCACCCTGCCACAGGGACCATGTCTTTTTGATGCTTAGTTTTAGTTTTTATTGTTAGTTTAGTTTTTAATATTTATTGTTAGTTTAGTTTTAATTAATTTTATTTAATTTCATGATATTTAATTATGTATTTTACCAATAAAATAATTATTTGTAAATTAATCTAACTAAATCTTTATATTAACCCCTCGAACACACAGTCTATCTATTATATATATATATATAGTATATAATGAATGACCATTACTTAAATCTATATCCATATCCACCTTATATAATATCCACCTTATCATCGAGATCAAATTGACTAATTGATATGCTTTGAATTTCTGAGTAAACACAATTAGCAACCAGTAAAACAATTTCAAGATCATGGTTTCCGTGATGTATTTTTAACTTACGTAATGGTGAGGCCACACCACAGCTAGTTTGATAATATCGCACCGTGAATGATAATTTTAATGCTATCACTCAAACTAGTAAAGTGTACATTTTGAAAGAGCAAGTGCTAAGTTTCTTAGCACAAATCTGCCGTTTGAACTGGCGGTGGGACAAAATGTGACGATTCGAAAAAGCTTTGGCCTTTTAAATAAAAAATATTTTGGGTTTGAGTATAACGCCTGTTTCGGAAACACGCTTTAATTTTAATTCCACGTTAAGCCTTAAGTTTGTTGAAATCTGTTTTTCTTCTTTAGTTTGACAATGACTTTAACTTTAAAAATGGTTTTGAGAAATCATTCCATAGCGTGATCTATTTTTACCATAAGAGGTTGCCTTGAAAAGATTGCTGTCAGCAATAAGGCCCCGCTTGATGCAGGCCCTAATATCTGACCGCCCTAGGCCCGGGCTAAGGTACTGCGCCTTAAGGCGCGTTTGAAATAATATAAATATATAGGGACAAATAAAAAAAGTAAGTTTAAGACTTTTTGGTATGGGATACTAAGCCCGTTCGTACACAAGGCGACGCAAGTCTCCGATACCCGGCGATTTTAGCATCCAACGACGCGAGTGTACGTACGAACCTCAATGGACTTGTATGGCGGTAGTCGCTTGGATACTAAAATCGCCGAGTATCGGAGACTTGTATACGAACGGGCTAACTCAACGATAATATATTTTATAACTAATACATATTATATAGATAAACATCCAATCAGAAAGAGTACGTTTTTAATAATGACCGGACCGGGATTCGATTTCAATAAATGTCTCCAGTTTAGAATGCGCCCTTATTGTAAATAACTGGTAGACGACCGTGTTCTGGCCCTATACAAATTTCAGGTAATAAAATCTATATATATAAAATGCTTTGTCCTGACTGACTGACTGACTGACTGACTGACTGACTGACTGACTGAGAATCAACGCACAGCCTAAACCGCTCATCGTAAAAATCTGAAACTTGGCAGGTGGACCTATTATATGACGTAGGCGTCCGATAAGAAAGGATTTTTCGAAATTCGAACTCTAAGGGGATGAAAAAGGGGGGTAAAGTTACTATGGGACAACTTGATTCCTTGGTCCAATCTACTTCAAATTTTGCATAAAAATTGTTTAAGAGAATTGATGGAAGACGTGATTCTTATTTTATTGAAATTCTTGAAAAATATGTATTTTGTGGGTAATTTTCTTCAATTTGATATCAATACTCATACTCTTTAGTGCTTTTGATTCAATTACATTTCATTTTGACACATCCGTGAAGTGAAGTGTGTCATCTGTCATGTAATATTTTTAATTAAATTGTGAATATTCAAACAAAATGATTTCATAATGTCGTCGTACTATTTATGCTGTTTGTGATCTCGGAAAAAGCTAAAATTCTAACTATGTATAAAGCGGACTGAATCATATTCATCGATAATAAACAGTAGGTAAGTAATTAAATATTAAATGTATAATATTTGACAGGGTTCAAGTTAAATTGGTCAATGGTTAAATAGCATATTGATATTGTCTCTTTCTCACTTATAGGAAATCTCATTACGTCGACTCGCTCTAATATTTCGTAGTGTTGTTGTAGGGATGGTTGTAGGCTGAGGTTGTAGGTATTGAAATACCCATATACTCATACATTTTTTTAACGGAAGTGGTTGGAAAACAAGCTCAGGAATATGGATCATTTGATATTAGGTGATTACCGTCGACTATGGAGCACAGATTTTACCCTGACCCGTTGCCGACCTATAACAGGAAAAGACAGGTTAGATAGCGAGAAATAGTATAAGGACGGAGTTAGATTTTTTTATACTCGGATATTTCACTCTCCGAACGAAACGCATTGCTGCTTCACGTCAATATTCTGTAAAAGGGTGGTACTTCACCAGTCGGGATAGCCTATTTCATAAATGCCCACTCCAAAGATTGTAATGAGAAGTATTTAAATAGAAAAATAATCATGTATACATATGAAAATCTTTTTGTCTTGACCGTAGAGACCTGAAATTTGGGTGTGTGATGTAGGCAACCGATAAGAAAGAATTTTTTTAAATTCCCACGGGAAAGCGGGATAAACGCAAACGAAGTTGCGCGGGTTTCTCTAGTCTAATTATAAAATTGTTTAGAAGATGAATCGACGTCACACTGTTGTTACCTATGCGGAATACCGCCGGTGTTGTGCCGTGTACCGAAATAAATGGTACGATCATGGTAACAAAATAATGAATGAATATGCTTTAAATGCAAAACACAGAGAAAAATAAAACAATACAGTAGGTATATCCCAATGCATCGATTTTTATTTTGGGTTGAAAAAATGTTTTCTTATACGTATTAATGCACTAGTAACGTAAACAATAAAATAAAAAATCTTTTACAAAAAAAAGGATTTATTATGGAAAAAAAAATAGTATGTAGACAATTGGAAACACTATGCGTTATGTACTAAAGGTTATCCTTACATAGATTGGGAGTCAAATTATAAACAATCTTTAGTATGTATGACATAATGCAACCATGCTTTTAGTACACTCAGGACGCAAGAAACCCATACAACCGGGAAGTTTGCATCTATTTTCATTGTGGTCTTTACCATCAGGCCGCACGTTTTTTGGAGGAACAGGCTTCATTGGGGCCCGATGTCTTTTTTCTTCTATTCTTCTTCTTTCTACCCTTATCCCACTTTACGTGGGGTCGGTACAGCACGTAAGCCTCCTCCACTTGGCTCTATCACTCGCCATCTCCACTGTAACGCTCCTACCCCTCATATCCTCCCTCACACACTCAAACAATCTTTTCTTTGGTCTTCCCTTACTGCTTACACCTCCAACTTTCATGTCCTATACCTTTCTGACGACATTCCCTGTTCCCTTCTTATAACATGCCCATACCAACCCAATATACCACTCCTCAACTTTTCTACTATTGGTGCTACTTTCGAACTCCCTCTCACATACTCATTCCTAAACTTTGCTTCTATCTCCCTCTCTAAATTACAGCTTGGAAGACACCCTCTTTTGGGTTCAGTATATTTTTTATAATTGCATAACGTCTCCGCGAGATCTAATCTATAATCACGTAGTGTTATATTTGGGTGGCTTTTTATGGTAATAAAAAAATGGTATGGGGTTTCCAGTTGGTCTTACTCTGGAAAAAGGTCTGTATTGAGTATAAAACGCATGCGATCTTCACTAACTTCCAAATTGCATTTTTTCCATATAAACTCCCTACTTCATTGCCTCCCCAGGCTGCTACACCAATAGAACCTGATTGTAACTGATTAGATGAAGTTCCTGGAACTGGAAACTTATTTATTGAATGGTCTTCTTCAATAGCTAAATCAGGATATGCATCGTTTTGATCTACTTCCTCTGTATCTTCTAAATCTTGCATCAGATCTTGTACATTAGGATAGTCATTTCAATCTAGTTCATTTTCGTGGCCTATACACTCTTCATCTTTAGATATATCTCCATTTTCGAGAGCTGATAAAATATTCTCTACATCTATCTCTTTTAACCGCCTAGCCATCCTAAAAAGCAAAGCAAAATAAGCTAAAAGCCCAAAGCCAAACGCAAATTATACGCATACACGAGCAAATAAAACGCATGCACATAATACGCAACAAACGCATAATGTATACATTTAGCAACATACACGTTAACGATCCTATCTCACTGATTCCAAAAAAATTATAAGTAAAATATGAAAAAACCAGTAACTTACCTAAAAAGAGTTGAGAAAATCTTTTGTTTAAAATAACACTTGTGTATCGATAAATCAAAAATTACTGAGACGCTTCTTGCAACTCAACTTACTTAGTCGACCGCCACATCGAAATGTAAAAAAACATTCGATTTACCGCCAAATGTTTAAGCTTTTTTTAAAAAACTTTTTATTTATTTATTGTCTATGATTGTCAAATTTTGTTCGGAAACACACACCTGATTGATCTAATACAATAAGGTGAAACGCATTATGTATACAATTGGCAACAGGATGCATAGAAAACTTACGAACTAGTGTTACAAGGCGGCCTTATTGCTGTCAGCAATCTTTTCAAGGCAACCTTAAGGTAAAAATAGATCACGCTATGGAATGAGCAGGGAATACTGTGGGTAAATTAATTCTCAACGGTTACGCAATATTCGTGAGTTAAAATAATACTACTGATCAATTTACCAAATGAACATGAAGACCACATAACGCACAAAGGATTACATTGAAAATTAAATACACACCATAATAAATATTTTTTGTATAAATTATAAGATTTAGTTTAAATAAAGACCCTCACTGTGGCCAAGCTAAATGCTAAGGGTGTCTTACCCATAGCAGTCAGGACGACAGTTGCATGAGTCTGTGCAACTGGCAGTGAGAGGACACTAGGGCAATCCAGTAAGGTCATCAGGGTATACCCTGCGATTTTATACAACTACGATACGTAAAGGTAATAGTTACAAACAGAACTCTTTTTATAAATATCTATTTTTATAATTCCTTTTTCTTTATGGTTTTATACGTCTATTTTACAATGTCACTTCATCTTCACCAATTTAATAAGTAGTCCTAAAGTGTTGAACTAATATGACTAACTAAATCGGTAGGAAATTTTATGTAGAAACTTTTGTCAGAAGCCATAATTATGCTAATTGTACAGGCTTTAAAACGTGACATATGGGACCTTTGAACCACCCCCCCCCCCCTCACCCCTACTCCGTTAGCGGAGCGACACTCAAGGACTTTTATTATGTTGTTCAGGTAGTAGACTCCATAAGCTATAAAAAACAAAATTCGGCTTATTTTGCTTGGGCTATCGGTACATTTCCCTCTAATATGTTTTTCTCCCTTCCTCTTTTCTTAACGTCTCCATCCTTAAAGATAGATGACGCATTAACTTGAATCTCCAAGGCACCGTTCTTTTAAAATCCAAAAAAAAATGAAGTGTCCCATCATTAGGCAGGTCCGCGACTGGGAATTTAACCTATACAAAATTTTGGTTAAAAAGAGAAATAATTACTTTAATTATTCAATTTATCTTAAAATTCATTGAATATTATGGTAGCGGCTATAAATTGGCATCCGATTTCCCAATAACAATTTCCAACGATGGCATGACGAAAATAATATTTTTTGTAGTGCTTAATCACCATCATCATCATAATTCATGAACCCATAATCATCCGATAGATCCGCAGGGATGTAGGTCTTCCTTTAATCAGAGGAGAGTAGAGCGTACTCTGCCACTCTGCCTCAATGCGGATTGGCAGTGGCTATGTTTCCAAGCCGCCGAAGGCCACTGAATTGGCTTAACTGTCATCCATACAGCCGGGACTGATGGTAGAACGTGTTCCAAACACTGGTTAGGGTCGACATTGCTTAACTTGCGTGTTCGTTTTAGAATGCAGACAGCGACGTAATCGAGCGCCACTAGTAAAGTTTAGTTTATGAAAACACCAAAACATGGGACTCCGGCCATCATTCTTGATTGATTTCATCATATTTGAAGAGCATGAATTCATTTGATTGTTGACATGGCCAATTTATTAAGATTGGCTTAATAAGTGTCCCGTTTGGACACTAAAGCAATTTCTACTTAAATTTTACGATCGTTTGGTATATTCTGCTGGAGTATTAAATTAACAATTAGGTATATTGACTTTGCAATAAGTAATAACATGTGCAAATCTAGGTCAATATTGGGACACCATAGTTCTACACAATAAAGATAGAGAAGAGTGGCCTCTGCATAAATTTAAGTCGACAATCAAAAGTTGCTTGATGAAAAATAGTAGATTTTAAAACAAGTGCACAAAACCAATTTTTATCCTAGACTTAAGGCGAGGGCTGATAGTAACGTCGAGGATAAAAATGGTTTTGTGAACGAGTTATAAGCTAGTTACATTATCAAATAGATGATCGTTTTATGGATAAAAATTTTGTGGTCACAGTAATTTGCTCCTCTGCACTCTTACTTATTCTGCATTGTATAAAAAACCTTTGAAATACTTTTATGTTATTCTAGCAAAACCAGCGCAACTTTGTTTGCATGTATCCCGCTTTCCTGTGGGAAATGTTTTATACACATAAATCTTTCTCTTCAATCACTCTATCTATAAAAAAAAACGCATCAAAATCCAATGCGTGGATCTGACTGAGCATACGATTAGAGACAGACAGACAGATAGCTTCATTTTATACTATGTCCTCCTCCTCCTTTCTTCGTTTTCCTCAATGCTGAGGGTCGTGACCTCTCTGGAGTACCACGCTTCGACGAACAATGCTCCGCCATCTACTCCTATTCCCCGCAGCGTGAATAGCTCCGCACACCGTCGTGTCTAAGGTGGCACGGATCTGGTCGGACCAACGCATCGGACTACGGCCACGGGGTCTTTTGCCCTCAATTTTTCCGGTGACTACGAGTTTTTCAAGGTCCTTCTCTCCTGGCGATGTGACCGAAGTACTCTAGTATTCTTTGAAGACATATCGCCACACCAAACGAATAAAGCCGTTATTGCAAAAAGTAAATTTTACAGGAACGCCAAAAAACACTAAAATTGTCTTTACGCCTCTTGTAGTTGAGCAATTATAAATTAAATGGTATCGTTGGGTAGGGAAAAAATTGTGCTTTAATATGTCATATATAATACTGAAAAATATACAATAATACTATGTTTCCAAGCCGCCGAAGGCCACTGAATTGGCTTAACTGTCATCCATACAGCCGGGACTGATGGTAGAACGTGTTCCAAACACTGGTTAGGGTCGACATTGCTTAACTTGCGTGTTCGTTTTAGAATGCAGACAGCGACGTAATCGAGCGCCACTAGTAAAGTTTAGTTTATGAAAACACCAAAACATGGGACTCCGGCCATCATTCTTGATTGATTTCATCATATTTGAAGAGCATGAATTCATTTGATTGTTGACATGGCCAATTTATTAAGATTGGCTTAATAAGTGTCCCGTTTGGACACTAAAGCAATTTCTACTTAAATTTTACGATCGTTTGGTATATTCTGCTGGAGTATTAAATTAACAATTAGGTATATTGACTTTGCAATAAGTAATAACATGTGCAAATCTAGGTCAATATTGGGACACCATAGTTCTACACAATAAAGATAGAGAAGAGTGGCCTCTGCATAAATTTAAGTCGACAATCAAAAGTTGCTTGATGAAAAATAGTAGATTTTAAAACAAGTGCACAAAACCAATTTTTATCCTAGACTTAAGGCGAGGGCTGATAGTAACGTCGAGGATAAAAATGGTTTTGTGAACGAGTTATAAGCTAGTTACATTATCAAATAGATGATCGTTTTATGGATAAAAATTTTGTGGTCACAGTAATTTGCTCCTCTGCACTCTTACTTATTCTGCATTGTATAAAAAACCTTTGAAATACTTTTATGTTATTCTAGCAAAACCAGCGCAACTTTGTTTGCATGTATCCCGCTTTCCTGTGGGAAATGTTTTATACACATAAATCTTTCTCTTCAATCACTCTATCTATAAAAAAAAACGCATCAAAATCCAATGCGTGGATCTGACTGAGCATACGATTAGAGACAGACAGACAGATAGCTTCATTTTATACTATGTCCTCCTCCTCCTTTCTTCGTTTTCCTCAATGCTGAGGGTCGTGACCTCTCTGGAGTACCACGCTTCGACGAACAATGCTCCGCCATCTACTCCTATTCCCCGCAGCGTGAATAGCTCCGCACACCGTCGTGTCTAAGGTGGCACGGATCTGGTCGGACCAACGCATCGGACTACGGCCACGGGGTCTTTTGCCCTCAATTTTTCCGGTGACTACGAGTTTTTCAAGGTCCTTCTCTCCTGGCGATGTGACCGAAGTACTCTAGTATTCTTTGAAGACATATCGCCACACCAAACGAATAAAGCCGTTATTGCAAAAAGTAAATTTTACAGGAACGCCAAAAAACACTAAAATTGTCTTTACGCCTCTTGTAGTTGAGCAATTATAAATTAAATGGTATCGTTGGGTAGGGAAAAAATTGTGCTTTAATATGTCATATATAATACTGAAAAATATACAATAATAATTTCAATAAACACGAAAAACTAAAATACTTTTATATTCGTCTAAATTTATTAATTTGTTTTTTTTGTGTCTTCACTTACGGCTTTATTCGTCTGAAATGTTAGCAAGGTGCTATTTGTAATAAATTCAAATCGACGTTTTTAAAGGTATTTTTAAACCTAATGACACCGTGTAATAAACTTATGCGCTGATATTCGTGTACAAATATGATATCACAAA